>OU015617.1:2500000-3125000 GCA_907165235.1 Zeuzera pyrina
CGCGCGCCCGCCGCCAGCGCCCAGCCGCGCGCGCCGCCCGCGCGGACCACGCGCGCGCGCGTCGCCAGCGACCCGCCCGTACCGCCCGTACCGCTCCCGCCCACCAACCGCGAGCACACATAGTTGCTGCACGTGCGCTGTGTGAGGCCCGATACAAACGTAATGCACAATAATAATAAACGAGTCTCTCGTCCTATAAATACTAAGTTTGTGTTGTCTTTGGTTAATACTCCGTTAGTTAAATTGCTGGATATTCCTGCGTTATAATTTTATCAAGTTATAATGCCGTACAATAATAATACAGGAGCCCCTCGACCTATAAATAGTAAGGTTCTTTTGTCTTTGGTAATTACTCCGTTAGTTAAATTCCCGGATAAATTCCTACATGGTAATTTTATCAAGTTATAATGTTTAGTTCCTCATCTTTATTTAGTGTTGCGCTCTGTTTATTTTTGCTTGTTTGGTATGAGTAATCTATATTTATAATTGTGAATGTGTGTGTCATGTGTGATGTGTCCCTCTTGTATTTTAGTTACATCCATTTGTCTGAAAACAGCAAATCAAAATTTTTAGTTTTTATCGACCTCCAGTAGTGTCTTCTGCAATAGGTGAGATTGGCAGAATTAATGTGCTTGTCGCATTAGAAACCATTATTTAAAAATTGAAGTTGAATAATACAGGAGTTTTTGGCGGAATTATATAATGAGTGGTTGGGCGTTTATTTTAATTATTTGCAATTTGTTTCTATTGGATATTGACATAGACAGACATTTATTTGGCATTACTCATACATTATAACAATTAATACAAAAACAAAAAAAAACATTAACACAGAAAAACATGACTTTATACACTATACAATTTACGTAACCCAAGAGTGATGTGATGCCAAAATTGGGCACCAACTCAGCATATGCAAGCGCTACAGCTGATTTTCAGCGGTGCCCGCACAGAACATTTGTATAATATAAAATCAGGACATATTACTTGCTCTATATAAGATATTGTAATGTAAAATTGGCATAGCTTTGCGTCTCGAGTATCCACGCCGTTGTGCAATATGAATATGTGGAATTGTTGAAATAAGTGCTTATTTAGTAGTGTGATGTTGAGTTTTTTTTTGTGGATTAGTCTGCTTCAGCGGATCCTACTCGAGATATTGCCTCAGTATATTTGTCGCCAGAAACTTTAAGAAACATTGAAATGTATTACGTCGACATTTTTAAGAAATAATATTGACAACATTTCTATCTATTACTGCAGACATCGGCTGTTATGAGCATTGATCTCTTTGCCTTCCCTGGGAAAATCACACAAAAAAAAACTAATATTATAAATGCTAAAGTATGTCTGTCTGTTAGTTTTCACGACTAAACCATCACAGCCATCGCGAAGATAGTTCGACACCATAGGACAGACATAGGCTGCTTTTTTATCAAAAATATACCCCTAAGTGGGTAAAAATAAGAACGATACTCTGAATGGAAACGCTTAACCGCTGAACCAATTATGATGAAAGATAGAGAGATAGTATATGCCTAAAAATAGGTGTAGCTACTTTAAAAAAAACTACAACTAATCCGGGAAAGTCATGGAAAATTTTTCACACAGACGAAGTCATTAACAAATTTCAAGTACTTCTTTTCACATATTCGTTTTTCCGTACACACTTTTAATATCATTTAGAAGTATTTGCTTTAATAATAACCAGAATTCGTTTTGTGTTCCTTGCTCTTGAGTAAATGAGTTGTGGACAATTGACTGCAAACAAGTTAGATTTTTGTGAATATTAGTAGTCAGAACTCTTAAGATTTACAAGCAAATAATTATTTCAGTGCTTCAATGTTTTGATCGACAGCCAGTCATGAGCTAACACAAAATACGCCAACAGTACGAGGTTGCGAAAGTTAATTAAATGTTTTAGGCGTGATTACGCTCAATAAGACAGACACAAAAGTTCGTTTGATAGGTGATAAGAGTGGCAGCTCATTATGGCTCCGTTCATTAAAATTCTTGATCCGAGAGTACGACAGTAAACTATATGGCGTGAACCTACAAGACAAGCAATTCGAAACGAAAACTTTCGTCACATATCAGACATCACAAGTTAATTATCATACTCCGTGGCACAACGGTTAAGCGCGTCAGAAAGTAAACGGGGGTTGCGGGTTCGATTCCCGTCCCGAGTCTGGGTGTCTATGTATTATATGTATTTATTTACAAAAGAAAAGTATATAAGTAGTATATCAGTTGTCTAGTACCCATAACACAAGCGCTCTGCTGCTTACTTTGGGACTAGAGGGCGCTGTGTGAAATGTCTGAGAATATTATTATTATTATACTTGAAATAAAGCACATAAATATCGCATCATATAACTCCAATAAGTAATTTAATAGTAAACGCGTTTTAATGCAGTGTTCAAATATTTAGCTCACAGATCAGACAACCTGTTCCTATAGTTGCATGTGATCGACTAAATGAGTTGTAACCAATTGACTACTCTTTAGGTGACCAATGACAATACCCAAAAACTATGGAACTTAGCTTCATCCACAAATTCGCATGCCCAGTATTCATATTTATTTTGTTGTATGGGCTATTAGGAGCACTTCAAAATAGTATAGCAATAAAAGCGAAATAGCTGGTGAATATAAAAATATTACAAAAAGAAAAATTAAAGCGCCTACCAAAAAATACCACGCGCATCGCCACGTTTTCCAAAACGACTACAAAAGTCAAATTGAATACAGACAAAAGTAATCATATAGACAAATAAAGTACCCAGAAACAGCAGGCTCGTTATGTACATACGATCTCATGAAATCGCTAGAAAAACAGGTTCATACGTTCTTTAACATGCAAATATCTATAAAAATCCGAAGTGTCAAAGTCAGTGACTATAGGTGTGTCATAAGTCGAACTCGATCAGCGTCGTTGATTTGCTATCTTCATGTCAGTCATTTCATTTACGAAAGAACTAATTTCATTTTTAGTGATTTTCAGTACTAGTTTAGACGACATGGTGCTATTAAATTCTAGGACACATTCATTTTTTGTCATAAATCTACATATAATGCAACATAAAGAACAAAACTGACAATGTTTACAGCCTTGTTCAGCCATAATGAATGTCTAGTAACTATTATAAAAATACTTTTTATTATGATTATTGCTTGCGCTAGTTAAGGAAGTTATAAAGCACACAGAATATCGTAAGAAATTAAAATATATTTTTTAAATAGAATGGTTACTCTGTAACCAGTGGTACTGAATTTGGGTATTGTCATTTTTAGTTCTACATTGCCAGTCTGTATAGTAAATACGTATTTCTTTAATTCTTGACTTTTAATATATTATAATGTACAATAATCTTCACCTTGTGTAATATTGTGTTAAGTTTCCGTTTACTTTGTCACTTATTTTATACTATAGTCTTCCATCTGTTTCTGTTTGTCAATTAGTAAATACGTATTTACTGTATGTTGTAGGTCGATCGAGACCAATCTCACCAGGTCGCAGCCGCAGGTCTCGTTGCACTCAAAGAGCATGGGCGGCTCTTGGTATGGGAAGTCTGGCGCCAGTCGCCCGCGCACGTACCAGCGACGCACGCTAAGGGCACAGCACGAACACGAACCGGAGCCGCAGTCGTCCTTGCAATCGCAGCCCTGCCACCGATAAAACACGCGGGACACGATCACTGACAGAGCTTCTTCAAACACTTTTTTGCGGAAACGGGAGACGTGAATAATTTATATATTCTATTTTTTGGGTTCTTGTGAGGTTTAAGGTACAAACGCGATAGCATATTGTGCGTCAAAATTCTGTAGAAGTGTCAATAGTTGGAAAGTTTGAATAAATATACATAGCTCTTTTTATTAAATTCGTAATCATATTTTTTTTAAATAGCCTGATAATGTCTTATTCTTGTCACTTTCACGTAACAAATCAAAATGATGTAAATAGTGATGAAAATGTATTAGGTGAATTATACTTGAAGCACGAAACATAAGACTGCATTTTAAATATTTTTTTTAACAAACTTCGTTTCAATGTCATGCAAGGATCTTTTATCAGCTTTTTTTAAACCTTTTGCTTTGACAGTAAGGTCTACTTTAAATTAACACAATATTACGGATAATACTATACGATATTAGAAATGTATATGTCAATTCGGACAATAATTTGTTTAGATTTTACAGAAGATTGTGCATCTAGTTTTTTATTTGTGATCCAAGTCATATACTTTCGTAACGATCTTACAAAATTAAAATTTTCAAAAACAAATAAAACATATTGTGCTGGTAGAGGTCTTTTAAAGAGATAAGCATTGTCTTTTATAGTTTACTGCTTCCAATTTTGCAATAAAATAAAAAAATAAATAAATATACAAGTGTACTGTACAAAATTAAACTTAAGCAATGCAAAAACTAACCTTTTCATAGAACTAAACATATGCGTGTAAGCAAGACAGCTGAGGTCCTCAGTCAGCTACTTAAAAGCGGAATACGGTTTCGGTTGTAAAACTCATTTGGATCGGACATTACCTTCATAACAAAATAATTGGCTCCTCGTCTTATTTTCTCAAAAAGTATTTCTCAGGCAAAAATTTCTCGGACAACATTTTCTCATACAATTATTACTCGGTACAAATATTTGTCATAGTATAATATTCCCACATACTGATCTAACGTAGCCTACCCAAAGAGACTGTTTTTATAGGGCGAAATCTGTTCTGGCGCTTCGTCGGCCGCTGCTGCGGCAGACTCGCTTCGCTCGCTCGGCTCGCGCGTTGTGGTGTATACACTTACCTAACCTAACCTACCCAGAAAAAGTGTTCATATAAGGTGCATTCTGTTCTGGCGCTTCGCCGGCCGCTCCCGCGGCACGTTCGCTTCGCTCGCTCGGCTCGCGCAGTGGTTTATGTATTTACCTAACCTAACCTACCCAGAAAGAGTGTTCTTATAAGGCGGATTCTGTTCTCGCGCTTCGCCGGCCGCTGCCGCGACACTTAAAAATATTAATATGAAAATAAGAAATTATAGCCGGAGAAATTTTATACATAAGAAATTATAGCTATGAGAAATTATTACAATGATATATTTTTGTTTGAGAAATTATTACAGAGAATTTATGTACTGAGAAATTATTGTTCGAGAAAATAAGATTGATTGCCAAAATACATTACATATAGTACCTGCATAGTGGCTATGGTGTTGTCGACGGCCACTGGCGCTGGCATCACGTGCTGCGTGACGTACGTGAAGTCCGCGGGCGGGGGCGTGTCGTCCACTTCGTTCACGCACGCCACGGGGAACGGCTCGCGGCCGCGGGATATGTCGCTGTGTGACAAGGAACAACATGTACATTGCACATAATTACCCGTTTTTTTCTTTCTTTTTTCTTTTTGACATGGCGCACAGATTAGCGCATTTGCCAATGTCACGTACTAATAAGTAGTATCCACATGAAGCACGTTCCAAGTAAATTATTTTTTTCTTCTTATCATAAAACTCCTGTAGAGTGAGTGATAGTAGGCTTTACTGAAGTTATATAGGACTTCTTGAAAGAGCGGAAGAACTTCAGCTACACATGTTAATTTAGACACACTCTATTCTTTTCATTTATACAGAACTTTAAAACACAATATACTATCACTTTTGTACTTTAAAACTCCCAAAAATGTAAAGAATAAAAAATTTAAATAAAATGACAACCACCTCACTTCTCTCGTTCCCGCCAAAAAGTCATGATTACTCTTAGTGGTACGATTCTCCCTTAGCAGGAAAGGTAAAGAAATATCTGACCATACAGCCGATGTCCTCACTAACAAATAGATAAATTCTTCATATTATTTTATAAAAATGTTGATATAATACATTTAAAATCTTTCTAGGAGTTTCTGCCAACAAATATATTGAGGCAGTCTTTCTAGGATCTGTAAGGCAGACTAACCCACTAATAAAATCTGAACATCACACTACTAAGTAAGCACTTATTTTAACAATGTCACATATTGCACAATAGCGTAGATAATTGAAACGCAAAACTACACCAATTTTATATCACAATATCAACTTGAAAATAATTTGCAAACAGTTCAAACGAACGCCCAACTGCTCCCATTAAACCCCGCCAAAAACCCCTAATCACGCTTAGTGACAGCTTATCTCTTTTGAATTAATATTTATAACGTCAGACAAAAAAAAAAGTGTTAAAGCTCATAGTAATGTGCAGTAGGCGTTTAACCATTCTTGAAAATACGTCTTATACATTAAATTGAAACAAAATAGAACGAAAAATAAAAGTTGTCAACTCTAGTATTGGCAATAAGATAGAAAATGATGCTACTGAGTTCTGACGTCATAAAAAGTCATAAACTGTAATTTGCAACTATCATTTGTTGAATCTTGAAGTATATCTAGACCTTTAGAATGGACCTTCAGGGTGGACATAGGCTGTATATTGTCCCGTTAAATTCCATGCGAGCGAAGTCGCCAGCAATAGGTATTATTGTATATTTTTTAAATATCAACAACAAGAAACAAGCCTAATGTTTCTGGCAGTGTTTTTTCATACGTGTTATATATGTAAATGTGTTATCTGTGTATATGAAGGTTATCTATGGTTCTTCATAATCTATGGTCCTGATTTTGATTAGATAAAATAAAAAATATATATTTAATAGAATTGTAAAACCTGATGACTTTCGAATAAATCAAAATGACATAAATACCATTTCTGATTGGTGTGCTGAAAATAACATGTTCCTTAATGTTCAGAAATGCTTTATAATAACATTTTCTCTGAAAAGACAAAATTATTAACAACCATGCTATGAATGCCCAAAACTTCTAGAAGCGCTTAATGTTAACATTGACTACAATCCTCGTCGCCCAAAGACCTTTAAAGTTCTGCTTATCGCAACAACATCTTTTTCCACCAACCCCTAGCTAGAATGTGTAGACAATATGAAAACCTCAGTAGAAGTCATCCCCAACTTGTTTTATTTCACTCAAATTGCTTTTCATTTAAGAAAAAGGTTATAGATGTCTTCGGGAGGGTGGATTCAATAATTTTAATTTTGTCTCGTATATATTTACATATTTAACATGTAACTATGGATATCTTCTGAATTGTCTTCTTTATTTTTAATTGTTTGTTAATGTAAGCAATTTTTACTCAATTTTGTTATTGTCATGTCGTGGAAATGTAATTACGGTTTCAATCTCGTACATAACTATAATTTTTCAATTATTATACTAATTATTATGATTGTAACCAGTTGTATTTCAAAAAAAAAATGTCTGATTTACTAATGAAGTCATATTGTTGATTTGGTGATTATAGTTTAAAATGATTAGAAAATACAGTTATATTTTAATAATACCCACAATAAAAGTTAAGGACACAGGCCCAGTAGAAAAGGTCCAAAGTCGGAAAAATAAAATTTACCCAATGGTCTTTTGTTTTTGATAATAGTAACACAACTAACTTGCACAATACTTTGTTCCGCTTAAATTTGTCCGGTATTGCCATCGCCAAATGCATATTCAATGAGATTGTTCCCTGACATCGCTCCGTACCCACTTCTACAGCCAATTCACCTGCTGAATTTTCAATATCAGTCTGAAAAAGAAAATTGAGATGATAATTAATTCCCCTAATTTAAGTGTAATAAAACAACATTTTTACAGATTTTACATTTGAGGCTACTCAAGACAGCTATTTCTAACCTATTCTTTCTATATTGGCTTTTAAATTAAGTTCTAGATTTCCAGCTGGATATATTTCTATTTTGACGCGTACTATCCATTACGCAGTACAGAGCAGTAAGACCTAGATGATACTTATAAGGATCCTGTGGCTGTCCATAGTTTAGTAATTCACAATTTAATCAGCCGATTGCAGGCAAGCTGTGTAGTTGAACTACTACGATATTATGTAATTGACATTCTTCATATTGTTCGTATAGCGTTAATAACGATATAAATATATTAAAATACCAACTAACTCACCTTAGCTCCTCTTGCAAGTAACATCACGACACACGCGTAGTGGCCCTGGCGAGCGGCGACGTGTCTGTTTAAATAGCATTAATTTATTATATTTGTCGGTGGAAATAATAAAAGGCACTCATTTGACTATACTATGGCAAAGCGCGATTTCCGGTTTGGAAGGGATAACGTGCTAACGGAACGTCGGGGCCGGCACAGAGTCTATTAGACTATAGCGGCCGGTGCGATAGCATTTCTCCGACGGATCGGTTGCCATTATTAAATTTCCAATTACCTAATAATTGTTATAAAGAGTTTTCTGTCGTTTGCACATTAACTTAGTCAACTTTGTATTTAATGGAGTAGTTCGCCTCTTGTCAGATTAGGTACCTATTTCTCATGGTTGAGTTGCAAAAGCACGAATTGCCCCGTGCCTTTTCCGACATGTTTATATATAACAATCCTAAACACTTCCTACATTTGTTCCTCATTGTTATGTAATAATTAAAACCTTTGAACTACATACTATAGTCCTACTTTTAAATCGATTTGAATCCAGGTTAACCAATTCTTACAATTTTTTCGTGATGTTTCTCTAAGTCGAGTCCATCATTATTGGTCTGTAACAGTTGCACAGTTTCGTTATCCGCATGAAATCTCCTTTTTGGACCATTCCTTTCTAAGATATAGGTAGCGTCGAAAATTTATATTTGTAGAGATAAGAAAAATGAGTAAAATATTATAAAGGCAAAATAAAATATTATATTTATTTCTTTAAATTATTTAATACATTAAGAAAGAGTGACGCTACAGGGCCTTGTTAGCACCAAATTAAATGAATTAAAGATAAAGTAGCCTATCGATTTAGTTAATTAATATCAACTCGGTTCTATCATTTAACAACATTATTTTACCTGACTAAATATAGAACTTTAACATATTATATATAATATCAAATAACTCTATCGAATTAAAAGTTGTACTATAAAGTTTCTGTCACTATTTATTACACAATTTCCTCTTAAAATCTAGGGTATTGGCCTCTGAATTTCATTTCTCTTTCTCTAGCTATATTATATTATCATCTTTAGACAAAGACAAAGAAAAATAGAAAAAGAATCTAACACATTATAATAAACCAACGAATTCGAAAATACTATGGAACTCACATTCATTTAAAAATATGACACATTGTAAACCCCAATCAAGTGGGCAGGACTAAAAAACTACAATCAACGCGCTACTTAATCTACCATGCGTGCGCACGTGACACACGCATGGTAGCCTAAGTGACAGTCAGCCGTCGCAAATAAAATTGGTTTGTTAACGTGAAAACTGACGAAATATAAATTAAAAAAATGACCTGTGTTAAGTGGTGTAGAAGACGGAAATAAATCAATGATATATATTCTAGGTTCCCAAACTTATTTTGTTTACTGAGTCGAGAGCTCATGCAGTCGTTGTCTAAGATGCCTCCTAGCTAAATGAAATTACAAATCACCCCCCAGGCCTCTACACAACGCCCCCATTTTTTTTCTGGGTCTCTTACCGCCCCCCTTTAGGCCTGCAGCGCCCACAGGGGGGCGTTATCGCCCACTTTGGGAATGGGTGATATATATGATAAATGAACTTATCATATGTATATAAAACAATTTTATGTAACAAGAAATTAAATAATAATATTATATAGACTCAGGTGTTACTTTGCGGAAATCCATTTAACATAACATAACTTCACGCTGTATCCCCAACGGGGTAGTCAGAGAGAACGGAGCGCCAGGAGTCGCGGTCCTTACACACCTCTTTCGCTTCCTCAAATCTCATCATTCTCCTCACACATTTACGCCTAGGTATGCGAGTGCTTTTGACATTTCCGTCTGCTAACACTCTGGCTATTTGATCTTCATAAGTCAGCCTTGGTCTTCCTTGGCTTCTTTTACCACTCACTTTCGCTCTGTATATTTTCTTCGTCAGACTTTCATCACTCATTCTTTCCATGTGCCCGAACCATCTAAGCATTCCTTTCTTCATTTTTACAATAACACTGTTGTGCAACCCTGTCATACTGCGTATCTCATCATTGCTTATCCTGTCAGCAAGCGTGACACCGCACATATTTCTGAGAGACCGCATCTCCACAGCATTTAACATACTTTCACTCGATTTTGGGCATATCCAGGCCTCACTACCGTACAACAAAGTTGACACCAACACCGCATTGTGGATGGCCATTTTAGCAGTGTTAGATATATTCACACTACCCACTAATGCGGACAGAGCACCGTTCACTTTATTGCCAGCTGCTACCCGTCTCTCCACATCCAACTCACATCTTCCATCCCTCGAAATCCATTTCATATGATGAATTACTAAAATCTTTAACTATTTTCCGCTCAAACTCCAAAAACCACCAATCGACACGTGTTTCGCTTCTCAACGATCCTATCTCTGGTATATCCTGAGGATGCTTCGTTGAGAAGCGAAACACGTGTCGATTGGTGGTTTTTGGAGTTTGAGCAGAAAATAGCTAAAGATTTTAGGATTTTTTAAAAATAAAAATATTGTGATCTGTATTATGCTACTAGTCACCAGCCAGTTTCTAATACGTAAGTTATTTTTATTGTATTTTTATATTGAGTATGGGAAGAATTATCTTTTTGAACTGGAACTTATAAATTTATTCTTTTAGTTTTACCAAAAATGAACTTTGGTGCTTACGGTGGATTAAAGCAGTTCGCTTAGAAAAAAGAGAAGATGACTGGTTACCAACCAATGCCAATAGCGTTTGCTTTGTACATTTTGAAAACGAAGAAATCTATTCTTGTTGTAGAGGCATCGCATGTTGTCTAATTGAAGACTGAAATCTTGCAGTGATTCTAATAATTACAGCTATTAAAATCAAACGAGCAGGAAAAACAGATCACGACACTATTTTAATAAAAAGTATTATAAAAGGTAACAATTACGAGTTCCTCTGTACCGTTTGGTAAAATAAAAGATTCTCTAAATTAAATTCGACAAGACACAGACTAAATAAATTAATTTCATTCCAAGGTAACATAACATATCAGAAACTTATAAATAAAATGCAGACGATCTCGTAAATATGCTTTCTTTACCTTATTAAATATTGTTTAAATATTTTCTCATATGAAAAAATCTAAATAAAATACTATTTAACTTCACGTAAATAAGGTAAAGTTACCAATAAGTTGCGTTGCGAAGCGTAGTAATGCATAAAACCGTCCTCGCTTGCTAGCACTGTCCCGTGCGATCACGTGATCAGTGATCACGTGTACCAGACATCCAGTCAACGTTGACTTTGGAATGTAATACGAAACGTATTACGCCCGGCTACAATTGAATAGTTAGTTTAACCGGGCTGTTTCCGCACTTAGCCTCCTGATTGGGCCATTGTGCGTGTCCTGTTGTCTTCCTACTCCAACCAACCCAGGTCATCCCAGAAAGTTAGCAGTCTTTCCAGATTGCCAAAGGCTTCTGGGAGCGATGCAGGAGATTGGAGAAGTTTTGCCCGTTGATCTGCCACGCTCTTGCATTCCATAAGCACGTGCTGTGGCGTTTCTTCTACTTCCATGCATCCTCTGCATAGAGGGCTGTCTGTAACACCTATGGTAAATAGGTGCTTGTTTAGGGGACAGTGGCCAGTTATAATACCTAGAAGTTTGCGGATCTTGTCCCTTTTTAATCTGGTGAGGTAGCGGGCAAGTCTTTTTGAAGCCACCGGAATTGCATTCTTTGTTTGCCTGCAACTATCACTGTTTCTCCATTCTATATGGTGAGTTTCTTCTGTTTTTAAACGCAGCCATGTTTTTATTTGGGCCTGAGGTATGGGTAGTAATGGTTCCGGTCCCTGTACTGTTGTCTTCGATCCTCTTTTGGCCAGTTCATCTGCTGCGTCGTTACCCAGTGAGTTGCTGTGTCCTTTGATCCACTGCAAGGTTACTCTGTTCGTAGTTGCAATGAATTGGAGTGCGTTGTGACATTCCAGAATAAGGACTGATGTTATGGTGTTCTTTTGTAGGGCTTGAAGCACGGAGGCACTGTCTGAGATAATTTTTATATTGATATCTCTGACATCTCTGGCTGCGACCGCCTGTGCCGCTCTGGTGATGCCAATACATTCTGCTTGAAAGATTGTGTTTAGTTTACTAAGGGTTGTTGATATTTTAATGTTCAATTCTTTCGAGAAGACGCCAGCTCCCGTACCTTGTATGGTTTTGGAGCCGTCTGTATATATCCTAACTTCATTGATGCCAGAGTTGTCTGTTGATTCTGCAGTGAGTTGGATGTTATATCTTCTATCGAATATGTGATGACACGGTGTTCTGTCCATGGGTGCCTCAAGGAGTGGTATTTCCTTCAGGATCCCCTTCAGAATTTTTGAGTGTTGTTTCTATATTTTGTTTCCATAGCCCATTTGCTCTTAACCTTAGGGCGGCTGCCTTTGCCTCCTCCTGTATAACAAGATCTAGCGGTCTTAAGTTCAAGAGGTACTCTAGTGCAGCTGATGGGGTGGTTCTCATACATCCGGTAACAGCTACACTCGCTAAGCGTTGTAGACTCTGGAGTTTCGTTTTCACTGTGATCAGTTGTGTTCTGGGCCACCACACTACCGATCCATAAGTCAAGGAAGGTCTGACAACTGATGTGTAAAGCCAAAGTGTGATTTTTGGGCTGAGACCCCATCTTTTACCAACTAGTCTCCTGCATTGATAAAAAGCTATACAGGCCTTCCTTGTTTTAGCATCGATATGACTCGCCCAATTTAATTTGTTATCGAGGATAACGCCCAGGTATTTCACTTGTGTTGATAGGGAGAGTTTGGTGTCAAATAATTTTGGTAATTGGAGTTCTGGTAACTTCCTTTTGTTGGTAAAAAGGATGAGTTCTGTTTTTTTCGGATTTACTGACAATTGATGTTTGTCACACCATTCTTCTACAATCTGAAGTGCAGAACGCATTACTTTACATAATACATTTTCAGCGTTCCCATTTATCAATATTGCTAGGTCGTCTGCATAACCAATAGTAGTGTATCCTCTATCATTTAACTTTTAACTTTTTACAATTGAATAAAGATCGTGCGGGTTTAAAATAGAGTTCATTTTAACAGTAGACTGTTGAGTTTGCGACCTTTCGTGTTTCGTAGTATTTGAATCAGACGCGTGGTGCCGTGTTTTTTGGCCATAATTGTTCTGAATTACATTTCCATAGTATTTCCGAATTCGTTGTGATAAACATAAATTGAGCTTGTGTATTATATATTTGTGGGTAGGCCGAGTGAATATGCTGGAATGCGTATGTTTAAAAGTAAGTGAGCATATGGTTGTGTGTGTACGTGTATACATGAAACTCACAGCGGTGTATCTGCATGTTTATTTAGTGCGTCGATGGAGCCAGGCGCTTTCTCTAGTAGCATTAGCATCGAATGTGAGTCACCGGCGAGGGCGCACCAGTGGATCGCGGCGTTTCCTTCGTTATCCGTCGCTGATGCGTCTGCGCCTTGCTTCAGCAACAGTCTGTGCAAAACACACGCATGAAAACATTTATTAGCGGAATTAACACGAATTTCAGGAAGTTTAAATGGAAATTACAGTCTCTTGACTGTACTGTGTTTAGGCTAGTAATCAATTATTCTGTAACTGTGTGTCAAATCGAATAAAACAATTTAAATACACATAAAAAATATATACCTATATAAAAAAATGCAAGACAAAAATATTCGAATTTAAAAATTAATTTTTAAATTCTAAATCATGATGTGACGAAAATCGCTATCCGCTATGATTATTCAAATATGACGTCACTCTCATATATATAAATAAAAATGAAATGGTGTTCGTTGGTAAACGCATCACTTAAGAATGGTTTGGGTTGGACCGATTAGGCTAATTTTTTTTTCAATGTTTGTAATATTCCGAATAATTTTTTTTTAAATTAGAAAAGTTGCCAGGAAAATTAGAAAATATTGAAAGTGGTCTTTACTATGGCATTATAGTATGAACTCAAGACCATAACTCACTCAATAATAATATAATACCTACTGAGGTACAACGCGTGGTCGAGGATAACTAGCACCAAAATAAATATCTTTTAAAAGCATTGTTACATCGAAGCTTTTTTTTTACTAAAACAGTTGATTCTAAGCTAATACATTACCCATAGTATCAGTATGTGAATAAATATATTATGGGGCGTTATTACCATTTAATTACTACAATATAACATTATGAGTTATACAAGACCACTGTAAACTGACCTCACGACAGAAGAGTGCGAGTTCTCCACAGCCCACACGAGCGGGGTCCACCCACCATGGTCACGTGGATCCACTTCGGCGTCTGATAATTCCAGTATGGCCGCACACACTGCTTCGCTGCCGTACTGGGCGGCTATGTGTAAAGCTGTCATACCGTCAGGACCCTAAAAAGATTATCAAACATTATAACATAAACATTCCATAATTGTATCTAGCTATGTTATTATACGAGCAGTATTTGCATATATATATTATATATGTATATATGTTTACAATAGCGCTCTCGAAAACGGCTCTAACGATCTCGATGAAATTTACGATATAGGGGTTTATGGGAGCGTAAAATCAAATTAGCTAGGTCCCAATTCTGGGAAAATTCGTTTTCGCCATGTTTTCGCACACTTAAAACTTCTAAACTCTTCCAATTTCGCAACATATTTTACCTTCTTAATAACACAGTGGCTAAGGTGGAGGTTTACGACGTCAAAGTGCGCAGGATCGAAGTTAGACATTTTTTTAGATTCTTTTAATAAGAGATGTATAAATGAAGTGAGAAATATGAGTAAATGGAAAATGTTTAGAACAAGTGAATCAAATTGTATATCTGAGAAGTGCGTTTTCGAGGGATGGAAGATGTGTTGGATGTGGAGAGACGGTTAGCTGCTGGCAATAAAATTAGGGATGCTCTATCGTATTAGTAGGCAGTGTGACTAAAGATAGCTAAAAATATAATGAAGGCAACCATCCACAGGGGCGTACGCGCATCTTAGCAACGTTACAGGAAAAACTGACATGTAATAACTTTATTTTTGACGGCTGTGACTTGATAGTGTTTTGTAACAACAACTTTGATTATTTATTATCAATTTTGGTCGCAGTGATACAGGTCTGGTGGGACCTGCACAGCCACTCATATCAAAAAAAAAAACTATTACAGTTATTGAAAATATGTACATACATATCAAAGTCAAAGTCAAAGTCAAATCAATTTATTCAAGTAAACCCAATCACGAGGTATTTTTGAACGTCAAATCTACTTTAGTTCGGTTCAAAGAGAAGAGAAAAGAAAACCTGGACACTGATATTAAAATACAATATTCAGAGAGCCAGTAAATGCATGTGCAGAGAAAATCATTTCCAGACTATTGTTTTATCTTCAACGAAATCGTTTATTTTATAGTATGATTGTCTAATCAATGTACGTTTTATAACTAATCTAAATATATTTTCTGTTAATTGTATACATAATAATTTCAAACATGTATAAGGATGGCAAGGTCAGTACATCAATGTCTTTAAAACGATCTCTTAGTGATTCTCGTGCATTCATACTGTAAATAGCACGTATCGCTCTTTTTTGTAAAATAAAAATCGAGTTAATATGCGCCGCTGATCCCCACAGCAAAAGGCCATAGGACATTAGGCTATGAAAATATGCGAAGTACACCAGCCTAGCCGTATCCACATCCGTCAATTGTCTAATGCGTCTAATGGCATATATCGCGGAACCGAGCTTACTAGCCAATGCCCCGATATGATCCGCCCATTGCAATTTACTATCTACTGTTAAACCAAGAAAACTGGCAGACCTAACTAATTCTAACTGTTTCCCACCCAATTCTATTTTATCATGGATTCTGGGTACATTAGAAAGGGAAAATTTAATACATTTGGTTTTTTGTGCATTCAGTAGTAAATTATTAACAGCAAACCACCCCGAGACGTTGGCCAGGATCCCGTTCACCCAGGTAATATCTAAGTTCTTTCTGTCCAGTTTAAATAGCAATGAAGTGTCATCAGCAAGTAATACTATTTCGCATAAGTTCCTGAGCATAAATGGGAGATCATTAATGTAGACTAGAAACAGAAAAGGTCCCAAAATTGATCCTTGGGGACCGCCCATTCTTAACCTCGAACCAACAGACAAAACCCCATTGACACTCACTTTTTGCTCCCGGCCAGACAAATACGAGACCACGAGATCGAGAGCGTTACCACGAATTCCATAGTATTTAAGCTTGCAAATTAAAATTTCGTGACTAACACAATCAAAAGCCTTGGAAAGATCGCAGTTCGCAGTCGCACAGAAAACACCAATGGCATCCTGAGATCCCTCCCAAGCCTGAAGTACAGTCTTGATCAAGCTTGCTCCCGCATGAGTTGTTGACCGCCCTCTCGTGAACCCGTACTGTTGACCGTGAAACACCCCGTGAATGTTAAAATGTGCTAGCATTTGATTGAGTATTATTTTTTCGAATATTTTACTCAATGCTGGCAATATTGACACCGGGCGATAATTTGTTAGATTCAACATACTTATCTTCATAACTTCATGCCGTATCCCTAACGAGGTAGTCAGAGAGGAACGAGCGCCAAGCTTCGCGGTCCTTACATACTTCTTTCGCTTCCTCAAATCTCATCATTCTCCTCACACATTTTCGCCTAGGTATGCGAGCGCTTTTGACACTTCCGTCGGCTAACACAAGAGTTATGATTCTTCAACTACAACTACATACATATATGTCTGCACGCTGTATCCCTCTAACGGGGTAGTCAGAAAGGACGGAGCTCCAAGCGTCGCGGCCCTTACATACTTCTTTCGTTTCCTCAAATCTCATCATTTTCTTCACACATTTTTGCCTAGGTATGCGAGTACTTTTGACATTTCCGTCAGCTAACACTCTAGCTATTTGATCTTTATAAGTCAGCCTTGGTCTTCCTTGGCTTCTTTTACCACTCACTTTTGCTCTATAGATTTTCTTCGTTAGTCTTTCATCACTCATTCTTTCCAAGTGCCCGAACCGTTTAAGCATTCCTTCCTTCATTTTTACAATGACACTGTCGTGCAACCCTGTCATACTGCGTATCTCTTCATTGCTTATGTTTTGTTTTATTGAAAATACTTAAATGAAATTTTTGTAAAAATGTAGAAATAAATGCTTAGATGGTTTGGATGCATAGAAAGTATGAGTGAAGAACGATTGACGAAGAAAATCTACAAAGCGAAAGAAAGTGGTAAAATAAGACACAAGAAGACCAAGGCTGACGCCGATGAAGATCAAATAGCCAGTGTTACCTGACGGAAATGTCAAAAGAACTCGCGACCTTCTGTGAAACTGCGTGAGAATGACGAGATTTATGGAAAAAAAAAGGACAGCAATGCTTAGCACTTCGTTTTCTCCAACTACCCCGATATGGATACAGCATGAGGATATGCATGTAAGAACTTTTGAAAAATCTTAGATTGCATTTAGTTAATTCAGTAATATATAATGAATAGTTTTTTGTTTCTTGTGTAAAATTGTTAAAATGTCGTAATTAACTACTACTATTCATTTCCGCACAGTGACGCTTAAGACTATGCGTGAAGTTTTCGGTGAAGTGAAGAGACCATCATTTCATCACACTTCATCACTCCACTCCATACCCACAATAGGATTTAAAAGCTCACAGTTCCTATTATTTTTAAATGAATTTCAAGCATTTTTAAAATCTGTGTTCATGATTTTTGTCTATTTTAATAGCCTATTGAAATTAAATAGCCTATTAAACCTACAGCACACTTACCGGGAAATTGACATCACAACCAACTGCTAAGAGATATTTGATCACTTTCATGAAGTCTTCATCGCTGGGTTTGTTTATGTCACTCTCACTCTTTTGTGATTTACTATCTCCATCTTTATCAGTCTCCTCTTCTCCCTTTTTTTCTGAATCTGTTTCTTGTTCTTTAACATTATTTTCTTCTGTCGGTTTATCTGTTTTCTCTTGAGATTTATTCAGAAGTTCTGTAACATAAATTTTATTACTAATTACGCTCCATGGTTTCACCTGCGTATTACTTGATATTTTTCAAAGATAAAAAGTAGTCTAGACTACTTTCTGAAAAGTCTTCTACCTGCTAGTGAAAGTCTTATCAAAATCTGTTCAACTGTTTTGGAGATTAGCTCGAACAAACAAACTATTTACACAAACAATGGAATGATGTGCTGAGGCAGTCCACAGAGGGGTGCAGGGGCATATTCCAATCATAATTTATAAGTCATTGTCGTGTAGACCACCCACTTCATTATCGCATTCGACAATAAACGGTCATGTTATGTCCCATAATATCAACATATAACTACCTGCCAGCGTTGGGCAAAATAAATTATAAAAAGTAATTATAATTACTTTTAGTAATTGTAGTTGTTTCTCTAAAAAAATAATAATAATAAGCTCAGACATTTCACACAGAGCCATCTCATCTAGTCCTAAAATAAGCGCAGCACAGCACTTGTGTTATTGGTACAAAATAACTGATATACTACTTATATACTTTTATTTTGTAGATAAATACATATACACCCAGACTCGGGGCGGGAATCGAACCCGCAACCCCCGTTGACTTTCCGACGCGCTTAGCCGTTGCCCCACGGAGGTCATCAAAATGTGCTCACTATTATATTTTACAATTACACTTTACCCGCACTGCTACCTGCCTATTTCTACTTTTCTGAATTTATATTTTTTACAAATTTTAGTATTCAAGTTTTTGTTGAAGAGTAGTAGTATTAATTTTATAATGTACCCGGCGTGGACACAAACAAAAGTTTAAATAAGGATATTTGGGTTTTAATTACGTGTAAATAACCATATTTAATTACAAAAAAGCCTTATTTCGAAATCGCAGACAGATAAACTTTATTCATATGTATAATGTGCCAGCTAAAATGACAAAATATTCTCATAATCTCGTTGCATGAAACGACTTTATTAATATGTAGATATCGACAAAATGTCCGTATTGATGCAATGAGATTATTATGTTACTAGCGGCTCATCTCCACTTTTCCAGGGTTGAATATATAATGTATGTGGGCGTCCAAGCAAAAAGGGTCCAGTGGTCCGCATTTAGTTTCCGATTCGTAAAGTCGGATGAAAAATGACATTTCGCGATGTTAATTCATTTTAATTAATGCTCAATTATCTACCAGTTCATATAGTAAATGACTTTATATGATGTTTCTAAGTAGAAACAAACAAGTAGAAGTGTGTTTTTTTTTCAAAGTTTAAAAATTATTTTTCTCAAAATAAGCTTTTTCAGTTTCAACTTTAAATGTCTGATGAAAATAATATATGCCAGTTTTTGAATATTTTTTTTAATCCTTACTATCAATTGACTTCTAAATTCCTGATCTAGTCTAAACTCAATACCCCACTACTGAATCCTTTGCTTGGACGCCCACATATATATAGCCTATGTTCATCTGGAATAATGTACCTTTTGAATGGTGGAAGAATTATGCAACAAGATGCAGTTGTTCCGGATTTGCCTTCCACATAGAAACAAACTTACAAAATTCACACTCTCTTTATAATATTAGTATGAAATACATATTATATAGCCAATATAAATAGTTTTACACGCCGTAATAACTATCGATATTATATCTACTTAATATTCTGCAGTATTATTTACCATCACGAAGTCACGGGACAAGTACATATTAAAGATATGGTTGTTGTACGCAGTGAGCTCCAACTTAGACATGTGGTACAAAGATCTTACCGGTAACGGCTACTAGTAGCGGCGTCCGCGCAGCCTTATCAGCGCGATGCAGCTGCGCGGAGCCCCGTAGCGCGTGCAATGCGTGCAGCGCGTCTGCGCGTGCACAGCGCGCCGCCGCGTGCGCCGAGCACCCGCCTCGCTCGCACTCCAGCTCCTTGTCCAACTCGCCGCGCGCACTCGCCGCCACTGCGCACGGACACAGACACGTTGGTGCTCGACCGTGTGAAAGGCCTCGACCAGAGAATATGCAGAAAAGAACGCCGACTCCCGCCTTATGCGTAACGGGATTGCTTACACTCGGCTGGATACGTAGGGTTATTGCGTTAGGTGTGAGATGCGGAGAGCCTCTCGTTTAGTTATGCATTTAGTACATAATTAAGAACAACGCATACGGATAAGCTTTCCATTTTTGTTAAATTTAATTTCTTGTAATTGTAGTTGTGTGATTAAATTGAATTGAGGTAGCGTGCTCGTCGCGACCCCTCCCAATTTTATTGTATGGTAGTGAAGCCCAGATATTCCCGAAATCGTGTGAAAGTAAGACCAATGCAGTAGCAATGCGATCTCTTAGAAATATGTGCGGTGTCACCCTTGTGGACAAAATAAGCAATCAAGAGATACGCAGTAGGGCAGGGTTGCACGAAGGTGTTATTGTAAAAATGAAGAAAGGAATGCTTAGATGGTTCGAACATAAAGAAAGAATTAGTGATGAGACTGAGTAAGAAAATCTACAGAACGAAAGCGAGTAGTAAAAGAAGTCAAGGAAGACCAAGGCTGACTTATGAAGATCAAATAGCCAGGGTATTAGTCGACAGAAACGTCAAAAGCACTCGCATACATAGGTGAAAATATGTGAGAAGAATGATAAAATTTGAGGAAGCGAAAGAAGTATGTAAGGGCCGCGACGCTTGGCGCGCCGTCGTCTCTGACTACCCCGTTAGGGATACAGGGTGCAGATATGTATGTAGGTGTATGTAGTTGTAGTTGAAGAATCATAACTTGATTCGAATAACTAAAATTATTCAGGTATCTAAGGACATTATAATATGTTAGTTTAAGCCATTTAGACGTTTTTGTATTAGCGACGATGTGAAGAACGAATTAAAGACAAAGAAAGCGGTTGCATGGTTGCGTCGCGTGCGGCCCCGATTGGCGCTACAATAATTACCCATATTCACCCATAATATTGCCGTTGTGTACGTGTCACGACGCATGCGTATTAGCGCGCACATACAAACCGCGCACGCTGGCTTTCTTTGAAGATAAATTACTGTTATATTTATACAACTGTGCCTCAACACTCATGCTCGTTCCCTTTGGGAGCAATCGTCAATGTGTCAATTATTTATATTTCAAATTATTTATTTAAGCCAAATCAATTTATTCAAGTAAAACCAAGTATATGGTGTTTTTAACGACAAATCTACTTAGTTCGGTTCTAAAGAAAAACCTGAGAAGAACCGACAAGAAACTCAGTAAGGTATCACTTTTTCAACATCATTTTACAATAGGTTTATTAAAATACAATGTTTAGAAAGCCAGTAAAAATATTTCCAGACTATTGTTTTATCTTCAACGAAATCGTTACTTTTACTTTATAGTATGATTGTCCAATTGATGTGCATTTTATAACTAATCTAAATTTGTTTCCTAAATTTATTGTATGACAGTGAATTAGTTACTTTGTTTTGGTAATTGTTCCACCTTTTGCTAGCAAATTCCACTCTGCTTTTTTTATTGCATCACATGACTCTATCAATATCTTCTTCTATATAAAAATGAATGTTTCTTTGTATGCTTGTCCTCCGTGCGTTCCTAAACCTTTCATCCGATTGCGATGAAACTTTAGTGAGTTTATTTAATTTGGTAAATAAAATCTACGCGAACGAAGTCGCCAGCAGCAGTTAGTTTTAAATAAAGATGTTTCACAGTCGGTTTTGGGTGCTTGGTGTTGGAAGCACCCAAAACCGACTGTGTAAAGGAATACAAACAATGCATGTATGCAATGCTAACAAGGATAAATCGCTAGAATACCTATACCCAAATTTTCCCTAATTCGTGCATATTAGATACATTTCATTGGTTCCTATAGTGAGGAGTAGATCGGACATATTAAATAATATGGATCTGACTGTGTTGGGAGCTAAATTCAGGTTTTGCGTCCAACCAAATGTAGTTGTCAGAAAGTACATAAAGAAATGCATGGACATTATAAACTACAGACAACCAGCCCCATACTATGAAGTTTACTTCTGGTTGTCTGCATGAAGTTTACTTCAAAGTATGGGGCTGGTTGTCTGTAAAATAAAATTGAATAAAATGTAGATGTGCAGGTACTGTTTTCTAACAAAATGGTGGCCTATCGGCGTGTCGTATATGCAGGTCAGTTAGCTTATCTCATTTTTCTCACTATTGGACACGCCATCTAGTTATTTATAGTCTATGAAAAAAGTAATAAATAATAAAAACAACATGGATTTGTCTGTAATACTCACTGATCTTAGGTATAAGTTGTTCAACAGTCTCTCCAGCTACAATCGCGTCACGCAGCTCCTGCGCAGGCGTCTCTGAAAGCGTCTGCTCATAATTGCCTCTCGCTTTCTCGCAAAGTCTCTTTATGTCTATTGGCGGAAAGGGTAACAAATCTTCAGGAATCATTGCTTCTTGTTTTAGTGGACCTTGTAGTGATGAGAATCCAATATAAGCTGGGGTACTGCAAATATATAAATTATAATTTATTCAAATACATATGCCGTTTATTTGATTTGAATTAATAAAAAACTAATAGGTATTCATAGTGTTTCCTGGACTCACAGTGTTTGTTCTAAAAATTTCATAAATCAAAAAGTTTAATTTGCATATCATAGAGACATCTTAAAGCTCTATGCCTCATGGTTCTTACGAACTGCAAAACATAGGTTGTTATAAAGGTTTCGTTTACGTAAAAAAATTATCATAATGCTACAATAATAGTGTTCCTTCAATGCCTATAATATCTCATTCAGAAAGTTCATATTTTAGATTATTTTTGATGGAAACTTTTGGAGATAGCATGGGAGAGGGAACACCCACTTTTAAACATCTTTTAGGGTTCCATACACAAAAGTTATTACTAAGCCGTGCGCCGTTTACTTGCGTCATTTGTATATACGTCTGTCTGTCTGTCCTTCATTTTATTTTATTCTTATTTATTTAGAAACTTAACAGCTTAACAATATAATTAAACATATAAAAGTACAATAGGCCAATTATAAACCAGCAATTAAGTGAGCAGAAAAAAAGGTAAAAGAAAAAAACAATAACAGCCAATAAAATAGAAAACAATCATGTCCTAATAACTATAAAGTGGGAGAAGCGTAATTTACAATATTTTACGCTTAATTGTATTAACGTTTTCAATATTGAAATCGATATCTAATTAAATTATTAGCATAATGCTGTGCCCGCCAAAAGAAAGAGCTTCTGCAATAATTGGTTTTAGCAAAAGAATTAATGCATTTTATCTAATTAATTTATTAGCATAATGCTGTGCCCGCCAAAAGAAAAAGCTTCTGCAATAATTGGTTTTAGCAAAAGAATTACTGCATTTAAAAGACTGTAAAGGTTGAAATTTTCACAAAAAATGTTATTAGAGCAGACATCGTAACAAATAATTAAAAAAAAAAATTAAAAAATTAACAGAGGTCCCCATAAAAGAAAACTAAAACAACAAATAAGAACCACCGGCCAAGTGTGCGTCGATCTTGTGCTAAGGGTTCCAAACCAAATTAAAGAAAACAATTTGTTTGGTAAATACCTAAAACAACAATATATTATACTTTTTATGTAACACGAAGTAATGTCATTTTTCAATTTGTGATTAAAAAAGCTTTCGTTTAACATACCATACAAAGAATTCAAAAAGTCTTTTTAATTTTCTATTTAAGCACATCAAAATAACCTCAAAATTCCAACAATAACATTTCAATGTCATGTCTGCATTTGAACCTTATTACAAAAAACTATTCCAAGCACTGTTTACAGCAATTACTCTCTGAGAAAACGTCTGCGACACACAGGCATTGATGTCATTGCACAGGCGTTACATCTTTTCAACTTTGATATAGAACACAAGTTGCCACAAAAAGTGAAGCCACGCTCATACTAACCATTGCACTCTCTGATCGGGCAGAAAGACCCTCTTATTGCTGCACTTCATTTCTATTCGGACCTTCCAACAGTCCCGATTAGCTGGTTGCCAACTGTATGAGTATACGCCGCAGTGTGGGCAACCGGGCTGAGACCGCGGTTCACTGCACGGCACACCACACTCCAGATGGAAAAGATGGTTTTTCGAACACTGGTAGAATATACCCTGGGAGGACACAACCGTTACACTTATATTTAGTAAACAGCTTTTGCTCGCGACTTCGCGTAGTCTTTTATTACTAAATTATATAAAGCAGAAGAAACCTTATCGGGAGTACATCTGTATATACACAGAACAACTTTAACGTATTAAATACACACATCGAAACAATCACATTTACAAATAAAATTAACAGATGAATGACGGTAGTAGGAAAAACTTTATAAAGTTTATGCACTACCCAGGGGCTGCAGTCCCGACATAGCGATTATTTTCGTAAACTACCGATCAATAAAAGTAACGAAAAATATCGCTTGCCATAACAATAAGAACGAACACTTTGCGAGCTGTCAAATTTGATCGCAAAAGCATTATCAGCAATCGTAAAGTTGATAGATTCGATATGATTCCAATCACAATCGATAATTTTAACGTAGAGACTTTCAAAAATCGTTAAAAATTAATCGTTATGACTTATAAACCGAAATCGGTCGTAAAGCGATCGCTATCTATGTCCAGACTGCAGGGGATGGTATTTTTATTATTGTAATGTCGTAGTCGTAGTAAATGAATAAATAAAATTAACTCATCAAACTTTTATCGCAATTGGATGAATGATTTAGTAACGCATAGAGGACAAATATACAAAGTGACATACATTTTCATATATATAATAGCTGTACAGGTGAGCGGCGAATTTAAAATTATGTTAAGATGACAATAACTTTTTTCACTCTCATCCGATTTTAATGAAACAAAGCCTAAATGTCGTTTCGAACTGAGCTTAATCTACCTGTAAAACCGCAAGAAAATCCGTTGTGTAGATTGGGAGATTAGCATATGCACACAGACGGATAGACAAATATTAAAAAAAAATGCTTTATTGTGTTCCATTACTTTTTTTTATCGCGCACACTCATTTTTTAAATACATTTTTTCAACAAGGTTTCTACAGTTTCATTATATGTATACATATGTAGAAGATAATATGCAGACCTGACAATAACTGAGTATTGTACTAAATACTGCAGACATCAAAACTTAACTACCTAAGCAGAAAACTAAACACCACGCTCATACTATAAGTACCATAAAATGAACGGGGGGACTCCCCCACACCCGATTATCCATTAATTTACGAAAAGAAATAAACAAAACATATTATTTTACACGAAAGGACAAGCGCCAGATAAATTCGTTCGTTTGACAGTTATTTCAAATTCAAACATATAGCACCATAGCACTGCATACTTTATGGTACATACATCGCACCTTTAGAATGAAACAGACATTATTCAAAATTATGAGACTGTTTTGGCAAGGCTGACTTATGAAGATCAAATAGCCAGTGTTAGCCGACGGAAATGTCAAAAGCACTCTCATACCTAGGCGAAAATGTGTGAGGAGAATGATGAGATTTAAGGAAGCGAAAGAAGTATGTAAGGACCGCGATGCTTGGCGCTCCGTCCTCTCTGACTACCCCGTTAGGGATACAGCGTGAGGATATGTATGTATGTATAAAATATGTCTTAATTAAGTGCAGTCATCTAGCCTATTTAATACGAACTTTACTAAATTGACTTGGAATCTGAGTATTAATGAGAGTTCCCCAGCTCGTTGTGTGGTACCCATATTAAAACCTATAGCTTAAGAGCCAGTGAAAGGCAGACTGTAAGTATTTTACCAAAGATGAAATTTTCCTCGGTGACCCTTCTATACCTGCCACACATGAGATGGAGAGTCACTAAGCCCAAAGCGGGTAGCCATGGCGTCACTCAGGTAAGACAGGTATACAAATCAGACCAACTTCTTTTCTTTATAATATATGCATTTGTATCCAAATATTGTAGATGTACGAGTGAATACTGTAGATGCATCGACTCGCACTGTATGACTTTGTTTGCCGTCTGCCGGGATGTTACAACCGGAGAAAACGTCTGCCGTGTTGAAACTAAGCTTGTAATACTATGATAAATAATATAATATATAAAAATCAGCTTTGGTAAAATACTTTTGAAATTTTTTTTATTTTCAAATTTTCAAAAACGTCTGCCATAAGGTTACAACCGGCCAAATCGTCTGCCTTTGCATTATTTTATAGCAATAATTATATCCTTTCATATATCCAAACGGCAGCTTTGGTAAAATACTTTTGAAGTCGGTCTGATTTGTATACCTGTCTTACCTGAGTGACGCCATGGCTACCCGCTTTGGGCTTAGTGACTCTCCACCTCATGTGTGGCAGGTATAGGAGGGTCACCGAGGAAAATTTCATCTTTGGTAAAATACTTACAGTCTGCCTTTCACTTGCTCTTAAGCTACTAGTGCTTAACTATAGAGTAACTAATTAATCTGTGCTGTGCTGTCACGCATTTAGTGTAATGGTCTAGAGCAGAGATTCCTAAAGTAGGTTCCACGGAACCCAAAGGTTCCGTATATAAGACACTAAGGGTCCGCGAATGTTACATTGGTCGGTAAATCGTTGGAATTTTTGGTTTCCCCCATTAGTGGCGACATTTTTTTTGCGCGGAACTTGGTCTAAGCATGCATATTGACAAACATTGAACCATTTTTATTCTATAGGAGGTACTACACAACAAAAATACTCGATTTTAGACCTATTAACAGTTTTTATAGGAAGCAGTGAAATAATTTCATTCATCTCATTAATGTTTATTCCAAATATTTGTAATAAATGATTTTTACTCTTATTTGAAATTGCGGTAGGTATTTTTTATTATTATAGTTGTTATAGGGTTCCATAAATTAAATGGGATTTATTGAGTGTTCCGTGGTCTTAAAAATTTAGGAACCACTGGTCTAGAGTATTATTATTATTATAAAAAAAAAGTAATAAAAGCCATAAAGCTTCCAGAAATATTACCTACTATGATTTTATTTGCTACCCATTTTTCCTGCTCTTTAGGCAGCCAAAGTAACACTTTTAAACAATGCTAAGGAACCGAGACTTATAAAACCGTGTTTTTCGGGTTTTAAAAAGTTTTAAGGCAAGTTTTAAAAACAAGTCACCCAGTAAAGATCGGCCGTCGATTAGAATCTTCAGCTGTTTAGCGTAACGAGGTCATAAAATCTAAAACGGAGCTCTTATGGTTGCATCACGTCTGTCTGTCCATACGTAACAACTGATTTAATCCATTATCTCTACACCTAATAGAGAATTTAATATGAATTTGCTTGCCAGAAACCACTAATCCCAACTCTTTGTTGTTAGCCCTAGTAGCTTTACAACGTCGATAGTAGACTTTTTGGCGGGAACAGGAAAAATTAAGTTTACATTTTCTATTTTTAGCGTTTTTGGAAGTTTTGAGGTACAAAAGTGATAGTATATAGAACGTCAAAGTTCTGTGCAAGTGTTAACTGCTAAGAATTGAAGTTTGAATAAATACGTGCGAGTAAAGTTTTGCGGTTTTCTAAGAAATCCTATTTAACTCCGTTAGTCCGTTAGTTAGTTAGTCCGAAGGAGTGTTAGGGACTTGATAGAACAAACGAATGAGTATTACAAATCAGACATGTCGTGCTTTATAAAATGTTACTTAAGACATGAGATGTATAGGTATAGATCTCTTTGTTTTCTCACTCAAGGACGAATCTTACAAACAACAACAACAAAATAATTTCCGTCCCTATGTTTTCGTTTGCCTTTTCTTTTCTTTTTTCTCAATTATATAAATAAATTAGATATTAATTCACGCATTTTATATTAATGAATACTTGTGACTTAATAATAAGAAGATAGACATTTTACATCAGAGATACACCATTTTTTACTTGAGAATGATTGAAATGTTTCTTGGTGTTAATAAATATGATTTGCTGATATATATACAAAAGAAGAAGCATTAATGGTTGCGATGGAGCGAGAGCCTTCAGCAGCGTGAGAGAGCACTTACCTGGGTGCAGAACAGTCCGCAGATAGGGCAGCACATGTGCGCGGTGAGCTGTGCGGCGTGTGTTGCACACGGTAGGAAGAATGGGGCGCGGGGGCCGGCGCGACGCAGCCCCGAACCCCACGCGCTATGTGAGCAGCCCACGCGAACGCCCTCCACGCATTCGATGGCTTGGCAGAATACTGGCTCTGTCAGTGCCAGCCATACCCATATCATAGTTACTCTTTGTTAGGTTTAGGTTTAGATACATACATACATAACTTCGCGCTGTATCCCTAACGGGGTAGTGAGTGAGGACGGTGCGCCAAGCCTCGCGGTCCTTGCATACTTCTTTTGCTTCTTCAAATCTCATCATTCTCCTCACGCATTTTCGCCAAGATATGCGGGTGCGATGACATTTCCGTCACCTAACACTGGCTATTCGATCTTCGTAAGTCAGCCTTAGTCTTCCTTGGCTTCTACTACCACTCACTTTCGCTCTGTAGATTCTTCGTCAGACTTTTATCACTCATTCTATGTGTCTGAACCATCTTAGCATTCCTTTCTTCATTTTTACAATAACACTGTCATGCAATCCTGTCATACTGCATATCTCTTTGTTGCTTATTTTGTCCACAAGGATAACACCACACATATTTCTAAGAGATCACATTTCTACTGCATACACTTCTGCATCATATACTCTGCATATACTTACTATCTTACTTTCATTTGATTTCGGGCATCTCACTAAAGTAGGTACAATAAAAGTGGCACCAACACCGCATTGTGGATGGCTATTTTGCCCGAGTTCAATATATTCATAGTTTATATTAGCTTTATAATTGGTACAAATATTTTATTGTTATTAACAAAACAAAGTACACATTTTTTTAATTTATAATATTAACAAGCTGTTGCTCGCGACATCGTCTGCGCGGAATTAAAATTTCTTACTATCCTATTGGGGATACAAAGTGAGGACATGTATGTATTTATGTATGAATTAAACTCGCGCGTGATCGATTTATTAATCTAAATTAAATGTTCGGTAGGGACATTGTTGGGATTTGTTACCTGTAAGTTCCTGAGGTGCGGCGTAATAATTGCTCGAATTCTCGCAAGAGCATGTGGCGATTGTGACCGAACCGTCATCGGGACAGGTAGCCTCCGAGCCTTCGTCTCCACCCGCCGGTGGATTTCTAATAATATAAATGGAAGAAAACAGTTGTTACTACGAGTTTCACCGCTTCTAGTATTATTTAATTTCATCATCATCATCATCATCATATCAGCCGAAAAACGTCCACTGTTGGACAAAGGCCTCTCCCAAAGACCGATCCTGCGCTGCCCGCATCCAACGACTTCCGGCGACCTTCACTAGATCGTCGGTCTATCTTGTGGGGGGTCTACCTACGCAGCGTCTTCCGGTACGCGGTCGCCACTCGAGAACCTTTCCGCCCCAACGGCCGTCGGTTCTACGAGCGATGTGCCCCGCCCACTACCACTTACTAAGTGTAGCATTTCTTTGAGCTATGTCGGTTATTTTGGTTTTCCTGCGGATTTCCTCATTTCTGATTCTGTCGCGCAGGGAAACTCCGAACATGGCTCTCTCCATTGCCCTTTGGGTGACCTTGAGCCTTCTTATGAGGCACATAGTAAGCGACCACGTATCTGTTCCGTATGTCATCACTGGCAACACACGCTGGTGGAAGACTTTCGTCTTGAGACACTGCGGTAGTTTGGACGAGAAGATATTACGTAATTTCCCGAACGCTGCCCAGTCGAGTAGGATTCGACGAGTAACCTCTTTCTCGAAGTTGGATCTACCTAACTGGACTGTTTTTCCTAGGTAGACGTATTCGTCAACAAAATCGAGCGTAGAGTGGCCTACTTTTAGATGAGTGGGTACAACACGGTTATTTATTCGACATGATTTTTGTCTTATCCATGTTTATTCTGAGACCCACTTTTTCGAAGGCTCTACTGAGGTCATTCAGCATTCCGCCCAGGTCGTCCAGGGTTTCAGCCATAATATATCATCGGCAAAACGAAAGTTGGTGATGTACTCGCCATTGATGCAGAGTCCTTTCCAGTCCAGAAGTTTGAAGACGTCTTCCAACGCAGCGGTGAACAGTTTCGGGGATTTGACGTCCCCCTATCTCACACCTCGTGGCAGTTGGATCGGTTTCGAGTTCTGAGCCTGGAGACGAACTGACATGGTGGCGTATCCGTACAGACACCTTAACACTTCGATATACCGATAGTCGATTTGGCACCGCTGGAGCGACTGAATATGCTTCAGGCGCTCCAGCGGGCCCAGGTCTCGATCGAATCAAAGGCTTTCTTATAGTCCACAAACGCCAAACATAGAGGCTGGTTAAACTGTTCGGTCTTCTGTATAACCTGCCGCAGCATTTGTATGTGGTCTATGGTACTGAAGCCTTTACGGAATCCGGCTTATTCGGGCGGTTGGAAGTCGTCAAACCTGCGCGCGAGACGATTCGAAATGACTCTCAAAAACAGTTTATAAACGTGGCTCAGAAGCGTGATGGGCCTGTAATTCTTCAATAGGGTCTTGTCGCCCTTCTTAGTGATTATTGGGACCCAAAGCAGTATCACTATGTAAAACTTATTTTATCTATGTATGACTATGTATGACTAGCATGTAAGTGATTTGGCAACCACTGTAAGCTTATTATGTAATTAAATGAATTGAATTGAAAAAGAGTATCACCACGCCTCCGTGCCATGCCTTTGGCGTTTTGCCTTCGAGTATGACGGAGTTAAATAGCTTTTGTAAAGTCCTTAGCATAGGCGAATCTGCCGCTTTCAGGAGCTCAGCTGTGATTCCGTCCTCACCAGGCGCCTTGTTGTTTTTGAGCTCTTTGAAAGGCATTCTAATCTCGTACAGGCTAACGTCCGGGATATCTTCGGAATAGTGTCGGGTCAATCTGGCTCTTGGATCATTGGTCAGATTTACAACAGGTTGCTGTGTTGTCACGTACAACTGTCCGTCTAACTTCTCCACCACTCCTATGAGCTCGGATTTGGACGATACGATCCTTCCATTCTCGGTCTTTAGCTTCATCAGTTGGCTTTGGCCAATAGACAGATCCCTTGCGAATACTTTAGAGCCTTTGTTCTGATCGATGGCCTTTTCAACACGCTTGGTATTGAATTGCCGTATACCGCGAGTCAGCGACTTTGAGATCTGCCTACTGATCCTTCGATACTGAGACGCAAAACCTGGAGATTGCAAGACCATCTCGCGCCTTTCTTCCATGAGCTTTAGGGTAGAGTCTGAGAGTTTTTTGGTTCCTTTTGTACAGAGGATTTTTAAATGATTGGATCCGATTGTATAAACACCTTTTACGACCCTGTCATTGTAATCATCCACGTCTACGCAGTCACCTAGGCATGCGAAGCGATTCCGTAGCTCGAGCTGGAAACTCTCGGAATTAAGGCTATGGATAGGTGCTGAACGGAGCGTAGACTTAATCAGTCACGACCGTTTGAATTTTATATTTAGATTCAACGTGCCTCTTATCATTCGGTGATAACTCCCGGTTTTCACCGCATTGATCACAGAGTCATCATTAAATATTTGTCTCGTAGTCGACATGATGAAGTCTTATCTCATTTTTGGTTGCACCATCGGGACTAATCCAGGTCCATTTGCGTTGTTCCGGCTTCTTGTAGGAGTTCATCATGTAGAGTCCCTCCCTCACCAAGAAGTCGGTCAGCATCTGGCCCCGTGGGTTCCGATGACCAATTCCGTAATTCCTCACTCTAACCTCGTTATCGCCTCGCCTGCCCAGTTTCGCGTTAAAGTCCCCCATGACAACAGTGTAGTGAGTCTTGGAGGTATTATTTAATTTAATTTTGTGTAATTTCATGGAAGACACTAGTAGGAAATAAACTGAGTGGACAGATCTAGAAGTGGCATCCATATAATTCCTGTGCTTCCGACACATATCATTGTTCCTGACTGTTGCTAAAGATAAATTATATGATGGAGGTACTTGGTAGCGAAGGTCGCTAACACATACTTATCCTCATCTTGAATAGGTGACGTCCTGTTTTCACTGTCAGTCCCTCGGTACAATGAGCCCAATCTCCGAGACCTCCTTGGTCTGTCATTTCTGGATGAATCAGCTGAGCAGTAGAACTCTTCGTCGCTTGTTTCCTCACTAGTATCCTCTTCACCTTCAAGCAGCCTCATTACTTCTTTCTCATCATCTATATCTTCATCATCTTCTAATTCTACATCATCTTCATCTTCTCTAAAATTAAAAATTAACTTACTTAGGAATAATAATATAATACCTACTAAGCCATAGCATGTTTCCAATACACTTCCAAAATCTTCCATAAAAACTTTACATATCAGGACTGAAGAGAATGATAAAATTTGGTATAATGAAAGTGGTGTATAAAAACTGGATGTTTGGAACTGCATCCTGTCTATCCAATAGCATTAAGAATTGCCTATAAAACATTTTTTAAAGATAGTGTGTCTAAAAGAATGATATTCTGCAGCAACCACAGATCCTTTAGGTGAGGGAGGGTACAGACCAGGCGCAGGGCAAGCCCCAGCTGATATCCAACATGAATTCCTGCCAGTAAGTCGTCGATGCGGTATGTAAACCGTAATAGATATATTTTGCTAATACTTATTTATAATATATACTTATACAATAAAAAATCTACTGAACACCCCTTAATTTAATTTAAGTTTAAGTTAAATTTAATATTATTAAACTTAAACTTAAATAAAACATTTTTTTTTAATTTATTACATATTTATTGTATGTATTTACAATACTTATGTAAAATAAATATGATTTAAGACTGTATACAAAAAAAAAAACATTGATCAATAATAATTACATTTCTAGTTTTTTTTTGTAATGTGGACAAGTATATAAGTAAAAATTAATGCAGTGTTTCCCCATCAGTTGTTTAAAACTTGTCCGAATCTATTCCACATAGAATTAATAAGGTCACGGATAACCTGGGGCAGTCAATAGCAATGGAATTTAAGCAGCTCTTTAAAAACACTAAAACACTGTAAAATTAATTACATTATTCAATATCTATAATAATACTCACTAATATAAAATAAAGACAAGTTTTCACTACAAATAACTCGATAATAAAAAAATAATTGTTAGAAAAGGGGATGCTCTTTTAGAATTAAAATACTTGTAATTTCAATGAAAATGATAGACAAGCAAGCTCAATGGGTTAGTCGATGCATGCTTACATTGAAAATTCTTAAATTTTAAATTAAACTGATAGCCGAGCAAATGCACAGATAAAGTTTGCTTCATGTTAAATTATTTTTATTTCAAATGAAATCGCAGGCAAGTCAGTGGGACAAAGTTAGCTAGGTGTAGATATGTAGATATAGCGTAGAATATGTTGATTTTTGTCTAAATTTTGATTTGTTGTTTAAAGCACTGATTTCTGTAAGATTTGTTTACAAACTTTCAAACTTTCCTGTTGTATTATAAGGATGGCTTGCACCAACTACTGAAACTCGATTTAAGAAATTGATATCTCACTTGCACCAACTACTAAATAATTGGTGCAAGCGAGATGTCAAATTCTTAAATAGAGTTTAAATAGTTGGTGCAAGCCATGCAAAATATCTAAAAACACTTTCCGCGATTACCTGATTACCTTTTATTTTCGTCGCTTGACGTTTCGGCGGAGTTGCATCGGCCGAACTGCCAATGCAACTCCGTCGCAACGTCAAGCGAAAAAGTTAATCGGGTTAATTTCTAATTTCTGTTTTTAGATTTCTTTATTTGTAAGCCTCAATACCAAAACTAAAAACTATTCAACTATTCGACGAAATACAGAGATTAAAAATAAGATCCAGGAGCAAATTCCCTACCTACTATGTGCATTATGCATTTTCTTACATTTCATAATTTTTGCACAGGTCTACACTTTGTTGAAGAAATGCAACGTAATATGAACATACATACATACATACATTAGTATCACATAATCGGAATTCTTGAAGCTTAAATTACAAATTATGTTTAAATTATGGTAGAATTAAAATCAGCTTAACAAAAACATTCTATTAATATTATAAACGTGAAAGTTTGTGAGGATGTATGTATGGACGTTTGTTACTCTTTCACTCAAAAACTACTCAATGGATTTTAATGAAACTTTACAATAATATAGCTCGTACATAAGAATAACACATAGGCTATATGTGTCTTTGAACTTCACGCGAACGAAGCCGCAGGAAACAGCTAATTATATAAATGCAGTGTGCAGAGGGACTTAGTACACTTTCAACTCTGACTGACCAAAATTCTATTCTATACCAAGCTCCACACTGAAAAGCCTTTCTTTGCACTGGAACATTTGTTGTGTTAGGAATGGTAATGACAAAGGATTTCTTTATTATTACCTGATTTCATCATCTTCGAGATCAATGTCATCTTCCTCAGCCCCCTCCGTCCCATCCTTATTGATTGCTTTTAGGCCTAGTTCACACAAATGTTTCAGTTTCTTCACTCTATCAGGAGCTATGTCTTCATCATCATCATCATCATTCACAGCTTCAAAGGCTCTTTTGGCATTTTTATTTCCGGTTTGTCGTTCAGCAGAATGAGCCTCTGTGCTCCTGCAACGAGCTGAACGTCGTGTACGGACACCATCCTCTGGTGACTTATCTGTTGTTATTCCAAGTCTTGCATTGTTCTGTGACTCGACTCCAATCCGTAATTCCTTATTGGCAAGGACCTATTTATAAAAAAATCTTTTTAAGCTAAACTCATTTTGATAAACAAAGTTGATGCCTACGATAAAGACTGTCTAGTATGAGCCTCACAGATAACAATTTCAAGTTAATTATTAATCAGTAATCTCGTAAATTGTAGACCTCATATTTATCAATAAGTTTGTAGGATGGGTGCTCTGGTATCCGTTTTCATTTTTTAAATAATAAATGCACCAAACAATACACATCATCACCTGACGAGAACAACTGGGGGCATCTCCCAGTACACCCGGACCTGAGACAATCTAGAAAAGTTATTTTCCTAACTTGAACCAGTCGGGAATCGAACCAAGAAGCTTCCGAGCTTAGACACAACAACTAAATCACTGCACCATCAAGGTCATCAACTTACGTTTGTCTGAGTGTATCTTAGTAAAACCTTCACCTAAAAGCTGTTAAATGTATATTTTCTGTAATTACAGAACATTGTAATTATGAAAAACCTTATAACAATGAGGTAGCTCATGGACAGCAATACTACACAACAAAGGTAAAGATCACACCACACCATAACACGGAAACTAAGTTAATTTGGTAAAGATTGTCCCTAAATTGATATGGGGTCTGATTCTGGAACCTCTATTGAATAGAAACATGACATAATAGTTAATTCAATCAGCATTTGCATTGCATGAATGCAGGTATCTAAATGCTGGTTTCACATAAATAGTCATTTCATACACATATTCTTGTTTTATTTTGTTAACCCACTCAATGCTAAAACCTGGCTATGCCCGTGACAATGACTATGGAAAAATTTCATAGTCATTGGAAGTTAAATGATTGGGATCTGATCTATCTGATCAGGATCAAACCTCGTAACTTTGCAATTGAAAGTAAAATGTTAACCTTATCTCAGATTGCCTAATATACACATATTTTTTTAAATATCATAGTGTTACCTATTACCTTTGCAGTTGGTTTGATGCGACGAGATAATCTCTGGCTTGGAGCAGATGTAGTTTCATTATAAGACTTCTCTTTCCTAGCTATAGCGTTTGCTACCACGCTATCAGAAAATTCTTTGCTTCGACGTCTTGTTGAACGTTTCAGTGTTGTATGGGAACTATCTGATGTTTCATCATTCTCAGATTGACTCTTTTTGGGAGATATCAATTCAGTGTCGTCGTCAGAGTCCCATTTAATATTTCTAGTCCTGTTGGAGCGTCTTGGTGAAACTTCGTCAGATTTCTCTTCGTTAGAAACGATTTTCATGTTACTGCTCTTGGCTCCTGGTTTTTCAGATCGAAAAGTTAGCACAATACGTGGTTTGGGATCCTCAGCGACTGTGGATTTATTTTCGACAGTAAGGGAATCGCTCTTGTCTAGTTTTCTCTTGGTAGATGCGTTGAGAGTTGTGTTATCATCTTGGTCGGTTTGCATATTGGTTTCAAGGTCTTGCTCCGTCACCAGGTCGAGGTTATTACGAATATTTTTAATGTTTAAGCTTCAGTTTTTAGCATAATCAGCAAGTAATTATAACATTATGTTAATGTAAGGTTATTGCATACAATTAATTAATTAAATACAAATTCGTAAGCTAGAAAGTTACACATAATAATAAGACATTTTTTGCAAACTAAAGCATAAAAAAACAATATAATCACCAACAATTTTTTATTTTTTGTAAGTACATACTTATGTATTCATTAATAATTATTAATGTCTTTAAAATTTATGTATAAAATGAGAAATAAGGAGAAGAAGAAAACAAAATATGCTCAAAAAACAGACATTACACAGATAACAAAACATTAAGGGCACAGATTACAGAGATTCCTGAATAAGAGTCTGTACCAGTCTGTGCATACTATTCTGTCTAGGACAAAGGAACATACTCTTTGATCCTAGGATTCTTTAAAGGGGCCATTCACGCTGCAACGGTTGCAAGGACTGTCAATCGAACCGTTGCAATTCCAGTTCTAATGGAATTGGTCCACACACACGTTGCGACTTGGTCGTACAGATTGTCCTACAGAAATGTATCACAGTTGTCAGATGCTTTTAGTGTGAATTGGGTTGCTGTTGCTTAGATATATCAATATGAATATTATGAGTAAAAAGACAAAAGCTGCACTTACTGTAGCGTTATTAGAGTGCATGTATGAAAGAAAAAGGAAATGTAAGTGGTCAAAAAAATGGTTGCTCAGAAGAAATATACCTACATGAGGTTCTCGATGAATTAGTGACAAGAAAAAAGAAAGAAGAAGAAAAAAGAATTAGCTTGGTCGCACGGGCCGTCTCAAACATCAACACTCACGTTACGACCGGTGTGATCAAGTCTCAAGGTTTGATGACTATTTCAACGGACTTACGACATGACTTTAGTCGTACTGTCCGCTTTACGACCGATACATTAACGATTGAACTTGTCGTATACGACCAAAGTCCTAGTTTTTGAGGCGACTGTTACCGATCACTCTCCCGTACTAGTCCATTTAAACCTCAAACCCAATAAAAATCAAACAAAGAGGACTGGTACAAAAATAAACTATCCTGCACTTATAGAGGATACAGAAAATTGTGACTTTTCTTGTGTAACCACCTGCTGCGACGTTAATGTAGCAACCGATATTTTTCAGGATAAACTTATGCTTCTAATAAAAAAACATACCAGCTCCTTCGTAATTCCCAGTAATAAGCAAATAATTAAGCCATGGGTTACATCGGAATTACTAAGATGTATTCGAAATCGAGACAACATGCATAGGAATGTCAAACTTAATCCTGATAACCCAATTTTAGCCCAAACATACATCCGACATCGCAACTTCTGTAATGACCTGCTAAAAACTTGAAACGGGAATATGAAAGATCTGAATTTGAGAATGCTAAAAATAGCCCAAAGAAAACATGGGAGGTCATTAAAAAAGTTACTCTAACAGAGAAACAAACAGTACAACCTGTTGAGCATCTAAATTCGCTTAGTAGTCCTTAAGCCTCTGTGAACATGGTTTACTCATATTTTGCCAATATAGGAAAGGAGTTAGCTAATAAAATTAAACCAAATAGAACACCTACTGAAACATTCCCTAATAGTTGCTACTCGGGTGGAAATTCTATGGTACTACTTCAAGTTACCGATGAAGAGGTAAGTGCGATAATCCATGAACTTCGCGGGGACTGTGTGACTGGCTGGGATGGAATACCAGCTAAATTTATCAAATTGACAGGCAAGGTCTTAGCCCCTGTCATAACACATATTTGCAATCTTGCGATATCATCAGGAAAATTTCCAAATGCTCTAAAAAAGCGATGGTTCATCCCATTTACAAGAGTGGTGACAGAGACAGTGTCAATAAATATAGGCCGATCTCAGTATTGCCCATTCTATCAAAAGTATTAGAGAAAATTATGAATCGAAGTCTTATCAGTTTTCTAGAACAATATAAAATTATCTCTAATAATCAGTTTGGGTTCAGGAAGAATAAATCGACGGAAGATGCTATTAGTTCTTTAGTTTAACATACAGTTGAGGCTATTGATAACAAACAAAAATGCCTGGGAATCTTTTTAGATCTTTCTAAAGCATTTGACGCTGTCTCTGTTAAACTACTTGTGGACAAGCTAGAAGCTATCGGGGTACGTGGAACGGTTTTATCCTTATTCGCAGACTATCTGTCACACCGCGCACAATGTTCCAGAATAGGACCCTACACTAGCCAGCAGGACTCCATACATTATGGTGTACCACAAGGTAGCATCCTTGGCCCTAACTTATTTCTAATCTACGTCAACCAACTATGTAATATGACCATTCCGCACTGCCGTCTGTTCGCCTTTGCGGATGATACAGCTCTAGTAATAATGGGCAGTAACTGGGCTGAAACTATCACTAATGCAGAAAAGGCACTTAGATTAGTTATGGGCTGGTTAAATAATAATTTACTTACCCTGAATATTGACAAAACCAGATATATTACATCTGCCATCCAACGGTCTTCGCAGCCATCCCCTGAATATCTCGATATTAGAGCTCATATGTGTGTGGAAGAATCAGCTGTCTGTACATGTCAGTCACTAGCACAAACTGAGTCAATCAGGTACCTGGGAGTGTTGGTAGATAGTCGTCTAACCTGGTACGATCATTTTTAATCAGTCGCGAGTCGTATAAGGAAACTCATTTTTATTTTCAGGAAGCTTCGAGGCTCAGCAGACATAAAAATATTAAGTACAGTGTACACTCCTCTCTGTGAATCCCTGTTAAATTACTGTATCCCAATTTGGGGGGGCACCTGTAAGACAACCTTTATAAACATTGAACGAGCACAAAGAGCTGTGCTCAAGGTAATGCACAGGAAACTATACTGGTATCCCACCAGCTTACTTTATTGGGAGACAGGGGTGCTGACGGTAAGGCAGCTGTACATACTCAGATGTGTCTTGCGGCGGCATGTCTCTCTCGCAGCAAAACAAGCATCTCCCCCACGACGAAGAAGGAGACCAGCATTTACCACAATAACTTGTCGCACAGCTTTCACCAAAAGACAATTTTCTTCAGCAAGCTGTAGAATCTGCAATAAAACTGACAAAAGTGTGTAGAAATAACTTACTTAAACAAATACGAAATTAAGAAAAAGGTTAAAACATGGTTACTTACTTTAGACTACATTAAAACTGAGGACTTATTATCTTAAGACTTCTACTTCACCTCCACTCCTTCAAATAAGGAACAACCGTTGCAATACAATATAATAACGTACAATATACTAATAACATAATATAATATATATAAAATAACATAATATATAAAATATAACATAATATATATAAATTTATATGTATAATTTCACACCAACACGCACTCATATGTAACTGTATACACACACACACACACACACACACAAACACACACACACCACACACAAACGCTACCTACCTCCCACAATATTTTAAAACCAGTCTGTTTGTCTGTAACAGCACCGAACCACTGGCTTTCATAACACAGGATTTTCCTAGCATGAAGGCCAGGGGAAGATTTTTGTACATGACCGGCCACTTGTTTTTGTAAATACCTATAGATTAGATGTCTACAGATTAGATATTATCAATATTATGTAAAGGTACTCTCAATCTCTCTTGTGACGCAGAGTTTTTCCAAAGTGATAGATACTACCAAATTTGTTGTCACACATTGATAGTGTTTTTGTAAATTCTATTCAATAAAGTTATTACTATTATTTAAAGGATAAATGTAAGTCTTCACCACTTTATAAAAAATATCATTGTAAAACTCTCGTTTGATTGATTTTTGGATTTTACTCCTAAAGAACCGATTTTTATTATATAGGCCGCGTTACGGTAATTTTATGGGTAGTAAAATCAAGTGTTAAGGTGGGGTTTCACGATATATGGGAATTTGCTGATTTTTGGAACACCGTCCAGGGCTAACGGAGCGAAAGATATACAATAATATATAGTAAATAGTTTGTTCTTTCAACTACAATACAACGCCTTTTAATTTCAAAATTCGTAGTACAATATATCGAAAATTTTTTTTCTGAGAAGAGTCACGCAAAAACGAGCAATTTTTCCGATTTCTGGGACATCACCCATGGTGAACGAAGAAAATTACATACCAAATCCAAGATGGCGCTATTACTTTTTTGGATAAATCGATACGGGTGTTGTATTGTAGGTTTTTGCCTCCCTGTTGCTTCAATCCATTTTTTTTTCTCATGAGGAGATTTAATAAAATTGAATTAAAATAATATTCATGTTATAAAGATTACAATAAACTATAATAGTTGTAATCATTTTCGATAACTAAATATATTATAATAATTATCAACAAATATATAATTAATTATTGGAAAAGACTAATATACATTTTTTGTGTAATCGCAGTACTTAGCATATTTTATGTCAGATCTATAACTATTTATCGATGTCATTATCTAGATCATGTCACTGTGTACATCACTAAATGAGCGTTTGTGTAACATGATGCAACTGTCTATGGTTGGAAACTACCTATTTAATTCGCATGAAAGTAAACCTTAATGGTAACGAAATAAGGATAGTTTCCATTTCTATTGTCTTTGTGATGATAAGCGTACTAAAATGCGCGTTTAACTGAAGTAAGCAGACACAAGTGCGCATTACGGGGCACCGGCTTTCTAGTCGTTTTTTCTGTTCTGAGGTAATAAACGATGATACTGTCTCTTATTAATTATACTACTGGTGACACCCTTGCACACCCTTGAAACACCCCGACGCCAGCCGACATTGGCCGACACCAATGACTAAGGAAACTAAAGGACATGAAACAAGTACAAAATAATCGTGTCACTTAAACTTCGAGTGTCGCAAACAATGGCTGCCGATTAGTGATGTCTCAAATATCTACTACGTAGATGTCATTAAGACAGTTGTTGAAATAAGTTTTGTTTCAGCATCAGTATTGAAATAAAAGTCATTTTGTATGATATCTTCAGAACAAAGGAGGGCTTTTTTTTTGTGTCATAGATTTATACAAAAGTAATGACATATTGTTCAAACTGAAAATAGCAGTCAGCGTAGTTCGATGCTGTCGGCATATAATTAGAATCTGCGCTTAAGACGATTTTAAGCTGTTATTAGCAACGATAGCAACAGGCGCCTTCAAGGATAGCTCCTTTCTGTCCTTACCATGTAATCCATATTTTTATGAAGCGCTTTGATAAATGTTGAAGATCAATGAACATAGGTCAAAGTAGTTGAAGAACAGCACAGTCCTTTTAATGCTTTTCTTTTCTTTACATGCATAACGTTACTTCTTCTAAAGGTGATGGTGAAATTAAAATAAGTGCTATGAGAAACATACAAACGGTTTGACCAAATCTATAGCCATGGCGTACTGTAGCATTTTGATAAAGTAAATGCTAGAATAATTAATTTTACTAAAAATTAGTGGCCTTATCACACAGTAATTGGGAATAACATTTCAATTAGGAATAGAACACTGTGGACTTCTATTAGTAGAAGAGTTCTCAAATTCAGTTAAATACTCCCAGAGGATACCCCGTACATACAAACAAACAAATTTTATTTCTTTACATTGTGAAGAAATAAGTAGGTAATATTATAGTTTATAATATCTAGCGTAGAAAATCCACAACATACCGGCCTTTGGAATAAATCTTTTAAAAGTTAAGATAGCAAATTGCTAGGCACTACAAGGGTGACCAATGTTAGACTAGTCATATCTAATGTACTATAGTAACATATTTTTACTGGGTTTGAAAAATAGAACTGTTTGTTAATATTATTGTTGGTAAAATAATAATTATATTAAGTACATTAAGTTTTTAATAACATCATAATAACAAAATAAATAAATATAGCTAACTAAATAGCACAATTTTTATTAAATAATTTCTGGATGAAAGTTTGAATACTGAGATTAGAATTTAAGCAGTCATTGCACTTATCATGTCGCTGTAGTTTTTTGTACGTCAAGAAAAGAATAAAATAGTTTTTGACACCTTCGTCTCTTAATTCTGCTCTTTAAATTTTTTAAAAGATTCTTTAAATTGTACCACATCTGGGTTATTAGTAAAACCTCTACAAGCTCTTATTTGTCGCAAAAATAACTCGGCGTGGTCTTGATTCACATCATTCCGAAGCAGATATTTTGAAATATGATTTTTTAGATTTTTCTCTCTCGGAAATATCAAATCAAAGTTCAGCCACATTCTGTAAACAATTAATATTTTCCTCTTACTTTTTCTCAATAGAGGATTAACATAGTCAGGAAATTAAAAAGTAATTAATTACCACTGTAAATATTTTCTCTGATTCCCAATAATCTTTGCGAGGGTAATGCATCATACCGTAAAATTATTTTCTTAATGTTCTATTGAAAGAAGCTGCTTCGAAACGCGAATAACATAAATATATATCATGAATACCCCGTTAGGGATACAGCGTGAAGATATGTATGTATATATCATATACATGTATGTAATTTTAACAGAGGTTTCAATTTTCTTTTCCGATTACCTCAAGCCACTCTTTTCCTCTAATAATACATGATGGTAATCTGAAACAAGATAATTACAACATATAAACATGATACCTGTATTTATCGATATATTCTAACACATGACATTCAAACGTAGCGTTGTCTCTTTTTGACTTACGGCTTCTTGTGTGTGTAAGAGAAAACAACAGTACTTTTCTCAAAGAGTAATTTTTTTATGTGACATCATTGTAATGTCAAAACGGGCCGTTTCGTGTTAGGATGCGGCTCGAGGAAAAGTAATAATCAACGAAATCTATAATTGCACTGGTATGTAACAGAAATTCATTAATTTTGTCTAATGTCGCATATATTTCCATCGTAATTACTGTGTTTCTTAGTTTATTGTATTATAGTCATGTATATTTTTAGTTATTAGCAGTTTTTATTCATATAATACAGTAAATTACTTCGTATCAATTTTTGTTGTTATTGCAGTTATATTAAAAAGATATCGATAAATACAGGTATCATGTTTATATGTCGTAATTATCTCGTTTCAGATTACCACCATGTATTATTAGAGGAAAAGTGTGGCTTGACGTAATCGGAAAAGAAAATGGATGATGAAATTATTAATTGTTTACAGAATGTGGCTGAACTTTGTTTTGATATTTCCGAGAGAGAAAAATCTAAAAAATCATATTTCAAAATATCTGCTTCGGAATGATGTGAATCAAGACCACGCCGAGTTATTTTTGCGACAAATAAGAGCTTGTAGAGGTTTTACTAATAACCCAGATGTGGTACAATTTAAAGAATCTTTTAAAAAATTTAAAGAGCAGAATTAAGAGACGAAGGTGTCAAAAACTATTTTATTCTTTTCTTGACGTACAAAAAACTACAGCGACATGATAAGTGCAATGACTGCTTAAATTCTAATCTCAGTATTCAAACTTTCATCCAGAAATTATTTAATAAAAATTGTGCTATTTAGTTAGCTATATTTATTTATTTTGTTATTATGATGTTATTAAAAACTTAATGTACTTAATATAATTATTATTTTACCAACAATAATATTAACAAACAGTTCTATTTTTCAAACCCAGTAAAAATATGTTACTATAGTACATTAGATATGACTAGTCTAACATTGGTCACCCTTGTAGTGCCTAGCAATTTGCTATCTTAACTTTTAAAAGATTTATTCCAAAGGCCGGTATGTTGTGGATTTTCTACGCTAGATATTATAAACTATAATATTACCTACTTATTTCTTCACAATGTAAAGAAATAAAATTTGTTTGTTTGTATGTACGGGGTATCCTCTGGGAGTATTTAACTGAATTTGAGAACTCTTCTACTAATAGAAGTCCACAGTGTTCTATTCCTAATTGAAATGTTATTCCCAATTACTGTGTGATAAGGCCACTAATTTTTAGTAAAATTAATTATTCTAGCATTTACTTTATCAAAATGCTACAGTACGCCATGGCTATAGATTTGGTCAAACCGTTTGTATGTTTCTCATAGCACTTATTTTAATTTCACCATCACCTTTAGAAGAAGTAACGTTATGCATGTAAAGAAAAGAAAAGCATTAAAAGGACTGTGCTGTTCTTCAACTACTTTGACCTATGTTCATTGATCTTCAACATTTATCAAAGCGCTTCATAAAAATATGGATTACATGGTAAGGACAGAAAGGAGCTATCCTTGAAGGCGCCTGTTGCTATCGTTGCTAATAACAGCTTAAAATCGTCTTAAGCGCAGATTCTAATTATATGCCGACAGCATCGAACTACGCTGACTGCTATTTTCAGTTTGAACAATATGTCATTACTTTTGTATAAATCTATGACACAAAAAAAAAGCCCTCCTTTGTTCTGAAGATATCATACAAAATGATTTTTATTTCAATACTGATGCTGAAACAAAACTTATTTCAACAACTGTCTTAATGACATCTACGTAGTAGATATTTGAGACATCACTAATCGGCAGCCATTGTTTGCGACACTCGAAGTTTAGGTGGCACGATTATTTTGTACTTGTTTCATCTCCTTTAGTTTCCTTAGTCATTGGCCGACATCAAGTTTCTTTTTTTTGTGTCATTTTTTCTTGAGAGTGAAGTAAAGGGATCTTGAGGGTGAAGGCAAAGAGATATATGCCCGTAACATCAATTGTCTTCAGTAGTGGATTCTTTACATTCTTTACATTATTTCATTAAAATGTTGGCGTAGTACACTTTATGTTTCTTGGAATTGCTGCTGACAAATATAATAAGGCGGTCTTTAAAGAAGGATCCGCTGAGCTACTAAAATCTAAGTATCACCAACGATAACCACAGACTATTCGTGTACTAGCGTAACACGCTAGTATATTAGTATTCTGCGCGTAACACTAACTTCACCAACGTCAGGACTTTTTGGCGGGAACAGGAGAAGTGAGGTTGTCATTTTATTTAGATTTTCTTTTTTTTACATTTTTAGGAGTTTTGAATTACAACAGTGACAGTATATTGTGTTTTAAAGTTCTGTGTAAGTGAAAAGAGTGGAGGACATCTAAATAAATATGTGTAGCTGAAGTTTTCGCGCTCTTCCAAGAAGTCCTTTTTAACTTCAGTAAAGCCTACTCTTTACGGGAGGAGTGTCCAGTCACATCATTAGGCTGATAGTCTTGTTACCAATGCCTTAAGAAGAATAAATAAGTAATAAATCACTAACGTCAGTGGTTCTTGATTGTCAAATTTTCAAAATAAAGTTCAAACGTATTCTTTAGATCATGTTGTTTTTCATTGTTTTAAAATCTGAACATTTGTGAAACATAAGTTAAATACTGTTTAAAAGTGAGCACTTCAAGAGGCTTAGTAATCAAATGAGTTAATTAATTTGTAATTATGAATACAAACAAGGAATCCACTTCAAGCAGCATTAAGTTTGTGCCCAAGCCGATGTCGGCATTGATGGCAGAGTTGATGCCTTTGCTGCAGAAACCAGATCAGAATTTGGACTTTAGTTCCTTATCCGTTGACGACAGTGACAGTTCCTTTGTCGAGACTGTCGCTAATAAGCCTCTACCAGAAAAAGAAGAGGAAAAGCTTCATGTCTCCACACCAAATGTGTCACAAAATAAAGATGTATTTAATTCAGGAAAAAAGTCTGTTTATAGTGATAATAACAAAGAAAATGTGGAAAACAATTCACTTTCAATACACACTTATCCTAACAAGGATAGTAATCCTATAAAATCACATGTGATGCATGCGTACCCTAATTCTGAGGTGAAGAAGCGAATTGCCTTAGTTCCTCAGAATATAAACTCAAGATTATTGCATTCAACACATAAAAAGACTCCAGAAATAATGAAAATACCAAATAACAGTCATAAACCTAAAATTGTAACACCAAAGATAAAATCTGGTATTAGAAAATTTACTCCTGGCTCAGCCAGAAGAAGTCAAAAGAAAACACCGCAAAAGTGTTCTAAAGAGCAAAATAAAGAGAGGGTGAGATGTAAGTTATTTATTTTGTGGTCATTTTATTAATGTGAATTAAAGTGCATATATGCATGTTTGTAGTATAATAATGTACATGCATACACAGCACATAATATAATAATATCTACTATGTACACATGTATGTATATATATAAATGTATAATTATTTATTTTAATTATACATACTTATAATTATATTTACCTTTAAAATGGTAATGGTCGAAGATATTTTTAAAACAGTGGGTAAATAATATTGGCATAGGCTTTTCAAGGCTTTCCTGTATCCAGGAAAAACTTAAATGTATATTTCTATATACTCAATAGCCTTATGAATAAAATTAATTTTAAAATTATTAAAAATGCCTTGCTTTAAAAAACTTAGTTGAGACCATTCACAATATTGTAAATATTGAAGCAGTTGCAAGTTGCAACTATGCAATATTGTTGATATTTTAGTGATGTAAATACTTTATTGTATAACTTATAATTTGTTTCTATGGTCTAACAGTGGCACTAAGGATTTAATTACATCATTTAATAATTATACCTGTGTCTTACAAATGGTAAATAATACATACATAAATAAATGTTATATTTTGTAAAAGCACACATTTTTAGTTTTATTTTGTAAGTATAATCAAATGTTTGTGAATTGAAAACATTATAGGTAATTTCGGGCAAAAAGCATGCCTTCATTACCTTTGATTACTTCCTTTACATTCCATTACCTTTACATTAGCTTATTGCAAATTAATATATAAAGTAAAATTAAATTAAAGTTATCTGTCTGTAGAAAACATAATTTGAGGCAATGTTTGTTGTAAAATTATCAAACAAACTTTAAATTTCAGGCTTATTTCCTTCCAAGGAGGTTCAAAAAGAAGAATCACAGTGTTCTCAACCACAGACCCAGCCAGTTCCTGAGACTCCTTTGAATAAGCATCTCATGCCTGCTCCATGCATCGCCACTCCATCCTATCCTCAGGGAGTAATTAGTCAAAATACCAAGTCACTGTATAAAATCACTAATATTAAGGGCAAAAAATACATGTATATTAAGAAAATAGGCAATGGTGGTTCCAGTGTGGTTTTTAAGGTAATTTAAATATTATAAATTATTTATATTACCACGGATTAATTAGTTAATAGGATATTAAAAAGAAACTGACTGAGTCAGTATTTAACATATCAAGCTCAAACTGCTAGGGCTAAGGGTTGATAAGTTAAATAGGGTCTATAAATTGGAAATGTTGCAAAGGTTTCTTATGTAATGTAGGGAAGTTCTAAGAAAGGATTTACAAAAATTCAACCTCAAAGGGCTCAAAGAATTGTCAATATGAGTAGGGAAAGAAATTCAAAATGTGTTAACAACTCATATTTAACACAAAGCTTTGTTAAAATATGGTTATTGCAGTTTTAATTTTTATATTGTAGGCCTTAGAGATGGGCTCATCATGCGAATATGCCATAAAGTGTGTGGATCTGGCCACTGATCAAGAACTAGCCAATGGCTACATCAATGAGGTGCGATTACTGCGTGAACTCCAGAACTCTGACAGAGTTATAAGACTCTATGACTAGTAAGTTTATGTTATCTATTTTAATGATCTTAAGTTATAATCAGAGAATGGGCAGATAAAATATATTTTATTAACCTCCTGAAGGTTTTTTTTCTCTCTTCATGGCACTGTGCAGAGATTAGCACATTTGCCAATGTTACTTATTAATAAGTAGAATCGCTGATGAGTTAAAGTTAGGAAATGCAAAGCACACATCACAGTATTGTTTATTATTCATGGCGAAGTTTGTTTTTTCCTATTGTAAAACTCCTTCAGAAAAATGATAGTAGGTTTTACTGAAGTTATAAAGGACTTTTTGAAAGAACACTAGAATTTCAGCTACACATGTTTATGTAGGCCTACTCCATGCTTTTGACTTATACAGAACTTTAAAACATAATATACTATCACTTTTGTACTTTAAAACTCCCAAAAATGTGAAAAATAGAAAATCCAAATAAAATGTCAAACTCCCTTCTCCCATTCTCGCCAAAAAGTCTGGCTGTATTTTATCCTTCATGTAGTCTTAAATTTTACAGATAATATTTAATAACTAAAAATAGATGCTTAGTTTAGTATAGTTACGCTTATTATTATTAGTATTATTATGACGCTTGGCGTTCCGTCCTCTCTGACTACCCCACTACCCCGTTGGGGATACAGCCTGAAGATATGTATATATGTATGCAATTATGCTCAGGAGTATTTACTAACAAGCTACATAATTTCGAACATTAGTTCTGTATATTTTCATACAACTGTCAGCACCAACATTTCTAAAATTAAGTTACCTGATTTCATTGTAGTAATCCTGTTCAGTGTATTTGTAGTATATACAGAGGGTGGTTTTAATAAATGGTTGACTAAGATTTTTTCCTTTTCGTAACAATTGTTTCTCTTGAGTCCATAAAGAATTGAGAACTACTGTGGTAGTTTTTCAATCAATTAATCAGCTAAAACATCTCATCATCACCAGTGGAATAATGTCGGATTTCACCAACGTCACCTAATACTTAGCGAATCCCAAAAAAATAGGGGATTTCTTAGGGGTTCGCTAAGTATTAGGAGACTGGTGAAATCGGATTCCTTGATGCCTCTTGTATACAAACTCAAATGATCAATCCTCATTACACAAAGAGTGCTCTGTGATGAGTTGGTATTAGGCAATCAGTAAGACTCATCCGTGCTGCTGCTGGAGGCTCATCCATGATGGTCGTTATACGAAGCGAGTGCTGTGAAGTGTTCTGTGTTGGTGTTATACAGCGAGTACGACCGCGCGAACCAGTTCCTGCGATTGGTGCTGGAAGCGGGCGAGACGGACCTGGCGTCGCTGCTGCGCGTGCGCGGCGCCGGCCTGCCGCCCGCGCTCGTGCTGCACTACTGGGAGGAGATGCTGCTGGCCGTCAACTATATACATGAGCATGGTGGGTGTAGCGGCTCGCTCTGATACGGCGTCAGCGTTTGCATTCGTTTTTGGGTTAATCTATCTATACTAATCTGTACTAATATTACAAAGAGGTAAACTTTGTTCGTTTGTAATGAATAAACTCAAAAACTACTCGACCTATTTCAAAAATTCTTTCACCTATATTAAGCTACATTATCAGTGAGTAACATGGGCTATATTTTATTTCAAAAGAATTACTACCCGCGCGAAGACGGGGCGAGTTGCTAGTCCATAATAATACTATAAATGCGGAAGTCTGTCTGTAACGTTTTCACGGCTAAAGCGCCAAACTGATAAGTTATGGAGATAGTTTAACATCAGGGGATGGACATCGCCTACTTTTTTATCAATAATCTAACCTTAAGGGGATGAAAAAGGTAATGAAACTTTGCATTGGGAATGCATGAAATATATAGGTATAGAGATAGTATGTACCTGAAGATATAGATCCAGCTATACATATACTAATTCTGATTGCACTAGACTACTTCTATCTGACAGCACATGGTGGTGGTGTCACCATTCTACTACACTGTACCATTTGGAGGCTATTTGACCACGAATTTGCAAATACAAAAGACAGTTTTTTATATTAATATGTATGTACAATTTGTCATGTCAGTCCAACCCTCCCAATGTCAGGTTGCCTCAAAGTTAATTTCTGACTTTGTTCCATACATCCTCTCTAAGGAGATGTCGTGTTGTTAAAGGATTAATTAAATTTGATGCCAGATCGTTATCGTGTTTGCCTATTTCCTTGTAGACTTCTATCGAATGAGACACCTCCTCCCAGACAGTGGGCACCTCAAGATACTCATGTAACTCTGTATTCCTTGTAAACCATGATGCATTTGCTATTGTTGCTATTGTTCTTGAGGGCTGGCCTAACATGACAAATTGTATTAAAAACCTAACTGCTTGTGATCCTTGGACTGATCACAAGTTGGACAAATCATAATAAAAAAAAATTTATACATTGGCAATCTATTTTATCCCCACTCTCCAATATCGTTGTGAAGTTAACACGTGTGTAATCGGTCAGGCGTGATCCACGCGGACCTGAAACCGGCGAACTTCTTGCTGGTGCGCGGGCAGCTGAAGCTGATCGACTTCGGGATCGCGTCAGCCGTGAGCAGCGACGCCACGAGCGTGGTGCGCGCGCACGCGGCCGGCACGTACTCCTACATCAGCCCCGAGGCGCTGGCCGGCGGCGCCGGCGGGTACTCCCAGGGCTCCGGCGCGGGACAGGCCCCCATCAAGGTAACTCAACTTTCACAATCATAACTAACGGACTCTTTGTTGTGTTTATATATTAAGGCCATATTGTGCCGTTCGTGGTCACGGACAGACTGATGAGGATGAGTGTCATCCTCTTAATGTGCAGTTCCTGACAACTTCCCTCGCTCATTCTTTACATTTTTAAATTTGTGTTATCTTCACTGTTGATACTTCAACACCACACTAACGACGTCTACACACTGCCGATATTTTCCGGCTCCTGGCGATTTCTCATTGATGACAGGATTTTATGATGTTGATAAGCAGTATTCATGAGCAATCATATTCATTCAAGAGCCATATGTAATCTGAAGCCGTCCGACAGTTGTAAAATCGCTCTTCGTGGACTTAAAAGTTTTGACTCTCCCGTCATTCTACATGCAAGAATTGACATTATTCGCAAAAATGAACTCTCATCTCTTCACTTTTCTTGGCAGCGCTCGTCATAAACAAAGGATTAATATTAAGACTCACAGAACCGCATTATTTTCTAAAAGTTTTATAGCAATGATACCAAGAGTTTATAATAAATTACCAATACAGCTTAGAAATTTAGACGATGGCAAATTGTTCAAGAGGAAACTTCATAAATTTTTAATCTCAAAAGCATATTACACTGTTCAGGAATTTTTAACGGATGGAAATATATGAAATGATTATTGTAAAATGACATTTAAGAATCAATGTATCATGTTTCTTTAATTGTTTGATGTTCTTTTGTTTTGTGAATTGATTGTTGATTGTTTGATATTGATTGATGGTGTTCTCAAGTTGACATTATTAATATTTGAATTGTGTAAATACTTTATATATAGCTTAAAATTTGTATGCCGTTTTTAAGGCGGAGCACAGTGGCACTAAGAATTTACTTATATCACATAATTGACTGTACCTGTGTCTCACAAATAATAAATAAATAAATAAATCTTCTCGGTTGGAATTTCCAGCTGAGAGCTCCCAGTAACATTCAGAATAGGGATACCACACAACGAACTGGGGGACCTCCCACTAACTCTCAGAATCTAAGCCAATTTAATAAAGTGTGTTTCCTTCATATGCATACCACGCAACGAACTGAAGGACCTCCCACTAACACTCAGAATCTAAGCCAATTTAATAAAGTGTGTTTCCTTCATAGGAATACCACGCAACGAACTGCGGGAGCTCTCAGTAAACTCCGGATCAAAGCCAATTTAAGAAAATGTGTTGATGGTGATGGCTACAATCACACTCATGTAAGAGTCTGATTGTACCTGTCACCAGTCACAACCATGGATTTATTCCCACTCCTATTTAAATTTTATATTATAACAATTAATTAATTTATGTGAATAGTTTTGCTACGAATCTAACATATTGTTATAGTGTTACGTAATACAGCGATTAGATAATGATGTTTGTAGATCTCGTTCCGTTCGGATGTGTGGTCGCTGGGCTGCATCCTGTATAGCATGGTGTATGGGCGCACACCCTTCGCGCACATCCCCAACTTGGCCAAGCTGGCCGCCATACTGGACCCCAACCACAAGATAGATTATCCACCAGCGGACCGTAAGTATGGTATGGGCGTAACATGACCCACATTTTCGAAATACAAAGCAGTTTAACGTGTTTGTAAGTGTATGAAGCTCCATCAAGCCATAGTGGATGTGTGCGTGTTGATATGAGCGTCTAACCTTCATCTGAGTGCCGGGGAACAGAGATGGTGGTACCTATTAGAGAGATTCCTTTCGCTAATAATAATCAACATTGTTCTCGATGCTGGTAAACAATTGTTAACATAATTTTATTACATAGCATGCTTTAGTTTCGAATTACAACTTTGTTTTTATTATTTTATTCTGCCTATACCAATGAATGGTACACCTTATTGGTAGCATTATGATTTTAGGTCATAGCTGCAAGAAATAAGCCTTAATGTGGGTTACATGCGGTTCGATAATTGACCTTGTTCTCTTGATATAAGGTCCAACTGTAACAATATTAAGGGTAACATCACTTACACAACTTAATTTCTCAGTCTCATATATTCGAAATAAAATTGCGTACACTGCTTATAAAATCTTTAGTAAACTCTTATTAGAAGTAAAACATATATAATTTAAGTCGTTCAAGTTAATAAAGTTTTGTGGCGTTTTAGCGCGGAAAGCAATTTAGTTATTCGTTTTTAGCTGATTGTGGATTCGCACCGCTGATTCCATCGCCAGATGCTGGATCCAATAAGTCAAAAATGTGCTGAGATTCAGGTGGACTACAGGATTATTGAATTCGTGTCAATTGTGCGTCATTTTTATAAATAAAAATAAATAAAAGGGAACGGGCGTTGTTCGTAGACACAGTATAATTATAATAGTAGGATGTCTTTATAGAAAGCTTTGTATGTTTGTGCGCTAATACGCACGTGCCGTAGCACGCAACAACGGCAATATTTTGGGTGAATATGGGTAATTTGTTGTAGCGTCAGATGGAGTCGCACGCGATGCAAACTTGCGACTGCTTCCGTTTGTCTTTAATTTGTTCTTCACATCGTCACAAATATAAAGATATCTAAATCGCTTAAACGAACGTATTATAATGTCCTTAGATGCCTAAATAACTTTAGTTATTCGAATCCAGAGTTGTCGTTCTTCAACATAAGTACAAGAATAAAATTTAAGAAACACCAAAAAGTTATCCATGAGCATTGTTTTTTATTATTATGGTATAACTAAACGAAGCTCTTCACATGTCACACCCAAAGAAACAACCCTACGTAACGTGAGTCGGCCTTCTTTTCTACATAATATGTTTGGCGCAGAGCTGCCGCCGTCGCTGCTGTCGGCTCTGCAGTGGTGCCTGACGTACGCGGCGCGCTCGCGGCCCACGGTGCGGCAGCTGCTGGCCATCCCGCACCTGCGGCCGGCGCGCGCGCCGCTGCCGCCGCCGCTGCTGGCGCGCCTGCGCCCGCTCGTGGCGCCGCGCGACTTCGCGCTGCTGCAGCGGGCAGAAGTGCCCGACGACGCCTGTGTCGGGGACCACGACTAGCGAGGTGCACATACACATACGGTCAGTCTAGATAACTGTGACAGCTCCGCCTCCGCCTCCGACTACGCCTCGCCTCCACGGCCCACTAGCGCCATGCGCGCCGCGAACGTCATGTCTTATACACTCGTATACGTCACGTGAGCGAGTTGCGCGCCGCGAACTTCACGTCGTATACAGTCAATCTGGGTAACTTTGACTAGCGAGGTGCGTGCCGTGAACTTCACGTCGTATACAGTCAATCTGGGTAACTTTGACTAGCGAGGTGCGCGCCGTGTACTTCACGTCGTATAGAGTCAATCTGGGTAACTTTGACTAGCGAGGTGCGTGCCGTGAACTTCACGTCGTATACAGTCAATCTGGGTAACTTTGACTAGCGAGGTGCGCGCCGTGTACTTCACGTCGTATAGAGTCAATCTGGGTAACTTTGACTAGCGAGGTGCGTGCCGTGAACTTCACGTCGTATACAGTCAATCTGGGTAACTTTGACTAGCGAGGTGCACGCCGTGTACTTCACGTCGTATACAGTCAATCTGGGTAACTTTGACTAGCGAGGTGCGTGCCGTGAACTTCACGTCGTATACAGTCAATCTGGGTAACTTTGACTAGCGAGGTGCGCGCCGTGTACTTCACGTCGTATAGAGTCAATCTGGGTAACTTTGACTAGCGAGGTGCGTGCCGTGAACTTCACGTCGTATACAGTCAATCTGGGTAACTTTGACTAGCGAGGTGCGCGCCGTGTACTTCACGTCGTATAGAGTCAATCTGGGTAACTTTGACTAGCGAGGTGCGCGCCGCGAACGTCACGTCACATCATGGACGTATCACTAACAGGACTGCAGTCTATCAAAAATGATAAATGCAAAAACAGAACTTATTGCATTAGGTTTAAGACTCAATTTAGATAACCGACATACACAGAGGTAAAACGAGCCGAGAGGGATAGCTACAGGTGATGTCATTTGTCCCTTTCTAACACTTACCACATGATTGAAATATGATCTTCGGTAATAATTGTTTCACCGTTCCAAAGACAATTTGACCTACTATAAGCTTGTTATAGTATTAATCGTAATAATTTGGATACGTATCTCTATTGTCAACCCATATATGTACAAACTTATTAATATATAAAACAGAAAATTATTGTTCGAAATTGTATAGTAATATCACAGATTAATTAGTTTGCTACCGTAAAGTAATATTCTTCATGGTTCTATGGTAACCTTGTCAATTTGTAGTTTATAGTGAATTCGGTAGTTACGTACGTGACAGCCATTGTTCGTTAACAATTTTGTTTTATAATTCTCTGTAAGTATGGTCCCATTATAAAATAGTGAAAAAGTGTTGTATAAAAGCATATAAAAACGAATCAAGCGAATTGTATGGTATTCATGGTATATCCTTTCAAGGAAAAGCTAAACCATGCTAAAGTTTTGGATTTAATGAAAAAAGTGACCATAAGATAGGTAAGCTATGGACGTACTAAGCAAATATGTTCATGGTAATTAACTAATGTGTCGATATGAAGAAGTCAATTTCACTTAATATATGTATTTACTCATCTTGTGTATATGTAGCTAAAAGAGAAATACCTAACCCTCTATGTCTCAATTTGATAACTTCCGAAGAATGAAGTAAGAAGCCAAATGTGGTTGGATGTTGTTCTGGTGTTGCAAAAAATAACTTTAAATCTATAAACTCCGTCGCGTGTAGCCTTCACTAAAAACCAGAATTTTTTTTATGTAACCAGTTTTCAATAATTGCTAAAAGCCATTGCAATATAATTTAATTTAACAAAAATAGTTCGTTTTATTTAAATTGTTTTATTTACTAAAATATAAAGAAAAACAAGCTATAGGTTCTCTAGTTCATAATTCGCATAAGTATATCATTTACTTATAAGTATCAAAACATGAAAAAATTAAAGATGACATTGACGTAAGATAAACGAATAGAAAGAAAAAATGAACAAAACGAAACGAAAGAAAACGAAAAAGAAAGAAAGAGAAAAAGCAACCAAATTATAACCAAGAAGTTAAAGAGATCCACTCGCTTATTACCTAACTTGCAGTCAGCATGCAACAGCCAAATATCTCGATATCCAGCTCGATATCCCATCCCTCTCTATTATAGGTTGACATCATATATTTCTTTCTAATATTTGGTTTTTGGGTTTTGTGGATATTTCAAAGTTGTTCAATGTAATGAATATATCATGGTCACCTAAATAGACAGTGACAAAAGGCCTTCGTAGTGAACATGTTGCTCAGCTCGCATTTCAGCCGAAAATGCGCAGTTCTGTTAGAGTGATACGTCCATGCGTCACATACAGTCAATCTGTGTAACTTTGACTGCTCCGCCTCCACCTCCGCTTTCGCCAGGACTACGCCCCCGCCGACGACCAGCGAGGTGCGCGCCGCGAACGTTACGTCGTATACGACAGATTTACTATATTATCATAGATGGACAATACGATGGAGACAGAGCATAGTTAATATTGCGTATGTTAGAACGAGATAGGTAGGCGAAGCCATTCACGTACGCACCATAGTACAAAATGACCCCAGCTCCACTTATATTTGCAAAATCTCAAGTGTTAGAGCGTAATTTTCTACTGTGGAGTTAATTATGGTTAAACGTGTGCAGTGATATAAGTTTTGTAAATTAAAAATATCTATTGACAAATCCTTTTGTTGATCACGTAAAGACTATTAAAACTACATAGAATCGCACCGTCAATGTTACCCAAATTAGTCAAAATTACCCAGATTTATTATAATTAATCTATAGAGTACAAATAACTTTAAACGCTATGTCCTGTACAGCTATAGTGACACAAATCAGATAAGCCAACTCATCTATCCACACGGCACACATTTATTATCAGATAAATTGAACGATCGCCATTTCATTAGAAAACAGCACCCACACATTTAAATTTTATATCATTTTATTTCTCTAACTTCGTAGTGCGGGACACGCTGTTTGAAGTTAAAAAGTCTACAATTTCTAGGATGTCTCCGCGTCTGGTTCTACGTGCGACGAACGAAGTGCGCTGTTCGAACGAATCGTATAATTCATTTCTAGAATATCTAGAGATATTTCTAGACGTACAATGGGGAACACTTATTTTTATGAATAATAAAGTTATTGTTGCAGAAAGTATTTATCGCTTCAATCACTGATAAAATGTAAATTATATTATATCGTGCAAGTAATGAAAAATATGCACATGTTCAGAAAAAAAAACCATTAATTGTAATACTAAAATAATACAATAACCGTGGAGCAGTATTTAAACTGGAGGCCGCACTCTGAGGAGGTAGTTGAAGTCGAGAAATTTAACCTTGAAACATCTCTATACTTCTCCATCTCTTTTCATCTTATGCTGTTGGTTTATATACTAGTAGGTGTATTACAGAGTTATTTCCAGGAGTTAGAAAGAGACAGAAATGAAATGTTATTGATCATAGGTTATTCGAGGTCATATAAATTCTATTCAACTACCTCATCAGAGGTAGATTCAAAGATTCTTGACAATAACATTTTGCTTATAATTGTTTGATTAATATAATATGTAATACTAGCTGTGCTTCACGGTTTCACCCGCGTTAAATGCGATATTTTTCCAGTATAAAAAGTACAATATAAAAAGCCCTCTACCAGCTAATTAATGAAAATCCCGTCAAAATCGGTTCAACCGTTTCGGAGATTAACCTGGACAAACAAACAGACAGATAGCCAAAAATGTAAAAAAGCGTGTTTGGGATTTGGTTACTTGCAAATAACCATATAAGCTCAAGAAAAAGTTTATATTTCGAAATCACAGACAGACACTGATTTTATTTATACATATAGATTATATTATAATCATTACTATTCTTTAATATTGTAATACTTTATGGTAGTAACTAATTAATCTATGGTAATATTGAAATATAGAGAAAGAAAGACAAAAATCGATCATTGCGTAATTGCGCCTGTCAGTCTTCGCTCACGACTCTAGACTGAGAAAAGACTGAGTTTTGTACAATATGTCATAAATATTGTGGTAAACTTTCTCCGCTTCTCCGGTCCTTGATTGTCTTGACAAAAGCCATCAGACAGTATAACAAAGAAAAAATAGTCTAATACAAATAAATAAGGACCTTAACCTATAAGATATAGAATTTTAAACATTGAATAAGGCTTAAAATTTTCTTAAAATCTAGTACTAATAGCTTCAAGGGGGGAGAGATAGCCAAGTCGTATTTAAGTAGCATATCCCCTTAGATCAGGGGTTCCCAAACTTATTTTCTCTACTGCCCACTTTGAGTCATGCAGTCGTTGTCTAAGATGTCTCCTAGCTAAATGAAATTACAAATCACCCCCCAGGCCTCTACACAACGCCCCCATTTTTTTCTGGGTCTCTTACCGCCCCCTTTAGGCCTGCAGCGCCCACAAGGGGGCGTTATCGCCCACTTTGGGAAAGGCTGCCTTAGATGCTTGGATGATTTGGGCATGTAGAAATAATAAGGGTGGAATGACTGAGGAAGAAAATGTACAGAGCGAAAGTGAGTGGTAGAGGAAAGAAAAGAAAGCCAAGTCTGACTTATGAATTTCAAATAAAATAACCAGAATGTTAGTTGGCGGAAATGTAAAAAAAATTAGCACACCTCGGCGAAAAAGTGTGAGGAGAATACAAGGAGTAACGTTTAAAACTTCCTCCATCCTGCGTACCCTGTTAGAGATGGTGATTATATAATAAATGTATGTATTGTACATAGAAAATTGTCGATTGAATTGTTTGCCTAACATTAATAATTTTAAGTTATATACCAACACAATATCTTTTGCGCTTGACTATATTCTTTTGTTACTAAAATAAATGCAGGTTCGCAACTATTACAAGGACAATCCGAGGGAGAGTCAAAATTACAAAGGTCATACCTCCCCCCTCCAAATCACTGTTATCCAAAAAAAATTCCTGTTATTTTGTAATTAAAAGCTCTTTTCATTTTTAGTAAAAATTGGTCAAGCTTAAATCGATATACTGCGTAAAGTTGGCCCTTGGAACTTGAAATACTTGAACTAAGTTGATCATAATCGTGATCTGAGATCGCTACTGGAATGTCATCTTACTGTAAATTTGCAGATATGTAGATATTTTGATTAAAATGTGTACAGAAAATAATTTAAATCGTCGATCAACCAAGTCATAACTGCTCATTAGAATATTTAAATTAATTAGAAATGAGCTGATCGTCGAAAAATTGAAGTTTTATTGTGTTATAGTATTCTTATATATATGACATTTATTAAATAAATATTTTATAATGTGACTTAGCCTTTTATTTGCTTTTCTCTTCATTTATGGAGAATAAAGCAACTCTGTAAACGCCGCGGATTGCCAGTCGCTTACCTACTATTAGTGATGGATAATTTTACGAAATTTTTCATAACATGGTATTTCAAGAAAAATTTCAAAAAAAATTCAAAAATGGAAAAATATCGAAAATATAATTGTAAAATATGAAAAATTATTGAAAAATTTTTGATGACCCATCATTATACCACAGCCCTGTCTTGCCAGTTCATAGTTAGTACTTTATAATAAATTGTTTAGAATAGTTTGATCTCAACAGGTGATTAATTTATGTTGAACTTATACATACATATCTTCACGCTGTATCCCCAATGGGGTAGTCAGAGAGGACGCAGCGCCAAGCGTTATTATTGAACTTATAATAGAAAATATTTAAGTGAACACGGAAACTTGGTTACCCGAAGTGATTACCGATTAATTAAATGAGTGCGGTGAATTTTTAAGGCATTCATGTTCACTTTTTCTATTGCTCACTGTTCTAAGCGCGTTCCATGAATATCTGACAGTGTGTCAAAAAAAGTTGTGTACAAATTGATTAGTTACTACTATTTTGGCTGACTACTACTAAGGCTGACTTATGAAGATCAAATAGCCAGAGGAAATTTCAAAAGCACTCGCATACCTAGGCGAAAATATGTGAGGAGAATGATGAGATTTGAGGAAGCGAAAGAAGTATGTAAGGACCGCGACGCTTGGCGCTCCGTCCTCTCTGACTACCCCATTAGGGATACAGCGTGAAGATATGTATGTATGTATGTGAATTTTACACAACAATTACGTTTCAGGTATGTTTATTAAGTAGAAAACAAAGACGTAGATGTGAAATAAACATTTATTGAAAGATTTTGAGAATACAAAAAAAATAAATATATCCTTAACATAGCAAATAATTTGAATGTTATTTTCCTTACATATATTTCTATATTAGCTAACAAAAATAAATATTGTGAAATGCAAACTTTAAAGATTTCGTAAGAAAAACGATGGTTTTCATGAATTTAGCCGCAAGACGGGAGCTTCTTATTTCTCTGCTACGCTCAGAGAAAAGGAATTCTTACCCTTACGCATTTACCTACTGGTAAAAAGACGGGTAATGTACTACACAAGTACATTTATACACGGAATTCGTGAAATTACGGCTGTTTAGAAGCGCATGCGCCTTTCCATAGAAGGCATCTCACACAATCTTCCGGATTACGCACTAACATTTTTTTATAGATTTTTGAATATTTTTAATTATTGTAATTTTTGAAGACATAAATTCAGTCAAGATGTAGGAATTATGAAGTTTAAGGCAGACATAGTAAGCGATACAACTCGCAAGCTAAAAAAGGTGGCATCCGCCCGCACAATACTTGTGGGATCTGAGGACCATAGGCGTCACAAAATTAAAAAACAAACGTTCTCTTTTCAATTTAATGTTCAACTAAATGTGACCAGTATTGCGCGAGCGGTCGTCAAGTATAGACGTGCGCGGTCGGTGTTCAGTTCTGGAAGAGAGTGCGCGTGAAGTCGATGTAGTCCAGCGCATTGGGTATGGACCGTTCCGTCTTTGGTTCCACGTAAGGTTTCATACGTGCCACACAGTAGTCCGCCATCTCCTTGGTAAGATTCTGTAAGAAAATTAGACTGATAAGATTTTATGAGCGACACGTCGCGTCGGAAATATCTGTATCTGCCAGTGTCGGCTTATTTCGTACAATCCAAGAAAGTGTATCTAGGACTTCATCAAAGTACAGTGAGAAATAACCACTAGTGTTATAAATTTACTGTAAGCTATAATATCTTGGACCCCTGTCAGGAAACTTAGCTGCAGTTTCCATTTTTCAAAACATAATTGCAATAATGAGACCAATAAAACTGACGTATGATTTAAACCAAAAAATAAAAATTTCGATACTCGTATGCACACATAATATATACTTGTATATAATAGAAAGAGACAGAAATATCACTGTTAATCTATAGAACTAACAAAGTTGGCGCGGGTCCCGCTCCACATAACGCTTTTTCCTTACGTGACGATTTCTACCAACTCAAACCTGCAAATATTGTGTAATAAGATATCAAACGTGTCTTACTACTCCGTTAGTGATACAGCGTGAAGATATGTGTGTATGTAAGATATCAAGCAAAGAAAAAAATGAAATATATTTTGCTTTCTACCTGTATATATCAATTAGTACCGGTAAAACCTAACAATTTATTTATCGATCGATAATATTCAAAGTATTGAAGTTTTGAAAAACCAATTATGACCGTAGGTTGCGTTACACAGTAAGGTAACGTAAGTGTTCGCATCTACTCACCGCGTAAAGCTCGTCCTTGGTGACGTATGCACGGTCCTGGTGCGCCGTGATGGCGCGGAACGCGTTCTCGATCTCTTCAGACGAGTGCACGTTCTCCGTCTCTTTGCTGATCATGAACGCCATGTATTCCTGCAGCGACACCTGCCCATCGCGGTTCGGGTCCACCACATCTATGGTCACAGAATACATTGTTTCATGAACTAGCTTTTACCTGCAAATTCGCTTACTAAATGCCACCTGTCTTATAATCATTGTATGCAAAATTTAAGTTTGTTTGGTTCGATAGTTCTTATGCGTGAAACAAGAACACAAACTGCTATTTCGTATTTATTACTATTGATATTTTTCTAAATAAAATAGGACTTTCCAATTATTACTTTAATTTTTCACTTAAAACCAGCTATATGTTTTATAATCACCAACCAAGTTTCAGCAACATAGACCACAATACTATTATAGATTACATACTAATACTTTACGTTAGTCATTAATTAATCTGTGCTAATACTGTAATTAATTAGTCTAAACTCTGTGACTATTTTATCTCAATAATTATACAAAATAATATTTAGTGAAGACTAACAATAACAATTTCATAATTTTATTACAAAATACTTGTGAACCATCCCAGCTTCACACAGTGATTCATTAAACATTACTTCTATAGTAAAATATCAATATGTTATACATATAAACCTTTTTAAGATATTGGATAGACTCAGGTGTTACTTTGCGGAAATCCATTTCATGTCATAAATTCCAAGAATCTTTAGCTCTTTTCCGCTCAAACTACAAAAACCACCAATCGATACGCGTTTCGCCTCTCAACGAAGCATCCTCAGGATATACCAGAGATAGGATTCGGTCAGCTAACCAGAAAGATTCGGTGCTGGTTAGCTGACTAAAGATTTTGGGAATTTATCACATAAACCTTCCTAGTTAAATGTTTTAGACAATAGTGGAAACCATATTCAATCACTGAAGCTTTTTTTAGAAATTATTTCAAAACTCGTAAGGAATTTGTAGCAATCCTTGAACTTACCTAAAGCTTACCACATTCCACTCAACGGGAACGAAAAACAAGCATCTATGTGTTACTTTCACTACGATTTTAATCACGTCAATTAGTCATCTGTGACAAATTTTAATAGCAAAAGTGGGGTTAAAATACTTAGCCTACGTATTAATGAGGCTTTATAAAAGTCAGACTTTAGTCTTTGTGTAGTAGTCGTCAAGATGCAACAAGCGAGCGTGTACAGTTTAGGCGAATGTAGGTAGTCAGAAATAATTTAATTATACCCGTGGCCATGTGCTTGTTACACAGAAGAAATTTAGTGCAATCAGTATTAGCACGAATTATTATTATTATTAAATTCGCGAACGGTCGTTGTTAAAATATAGTCAAAATAAGTGTTCAGTGAGTTATTCCGGTATATTATGTTCCAGTAAGCCTTAAACACGGTTTTTTAGTGAGTTTAAGAGTGTATCTAATCTGCACATTAATGAGTGTGCTTTTATATGAGACTAAAAAATAATGGAAGCAATAACGATACTCACTGAGTATGGCCTCGAACTCAGGGTCTGGTTGGCCCTCCTCCACCATGGGAAGGTCATAGCCCAGCGCGCGCAGGCACGACTTGAACTCGTGGTGGTTGAGCCGTCCCGAGCGGTCCTTATCAAAGTGCTTGAACATCATCGAGAACTCCTTGAGCGCGTCTTCGCTTACACCTGGAATATAGGGCACGTATTATATTCACGTAGTACATCATACATATTCATTATTCACGTTGTTTTTAATAAAGGAAATGGGAGACTGGTTGGTATTATGTATGAATCTTTTTACCTGTATGTATTTATACGTGAAGCGAAAACTTTGGTTCCCTTTTTAAGAAAAGCGTGAGGGTGCGTGAGGGTAAGTACCGGAGTGGTTCCTGGCCTGTATCTGTTGCTCGAGGTTGTGCTGCATGCGCATGGAGAGCTGGTCCAGCTGGTCCCACTGCTGCGCCAGCCCCACCGTGCTGTGCTCCGTGTAGCGGTTGTCGAGGATCAGGTGCTCCTCCAGCGCGGCGCCTGCCCACCACGCCAACAGACACCATCCATTTAATATAGCGTTAACAGTCAGTTTATAGGTACCTATAAGCTGTCTATATCTAGAAATCCCCATAAAATACTAAACTTGATGTTATACATACAAATTAAAAAAAGACTACAATCTAAGAAAATATTGGACAAGGAATCCCATAAAGCTAACTCAGTCTCTAAAAAAGTTCGTGCGTCGTATTCTAATTATGCTCATATTTTAATGTAAACAAATCTCAATCATCTATAATCATATAAACTCGAACAAGTCTATAACGTCACTATTTAGTTGTCAAAATGTAAATTTTTATAGCTAAATCATGAACTAACTGATAAAATTTGATAAGAATTTTGAGACCCGGGGAAGGATTTAAAACTTTTTTTCTATTATCAGTTATCCACGGTTATCAGTGTGTAACAGAGACAACGCTATACAATATTAAATATAGCCGATCAGTCTCGATGTTTCTTATTCATTGCTAGGTTATGTGCTATACCTAATTCTTCCAGGCGTCGCAAATCAGCCCTCCTCGCGCGAACCTCTTGTGCTTTCTGCCGGAGCGTAGCCAACTGCTGTTCCAAAGATCCAGTGCCCTCCATCATAGACGTGCTACACAACAACAAACTGAATTATTATATAGGACTAATTTGGACTAAGATTAGTATATACGATTAAGCAGTAGTAAGAAATATCCTATTCCACATACGAAGGTATTTCGAACACATCTATAAAATGTAACTTGTATAATCTTCATATTTAGCTGATGAAAAAAGTCTTATTTCTAATGACCAATGCACAGCATTGACAAAAATATCCTTTTATTATTATGAGCAAGCTCCCAAAAAAAGTTTTTTACATAGGCATCGCCCTCACACTCCGCCACCCGAACAAGACATATATCGTTATAACTGGAATATTAATTCATATAATAAAATATCCTTTAGCCAGTATTTAGTAAATTGTATTGTCTTCCTGATAGCCACAATTTTATGTAACTTACTCAAGTAATTTAGGAGAAATACTTAAAAAGCTCAAAAAGGCATCAAATTGCAGAAAAAAAGTATTGAACAAAAATACATAAATTGCACTATGGTTTTAGGCAGTCGCTAGGAAAATGTATAGAAAAATATATATTTAAATTTCGTATTCATCATACCTGTGCCTTAGCAAATTTATTTAAAAATGCTTAAAATTTTGGCACCCGGGTCTTAAATGTTAGGTTTTACGGTAGTAAACTAATTAATCTGTGGGTAGGTGTTACAATTTATAAATAAGTAGTACTAATTTATGTACAAAAATCATTGCGTTTTTCTTTCACTTACGTAGTTTGTGCTAGAAATTATGAAAATAAATATAGATTTACGTTACATTAACTCATAGACAAATAAGCCCAAAGATGACGCATCGAGTAATTTTATAGTAAGAGTCCGCCTATGCAACTCGGTGCAACCGAATTCGTTCATTACTTTCACGCCCTATGACGATAACATTAAAGTCGATTTTTGCAGTTGCGGTTTGATCATATTTACCGCGGAGAAATCTCAACATATGTTTTTTCACGTAATTATAATTTGCAAGAAAACTACATTACCAATTAAAAAACTGGTTTTAAAGATTTGAGATATTATAATTACCTATCCATTTTAGTAAAAATCGTTTTAAAATTCTGTAGAATTTCAGAGATGCAACTGAATTTTTATGCAAAACAGGGTTTTTTCTCGATTTTTTTTGTATCCAATCATGTTTCCACATTTAAGGATTTCAAGTTAATGAGTTGAAGTTGTACGTATCAAAATATTTAACTTTCAGTTATCTTAGATATTGAGATCCAGATCACCAAACACATCAAATTCTCATAGCGGACTCTTCAAGACAGACGTGTCAAAATTTCGAGACCGTTTTCTATGATCTGATTGGTCACCTCTAGATCGGATGTTAGACGCATTTTTTTTTTAAATTTATTTGGTCTGCCAGTAATTGTTACACCAAAACTTAAAAATTAACTATTACAAATACATAAAACTAGGTGTACAACTTTTTAAGGCAAAGACCTCAGATTCGAGAGAGGATAGGAGAAATATAGGTGTGGCCGCCGATTAAGTAATATACTACTAAATTACGGGCAGTCCCAGGTGCCCTCAAGCGTTGTCTCAGGCTTGCTGGTTTGTGCGTTAGGCATACCTTCGTAAATGGACCAGTTTGTAATTGTAGTGAAATTCAGACTACCTTCCTTCACACAGATAACTTTCTTTCCTCTTCCCAAGAGTGATGATATTAATGTCACTGCCACTATGTACCTTTTACTAAACTCTTTCATCCACTACATGCAAAAACGGTCAAGTATGAATCGTGAATTAGTGGCATAAAAACACGCAAAAAGTTAGGCTAGAATGGGAAAATATGTACAAAATTCATTGTGACATTAACGAAGCCAAATTATTCTTATGCTGAAAAATAGAGAAGACATCGAAAAAGTACGCCGTGTGCACAACAAATAAAGCATTTTCATTTAGCTCTTGTTTAGTAAGGGCACTCGTCACGATACTTTACCCGTCCCAGCCTAGCAGCCGATACCTGCACACCAATCATTATTCTCAATATGGATTTACCAACTTACTAGGGTTCTGTAGTAAAAATGGCAAATAGAACCTTTATACTTTCATGTCTGTCTGTTTGTTTATATATAGAAACGCAAATTGGTAACACCAAACCAAAAATGAGTGACAAAAAATGAAACAATGGATATTTCGATCCCATTTTTTTTTCAGTCTTATAATGTAATGTTAATTTGTGAAACTTTCACAAAATTTCAGTATTTTTAGTTTTGTAGCGTATTGGGCACATTCTTAGCTACTATTTTATAAACCCCGCATGAAAATCTATCTGTCTTGACTGTGTGTTCGTCGTCTGCAGCACAACAGCTCCACAGATGAACCAATTTGCTTGCCTTTTTTTAAAGCTACAATTTCGAGAATATTCATGGCTATATTTTATGAAGATCTTTTGCATAGGGAATTTTACAACTTTTTATCTACCTTACTTTTATTATATTTCGCATAATACACTGTTGTTCCTTCTTAATAATATAAATGTCTCACCGTGTCTCAGTAAGCCATTGATGGAAAGCGTTAGCGTGTTTCGCGAACTCCTTGCGCAGTTTGTCGTTCTCCTCTTGCCTCTGGGCTTCCTTGCTTAGCTCGACGTCACGTTCAGCTGCAATATAAATCAAATATTCCATGAATACCATATAAAATTCTGCTTCTCACAAAAATTTTAAAATTATTAGGCTAATAATTTTTTTTTTTACATTTTTAAATGCGGATCTCTACATATATATATACATATGCATATCCTATGTTTTCCCACGTTGCTCATAAGTCTAGATACGAGAATTCTTTTTATGAGTTTCTGCTTTCTGGTTACTACTGAAAAAGCATGCATTTGTTTTTTTAATTTATAGGATCATTTGTGCAAATATATGAAGAGACAACGGCGCTTTTCTATTACAAGTCTCGCGAGTTAGGTTGTCTGCGGAAAAATATAAAAGAAGTTCTAGTTCTTATATTGAAATTAACCATTTTATAAATATTGTATGAAAGCTCTGTGCCCGAGTTAAACTCATATTGAAATGTTTATGTAATTTTGAATCAAACACTATTCAGGTACTGACCGATAATCTTGCGCAGATTGCGCCAAGTCTCCTCCAGAGCCTCCATGGTGAACCAGGTGTATGGATTGGCACCAACGTTGAACGACTTGATCTGCTCGTCTAATGCAGCTAGGGCTTCGAAGTCACTTTGAGCCGAAGACAGTGATGCCTAAGAACAATTGCATTCATATAAAAATGCAATCTTAAACACACCAATATAATTTACCACTACAGTAAAGTAGCATGCTAAATAGATTTATACATTAAAACTTTAAATTATCTTATCCCTATTGAGTAAATTTATTTGCCTAACATTTTTGATTGTCAAATAACTTCTTCGACCCATTGTCAATGAGTAACCCACAGGTACACATACATATATAATTTACAAATACCGTGATTGCAAACGGTAAAACAAAATTCATTACAAAATACATAAAAAATCAATAGATTAAAACACAATACGAACCTGGAACTGCGCGTGCGCATCTCTGAGTGCGCGGATCTCTTCAATGGAATTGCAGCGGACTGGATCAGTAAGATCCTCTTCCGCGTTCTCGAACCACGAGTTGAAAGCAGACGCCTGCGAAGAAAGATTATTAAAAGTGTATTCATAACAATAAACAGAGGAATATCCTAATATTTATATCAAAACCTATAAAAATGGAGGTATAAGTGTCTACACCTATGTACAATGGTTATTAAAGGTTAAGCTTGTTTAACGTTATGCCATATATTATTCATTTAACCATTTGTTTCTATGTAATGGATAAACAAAAATTACTCAACCGATTTAAAAAATTGTCACCTATAGAAAGCTACATTATCAGTGAGTAACATGGGCTGCATTTTATTTAAAAAAAAATTCTACCCGTCCGAAACCGGGGCCGGTCGCTAGTGAGACAAAGGTACTATACAGACTGTGACTTGTATGCCGATCGCAAAGTAAGACGTACCTTCTTGGCGAAGGTGAGGTAAAGTTCCTCGATCTGGCGGAACTGGTCCTGCAGCTGCAGTAGGCGTTGTTTGCGTGCGGATGAGTCGGCCAATAAGCGTTGCCAGCGGGCGATCACGTCTCCGTGTCGCTTCACGATGGCCGGCGTCTGCTCGTGATTGGCCGCCACCAGCTGTTCCTTCAGCGCGGTTATGTTCTGGATACCCTCGTGCTCGAACGCGGCCAGACCTGCACACCAAGAGGGCGTTGTCAGAATCACACAGATTAGACTTACTCATGTGGAGTTTACTATGTCTCTTCCATCATCGCACTGTTATCCAAAGTAATATTAGAAACCACATCAGTCCATCTGTCTGCTCATAACCACGATCAATGCAATCCAGTAGAAACATCTTGATAAAAGTGGTATTAACACGACATAGATCCAGTTAGTTTAGAATTCTAAATTTGTACAAATTGTCAAAGTTTATAAAGAAATGTTTTAAAATCTTTTTTTTCAGAAATATTTCACATGGACTACAAGGAAAGGGTTCGAAGATTTTTGTTTAGAGCCTGGCATACTCAACAGTTACCATTTAATTTTTTTTTAATTACGGCGCACTATAAAACCTATATAAATCGATTTAAACGTTTAAATTGAACATTTAACATTTTAAAAGAACAAAAAATTACTAAGGTTGTTATAACTTAAAGTTCCTGAAGTGTCACATTAGAGAGTTATTTTATTATTCTAATATTAATTTTCTTTTCTATTGACGAGCTTTAGTGTTATCAATAAAAAAAATATCAATAAATAGCCAGTGTTAGCAGACGGAAATGTCAAAAGCACTCTCACACCTAGGCGAAAATGTGTGAGGAGAATGATCAGAAGATTTGAGGAAGCGAAAGAGATACGTAAGGACCGCGACTCCTGGCGCTCCGTCCTCTCTCACTACCCCGTTAGGGATACAGCGTGAAGATATGTATGTATGTATAAATAAATATGAATGTTTCTTTGTATGTTCGTCCTCTATACGTTCCTAAACTATTTATCCAAATATAATGAAGCTTTGGTGAGTTGTTGTGCGTACGCCCGCGGAGGTTTCTGAATTATTTAATTTAGTAAATAAAAGATTATGCGAAGTCGCGGGCAATAGATTGTACAATAAACAACAGATCGAACACACACCTGCATCGAAAGTGTCCTGTTTGGTGAGCAGCGTCTGCACAGTGGACAAGTCGCGGCCGAACTCGTCCGAGCGCACGTGCGTCTCCTTGTCCGCGATCCACGACTCCACCACGTCCGCCTTCCACAGCAGCTGCAGGTACGCCGAGTTGTCCACCAGCGCTGCCTTGCGCCGCGCCGCCAGACCGGTCAGCTTCTCCAGTTTCGCCTAAATATACATACATAGTTACAGCTAGTCAGCTGTCGTCAGAGGTCGTTCTACGAGTAACTGGTCAAAATATTGACGCTTTTATACATGTGGAACAGATAGGGAAACATGGAGAGAAGAGAAAAACAGGGATATTGAAAAGAAGGAAGTAGAGAAACTCAGCTCGCGCGATTCGAAGGATGAAAAGTGATCTTTATGTAATGCGGTATAGAAAGTGAGGGTGATACAATATGTGATCTGTAGTTGGACGATGTCCGAGCGAAGGGCGGTCAGCTTGGGGTGAATGAGACTGAATAATAAGGAAGACAGATGGAGGCAGCGACTTGCAAGTTGCAGCTGATACAAAATGCTAGCGAGAGGTAACTAGTTGGAAGAACAAGAAGGCTGGCACTGGGCGCCAATTACCCACAGATCGTAATCGTGCGCGAGTGAGAAACGGTTAGCTGTAACAGTGAAAGAGGCAGAGGACCAGTAATGACCTGCGGTTGTGCGATGCAATGCGTGAGAGGTGGCTAGCTGTAAGAGTAAGTGGGGGTACAGGAGCAGTAGTAACCTGAAGCTGCAGTGCGTGAGTGAGAGGTGGTGGTTAGCTGTAAGGGTGAGAAGGATGGTAGTGACCTGCGGTTGCGCGATGCGGTACGTGAGTGAGAGGTAGCTAGCTGTGAAAGTGAAATGGGCGGAGTAACGACAACGACTTGCAGCTGCACGATACAGTTCTTGAGCGAGAAGCGGCTATCTGTAAGAGCGAGTGGAGCAGGGGAGCGGTAGTAAATTTGGCGCGATGCAGTACGCGAGCGAGAGGCAGCTATCTGTAAGAGAGTGAGGAATAAAGAAGTAGTAATGACCTGCAGCAGTGTGATGCGGTGCGTGAGAGGCGGCTATATGTAAAAGAGTAAGGAGCACAGGAGTGGTAATGACCTGCAGTTGCGCAATGTGATGCGTGAGTGAAAGGCGACAAGCTGTAAGAGTAAGAGGGGCAGAGAAGAGGTAATGCACACCTGCAGCTGTGCGATGCGGTGCGCGAGTGCGTCAGCGTGGAGGTTCCCGGCAGCCAATAGCCGCTCTCCGTCGGCGGCCAGATCGCGCACGCGCTCTCCGCGCGCCGCCAGCTCCGCCTCTAGAGCCTCATGCTTCTTCAGCAGGCCCTGCACGGCCGCCATCGAGTCGCCGCACTCACCCACCACCACCAACTGCTGCTTCTCGCTGCCACAGAATCACACCACACGTCATACAATCATACAAGTACAAAACAGATCTTTTTTCGTCTTTCATCAACTATATTGAACTAGCGAACCGCACCGGTTTCGCCCGGGTAGAAATTCTTTTAAAAATAAAATACAGCCCATGTTACTTGCTGATAATATTGCTTTCTATAGATGAAATAATTTTTGAAAATGGTCGAGTAGTCTATTACATACAAAAAAATAACATTTACCGCTTTATAATATTAGCACATATTAGTATAGATAGAATCAGTTGTTACTTTGCAGAAATTGATTAGAGTAATTCGTTTATAATATATTTTATTTTGCTATACTTGGGTACAGTTTGTGCGGAAGATAGTTAAAATGTAGAAATATTTATAAATTAATTACTGTCATATATTACCCATCATCATTTTCACTCGATAATAATAACAATACTCCAAAGGATTACACAAATTGTGTAACCTCAAAGTTAGCCAAGTTAAGCATTAGGCTTGTACTATAGGTATTATGCAGAAAGAATGAACTGGGGCAGCTCCCAGTAACACCCAGACTCCCAAACTAATTTAGAAAAGTTCGTTTCCTAAATTGACCTGATTGGGGATCGAACCTGGGACTCCGGCTTGTAAGGCAGATGCTCTTCTCCCGCATCAATGATCCAGGTATACTCAATCAAGCAGTACCCATTCAATGCTGAAAATAGGCCCCTCCCACGGAGTGGTGCCAGCTTTATTTTGGGCTACACGCATCTGTTTTCTCCCAGAAATTTCTATTATTCGCCCTTACAAAATATTTAATTGTAATGTTATCATACTTCACCCTGAAGTCGGTTTTTCCTATATTGGCTATAATGAAGAATAGCATGTCACAGGCAACTCTCTTGTCAAATTATCTACATTTTTAATTATGTTGTTTTATAAATTACCAGTTTGGTAGGCGACCAGAAAAATAAAGCGATAACACTGTTTAAAATAAAAGTCGAACCAAACTGTGCAGCGCTAAAGGGGCGGAGTCAACGCACATCTACACGTTCTTTTTAGATAAAATACTTTTTACATTATTTACCTGATCCAAGCCTCCTCTTCGTCGACCTTGGCCAAGTACTGCTGGTATGCCAGCGATTGCTGTAACTTGGCACCTCTCTCAGTGGTTAACGCCTGCAGCTCAGACCAGGCTAACGCCAGCGCTTTAAGCCGCTGCTCAATTTCGGGCACACCCAAGTTGGACACATCCATCAATTTCTCGCCTGCTTCTTGCACAGCTTGGATGGCCGGTTCGTGACTTGCCAGTTCGGCTTCGAGGCGCTTGTGTTTCTTCAGAAGGTTCTGTACGCCGGTTAAATCGCGGCCATAATCGTCTGAAGCGACGAGTAGTTTCTTTTCCCTGTGAAATGATAGTAAATTTTACAAAAGTACTAATTTAAATAAAATTAACACTGAATTGTAAATGTCAGTAAAATCGCTTGCATATTCATTGATTTCTAATTTATTTTCATAAAATTAAATCTATTATCGACGTGTGCACGGTCAGACGAATGAGCGGCTCGGCCAAATTAGCAATATTCACATAGATACTAAAATTTAAAGCGTAACAGGTGGCATACAAGTTGACATTGTTAAGTGTTGTATTTATTAACAGTACTTTAGTATTGGATATTAACTAGAATGGATTCAGTTTTAAGAGGAGAGGTCCTAATGTTGTAAAAATACTGTGATATTCGTTTGCTAAATGATGTAGAAAAATTGTAGTAAATTATAGTAAAAACTTTAAAAATATCAGAACTATAATAAAATTATAAACATACAAGCATTTAATTTTACGCAGCGCAGTGGTAAATGGCAATGCAGTGTTGGTGTGGCACGTAGTTACTGTGTGACAGTGACAGTGATATCACTAATAATGTCATTATCAATAACTAGCGGCCCGTCCCGACTTCGCCCGAGTTGAAGACATAACACATAGCCTATGTCCATATGGAATAATGCATCTTTCGAATGGTGAAAGAATTATGCAAATAGGTGCAGTGGTTCCGGAGATTACCCTCCACATATAAACGAACTTACTAAATTCGCTTTCTCTCTTTGTAATCTTTATATATAATTATTCTGTATGTGTGTATATCACAGGGCTGCCAAACGGCTGGTCCGATTTTGTTTGTGTTTGAGTGGGTCCCCGGATGGTTGTAGATTCGCAATGGGATCCGGTAGGTGGCGATGCAATCACGTTTGAGGAAACTTTTTTTCAAGCCAAGTCTGTCGGGTCCGCTACTATTAATACAGATTTAGAGAGTAACATACTTGATCCAAGACTCCTCGTCGGCGATGTCCCTGAAGAACTGGTGCAGCGTGTTAGCCTCGTTGAGTCTCGCGCGGCGGTGCGCGGCCAGATTGCGCACGCGCTCGAACCTCTCGTTGATGGCCGCGCGCCGCGAACCGATGCCCGCGCTGTCGAACTGCCCGCTCGACACCAGCGCGTCTGCTTGCTCGTTCATGTCTGCCGCCGACCATAGCATAATAATTATTACACCAAAAACACCAATTGTGTGATTAAATCTACTGATGACGCTGTCTAAGCTACTATGACTAACGGCAAAATGGAGGATTTTTTAGTTGGTTCGTATCCAACACTATTCAGTCGGCGCAGAGTCCGTTTGTTCTGACTGAGTGTCCACGAGAATTTTTTCCCTTCCCACTAACAAATACTAAGTTCCTAATAACTAGTGTTCCATACAAAGACCCAACAAATAAAACAGTAACACCCGGACTCCAGAAGAATCTATAAAAGTTTGTTTTCATAAATCGGCAGCAAAGGAACCTTTGGCCCTGGGCTTGTAAGGCCAATACATACAATTGTACCAAAGGGCTAGTCAATTCAATGCCAATGAAATTGAATAATAAAAATAATCTAACCACGAAAATCATCTATACCATCTTTCAAGATTTATTATAAATATTGGTATACCTTTAATTCTATCTTCATGTGCTTGGATATCCGCTTCAACCAGCTGGTGCTTTTTCATGAGGTTCTGTACAGAAGCGAGGTCTTTGCCAGAATCTTCTGATGTCAGCAGGCTCTCTACCTCTCCAAGCCAGAAGTCCAAGTCTTTAACAGCTGCGATGTAAGTGCGCTGTTTGTTGGCTTCCTTCAGTTTAAGCGATTTCTCAGTAGTCTTTTGGGTGAGGAACTCCCATTGGTCGGCGATGGATGCTAAGCGAGCCTGAATGAAAAATATATTATTTTAAATGTATTTAGTACAATATGTTTAAACATCTCACTGCTTGACATTGGCATACTCCAACATGTGGGCTCAAATTGGGCTCTGTTTTTAAAATGTTTCACAAGATTTTATATGGAACCTGAAAAAAAAAACTATCGATTTTGAAATTATATTTAGCTTTATTTTAAAAATGGGGATATTTCTACGTATTTTAGAAGGATAAGCATGTGATAAGTTCGGGGCAGCGCTGTGGAAAACTCTTCAGATAAAACGGGCACACTATCAGTCTTAAAACCACCTAATTGGGCTTAACAAAGATGAGATTCAAAGCATAATAAATTATTTTTAAGATTTAACCCTTCAAATGCGTAACTCACGCATATCAATTTAACAAAATATTAATTTCATAGTTGTGGTGTTTATAACGCGCAGTCCTGATTATAACGCATAGTCTCAGATGATAATTTAAACAGTCCTACAACTGACCTGCACTGCATCTTCACTGCCACTACACTGGCCCCTCTGCACGAGATTGCCGCCCATCGCCAGTACGGACTGTATACGCTCCGCGTTCGCTGCCAACTCCGCCTCGAAGGCTTGGTGCTTCTGGTGCTTCGACTGGATATTTGCTGGGTCCTAATAACAAGATCGAGTTTTGTTAATATTGAATTTTTAGAACTTATTCATATTTTGAACAACGGATATTCTTAATTTTGGACCAGAATTTTGCCTGATAGATCACTTGTTAAATTGAAAGCATACTCGGAAGCGAGTGTTTTAATATATTTATGATTCTATCACAGATTAAATAGGTAGCGTAAAGTTATATCGTATATTGTACCCTTTTGAGAATCTGTTAAAAATCGCAGGAAGTTAAATCTGCTTAATTTAATAATACATTTCTTCCAAGTTTTAAAATATTGGTTAAGTATTGTTAAAATTTCCATTTATTCTATACCTACCATAATTGACATATTATATAATAATAATATAGCCTTTTATTCCGAGTAAGTATGTTACATTTTCATTTTGTTTATATTATGTCCCTTGTCTCGGTGTGTCTTTTGAAAGGCCTCTTCCAACTGTTTTTGATAATTGATAATTTGATAATTGACATATTAAATGATGATAATTGACTGGTCCTTGGCACAGCGTCTGCTTTCGAGCTGGCAACCCGGATAATACAAGCCTTGTCTTTAATTTGGGATCACAAAGTTTGTGTAATTGTCTGAATATTATTATTACCACAGATTAATTAGTTTAATACTATCCATATACAATCATGGAATCAAATATAACATTTTAAATTAATGTTAAAGAAATATTCACCTTATAACTCTCTTCAGTAGCCAGCTGTAATTTCTCCGCGATCCAGTTCTCCATTTCGTCAGCGTCACGAGAGAACTGCTGTAGGGTCTGTTCGTCGCCCAATCTGTATAAAAAATGTTACGATGTAAATTGCGTTAAAATAACAACTGCCATCGAAATGATGTACAAAAAATAACTTATTGGGTTATCATTATCATCATTAGAAATTAATACGTTCATTGCTGAATACAGATCCTTCCCAAGGGATGCCTGCGAACTCAATCTTGGCCTATTTATAAGGTACGTTTTGAATAATTATAAGCTTCGTAATATTACAAGTTTACAACAGGATAGATTTTGAAACATTCTTCAATCCAATTAACAATTAACACATCAAGTTGATCAATGATAGTAGAAACAATACATCCAGTTGTGATCCACTGACATTTTAATTTAATCTGTGTTGGACAGTGTTCAATCTCTAAAATTTATAAAAGATTTTAACTCTTTTCTATATACATTTTTTTATATTTCTTTAAATTATTATATTTTTGTTGTTTATATTAAATTTAAAGTATTTTATAAACTATCAAATTCACCATAATTCTTTATTTTATTTATTTATTTATTGCATAATATTTGCATTTTTATAAATAGTAATAATAACAATTTTATATTTACCTGGAACGCTTCTCGATAAGCGCCTCCTTGAGATGGCGCCACCTGTCCAACACTTGCTTGCGTTTCTTGTCAATAGGGTCGGCGGCGTAGTGGTCCGACGCGATTAGCTGATCGGCTAACGTCTGCAACTGGGCGATCTTCTCCTCCTACGACATAAAGGTCATAATTGTGAAAAGTGTGTAGTTTTGACTATCGAAATAACCTTAAAATTACTTGAATAAAAATATTTTAGGCCAGTTCAGTAATAACTAGAGCTCCCGTTCCGGGAACAGGCCAGAATTAATGCAGCCTGTCGGATGTTCTTGCAAATAATCTACATCGCAAACGAAAACTTTGACACATATCAGATATCACCACAGAAGACATCACAAGTTAATTACTTGAAACAAAGCATATAAATATTGCACAATATAACTTCAATAAGTAATTTAATAATAAACACGTTTTTAATAAGTGTTCAAATATTTAGCTCACAAGTTGGACAACCTGTTCCGATAGTGGCATGTGATCGACTAAATGAGTTTTATACATTGCCAGTGTAGTAGGTCGATGTCTACAATATGTATATTTCGTGTAAACACTAACATGTGCGTTGATCGCCTTATCGAAGTCCTCGTGCTTCTTAATGAGCTGTTCCACGTTGTCAGGCTGCGAGTGGTCGGGTTGGTCGGCGGGCGCCAGGAAGGCCTCGCGCGCGCCCATCCAGCCCTCGGCCTGCTCGCAGTCGCGGTAGAACAGCTGCAGCTCCAGGTTCTGGTCCAGCTTCATGCGCCGCGCCACCCACGCCCTGCGCACGCGCACACACATCACCAACACTGCTTTACCACAACACTAGTTTGGGTTTCCAATCCGCAGTCGGGTTTGGGTATAAAAAATGTTTCTACCCCCCAAGATATTCCCGAGAATAGATTGAAAAAGAAAAAAATATTAGTGGAAATTCATCTTATTTTATACTATGAATTCATATATGTTTTTTTACTATAGAAATATACTCTATAAACTTGTTCAAATATGAGATAGCACACCAGGTTTATAATTTCGTGAAAATACTTTGGTGAGAAGTGAAACACATGTCGATTTAATAACTTTAAATCTTCGCGGTTTATAGTTAAAATAATAACTGAATTAATTCTACAATTTGGAATCGAACCAGCAATCTTCAGATTTGAAAGCAGACAGTCACAAAAAATAAAAAAAAACAGCTTCCCATCTGAAGACACAATATTCCACTTAAAGTTCCACCCGATTATATTGCTTTACAAAATATTCTTAATTAAACACTAAGTACATTAAAATTAGCTTTTATCACGATAAAATCGATTTGTTCAATTCGACACGTATTTCATCACTCGTCTGGTCGAATGGCGAAACCGAAATAGAACAATGAAATTACTCCGAATGTTCAATTTGCTCAAAGCTATTAAAACAAAACAGCGATTGTTAGTTACGGTGAGATTTCGAAGAAATTTGTGCCTAATACAGTATCTTTTACAATAGAACTGATGGCAGTGATACACGTATGATACAGCTTGCATAATCAATTACATAAATTTAATTTAAAATTATGCTATAAAATATAATTGCTTTGCGTATGTACAAAATAAATAATTTTAGATATTTTATGGCATTGTCTATTTGTCTAATAAACATCCACTAACCTCGTACTATGGGTACACAAGGAACTGAGCGAGTATCCAGTGAGACTCATTCTTAAAGCAAATTTTGAAATAGCATTTACAAAATTGGTTTGATTGAACATCAAATATGGGACTCTTTGGAAAGTAGATGTATGAAGCTCGGTGTCATCAGCTTGTACGAAAAAGCAAAAGACAGAATCGCGTAAGGGGCTTCATCTTGCATACTCAATTATACTATGAAGATATGAATGTATGTTATGTTGTTACTCACTTCTCCAACTCCTGTCTCGCGTCACCCATGTTGTTCAATTTGTCCTGTATATCAACACTGGCGTAGTGACCGCCCTGTAGTAGTTGCTGGCCGAAAAGTTCCAACGCTTGGAAGGTACCAGCACGTGCGTCCATTTCCGTTCGATGCTCCTGTTACATAACACATAACAAAAATAACAAACCAAATACTATATTTCTAATTCTGAAATTTATTCAAAAGTTAATAATTTTTAGAGTTATTGTATCTTCGGCTGTCTGTTCGTCTGTTCGATAAAGATTCAACAAAACTTAAAATTCATATATACTGAAATCATAATTTAAAAACATTTAATCTGTTTTTTCTGCAGTAAAATTTTGTTCTTGTGGTTGTCTTGAAAATAAACTGTATAAAATTAAAATTCGTAATATTTTTTAATACGCGATTTTTATTATGACGGTTGAAAAGAAACTTCAGTTTCTCATACAAATTATCTCATACATCGTTTCACAGGAAAGCACCTAATATACCGATACGCTACCTTTATTATAAGAGCAGGTACTGGTATTGGGAAAACTGACTACAATCACATTTTCTGTAAAATTTACGTGAACTATGTTGTGAGCGAGAACAAGTAACTGACATTAATATACACCAAAATATTTTTAGTAAATTCTTTGCATAAAGATAAATAAAAACATAAATACGCATTTAAAACCAATAATACGATAAAAATGTAAACAAGTTAAAATGTTATAAGAAAAGAGCGGTAAAAATAGAATCACACACGTAAAACGTATAAGAGAATAAAATTGTGGATACAACACAAAACACGCGTACAGTCACAAGCAAAAGTTTTTATCTATATTATACATAAAAGATCTATGTATGTTAAACCTACAACTGAACCCCTGTATAGTGCTTCAATTAGTAAATATTACCATGTTAAAACTTTTTAATAAAACTACGCATTTGAATGTGACTGTACATAACACAACATCGAAAACGAAACAAAACAATCGCATTTATTACTCTTAATATAATTAAATTGTTAAATTGGTTATTAAAGATCTCACGAACCAATCAATACTGTTATAGATTCTGTAAGATCTAAATCCTTAACTATATTTTTAGTATTAATTTTATTATTGATGACCTTAATTGACCCTTGACATTTCTAAATATCTTTCACAAAAAGTAGTTGGACATATTTAGAAAACAACTGACAAAATCTAGATTTTTTTTATTTACAAGTATGTCAATACGATATAATAATACATAAATAATAGATTAATAACAATTAGTTTTTTTCAATATATTTTTTTGCTGATATCCTACCATGTGGAGATTGGTCTTTTGATACTGGAATCAACGCATATTTGTTGACTAGAATTAATAGAAATATGTGTATTTATAGGATAAGATTGATTGCACAAATTTAAAAATTTTGAAGAGGAATATGAGCATTTTACTATAGAATATGTAAATTAAATTTTAAAAGTTTAATGTTAAAACTAATAGTTGACCAAAATAAAATATGATATGGCACAATTCATAAATGTCATATATTTTTCTAAACATGTAATAAAATAATTATCTCAATTTTTCTCAAAAACCGGTTTTAAAAAATTAAGGAGGTTCTATGTTCATCTATATGTATGTTTTTTTTAAGTATGTTCGCCGATAACTTCGTGAATTGTGGATCAATATCAATTACTCTTTTTCCGTTGAGTTCAGTATAGCTCCAAGGTAATCCCATTTAAATTTCGCTGATATCCGAGCTTGAACTTCGAAGAGACATCAAATAATGCTAACTGCTTATAACCTTTATTTATTTTGACGATTCTTTTGTATATGATTTTGCTTTCGAAGTAGAAAAGAAGTTGATTGTAGACCTACCCTAGATATTTATTTAGGGCAGTCACTCAAAGGAGAGAAATAAAAAAAAAACCTGCTTTAAAAAAAAGCAGTGAAAAGTACAAAATGATTATCCTTTACTAATCAAACCAAAAAAAAAACTACGAATACTATACAAATACTTATATTATTAATTTTAACGGTTATTGACGTTGGTGCCAAATCAATGTGTACCAACAGAAAGTCTACTAGTTTGATTGGCTTGGCACTAACTTCAGTAGATGTCCAATTTTATCATATAGGTATTTATAAAGTTGTTTCTGTACTAAAATATAGTGTTTTTTGGAATTTTCAGTTTTTTTTTGAGGTTGGTTTAATTTTTTTTAAGTTTTGACATAATAATATTCAGCAATGCTTATATTATTTGTTACTTCATCAAACACAATCATGTTACCTTTCTTGAGAATTTATTTCGTTAAAGTATTTTGATGCTGACAGTACTTGTAATAAAAATATGATAAGGTTTCAATCTATAAATTCAGTGCAAATAACAATAACTTTTAAGTTGTTAATTTGACACAGTTGTTTCCAAATATAGTCAAAGAAGTGTGCAATTAAGAAATATAGTTATAAGTCTTTGTAAACAAAATCTCATTGCATATAAAAAGTGTAATAAGTTAAGATTCTGCAGCATACATGCGTGCGATCTGACCTGCGGCATAATGCCATAACGCGCATCTATCTCCAAACGCAGGGTCTAGAAATACAGTCACTATTTTAGACCGCTATCAAACAACCATTTTTTTTTTAATTTAACAATGTATTTTCCCTGATATCACTAATATATTCTTATATTCAAGTAATCATTCATATATTAGCCTATCAAGACCAAATTCTGTCAGCAAACAATAGTCTACTTGACTGTTAAAACTCGTATGGTTTCTAGAGTAAAAACCACCATGCGGGCCCAGTGTGAGTTGATGGATACAAGATAATGACCTACTATCAGTTTTAAAACTTCATAAACCACTAAGATCATATACCAATAGTCAGGACCAACCATTTAAAGTGCCTTACGAAGCAAAGAGGCACTTGATATGGATGCCATTAGATACAGTGATTATATCGAAAACCATAACAATACTCATATGTAATCCATATTCATAGTCATTGAATTCTTTCAAGTTATCCTCAAATCACGAAGCTAATTAAGAATGTAATGTTGAAATCTTTAGTCAACAAGTTTCACAATTCTGCTTTAGAAACTACTGCCAAAATTAAAAATTATTTTCAACTTTTAACACAAATTCACTGCTAAATCAAATATTAAACGTACATAGATTGAAAATGTTTTAATGGTACTGTATCATTTTATTACAAAAGAAAATTTTTGAGTCTACTAAACAAATGAATTAAACTTATTTTTATTTCAAAAACAATAATAATCACTGTCAGTTGACGTGGAATGTACATACCTGGTGTCTCTCGAGAAGGGCCTCCGCGCCCGTGACGTCATTAGCGAGCTCATCCGAGCTCACTAGCGCCATCATAGAGTTGATCCACGCCATCAAGTCACGGTAGTCGGACAAGAACCTGCGTGCATTAATACATACATACATATCTTCACACTGTATCCCTAACGGGGAAGTCAGAGAGGACGGAGCGCCAAGTTTCGCGGTTCTTGCATACTTCTTTCGCTTCCTCAAATCTCATCATTTACCTCACATTTTCGCCTAGGTATGCGAGTGCTTTTGACATTTCCATCTGCTAACACCCTGGCTATTTGATCTTTGGAAGCCAGTCTTGGTCTTCCTAAACTTCTGCTCCCACTCACTCACTTTTGCTCAATAGATTTTCTTCGTCGGTCTTTCATCACTCATTCTTTATATGTGGCCAAACCATCTAAGCATTCTTTTCGTCATTTATAGAATAACACTGTCGGCCCACTCTGTTATACTGCATATCTCTTCATTGGTTATTTTGTCCGCAAGGGTGACACTGCACATATTTCTAAGAGACTGCATTTCTACTGCATTTATCTTACTTTCACCTGATTTTGAGCACACTGTTCTACATTATAAGTAACACTATTCCTTTTTTGTATTAATTTGCATTAGATTTTTTTTTCACACTCCGGGTCAAGCTTGTAACTATCAAATCTGTGTCACAGACGGGAGACAAACGAAAAGACAATCTACCTGATGATAAATGGACCCTTAGTTGTTTACAACGTGGCTGCTAAGAAAGCTTTTCAAATTGCAAATGCGTTGGCAATCCTGAGGACTGATGTGTTATCTCTTCTACTAGAAATGTCACGGGCTCTCTTATCCTCCACATTAGAACACAACGGTGTAAGTACTGCTGTTGAGAAGATAGTAACTGAACTCTTTACAAAGTACTACTACCCGCCGATTGTTACAAAAGTCAAGAGCACATTTGAATGGTACTATGAAGTTCAGAAACAATATGGCTTTTTAAGATAGTGTATAGACTCAGGTGTTACTTTGCGGAAATACATTTCATATGATAAATTCTTAAAATCTTTAGCTATTTTCCGCTCTAACTCCAAAAACCACCGAATCGCACCGAATCGGTGCTGGTTAGCTGACCGAATTCTATCTCTGGTATATCCTGACGATGCTTCGTTGAGAAGCGAAACACGTGTCGATTGGTGGTTTTTGGAGTTTGAGCGGCAAATAGCTAAAAATTTTAAGAATTTATCACATAATATGGCTTTTGCAGTACTAATACTTTTTGAAAATAAGGAAATGTATTCATCCAACTTTTTTTCATTTCTCAATTTCCAATATCGTCAAACTCTCTGTTTGTTTTTAGTTACTAGAATATGTATTGTCATCCTAATGAAAAATATGGCAAGAAAGAAATATGACGTCATTAAAGATCATTTTCCATGTTTCAATTTGTAACTGATAATCTTTTTGAATGATACCAACCTCTGCAAGTCATATGAGTCGAGCAGTTTCTCTTTGCGCGCGTTGGCCCTGGCCTGTAATTGCTGCCAGGCTTCGTTGATCTCGCGCTGCTTGCTGTAAGTCGCGTCGGCGGAGTCTCCGTGGGTCGCCATCAATCTGTTGGCCGTCTCGTCCAACTGGCGAATCTTGTCGCCAAGGGCGGCCAAATCGCGTTCGAGACCCTCGTGTTTGCCTACAATTAAATATATGAATATAAATCAAATAAAAATAAAGATAATATAAAAATGTGTCTCTTTTTGTGTTTGAATAGTATTAAACGATCATTCAACATCAATTAACATTGTATTCAGGAGGCAAGTTAGTATCCACACTAAGCAACAACAAGTAATTACTGATGTGATGAACAGTTAGTGACGAACAACGAATATTAAATAGTGAATAGAATGACGAATAGGAAACAATGAGGAGCGATTAGAGAGTGGTCTGTAGTGAAAGGTAAGTAGTGGGTGGTGAATAATATTGAGCGGTGAGTAGTGTGTGGTGTGTAGTGAGTAGTGTGAGGTGAGAAGTATGAGGTGAGTAGTGAGTTGAGTAGTGTGAGGTGAGTAATGAGTAGTGTGAGGTGAGTAGTGAGCAGTGAGTGGTGAGTAGTGAATAGAGCGTAATGAGGGGTGAGTTGATAGTAGTGAGTGACAAGCGGAGAGTAGTGAGTGGTGAATAGTTAATGTTGAGTAGTGAGTAATGATTTATAAGTAGTGATTTACGAGACGTGAGTGCCGAGTACTGGTAGTAATGAGTAGCTAGTAGGGAATGGTATGTAGTAAGTGGTGAATAATGAAAATTGGACAAGTGGTAAATCGCAAACAGTGATGAATAAAGGCACTAACGCTGCAGCGTCTGCACGGAGCGCAGGTCGCGGCCCAGGTCGTCGGTGGCCAGCGCCGCCTCCTTCTCGGCGATCCAGTCCTTGGTCTCGTCCACGTCGCGGTGGAAGCGCTGCACCTCGTGCGCCGAGCCCAGCTGCGCCGCGCGTTCTGACGTCAGCTGCTGCAGCGACGTCCACTTCGAGTTCAGCTCCTACGCACGCGCACACAACAAATACAACACGTTAATATGTATTCTGCATTACAGTATCATTTTTTAAATACTTATTAGGTATTTATACCTACCTCATTTATACCCTAAAGGATGGCTTTGAATCTATTAGTATCCTTTAAAACTAAGGCTACTTATAATACAGATTAAATTAGAATTAAAATTACGTAAATCAAAAATCAAAGTCTTTAATTCAATCGGCTGAAAGGGTGTTCAACTTGCGACAGCGATTCAACTACTTTTATACATACATACATACATATTTTCGCGCTATTTGCCTAACGGGGTAATCATAGAGGACTAGTGTTATAAGTACTCAATACACAATTACACTATTTGTCTGACCCAAAGCCCTAAGTCTTACACTATAAAACATAACATTATTAAAAAAAGTCGATAGTCAACCATTTGTTTCACACTTTGGCCTCAAAATTACAATGCTAACCTGCATCTGAGTCTTAATCTTGAGCGCAGCTTCCGTCTGCCCGACGGTCATGAGTTGTACCGCTATCTCGTTCATCTCGGCGAGGCGCACTTCGTTAGCTCGCAGGTCATTCTGGAAATCGTCGAACTTCTTCTGCATCACCTCCACTTGTTCCAGATCTTCCCCGACGTCTTGCACTTGGGCGTGCATCTCCTGTTAAAAGAGTAAATAGACATATTTTTTCGCACTCTCAAAGCTTAATATTATAGCTGCTGCAATGTTGAATATTGAGGTAGGTGGGACATGGCAAGTATCTTTAGTGCAATTAGCTTGAAGATGTAACTCAGTCGAAACGTCAAGGCAAAATAAAAGATAATAAGATTTATTTTAAATAAGAATTATTTTCCCGTTGCTTAGATATTCTATAATGCAACGTGAAGGTTTAAAAGTTTGTATAAGTATCTTTAGTTTAAAGTAAGTCACAATTATTCTTGTATTTACATGAAACCTATTACGCTTACAACTAATTTAATTTTTAAATGTTCTGGCGACTAATACTCGCCAATTATTGTCAAAAGATCAAAAAATAAGTTAAATTATTTCAAAAACAAGGAAAATGGTGTAGATTATAATATGTTTTTCGGTTTTGTGAAAAAATGATCAATCAAAACAAATAATATGTTTACATTTTTTAAATCGCACACTGCACGAGTTTTTTTATTTTTGCCCATTCTATGTGTTAATAATTAAGCACAGGCAAATCTGCGTGTGCTTAATTATTAACGTAATATAATCATAAATATATATAATAATATATAATAATAACGTAATATAAATATAATCATATCTGATGCGTGCAGCATATTGTACACTTGATTTTTGTTCATGATTAAGTATTTGATCAATTAATGTTAAAGATCTCCTTCTAGAAAACTGATCCACACTAAGAACTCGATCAGGCAGGAAATGGTTATAATGTGGTTGCCAGTCCATGGGGGTATAAATAAATTTCGAAGTGTCTTCAGCAGTCTCTCTTTATTGTTTCATGTGTATATATCGCTTAGTGTAGACACAGATTAATTAGTTACTAACGTGTGTGGATATGTTGTAATTGTTTCTGTTTAAATTTTTTCTATAAATTAACTATAGATAATTATTATTTTCAAACCTTGTCCTTAATCCAGGTGGCCAGCTCAGCGGCCTCTCGCACCAGCACGTACGCTTTGACGGTTTCATTGAGCTTATTCTGCCGCTCGCGTGCCAACCCAAGCAAGTTGTCATACTGAGCTTCAATCTGAAATATGTGCCAGAGTTATATCATCGTTTTACTAAAACTATCACATTCTAATAAACATAAGTCAGTGGACGGTGAGAGACAATACTCAAAAGTTTTCTTTAATTCCTTTAAATACTGACCAAAATGTCGCCATATTATGACCATAAACCTAATAACGCAAATTAACAACTTCCATTGTCTCGATATAACAATTCATTAATTCCGAAGTTCTCATTGCAAAAATGTATCTGATTTGTGTTTATAATGAGTCGAAATGTCACATTCATATTATTCCATTCATTGGGAAGTTACTAGGTCCTCAGAGATCCCTTATTTCATATGGAGTGAGTCCACAACACACACACTGGCTAACATACAGACCACACAATGAATAAAGATAGACACGGATATTCTTAAGATGCGCTGAGTTTATATAGCCATTTAATCAATAAATATAGCAAAACAATTTTGTAGGAAACGATAGATTTTCTTTATTTTATACCAGGAATATTATGGATATGACATTTCGGATCTGAATATAAATACGGATATACGAATAATATTATACGGGTTTCAGTTATGGTTATATTAGTTTTTTTAAGAATTGTAAAAGGAAAGTACGAATAATGACTGACTAAGCAATAGAAATCATAAAAACTATCTGAAAAATATGCAAGTGACGTAGTGACGTGGCTAGTGCGTCGTCTCGGCCAGCGAAAAACCTGTCAAAATGTGTCAAATCAGAATCGGTTTTGGTTTCGGATCGATTTTATTTCGGATGTCCAATAGGCTTCGGTAATGGTTACGGAACTCCATAATGTCTCTGCTTTATATTTAACATCTGAGTATAAAATATATTGTCAGTTTTGAGAAGCCATACCTGATTCTGTCTAGCAGCAATAGAGCTGGAGTCAGCGAGGTTCTGTTGCGAAGATGATAGACCTGCATCAATTTTCTTAACATACGCAGCCGGCACGAAGCCCTGACGGTCGTTCACTTCCACCTTCCACCAGTCCTGCGTAAAATAAAAGGCTTATTATCAACATTCTGCATAACAAATACACGGAAGCATTTAACAGAAAATTAGAGAATAATTATTTTTTTTTGACTTTATTATTAAGCTGTGGTGAGTTTATAAGCATCTGTATAATTCACCTCAACATAAACAAATCAGGAAAATGGAAGACATATCAACAGAACAAAGACGGAAGTAAAACAATGGAAGTAAAATCGAGATCATATTATGCGTTAGTTGTTTTAAAGTAATACGGACCGAAAATCGAATTGTTTTGTGCATGTAACAAGGATATTACATCCACGCATGTAATCATGGCAATTTAGCCTTATTCTTTATTACGGAACTAAAAAATAGACCTTTATATGCATTAGTGCAGTAAATATCATTTACGACGTCGAGTTATAATTATCAAGTGACGTTATATTGCCATAATATTCTAAATACGGCCTAATTAATTTGTGATACAGCCTTAAGTTAACTAGGCTATGCTTACAGAGTAGAGATAATGTTCTGCAAAATTTATTTCAATATAATTACAGGTCGATTTAAAATAATGTATAATACTAGCGGACTCGTCGGAAAAATTAAAAAAAATCTGGATCTAGACAACAGTGCCACCTACCGGGTCCAATTGTAGCCAAAAATCACCCAGGTGACCCCATAAATAAATAAAAAATTTCGTTAAAATCGGTCGAGCCGTTTTGGAGGAGAATTGTTTATACAGGAACACCGGAATTTTATATATAAAGACAGGCACTTATTGGAAACATCTTATTAAAAATAAAACATTAGAAAATTTCATGTTATTTGTTCCTTTTGTTTTACTTACCAAGAAATAATAAAATTAAGAAATACAAAAAAATAAAATTAAAAACCAATAATACTTCTACACATCTCTATAATGTTATTATTTAAAAGGAAAGTTTTTTTAGTTATATTTAGTAACTTTACCAATTATGTTACTAGGTATTTATCAATAGTAGACAGGCTACGTCTCATATACTATATTCACTAATAAACACTAGTAGAATGATTTTATATAACACTTACATGGAAGATCTTCCTCCAGCTATCCTGTCTATATATTAAAGAAACTTTGTGCATCAACCACACAACCAACCAATTTAAAACTATCATTTCCCTTACTTTAGTATCACTGATATCACAGATGAATTCACTGGGACACAATACATAAACTACATATTCAATTTTCATGAATATTTCTCAAGCGTTCGTTCATTGCGTCTCTACTCCGCATAATGTTTATTGGTTTAAGCTTATTACATAAACATGCGGTTCGAATCGGTTATAATAGAGCTTCAATGACCACAAAGACCATTCAAAATGACATATACATGTTTTTTGTTTTCAGTTTACAAAAATAAAAACAATCCCATTGTTTTAAGAAATTATTTCAATACATAGCTTTTCTTTACGTTTGAAAATAAAATATGATTTTTAATTTGATTGTAAAACAAAGCCACGTGCAATATTTAAATGAATTTTAATAAGTCTATGACATTTTATGAAGTCACAAGGCGAACAGTAAATGATACAACAGATTTGGAACACTTAATTCAAATCTTTACTTTCATCTAAGTATAAAGTTATATATTCTAGCGACCTGTCCCGGCTTCGCATGGGTAGAAATTTTTTGAAAAAAAAATACAACCCAAGTTACTCGCTGATAATGTAGCTTTATATAGGTGACAGAATTTTTGTTGAGTTTTCAGTTTATCCATTACATACAAACAAACAAATCTTTATAATATTACCACAAATTAATTAGTTACTAAGGTAAAATATTACTATAGATACAAAGACTGCAATTAACGGTTCATAATATTGAGAATAAATACTTCCTCAAACTATATCATCACTATTAAACAATTCACTGTATTATTTCCGTACACCAACTACTGGAAAAATGGAAATATTACACTGTAGCTTTGCAAATTTCTTTTTTATTCATAAAAGTGAGATTTAATTCATTGAGACGTGAAAAGTGATATTATAATATACTTGTAATAATAGGTAAAGTGATGTATAAATTCGTTGAGAAAAGTAATTTAACAAATGAGAAAACTATTAAAAATATTATTTGCAACTTCAAAAAGTAATATTACAATATATAAACATGTGTGATATTTTTCTCACATCACAATGAACAGAGGCTGAATACTGCCGTGTTTAGATTATATTTAATACTGATAAAAGTATGACAAGATAATGTTATCATTTCATTAATATGAAACAACCTATGTAGACTAGTTATAAAATTGATATAGCATATTGCTTGATTTAAACTTCATATTTTCTTAAAGAGATCTGATAAGGGTATGGCCAGGCATGAGCATGGGGGAAATTGTCTCCCAATTTGCAGGGTGTGGATCGGTCAGAGTGCTCCCGAACCGAAGAGTAAATAATTTTTCTACCACTTGCTTGTGAATTGGTCCATTTATCACCAAAAAAAAATTATACGTCAATTGGTTCATTTCGGTACGCAAGGAATAACACGCCAGCAATTTCCAACACGTGTACAATAATAGAAATTAGAGTGGTCAGTTTTATATATTTTTAAATTATTGTTGGAGTGCTAGCAGTTCTTTTTAGTGAACATTAACATAAATTAAGTGTTTTTTTAGGTATGTACCATGACATTGTTGTTTTATTGTTTTATTTTAAAGGCAAAATGTCCATTTCTTTTTAAAAGTCTAAAACAAAGAGCGGCGTAATCGAATGGCGTGAATGAAGTAGACACTGTATTCGATGTTTTCATAATATTATCCTAGTTTTAAGTTTAATAAAACTGTACAAACCGCAATGTAACTTTTAATATGAATTAAACTTTAATGTTTCATGAACGAAGTTGTTTATTGTTTCCTAATAAATCAGATAAAAGCCCTACACAAGTTTCGGCCGAGATAGAAATTAAGGCGACGCATTGATAAACAATAATTTAATCTAAAATAGACCTTCTGTTCTATGCAAACGTGCGCGCGCTAGCTTACGAAAAATTCGAAAAAACAGTTATTTTCGTTTATTTTAAAAACTATAATTAATTTTAAAAAATCCAACTGCCATTTTGAGGTATGTTTAAAGTAAACTATACACAAAATTTAGAAATATAATTCGGTCCCGTTGCTTCGAAAAATGTAAATCTTTGTTTTAAAAGAGGTTTCTTTGATTTTTTTTTGTGTTACAAAAGTTAACCAACCGTGTATCGCAACTGTCAAAATGAAGTCAATGAAATGAAAAATCAGGATACCAAATATCACCGTCATACTTTTGTAGTCACTTAGAAAAATTGAGATCCCTAGCGCAAAATTTCCAATGCGTCGCCTTAACTGCGTCGTTTAGTTAAAAAGGACTCCGCTTGCGCCTCGTCCTTTGAAAATCACTTCGGAAATACTTGACTTAGCCTCGTCCTTCTAATATTAGTCGGCCGTCAATTGCTATATTTCAAAGATTAAAAATTAATTCGCAACGTGCATTTTACACAGCGCTTTATGCCGTCTGCCCCTTCTGTACTGTCTGTGTGTGATTTCAGCTTTTGTGCAACTTTTATGCTTTACAGTAAACAGAGTGAATTCGAATTCATTCGATAAAACTGCGAGCGGTTCGTGCGTACAATGCGTAATAATGCTGTACCGAGTTAATTTATATTAAACCATTTTCTTGGAGTACAATTGTTTGTAACCTTGAATGAAATTAGTATTGTTACTCAGTTGTGAGTAGGGTTGCCACCTTTTTCGGTGGGCAAATAAAGTATGTATATTTATTTACTTTTCTAAGGTAAGAAAATAGAATTCAATGTCTAAAAATAAAGTTTTACTTTATTTTTACTTTTTTCCGTAAATAGACATTTTTTTATGCTACTTCGAAATTTTTAGGTGCTTTTGTACTTTTTTTAAAATTTTATTTTGCTACATTACCATGTAGAATTAATGTTAATTATGAGTAATGTTGCCCATTTCGATTAGTCGAAATATTTTAGATTTCACCCGTAATGATCACAAAATAGTGCCTCATTAGTACAAATATTAAAAAGAAAATATACCTTGTTGTTGGAGTTGAGAAGAGTAAGAACGTCGCCTCTCTTCATGGAAACTTCACGTGGAGATTTCTCGGCATAGTCGTAAAGCGCGACGACGCACTCCTTGCCCGAGACATCAACCACTGGTGACTCTTGTTGCTGGATACAAAAACAATTTTTACAACTTAAGGCCAAGCATTCCCAGGTAATGAACGAATTAAAGAGTGAGGCAGTGGTAAAAAATAGGGTTGCGATTTGTAAAGCACAACATGAGCCTTTAACATTTGGACCACGAAAAATATGTTTTTAAAATATTTTTTTTAATTTAGAGAAAATGTTAACCTTATAAAAAATGTAATTGATAGATCATTTAATTAATAGTATTCAGTTCATGTTTCCAAAAAGAAGTGTGGTTATGTCTCGAATTATCGAGAACTTCGAAAAGAAATTTTTTCGGCTGTCGAATTATATATTTCATTTCTAATTACATATAGAGTTTTTGTAAATTTTACTCGATAAAGTATTTTTCCTTTCTGCATGTTTTTCCCGAGTTTATAGCTGTAGCACAGATTAATTAGTTTCTTTATTGTCAAAGTGTTATCTCTCAATATTTTCCACTAACCGCTCAATAACACCCGCAATGTCTGGGGAATCACGGGTGCGTTGAAGGCCTTTAAAGTAAAGAGAAAGAGGGGGGATGGCCACCAGTACTCTCACTTACCGAACGAAACACAATAGCAATAGATGACGGCGTCTATATTTCACGCTGATATTCTGTGAGAGGGTGGTATTTCACCGGGCTGGCCGGCCCAATTTGTGCTGCAATGCAGCATGGCTCTACCACATATTAGCCAGCCATTATTAGTAAGGAAATGGGACACTGAAGCAACTTACACGACACGCGTTAGCCTGTTCACGCAGTGATTTGATGGTGTTCCCAAACGCTTCCAAGTCGGATAGGAGAGCTTCGTGTTTCTTCAGCAGTGCCTCAGATGAGTCCTCATCCTTGCCGTAATCCTGAGTGTTGGCCATGGGCTCCTTTTCACGCATCCATGACTCGGCTTCATTGGCATCCGCAAAGTATTGATGAGCTTGTAGAGAGTCTTCGAGATCTTGTTTCCTCTGTTATAAATAAACCAAAAAGTTATTATTTTGTAATTTCATCTATTATTTTCAAGGAAATTTTGTCTAATATTATAAAATGAATTTACAAAGAAATTAAAACTTGACTAAAAATAGTTGGTTGTACAAAAGAAATGGAGGATTGCAAATGAGAATTTAACAAATAAAAACGAAGATCATTTGAGAATGATAATTTAAATCACAAAACTGTGAAGATACAATCATTTGTAACTATATCTGTAATGTGATTCAAAATGATTCAACACATTATTTGTTTTGTAAGAAATATGATGACATCGATTTAATAAAGCGAAGATAAATGGTGCAGCACAGTGGTATGGTGAAGTAGTGTGGAAGTGGATTAATTGTTCGGTATGGTGCTGTGATGTAGTGCGATAGTAATTAGAGTGGAATGGTGGTGAGGAGTGGGCTGTGGAATGGTATTGGGATGTAATGGTGGGGAGTGGTGTGTGGAAAAGATGTGCGGAGTGGTGGTGAGGTATGGTGGTAGGCTGTGATAGTGTACTGTGGCAATGCGATATTGTGGTTCGATGATGGCGACGACAACGACGATGATGTGCTGTGGTAGAGTTTTGTTACTGTTTAGTGTGAGTTGCGTTAGTGCGGTGTGATGACGTAGTGAAGTGGTATGGTGCAGTGAAGTAGTATGGTGCAGTGATGCAGTGAAGTAGTATGGTGCAGTGATGCAGTGAAGTGGTATTGTGCAGTGAAGTGGTACGGTGCAGTAACGCAGTGAAGTAGTATGGTGCAGTGATGCAGTGAAGTGTATGGAGCAGTGACGCAGTGAAGTAGTATGGTACAGTAATGCAGTGAAGTGTATGGTGCAGTGATGCAGTGAAGTGGTATGGTGCAGTGAAGTGTATAGGTGGTGTGCAGCGGGCGGTGCACGGCGCACCTGCAGCGCCTTCTCCTGCAGCTGCGTCCAGTGCGCGTGCAGGTGTTGCAGGCGCGCGCCGATCTCGTCGGCCGCGAAGTGGCCCGCGTCCCGCAGCGCCGCGCCGGCCGCGCGCACCGCCTCCACGCGCGCCTCGTGCTGCGCCATCTCGCCCATCACCGCCTGGTGCTTCTTCATCAGGTTCTGCACGCCGATCAGGTCGCGGCCTGCGCACACGCACGTGCACTTCTTTAATACCTTTACATACAACTACCTTTACCATTCTCACTTGCATCATCAAGTATATGCATTTTAACACATACACACATTTTCTACAGAGCGAAACTGAATTAAGTCAGGACCAAATATGCAGCATGCTAGCTGACAGAAAGTCGGAAGCACTTGCTTACCTCAGTGAAAGTGTTAAGAGGAGAATAATGAAATTTGAGGAAGCGAAAGATGTAAGAACCGCGAACCTTAGAGTTCCCTCCTCACTATCAATCCCATAGGAATACAGTGTGAAGACAAGTATGTATGTACATATATTTTCCATTTGAGTAAATGGATAATTGGAACCAGATAATGATTTTGCGGATGGTAAGACCTGATGTAGGGTTCTTCCATATCTCTATGTGTCTCTACTATTATATTTGGGTATGGAGACTAAGATACCCGGTGGCATTTCTAGCGTTTTATTATATTTGGGTATAGCGGGTAAGAGTGATATTTCTAGCGCAAGAGCTACAATTTCTTACAACATGCTAGGATTTGCTAACACATTTGCAATCTAAAGTACTTTTCTCTATTTTTCCACAAGATCTAATTAATCTGTTAAAATGAAATATATTATTTTCTATAATTTCTCTGACACAGAACATCGCATTTCAATCTTAAACTACAATGAGGTAAAGAAATTTGTTTAAATTTTGACTAATATTTTTATATGCGACAGGTTCGGTGATCTATTTTCAACTTTACAAATGACTTCAAAAAACACAGATTTCTTTGACTGACAACTTCGATCACAAATAAAGAACTAGATTCATAATGTCCTATAAAATTATTGTCTGATTTGACGTATGTATTTTTAATATCGTATAGTATTATCGGCAATATTGTGTTAATCTAAAGTAGAGCTTACTGTCAAACTATAAGGTTATAAACACTTATAAACGATTCTTACATGACATTGAAACAAAGTTTGTTAAATAAAATATTTAAAATGCAATCTTATGTCTTGTGCATAAAGTATAATTCAAATAATCTATTTGCGTTGCTATTTATCATTTTGATTTGTTATGTGAAAGTGACAAGGATAAGGCATATATTGTCAGGCAATATTTAAATATATTAATACGAATTTAATAAAAAAAGAGCTATGTAACGTTATTACCATAATGAAATAATTAACACCGTAAATAATATTATTTATTTATTAACCGAAAATAAGAACTCGCGTCTTTTTTAGCGTTCTAGATGTGTTTACTATTTTTGAAGGAGTACTTTGACATGTTCGCTGTTAGCGTTTTCGAATACTATTAAAACAGAAGTGCACTTAATAACTCATTTGAGTGGACATTTGGTTCGGACATTTTTGGAGCATTGATTATGTACAGTTTTTTATTTCTGATTGAAGACTGACAATGCTAGTCCGTCCGCATCCAGTCCTCTTTTTGACCATGTTGTGTGCTACCAACATTTTTATTCTACCCACCCACTTACTTCGCACCTACGAGCGTTACATACCTCTGTTGGTAGAAGCGATTATAGGCTCCTTCTCTCTGATCCAGGCCGCCTCATCATCGAGGTCGCGGAACAACTGCTGTGCCTGTAGCGAGTCTAACAGCCGACGCTTGCGTATCGCCATGGGCTTGTCCAACGCAGTGTAACGTGTTACCAATGCATCCTAAATAATATGCAATATATACATTTATTTTGTTTTAAAATATTTGGGAAAGTGTAAATTCAACTCGAGCACAGAGCGTTCAGTCACATATTTATAAAACATTAAGTTTTAAAAATTCACTTCTTTTTGATTTTTGCTACATTTTTCCTATGAACTTCAGGTAGAAGCATATTAGCTGTTTGATTTTATAAATTTTAAATTCAGTAATTTCAGTAATAAAAAGGGGATACGGTTAAGATAAATTAGAGTCTGATTTGGTTTCTATATAAATATAATATGAAAATACATATTTATAACAATTTTGATTTTGCATAAAGACTCCTGCTGTAGCAATATATATGTCCCTTGGATGGACACTATACTTTTCATACGATATTTAAACTTTAACAATATCGGAAATAACTTCGATGTAGCGATAATGGTGTGGCCATAAGGCAACAAGTTTATATAACTAAATTCTGAACAATTAATGAACGTATTTTGTTACTCACTCGTTTGGCCTTGATGTTGTCTGCGTCAAAGTGCCCTTTCTCAATAAACTGCTCGGCTTGGTTGCGAATCGCGTCGATACGCTCGGCGTGAGAGCTGACGTCAGCTTCCAGCAGTGCATGCTTCTTCTGCAAGTTCTGGACACTGGTCAGGTCCTGCACAATAACAGTAACATTAAAATGTATCCAAACGTAACGCTGTATAGTATGAAATATTAAAATTCAGTGCAAAATATAAATTTTTAACATAACAAGTTGTAGTTTGAATTACTAATTCTGTTGCTAATTCATATATCTCCTATAAACTGATAATCAATGTGTAAAAACGTGTAGTACCTTGCCGTAGTCCTCAGAGAGCAGCTGCCCCTCGACTTCGGAGAGCCACAGCTCGATGTCTTCGACGGCGCGGTTGTACTGCTGCTGTTGTGCCGCCTCCTGCAGCTTGCTGCCCTTCAGCTCGGACGCCGTGCCCAGCTTGTCCCATAGGCCGGCCAGCTCGTGGAGCCGGGACTCGATTTGAGCTACGTCACAATAACAGACCTCATATAGGTATACATAGAAAAAGCAGAAATACATTCTACAACTGTAAGAGCACAGCTGTGTTATAAAAGACAAAAATCAAAACTGGGTGTTTTTTGATTACGAACTATTTTTGGACATACAGATGGACATTACAATTCTTATGCCCGATTTCATCAAAGACACTTTGCAAACCCCTAAAAGGATAGGGGTCCGCTAACGCTGATTTATCATCATTAGGATAGGTGTCCGCCAGTGTTGGGTAAAATGTAATTGTTAAAATAATTACAATTACATTTTACATTTATATTTGTAAACAATTACAATTATAAATTGTAAATGTAGTTGTTTTTACAATTACATTTTGCCCAAAACACTGGGGTTCGCTAACGACGATTATCATCGTAAGCATCAGGAAACAATTATAAATTGTAAATATAATTATTTTTACAATAACATTTTGCCCAAAACACTGGGGTTCGCTAACGACGATTTATCATCGTAAGCATCAGGTTGATTCTCGAATATACATTTTATATATATTTTTTTCAAAAAAGATGGGACAAACGAGCAAACGGGTCACTTGATGAAAAGTGACTAGCGCCGCCCATGGACACCCGCAACGTCTGGAGAGTCACAGTGCGTTGGCGGCCTTTAGGGAAATAGGGAAAGGAGGAGGAGGGGGTAATGAGCCACCGACACTCTTAGTCACCGAACGAAACGCAACAGCAATAGATGCTGTTATTTTACGCCGATATTCTGTGAGAGGGTGGTATTGGCTTTACCACTCAGATAATTGCGATGTTGTTGCATGTCTAACGCCCAATTTCACCAAAGATCCCTTATACTTAGTAAACCTTTTTTAGTGGTTTGCTTGGACATGCAACATCATCGCAATTATTCGAGAATCAACCTGACATAAATAGTACATGGTTGCTAACACAATCAAATGAGATAGGTATCCATAGATATGATGATAATGCAGTAAATCACATATTTTTATACTTTGAAAGCCTTGAAAATATGGGATTTTTGCACAGTTTCTTACACACAACTCAAAAGTTTGAATTCCAGTTTCACAAATTTTTCGAACAGGTCATAGATAAAAATGTACTACTTACGTTTAGCAAAGTGTTCCTGCTCCCGTAAGCGATTGCCAGAAGACGTGATTTCTTCAACACGGGGTTTGTTGGCCTGTAACTCCTGTTCAAAGTTCTGATGTTTCTGGACTTTGCCATTTAGATTGGTTGGGTCCAGGTATGAGTCGTCCGTTGCGAACTTGAGTTTCTCGTTTATCCACCCTGTAACAATAAAATGGTTGATTTGAATATTTTACAACTATTTATCTTTTATGTAAGAAGATAAAAAAAAAAGATTTTGGTAGTGAATCATGTAAGTTTGGAGAAAGCAAATAAATATTAAAACCATAACATGGCGATTCCAGTAAATATCCAGTTCACAGATTAATTAATTACTAGCTTAATCCAGGTTTTAAAACAAAAAAAATTTTCATATTCATATTTCATATTTTACTGTAAATTAATTTGTTAAAATTACTAGATTTTTAATATATTCAGAAACAAAAAAAAATGGCCACACATAAAAATTAATATTACCTATAACACTGGTCACACTAAACACATCATTCGCATTTAGCTCTAACTTATTAGAAAAGCAGAAATTAACTACACTGACCTTTACTTTCGTCGCAATCACGTTCGAATTGTTGATATTTATAGGCGTCCTCGAGTAACGCGCGCCGCTGGTTTGACTTCTCCAAGAGAGCAGCGCGACGCTCCAACAACTGCAAATGTTTACTATTGGTAACATTTGGTAATCCCTTTGTCTCATTTGGACATTTTTCAGTCCTACTTATATTTTAATATACTGTATAGACTCAGGTGTTAATTTGTGGAAATACATTTCAGAATTAGTAAATATTTTTCAAATTAATAAAATTACTGTTTGATGACAAAGCATCTAGGCTCAGACTGATATTTCATATTGAAAATCTTATACTTCAATAGAATTACACTCATTGTTATAAAGAAATACAATTTTCAAGATCAATAATGATAGTTAATTATTATTATTTCCTACACTGTATTTGTTTAAAACCCATAAAAATTACGGAGTCGAATCTGAGTTCATTTATTTTTAATCCATTTAACATGTTAATTGCAGTAATTGTGTTTCTTGCGGAACAATGTAACAAGTACATAAGGGTCATAATTAACGTTATTTAGAGTACTATAACGCATTGAACTAAAATTATACACTTTAGAAGTTTATGATTAGTTGAGACTAAAGAATAAAATTAATGAAAAACATTGTAATAGGGTAATAGTCACAAACTCCTTAAAATATTCCAAACAAAAAAGATTCTTTTTGATATAAATTCTCAGTGATAATATACCATTTCTCTTCTCTGAGCGACGTCATCAGCAGCATAGTGTTGTCCTTCGATGAGTTTGGATGCGAATTCGTCCAGAGCTTTGATCTTCTCCTCTTGAGCCGCGAGCGACTTTTCAAAATCTTCATGCTTTTTCAACAATGCCTCCACGGAGTCCAGAGAGTCTCCGACGTCGTCGTTAGCTAAGAAGGCCTGTACACAAAGATAACTCATACATTTTTTTCCCATGATAAATATTGCTATGTCGTATTATTGTGTTTATGTGTACATAGGGTGCACAAATGCGTTTAGCATCGTTAATTTTTAATTTTTTAATTTTATACAACGGCAATTTGCCACTAATATTTGACAAGTAATCAGCGAGCTAAAAATTACTGCCTGTGACGCTAATTCTGCAACAAAAACTTTACCGACATAGCACCATAATCACGCAAACATCGCGTGATAGTGTTGCGGCTGTCGCCATCGATAGGTGGCAGAGACAGCGCGCGTATAGTATTACCCACAATATAATTCCTTTCGTCAGTTTCCGTCACAGAAAACCGTAACTGATATTAGACTATAATTGAACTTGTTGAACGCGTATAAAAATATATTGAACTTTATTTTCAAGATCAATTAGCTGAATATCGCTTGTTACTTATTCCTTTGAAGAATTGAAAAGTTTGAATAAAATGCAACTGAAGTATTTGCGTTCCTCGGGAAGTCCTTTTTAATACCAGTAATGCTTACTACCATTTTACTAGGGAGTATTAAGGGACAGATATTTAACCGAGATATGTCATCGTTTTACATGAGAATGTCAGGAATTAATGTGTTCTGAAACGAGTTGCTAGTATACAAAAAGAAAAAGAAGTATGTAGCAATTGGTAAGGCTCCAAACCGGTTTTGAAAATTCTAGTTAATAATAGTAGCGGTAGTAACTAATTAATCTGTGGTAGTACTTATGGCCAAATTGATTTGATTGAACCTGTTTCCAAGCCTTGTTTGTGGGTAGTGATAGTAGTCACTATACTGAGGAGTGTTAAGGGACAGAAATCACCGTTTTACATAAGAATGTCAGGAATGAATGTATGTTATAAAACGAGTTGCTAGTATACAAGACGAAAAAGAAGTATGTGGGAACTGGTAAGGATCGGAATCGGTTTGAAAAATACTGGTTTATAGTAGTAGTCCATGGCCAAATCAGTTGAAACTGTTGTACTGTACCTCCTGCTTGTGCATCCAGGCGTCGGCCTGCTCGGTGTCGCGGTAGAACAGCTGCAGGTCCATGCACTGTAGGTAGAGCACGCGGCGCTGCTCCCACAGCTGCTGCAGCGCCGCGCTGTCCCGCTCTAGCGCTTCGAGCGCTTGACGTACGAGCGGCGAGTCGCGGTGCTCGGACGCCAGTAGCGCGCGGCCCGCGGCGGCGCACGCACGCGTCACGTCCGCGCGCGCGTCCATCTCGCCCTTGTGCTCCTGGTGCCGCTCCAGCAGAGCCTCCGCACCGGGCACGTCCTTGGCCAGCTCGTCGGCCGCGATCAGCGCGCGGATGTCGCTCATCCACGAGATCAGGTCGCGGTAGTCCGCAAGGAACCGGTGCAGCGCGTACGACGACTCCAACTCCGATCGCCGCTCCTGGCGCACACACACACATGCGTGAGCTTCATTCAATGGCACCGCTCGCGAATTATTGAATAATAACTCGTATATAACACCTTTAGAATGAAACCGACCTAATTCAATATTTTGAGATTTTGTTTTGACAAATTACGACAACAAATTCACTTTAAATATTTTCATGATATGTAGCTGATGGGGCGGGCAATAGGTAAATTCTACTTGATAGGTAAATTCATACTATATCTAAATAGTAGGTATATTTAAGTTACTAATTTTAACCCAAAATCCTAGAATTTTGAATTGAATTCTACTGTAAGTAGAATTTTGAATTGGGTCAGTTTCATTTTAAAGACTATGTCGTACTTGAGCATTTCGTGAAATGAAATAGTATGATGAATGAATAAAGGGACAAACAGACAAAGAAAAATTTAAAATAAGTATGGCATTTTTGCATTTAAAGAGTGCTATAAAATAATTTTAACTGTAATATTATCATCACTAATCAATATATCATTTTGTTTATTACTATCACAAAATATTTGAACAAAAATACAAAACTTTGTATTGTATAGATTCAGGCGTTACTCTGCGGAAATCCATCTCATGTGATAAATTCCTAAAATCTCTAGCCACTTTCTGCTCAAACTCTAAAAACTACCAATCGACACGTGTTTCGCCTCCCAACGAAGCATCCTCAGGATATACCAGAGATAGGATTCGGTCAGCTAACCAGCACCGGATTCGGTGAGATTTTAGGATTTCAGGAATTCCTCACATATAAAACTTTTATTCTCGCGAAAAACTATCTAAATATAAAAAGTGGTAGATTTTTCTTAAAAGATGAAATCCTTTCACCTTCTAAATATAACCGCAGTTACAATTCATAGCACTTTTCGGTACATCGAAAAGGTCAAAAAGGAAAATCAACTTAACCGAGATTTTATGGCAATTATGCCCCAAGTTTCATTAAAATTCATACAATAATTTATCATCTCTAATATTTCCAAGCAATATACAAGATTATTGTGAAACGGGGTATAAATCTGCCAGGGTTTAAACGTGTCAATGTTGGCTGGTAAATTGCAGATATAATAATTACGGAATATGTTTATTATGTTCTCCATACAAAACAATATAATAGAAAAAAATGCCCAACCCTATCGTTATGTCCTACATTCCAAATGTTTGTAGCGACGTAAAAACGCTGATATTAGGGTTGCCTCACCTTTATTTTTTATTAAACTTTGAGGTGTTACACTAGAACAGCCATTCCCAAAGTGGGCGATAACGCCCCCTTGTGGGCGCTGCAGGCCTAAAAGGGGGCGGTAAGAGACCCAGAAAAAAAATGGGGGCGTTGTGTAGAGGCCTGGGGGGTGATTTGTAATTTCTTTTAGCTAGGAGGCATCTTAGACAACGACTGCATGAGCTCTCGACTCAGTAGACAAAATAAGTTTGGGAACCAGTGCACACTAGAACTATTGACTTTCGGCGAAGTTGTAGAATGCAAATTTTCCGTTGTCATGGGTACTGTAATACCTTTTCGCATTTACAATCCTATCGAAATAACCTTGTATATAGGTGTAACGGTATTACCTTGGCCTTGCGCACAAGCGTCTGCCAAGCGGCGGCGATCTCGTCCCTCTTGGAGTGGATGGCGGGCGCGTGGTCCGCGTGTATAGCGGCCAGGCGCGCCGCCTCGCTGTCCAGGGTCGACACTTTGTCCTCCAGCGCCGCCAGGTCGCGCTCCACGCCCTCGTGCTTGCGCTAATATACACACACACACACACTTCACCCATTGCTTTCCATTCTCCATGTTCATGTTTTATAGGCAAAATTGAAAATTTATAACAGAAACAAGGAAAAATTACTAGTACTCCTGCGGGTAACTAATAATAATTTATATTATATTACAATATAATAGTCTAGGGAAACAGGGATGAAGGCTAATATAGCCCATTTGCAGTATGGTGAATATCCCATTCATAGAATCAATATCATGAATCATGTATCCTTTATTAAGTTAATATAATCAATTAGGAAAAAACCTGTATTGCATAGAAGCAACAAAAACTGAAGGTATAGATAGAAAGTTCATACAAGAACATCTTAACCAAGTGTTACCATGGTCCAAATCAAACACCATTATGCTTTCTCATAACAGTATGAAGTAAAGAAACACGTTCAAATTGTAAAAACGAGACAATAATAACACACCTGCAAAGTCTGGACGGTAGCCAGATCACGTCCGTAATCATCAGAACCCAAAACAACATCTTTCTCTGAAATCCAGGCGATAGTTTCATCAGCATCTCGGTTGAATCTCTGAATTTCATGAGCGCCGAAAAGACGCTCCTGGCGCATTAGAGCCATCTGGCGAAGTCGCTGCCAAGCTTCATTCAACTCCTAGAAAGAATAAAATTTATAATTTTCAATCTATACTATACTAGATTTTAGGAAATAGTACCCTGTTTTGGCAGAAGTATAGTAAAAGTGTGCAATATTTGAAGTTACATACATACATATCTTCACACTGTATCCCTAACGGGGTAGTCAGAGGTATTTAATATTTAAAATTTGAAGTTGTTTCCCAAAAACTGATTCCCAAAAGTAAAATCTCGACTTTGGAAATAAATATCTGTCTTTGGGCTATTAACGCTGTTTTACGCTAGAACTAATTAATCTGTGATCACTTACTACGAGCACATATAAATCAGTTACTAGCGTAAACTATAACTGTTCTAAATATACACTGAGAAAAATAACTTTAACAGACAGACAATTTCTCAGGTGTTCCTTTTTAATGATAACACTGACAAGAACACTCAACAACACAATGTTTCACTGTTTTGTTTCTAATTACAAAAATTTTTTCAAACTAACATCCTTCCTCTTGACGATGGTCTCCCGTTCAGGGTGCCCCTCGAGCACCAGTCGTTCCGCCAGCTGGTTGACTTCAGTGACACGGTACTCCTGCGCCGCCATGTCCTTCTGGAACTCGTCGAATTTCCGCTGGAGAACCTCCACATGCTCCAAGTCTGAGCCGAACTCGTCCGCGCAGACAAACGTTTCCTGTAGAACACACAAGAATTAGAAAAAATGTTGCAAGTCAAACAAACAGGTGATAGGTTTAATTTTTATTAATACACATACAGTGTTTTTTTTTAACTGGGACAGTATAGAAAAATTCGAATCCATAGGAAACACAGGAGAACTGCGTTCTAGGAACCATTTGGTCTTTTTTTGTGAAAACACAAACACAATGTTTATGGATATCTATCTATAAAAATTAATAAAATTGGCAATTTGTTTTTTAATGCGGACAGAGTCAGTTTCATGTATGCATCATTTCAGTGCATCAGAAGAAAAAAATTTGGATGAAAGAAGTTGTTCAAATTTAAACAAATATTTTTTCATGCATAATAATTATTAATCATGTTTAATAAAAAACTCCTAAAGCAATAAGGCAGCGAGAATGTTAGTAATTTAATTTTATGAATAGTAAAAGGTTGTCTGAAACTATCAATATTTTATTATCGCCCAAAATCTTAAAGTGATATATCACAATTAAAAAACATACGTAGTTCAATTAATTTGATGTTTCGATTACATATTTTAGAACATCCACAAAGTTTACAGTATTATCAATAATTCCCTTTATTTCTTCAACTGTTTTGATTTGTTGTATTAAAATACCAGTACAACCCGGAAAACATAAGACTCAAAGTACCTTGTCATGAATCCAGAACATAACTTCATCGCAGTGCCTTAAGAATTGGACCAACACCAACGCCTGCTGCAGCTTCATGCCCTTCTCGGCGAGCCGCGAGAGCAGCAGCTCCCACAGGCGGTGCAGCTCGTCCAATCGTCTGCGGATGGTCTCGGACGCGAAGTGGCCGCCCGCGATCATCTCGCTGCCGGTGTTGTCGAGGACCACTATTGCGTTGGAATGCGCCGCGACTTCCGCTTCGAATGCCTGGTGCTTTTGGATCTTAGCCTGTAGAGACAAGAGACATATTACCTTACATCCTCTTACAAAAACTTAATTCAAATATACATGAACATGATTGGACCTTTTTAAAGTATGTGTTTTACGCCAAAACAATGTATTCAATGGTACATATTCAATGTTATGTGATTCGTTACTAAATAATGTTTGCACATTTATGTATACTTTAAATGTTATTTAATTTAATAGAAAATTATGCTTGCGAGCATGTAACTGAAATTTATCACATAATACATGTACAGTGTACACTAAAGACATACTTTGTCGCCAATTGTAATGTCACTAGGGAGTTAATAGATACATACTTACAAAACATCAGTTGTCTTTACTCGTTCGATGACTAACTGAACTAAGTTGTTCACTAAGATGTTAGAATAGGCTTGCAGAAATATACAAGTGATAGCCATATTTTACGGTAGTAAACTAATTAATCTGTGGCCATATTTTAATTATGAGAATTCAAAAGAACTTTTTTCTAGTATACACATATTTACTGTGTGTTGTCTGTTGAGACATAAATAAAAACAACAAGTGGCGTCCTTATGACAGCTTTAATAATAATGTAATTCTGATGACAATATGATTTTCATTTTTCGTCAACTTTGAATACATCCAAATTCAATTTCCAAAAAGCCATTTTCTTTAGTGATTTGGGAATCAAGTCTGAAGCCACATGTCCACATGTATAACGCATTATCATAGCTACCGCACTATTGAAAATTGTAAAAAAAACAATTATCTGCTTAGTAATCTGTATTGTACAGCAGATAAATAAATCAAAGATTTTTGTACACACATACATTTGCAGACATATCTTCACGTTGTATCCCTAACAAGGTAGTCAGAGAGGATGGACTGCCGGGCATAATAGTTTTAACATTCTTCTCTCACCTCTTCAAATCTCATCCTTCTCCTGACATACTTCCGTTGAGGTATTCATGTAGTTTAGACATTTCTGTCAGCTAACACTGGCTATCTATTTGATCTTCATAAGATTACAAGTCAGCCTTGGTATTTCTTTTTGTCAACAAGGTTTTTGTGCACACTTGTATAATATTCTTGCACATAATAAGGGTCTGCCATTTCAGGGTGGTATTGCACAGGTGTAAGATTTCTTTGTCTTTTTAATATTGGGCAAAGAAAGATCAAGTCTTGGATCACTGAAATTCCACTATTATCACTAGGAAGTAGCACTTTTCTGTACTGGCAACAGTTGTCAGTTAGTGTGAATTCGGTGCTATGTAAGCAGTATTATTTACATTATTTTCTCCATTAAAATATTACTTTTTATTTTTAATGATGTAGTATGACATGGGTAATCCGCAATAGGGAACTTGTATATATTTATTTTTAACCGATTTTATAAAGAAGGATGTTCTCAATTCAGTATATTTTTTGTTGTTTTTTATGTTTGTTACCTCAGAACTCAGTCATTTTTGCACCCATCTGTAAATTTCTTTTATTTGAAAGGATATACTTCCAGATTGATCCTATTTAAATTTCACTAGTATTCGAGCTTAAATTTCGAATATACACCAAATATCACCAAACTTACAAATAACACGACTTCAGTAACTGTCTTTTATTATATAGATATTTGTATCGTATTTATAAAGTTATTTTTGTACTTGAGTTTTGATCAGTAAAGGATAATTATTTCGTACTTTTCAGTGGTTTTTTTTTGAAGTCGTTTTATTTTTGTGTACTATAAAGCTAAACCTATGGGTTTTACTATAAACAAACAAACAATAAAGTTAAAATATGTACAAATAATTAAAAAAACGGAAATTAAATTATGACTTAAAGATTCCAAAAAGCAGTCACATAATGTGATGTGACTGTATGTTTCGTTTTTCACAGAAAAGCAACCTCACTATGTTCACATCAAACCTTGGGAAGGTTTTGTAAATGTGCTTCAATAAAGCTATTTTCACTTTTCATTAATATGTTTGTATTTACATAGCTAAAGAACATATGAACGGCTGAGCAATGAAGTGACATCACTATTTGATATTTAGTGTTTGATATTATGTTCCATTTTACGTAGTTAAAAACTAAGATATTTTATAAAAAAAAACGTAATTTTTAAACATATCTTTCAATAAAAGACTTTCATCAGCTTAAAATAAGATCTCAGCAGCAGCAACATAATATCTCATTATAATTTTAATGCAAGTTCCCATTGCTCAGCTGGACAGTCACGAGGTGATATGGTTAATATGTGGATTATGAAGATATGTACGTATATGAACTTTTATACTTCAATGAACGTTTCACAAGCATCAGTTACTTTTGCTTCACTATTCAGGAATCTGATACTAATAAACAATAGGATTACAAAAAAGAACATTCTGTCACCTGCTAATTTGTATGTGTTTTAACTTTCAAATTCGATTTTACTAAGACTACAGATGACAGAAACAAAAGATTTATTAAGTAAGATCATATTAGAGTAGACTAATAATGCATGCATACCATATACCTACACAAGTAATACTGCTATGAGCTCACTCCTTCAAAATTGAATTGACCTACTACCTACAATAGTTTCCTGTCATATAATATATGATACACTCACTCATGATCACTCCTCCAAAAGATCTTAATTTAATTGACCTACAATAGTATCATTTAAATATACATTTCACTTAATCAGGGTATTATTAACTTTCTTCGTAATATAACATTAGGTTTATATGTGTTTCCAAGCTGCTCGTAAAAGGATGCATATGTATAAAACAAATAGAAAGCAGAATTTTAAAAAACAGTTAATTTCTAAATTTTTTCTCGTCGAGGGATTGTATTCCCTTGTTGTAATATTATTATATTACAGAAAAAAAGGTCAGAAACAACTTGTTGAATGTTGAATCTGTGAAATAATACAGTTTCATATCAATCACAACATACATACCTGCAGGTTAGTAGGATCTTTGTAACTCTCATCACTGGCAGCTTGCAGCTTCTCTTGAATCCAGGACTCGAGCTCGTCGGCATCGCGTTTGAAGTACTGGAAGCGCCTTGAATCTTCCAGCTTCTCACGCTTCGCGCGAGCCTCTTGCTTGAAGTCTTCATAACGGTTCAAAACCTAAACATTCAATTTATCGGATGCCGTGATTGAAATTCAGAAAAGAATAATGTTAACTAGTACAAAAAGCTGCATAAAAATTAAGAAAACCATATTGAATTTTTAAATTATCATAATACATCAATAACATAGAGAAACGAGCAATAAAAAAGATTTATCGAGAAAATACAATGTTTGTTTTTCTTTTCTAGACTCCAACAATATTCTTTACACTGTATATTATGTCATGCCAGGATTTATCGTAGAATTTGGCAAATCATAATGTGTCTGGGCATTTTATGAAACGCCGCCATCTCATAGTGACCTATTGTCTAACCAATGTATCATGATGTGCCTAAAAACTTTAGGGGATAGGATTTTCCGAGAGCAATAGTCACGCATAACGAAAGGGCTATTTGCCATTAAAGTGTCTAAGTCGCCCGCGACTGTGCTTATTCTACAAACAAATAGCTCACTTTCAAATTTCAAAATAGATGTCGAAGAAACATATCTTTACTTGTTATGAAACCGAAAACATACATTTTGGATTTGTTCAGTAATGACATGTAGATGTAGAGTCGCGCGCGACTATTTGAGTCAATCGGTACGGTATATAGCTTATTTCAATAAATAGAAATAATGCATAGTCAGCCGCCTGCGACTAGCCACTTAATGGTAAATTGCTCTAGAACAGTTGCATTTGAAGCTATAAGTAGCGCTGTCTACACGCTCTCTTTTTGTGTACGCATGACTACGTCAAAACAAATTGAATATTATATTATAATAAAGTAATTGAAAAGAAAATTGCATTTTATTAAAGCTATAAGCATAAACTACAAGAGATAGTTACATAATTGCACGTAATTAACGGTTTATATTAGCTTCACCTGTATGTATGTAACGGAATCTTTCAGCGTAATTTTTACCAATTTCCAGAAGTCTGATCAGCTTGAAAATTTGCACAGGGGTCAAGGACTGATGACAATACAATTATTTTATAACTTTGTTCTAATGTCCTGACTAGAATCATCAGGATAAAAAGAAATTTAATTAAAATTAATGGTACGATTATGATACCATAGATGTCGCTACGGAACGTTTCTACATGCATTTTGAAATTATTATATTATTAAGTCAAACGTATTACAATGGACCACACAAGTTTTTTTGAAATAATTTGAATTTTGCGGCAAAATTATAGTTTAAAAAAACCAAAAAACACGCTTTATTGGCAAACCGAACTAAAAAGTAGAAAATAAAAAAAAAAATAAAAAAAATTATAATTTAAAAAAACTAAAAAAACACGCTTTAATGGGAAACCGAACTAAAAAGTGGAAAATAATTTTTAAGTATCAAGAGCTTGTGTTACAGCAATAGAAAATTGCAACAATCAATTACGACTAATTAATTTGGAATAAGATTAAAATAAAAATTAAATTATTAATAAAATAATTCAATTATAGTAAAAAAAGCGTGAGGTGCTTGTAATTGAATTATTTTATTAATAATTTAATTTTTATTTTAATCTTATTCCAAATTAATTAGTCGTAATTGATTGTTGCAATTTTCTATTGCTGTAACACAAGCTCTTGATACTTAAAAATTATTTTCTACTTTTTAGTTCGGTTTGCCATTAAAGCGGGTTTTTTTAGTTTTTTTAAACTATAATTTTTTTTCTGGATGATTCAGGTCAATCATATTAGATATGGCAGGCATTAGTAGCCTATGTTGTGAAATGGTGGTGTTTACAGAACGTCCAGGCACGTCATGGTCTCGCCGATTCAATAATTGTGCCACAACATATACATTACAGACATGAAATGGTCCTTTGCTATTGCTATGTTATGACTTAAGTGAATCGCTATGACTTAAATGATACAGAACTAGTAGTACTTCCACATCATAGATTAAAATCAAAATATTCTTATGTACACCATCAACCTACACATGCACACATATTTTAAGATTTCTGTCAAATCAAAATTTTTACCTGTTCACGACGCTCTTGAATGTCTTCAGCTGTCTCGAGGATCTTCACCTCCTTTGGGGGTGGTATCTGCTCCATAATGGATGCGTCTGGTCAACTGTAACAATAAAATAGGTATAAAACATACAAATAAAATTACAATATCTTGATGCTATTGCCTTTACTCTCCAAAATAAAACCTGACCAATGAATGCTGCTCATAATTTACCAAGCAGTTCATAAGCATCCAATAATGTCAGTCTTCTATCATCAACAATTATATCCTTTATTGATGATATCAGTAAAAATAAGTTAGTGACTAGAAAAGTTTTAGGGTTTTATTCATCCCCATTATGTCACACCTTTAGAATGACACTGACCTAATTCAAAATTTCAGAATTTTGAGTTAAAACAATACCGACCTACTATCCAGATGCATTTACCTATCTTCCTGCCCCATTAGCTACATATCCTGAATATTTAAACAGGTATTTGTGAACAATCCATTTTATTATTTTAGTTAAATTCATTGTCGTAACTTCCCAAAACAAAATTTAGTTAGGTCAGTTTCATTTTAAAATTGCGACACAATTATAACGCAGTCTTCTTCTTTCTTCTTTTTTAATTATTACCTTACTATTACCGCGATTGCCAAATTTTCCAATGTCTTGTAATAGTATCTCTATATTAAAGACATGAAATTACTTTTGATAGAATAGGTTTATTAAACACCTTCGAATACAAAATGAGTAGTTTCAGAATTTTTATCTGTAGCAGGAACTTGAGCACTGATTAAGGGAATACGGCTGACTACTCGACAGGGAGCCTGGCACATTCCCACATGGAATTTATATATTTAGTATTAATTGCATACCTACGGTATTATATTACCAACGAATTCGGAAATATTATGGAAGTGTAATTCAGAACAATTATGGCCAAAAAACACGATACCGCGAGTCTAATTCAAACACTCCGAAACACGAAAGATCGCAAACTCAGCAGACAACTTTTAAAATGAACTATTTTAAACCCGCATGATCTTTATTCAATTGTAGCTTGGTGTTTAAAACGTTTCGTACTACATTCCAAAGTGAACGGGTGATTGGATGCCCAGTACACATGATCACTGCTCACGTGATCGCAGGGAAAAGTGCTAGCAAATGAGAATGTTTTTATGCATTACTACGTATCGCAAACAACTTATTGGTAATATTTATTTACCTTATTTATGTGAAGTTAAATAGTTTTTTATTTTGATTCTCTCATATGTGAAAATATTTAAAAATTATTTTAAAAGGTAAAAAAAGCATATTTTCAAGTTCATCTGCATTTTATTTACAAGTTTTTGATGTATTATCTTAGTGTAATTTATTTATTTAATCTGTGTCTTGTACAGTTTAATAAATAATCTTTTTTTTATCGAACAGTACAGAGGAACTAGTAATTATTACTCTTTTAAAATACATTTTATTAAAATAGTGTCGCGATCTGGTTTTGCTGCTTGTTATTGTAATTATTTTTATTCATTCTACAGTTTTTGAAAAATATCTATTTAGAATCACTGCAAGATTTCAGTCTTCAATTAGATAACACGCAATGCCTCTACAACAAGAATAGATTGCTTCATTATTTAAAATGTATAGAGCACACCCTATTGGCATCAGTTGGTAACGAGTCATCCTCTCTTCATTCTAAGGGAACTGCTTTAATCGGTGGATTAAAGCATATAATCACCGTAGCTCATTTTTGGTAAAATTAAAGGAATAATATCCAATAACATCCAATTCGGTAAAGAAAATTCCATTAATTAATGAAAATTTCATACTTATCATAAAAATACAATAAAAATAACTTACGTACTAAAAACTGGCTGGCTACTAGTTGCATAATACATATCACATTATTTTTATTTAAGTTCTTGTAAACGTAAAATTATTTTATATATATATGATAAGTTATCATATCGTGACTTTTTTCTGTCGTCTACACTACTTAACTACACAGGATGTCATTTTTAATTTACATTTCGCCAGTTTTCAGTTAACAAACCAGTTTTATTTGCGACGCCTGACTGTTACTGAGCGCACGACTAAGTAGCGCGTAAGTTGTGGTTTTTTAACCCCGCCCACTTAATTGGGGTTTGCCTTGTGTCATATTTTAAAATGAATGCGAGTTCCATAGTATATAGTCCGAATTCGTTGTATATTACATATTATATTACCCTTTCTATTTTAAATAATTAAATTCGCGACACGATTTTACACACCTGAAGAATTTATACTATACTGTATTATCATGTACAATCTTATACCAAAAATATTATATTGAACTAATTATGCCCTGCCGTTTTACTCACCTCAAATTTGGTATTTTTCTGGGATACAACATAGCCCTGATTACTCCCAGAAAAATCCTCTACCTGCCCATAAAATTCCTAACAAAATCTATTCAGCCATTTCAGAGATTACCTTGTACATGTGTATGCTCAAAAATGGATGTGGATACAGCAATACTGGTGTACTTTGCATATTTTCATAGTCTAATATCCTGCGGCCTTCTGCTGTGGGGATTCAGCAGCGTATATTAACTCCATTTTTATTTTACAAAAAAGAGCAATATGTGCCATCTACAGTATGAATGCACGAGAATCACTTAAAGATCGTTTTAAAGACATTCATGTCCTCACCTTGCTGTCCTTATACATCTTCGAAATTATTATGTATACGAGGAAAAATATAGATCAAAAAAGGCGAAATTAAAGGTATGGAAACCCGAGGTCGTGATAAATTGGTTATTCCAAAATGTTAATTACATAAGTCAAATGTTTCATTTTTGGGTAACTGCATTCGTTTTTATAACAAAGTTTCTCAGGAAGTTAATTAATGCAGAATAAATTTAGATTGGTTATAAAACATACATTGATTAGACAACCATACTATAAAATAAATAATCTAATTGAAGATAAAACAATAGTCTGGAAATGATCTTCTCTGCACATGCATTTACTGGCTCTCTGATTATTGTATTTTAATAAATCTTTTGTAAAATGAAGTTGAAAAAAAGATACCTGACTGAGTTTCTTGTCGGTTCTTCAATGTCCAGGTTTTCTATTTGAACCGAACTAAAGTAGATTTGGCATTCAAAAATACCTTGCAATAGGGGTTTACTCGAATAAATCGATTTGACTTTGAATTTGAACTAAGTAACAAACAAAAATTTAAAAAATGTGTGATTGATAATGTGCAAATAAGCATATGAGTCAAGAAAAACTTTTACTTTGAAATCACAGACAGACAACAGACACTTCAATTTCACTCATTTGTATAAGTATTTAATCTCCAAAATATGAAATTCATATCCTCAAAACGCTATTCTCACAATAATATAAAAAAAGGTCAATCCACACTAAACATCAGCCTGCTCATGATTACATCACATGGCCTTGTGACTCATCACAATAAACTTATCTATTACTAACACACAGAATTATATTATATGCCCAATAATGTGGGATCTTTTTTTAGAAGTGAATAAATACAATACCTTTAGCAAGATAAAAACTTTGATATATGATTTTAATTTTTTTAATTTTATAGTGAGTTCAAACTGGATTAGTGGTGCAAATTAGTAACTTCTCAAGAAATTAGCAAGAAAACTAGTCATGTTGAGATACCCGAAGTATTGTTTTTAAAAAAAAATCAATAATATTAAATGTAGTGAAAGATCTTTTACTTTGTTAATAAAAAATAGATAATAATATATTGAACATGAACTATAACAGATCTTATTCACACTTACTATCAAAACAACAATTGTGTTCTAAAAAATAACTTTTAATTACACTAATCTACTATGAGAGCAAAAAAAATTAAGGATTTCTCTATAAAATTCTCTCTCCTTTCAATTCAAACTATTGCCTTTGGGAAACACTGTAAGGTAAAAAATTCTATAGAACTCACAATTAATATATGAAATTATTCTTTATAAAATATAAGTCTACCTTTAACACTGTCTCAAATTAAATGACTGTATCCAACCTAATCTCTGCTGGTTCAAGTCATGGATCAATGGTTTCACTTGTCCTACTCTAGTAATCAATACCTAGGTAACCTGATATGGGCACTATGAGCTACAATTTCATATAATATATATAAGCACATAATAGTATATTTAATTTCAATGAATTTTCAAATTAGTTTTTATTTTCAATGAATTTTTTTTATTAAGGTCAATTACACAGTAGACACTATTTCTTATGTACCTATGTAATACATAAGTTTAGTGCTTCAAGTATCATAAATTACAATTTAGTGTATCATATGTTACAAAACTAAATTTCTCATGAATTAGGTTACATGCATTCATATATGAGAAATGTTTAGTGTATACCTTATTAGGATTATTTATTTGTAAACAGGCATTATGAACAGAATATAAGTTTAGTAGGTACTCAACATACCCCTATCTAGATGCAATAAGAATTATCAATAGTGGAAAGTAGAATGTCGATATCGTGCGGTACGTGATGGTGATCCAAATTCCACGGACGGCACGCTCAGTACAAGTTCCTCTGCACGCTCTGTCGCTTCCAGCGAAACGGTCACTACATTTATCGAGTTTATATAGCTCATACCGCCGCCCCTTATGTACAATGACGTAATGGTCCAAAATAAACCTAATAAGGATAACAGTCAGAGCCCAGTTTAGACTTCCGCAGGAAACATAACAATGTGACAAAAATATAATCAATGTTCTTATAACTTTTTGATATGACATTAACCGTTACCGACCTTCGATATACAGTAAAAAGTTACAACCAGCCGATTCTCGATCTATTGGGTGTGTCAAAGATAAGCAAAAAAAATGTATTAACGATAGTAAAAGACCAGTACATATTGAATAATTATTCTGTAGTTAAAAATGTACTTACAAAACAGAAGATAGTCACAAAATTTCGTATAAATTACACACTTCTAAATTTTCATGAAAAATAGTTCGTTCGAAATGAACTCGCGTCACTCCACCAAATATATTCCTTGACTCCACCTACTATAAATGTTGCTATAAAAAAATATTTTTTGACAGCTATTGACCTACCTCCCTACCTCATACCTCGTTTCTACAATAATACGAAAAAATACTTTCGAAAAGAGCAGGAAATTCTATTCCACAGTGTAGTACCTATGTATTTACCAGTATTGAGGTAAAGAAATGTTCATTGCTATTTTAATGTTATCATTACAGATCAATTTAATAAAAAGCGGTCTTCGTAAACACCATGAATTAGTATTTGTATTGCATAGCAACACTAAAAACCAGTTGTCAAAAGAATTGCCATTTATTGGTTTTGTTCTGTTTGTTGTATCAATTTGTATGTCAATTATCAATTAACCCTTGTTTAATGATGCCCTGTTGATTATTAAAAAGCAGTGCTTGGTACCGATATTATCGATGTACACAACGAAGTAAACTTAAAATATGGCTGCTGGCGGCGAGGATCTGTGGCGTGAGTGCGCGTCCTGGCTAACGAGATGTGGGTTGTTGCGTCCCGATCACAAAGCAAACTGGGAGACGAGCACTATCCATGACTTGGCGTACACCCTACGAGACGGCGTACTCCTGTGCAACCTTCTAAATGTCCTGCATCCCGGCTGCATAGATATGAAAGATGTCAATCAACGACCCCAGATGGCTCAGGTAAATTAGCGGCAGCCGCCACGACCTTCGTTCTAATTACTGTAAAACCGCTAATGTTGACCAATAATAGTGATACGGGTGTTAAGTGAAACAAATTCTTATGACATTCTGCTTTGTTATGTTGTGAAATAGTTAGAACTGAAGGATTTTCGATCGTTTTGCTATTTGATTCTTTGCGACAGAAAGCGTAGTTCTAATTGCTTATCTGTAATAGAATTCTACTTCCTCTGTATTGTGAATGTATTTTAAATATAGTTACAGTTATGTGCGTGTCAATGAATAACATGTCCTATGGATATATTAATTATGCATGCAGTAATGAATGGGAGTGCATTAGAGTGTGTATTGAGTGTTTGGTGCATAAGTGTGAATGTATTCCTGACCTATCTGCATCATAAACTTTCTATGAATGAAAGCAGTTAATGATTATTCATAATTTCATTTCATAGTCATATTTTATTGTAAAATATGAATTGATATAGTATGTATAATGAGAAATATATACTTTAATTAATTGTAATTTTCTTGTTAATGATTCTTTAAATGCAATGCACTTTGTAAAATCCATAATAAAGGCTTATCAATCTGTTAAGATTTATTAACATATTAGACTGTTATAATATTTATTCATACTTGAGCTGTCAAGGTTATTGATAAGTAAACAGCGTAATAAATAACATCTCTCAAAACACGCTATTTCTGATCTCGATAGATAACTTTATACCCGTAAGTATAAGCTGTGAATTAACTCTAAAATATTTAAAGAAATGTGGGTTTTAACTCTTATTTGCCATTATGTGAATTGAATTTTAATAATATCCAATAATATTTTCATTAAAATTAATCTAATGTCTATATTAGGTATAAACCTCCACGAAATTCCATCAAATTGTAATAATGAAACATATATTTTAAGTTATACTAGCTTTTGCCCGCGACTTTGTTCGCACACAAATTATAACCTAAGTGTTATTCTGATGTATAAGCTATATTCTTGTGTTGTAAAGTTTCATCAAAATCCGTTCAGTAGTTTTTGCGTGAAAGAGTAACAAACATACATCCATCCTCACAAACTTTCACATTTATAATGTTAGTAGGATGATTAAATTATTGAGAGGTGAAACATATTTGGGGCCGAAAGTATTTGTTTGTTTGTGTGAACTATGAACATTGTGTGTTGTATAAAAAATCCCCAAATACACTAATTGTGTGACCCGAAACCAAGTAGGCTTGCACAGGATAAGGTGGTGGAGCACTCAGACTAAGAACATTTAAAAACTGTTTCCTAAATAGAGCTGGCTGTAGAATCAAACTGCAACCCTTCTGTTTCGAGGTAGCACTAACCAAATACCAATGAGCTAGTCATATTTTCATATTTAAATCATTTGTTTCTAAAATTCTTAGTTATTCATGTAGTAATAAAATATTATTTTTGCCTTTGTTTTTTAAATTAAATTAAAATGTGATTGGCTTGTTAATCTGAAGACTGTTTTATGAGGTAACTGATCCAGGTTTAGGTAGAATTAAAACTTCTCTAACATAGTTTGGATACTAGGTGAAGTATATGGCATTCACAGTTTATGAGGTCAATTTAGGTCATACAAATAACCAATGAGGAGATACTCAGTATGACAAGATTGCACTACAGTGTAATTGCAAAAATGTAGAAAAGAATGCTTAGAGGTTTTGAGCACATAGAAGGAATGAGTGATGAAAATCTACATTAAAAAGGAGTGGTAAGAGAAGCCAAGGAAAACGAAGATCAAATAGCCAGTGTTAGCTGACGGAAATGTCAAAAGCACCCACATACCTGGGCGAAAATGCCTGAGGAAAATTATGAGATTTGAAGAGGCGAAAGAAGTATGAAACCGCGAACCTTGGCACACTGTCCTCTATAACTACCCTATTAGGGATACAGCATGAAGATATGTATGTTTGTATGTAAAAATGAAATATCCACTATCTTTTTGTTCACAGTTCCTGTGCATGCGTAATATTAAAGTATTTCTCCGAACATGCCATGAAGTGTTTGAGCTGCGTGAGACAGATCTGTTTGACCCATCGATGCTGTTCGACCTCTCTAACTTCCATAGAGTGCTGTGCACATTGGCCAAGCTCAGCCAGTGTCCTAAAGCTCTCTCTAAGAATATCAAGTGAGTATTTTATATGAGAGATATTTTATTTTTAACTAAATTGAGCTATACATGTATTACTGCAAAGATTAGTAGTTGAACAATAAGTTTTCCATAGTGTTTTGTAATGTGTGTTACTGGATATTATGGGCCTCAGTCCATTATATAATAATTATAGTATAATTTGTGATTATTAATTGATATATTTATCTGCATATTAAAGCACAAAAATACAATAGATTATATATATTTTCTTTATAAAATGTTTACATTCGTTTTTATAAAATATTGCAATTCCGCCCAAATTATAGTATTTATTTATAAAATAAGGTATCTATAAAACTTTTATGTACTCAAAACAAAACCACACTTACAATATATTTCTAAACTATGTATTTTACTTTCATCATTTTTTTAAAACAAAAATAACCGATATATTAGTAGGTAGTTAATATAATGAATTCTTTCATTTGAATATTTTCAGGCCATTTTCAGCACACAGAACTCAGTCTGAGGAGGATATTTATAAAGATCTGCAATCTGTGTAAGTATGAATATTTATATATTATATGTTAGTATTGTAAAATTCACAACATAAACAATTTATAATTAAGTATTTCATCAGTTGTTTGTATAGTAGGTTGAAATTTAATTGAAAAGAAATAAGTTTAGTACTGAAATTATCCTATGTTAAAAATATACTATCAGATTTATTCAGTTATCATCTCATTGAATATTTCATCAACAATTATGGAAGAATAGGAGAAATGTTAAAAAGATATAGTCTTGTAATAAAATGTATCCATAATGCCTTTCACAGATTGTTTAATCTTTTTTTATTAGTTCAAACAACATATTAGTATTTATATAATTAATTTTAAAGTATGATGTGATTGACATTGCTATTATTGTGCACAAAAATCCTATAAAATAAAGATTATTATGCATATATGAAACGGTGGTCAAATTGCAATAGTGCGTGTGTGTCACTCGAGACGCCGCATTACAACAGCGCGCCCGCTGCGGAGCACCCGGCAGCGCCCGAGGTGCCCTGGGTGCAGTTCACGATACCGAGCGCGACCTGCGAGGATAGAGTCGAGGAGATATACGAGGATCTGTGCTATGTCAAGTTCACATCGGCCATGCCTGAGGTGGCGACCTGATTTACTTCTGGTACACGTCACAGTAATACTGTCTTCGCGAACTTATTTAGCGGCATTGCGATGGTTTAATGTCATACCATTGCCCCATTAAGGTGGACAAAATTTTAATGAAAAATTAAAAATATATCTAAAGAATCTGATTATAAAAGTATAACTAAGAAATATAAAGTTAGTCATATTTTGTTTATGTAACAATTTATTAGATTGAAGTTAAACATAACAAACACATTTCATAAATCAATTATTTATTGCTCAAAGTGTGTTTCTTATAATAACGCAAATTTCGCTGTAGTTATTCTGTCTTCTATGAGTAATAATATCATTGCCAAAATTTGTGTGTATAGTGTATGAGCTAATTATTTTATTTTTTAATTAAAACCAATTTAAAGTATGTACGCATACTACAAAAATCTTACAATTTCATGTAAATATGTGTATAAGCAACCAAATTAAAACAGTAATCCAATGATGGACAGTATTTGAGAAATAAAATTAAATCATATTTCAGATTTAACTTTATTAGATATTACATTATTTGAATGACATTTTAATGAGAAAAATTATATGTCGGCTTATCATATTTTAATGCAAAACTTATACTAATGAGTTTTATATTAACTCTTAAAGGATATCAAATACGGTCCTATCGATGAGTACACTTGTCATTGAAGAGATAGGGGTATAAATAGTCAGAAAAGCATTATCAAGATCAGATAACTTGTGAAAAATAATCAAAGAAGAAATTATCTGTTAGTGACGGGTTTGGTGCGACTGCGACTGTTATAATCAGTATTATTTCTGAGTCGACAACATACACCGATAGTATTACATTCCGCACCCATTTTGCTGACATAATATATCGCAATAGTATCTGATTCTGCGTACGGAGTTCCAGTTATTAGAATAGCTGAGTATTTCAGTTGCCTAGTGCAAATATTACAAATAGTTATTATGTTGACATTGCGTAACAACTTAATGCAAAGGAATTTAAAACATTTTTTCTTTTCTTTTATGCTTGAACTGCATAAAATATACGCAAAGTTTATTTGCATTTTAATTAAAACGAGTCGATCGATAACGTCTTCTTGCGCCAGACCGATATACAATTGTTTTAAACTAGCTTTTGTCTGCGGCATCTTCTTCATATAATTAAATAAAAGTAGCCTATGTCCTTCCTTTGGGTTTATTCTATCTCAATTCGAAATTTCATCAAAATCGGTCCGGCGGTTTAGACACGAAGCCGACCAGACAGACTTTCACATATAATATTAGCACAGATTAATTAGTAACTAGTGTAAAACATTAGTATGGATACAAAAATGTTCCTATATGTCTAATCATAATCAGTAAGATATATATTGTTGTTGTTGTTTTCATAATCAGTAAATAATAATAATCCAAAGTTTTAAGTGTCTGGATTATATTAGTAATTGATCTTTTTGCAATATTTTTCATTGTTTTATTTTTTTGACATAGATAATAACTGTTACATACTTTATTGGTACAATGTTTGTGCTCTTTTGGTCGTGTTCAATTTAGAGCGTATGCAAATGAGTATTTTATTACATGTTGATCACGCGCGTATAATGCAGCTGTAATATTTGTCAGCTAGACATTATATATTTTAATTTAGTACCGAACTGATAGCGTATGTTTTAGCATATTAATTATATCCATACTACCCATACTTAATATTATAAATGCGAAAGTGCCTCTATTTGTTTTTTTAATTAAATTTAGAATGAAGATAGATTAAAACTTGGGGAAGAATATAAGCTACGTTTTTTAATTCCACGCGAAAGAAGTCGCAGCCAAAAGCTAGTAATTTATAGCTGCATGTGGAATGAACTTGAAACATACTGCAACATTCTTTTGTATATAGATTTTGTATTACAAAACTACGCACATTTGTTACGGGTTTCACATACGTGCGTAATGAATAAGTACGAGATCCGCTTCCTTATACAAGTTTTTCACTTCAAATTAATAATAATCCTGAGCCGTATTCATATCTCGAACGAAATACAATGTTTACTCTCTCATCAAATTACTAAAAATATTCCATAATTCAGTTAATTAATTCACACAAAATTAATACGGTAAAGTCAAACGGTTATCTATGTTTCTTTTGAAGAACTCTATCTTCACAATTCACATAATACACCTTTTCTCGGAATGAAGATAACGCTCCCACATTTTATCTATGCATTGGACAGTATTGCTCTGACGTTTACCAAACGGCCGATTGTATACAGTATCGAGATAGATGTTTGTTTTTATTAGTCGTTACAAGCTGCAGAGAGGCATGTTGCTTTTAGATGAGTGGTTTAGGTAGTAGATTGGTTCAAACACGCGCATTTTTCCACAGGGAGTTTGGAAGAACTGCGTAGTTATTTCTGCACATATTATTTAGCTTCCACATAGTGAGATTCCATACATGTATGCAATATCATTTTTTATTTAAGCTAAAATATCTCCTTGCTCTTTGGGTTTTGTAAAGAGAGAAAGAGATATCTTTAAACCATACTTATTCCCACAAATTCGTAAATAGAAATATTGGAATAATTGTTATATACTTGCAAGTCATTGAGTTATGGTAAGTATTATACTTGTATAAAAACATTTATGGGAACAAGTACCTACAGTAATCTGCAACTACATCTTGTCACAAATAATTGTGTTCTTTATTGATTTACTTTATCGTATGGTAATGTATTCTCTGGACTAAAATACTACGATCAAATTTGTAATAATTGAGAATTTAAAAAGTTCCAATGAGAGAACCCATTGGAGATTCATATTTGTATAGATTCCGCAATTCTTAGGCACTTGCACATAACTGCGATGTATAGTATACTATTAGCAAATTATACTTTAAAACTGTGAAAGATAAATTTAAATCTAGAACCTTTACTGTCTAAACTGGCTTCAGGTTTTCCTTTCCTACGTGGATAAGCAAATAAGCAAATGCCTCATGAACCACCTAAACGTTTCTCAATATCTACTGTGCCCGCTGCCGGCGCTCCCTATACAACTTCATTGCTAACTTATGGGTGACTAGACTAGTACTACCCACTTTATGCACTGTGCACTACACCTGCGTTGAGCACCATGAAACAATCATATTTTTTTAAATTGTAATAACCTTACAAACATATGTAAGTCTCGGCCCTGCGACCATAAAACAATCGTATTTTTTTTGATCATACATATAATATGTAAGTCTCTGCTCTGTGCGATTGGAAGCAATGACGAGGCCCAATGTTAAAGATGCTTGCTTAAAAAAATACCTATTTATTGCATACATACATTATCTTCACGCTGTATCCTTAACGGGGTAGTCAGAAAGGACGGAGCGCCAAGTGTTGCGGTTCTTACTTCTTTCGCTTCCTCAAATCTCATCATTCTCCTCACACATTTTCGCCTAGGTATGCGAATGCTTTTGACATTTCCGTCTGTTAACACTCTGCCTATCTGATCTTCATAAGTCAGCCTTGGTCTTCCCTGGCCTCTTTTACCACTCGCTTTCGCTCTGTAGATTTTCTTCGTCAGTCTTTTATCACTCATTCTTTCTATGTGCCCAAGCCATCTTAGCATTCCTTTCTTCATTTTTACAATAACACTGTCCTGCAACCCTGTCATACTGCGTCGGTATCTCTTCATTGCTTATTTTGTCCGCAAGATTGACCCTATTTATTCGTGTTTTTAAATTGGTTATTCCCTCCCAGTGTTGTTTTATCGTATGGGGAAAGCAACTGTAAAGTGGCTCTGGCGTTGCTAATTTTTAAATGTAAATGTCAATTAAATAATATTAATTTTAAATATGACGCGTCGTTTCCTTAAGGTATATGAATTTGTAGGTTTCCTTGACTTAATAAATTTTTTTTTCTCACTGCTGTCCCTGAATTCCTGATAAAAATTACTCGGAAAATATAGTTACATATTCATTTTATGCATAAATATTGTATTTATCATAAAACCAATATCTATCCCATCAACATATTAAAGTGACTTGAGAATATTACGATATTTTTTCCTTTTTTTTTGCGTCAGGAAATGCTTTATACATCCCGGTCTCGCCTAGGACGGTATGTGGGACTCCTCGGCGAAAGGGTGCAAAGGCAGTCTACCCACTATAAACTGACGGTGTTCCACGAGGGCCTTTGTGCCGTTGCAACGAGGGCGCTTCCGCATTCTTCCTCGGCCCCGGCGGTCATGCCCAGCCTGAGCCGGGCCCTCCTCGGTGTGCGGGCAGCTTTACTTGCCTGTTCTCCTGGGAGGCGCGCGGGAAGTCACCGCTTTATCCCAAAGCCATTGAGAGGGATACCTTCTCTAAATTTTTTCCTACTTTAAGGTTGTCCAACACTCAGTTTCTCCAGGTTCAGTTGTCAAAGGGAGTTTTATTATTCACTGAGATTTTTTCCAATTTTGTAATAATTACTGTTCAAAACAATACTACGTTGCTCATGCACGGATCTATAAATATGTAATTATCTGTCCTTTTTAGTAATTAAGACAATAACAAATACAAAAAATAATTTACTAAGCTAAACGACCACTTCCAAAAAAATTTATCTACTTCATATCTACTCACATAATTATTCGTCTTGGTAATCACAATAAGTATCAAAAAAAATTGTAAACCGAACAAGTTACAGTGACACGAGGACGTGTCAAAGCTTTTATAGCTCTAACTTGCCTTTCTACTTAGTCGCACAGTGCACACGCAAATTATGTCCTACTGAACATAAGTGACAAGATGTAGCCGTTGCGGTGGCTTCGAACGCATGGTAGTTATTGTCGTTTGACGGTGCGGCCAGCGGGGCGGGCGGCGCGGCCGGCGCGGGCGACGTCGGTGAGTACGCGAGCTACTGCGCGCGCATCCACGACGAGGAGATCTACCACGACCTGTGCGCGGTCAAGTCTAGCGCTAAGGACCCGCGTCTCCCGCTGCATCCGCCCTCGCACAATTCAGTACGCCTGACTTTTTTTTTTGCTATGTTGCCAGTGCTAATTAATGAGAAGTAATGCTTTTTTGTTTTGCTTAGGGTAACATCGAAAAGGCTGTTCGAATTTTAACAGTCGCTTTCGACATACATTAAATCTGCATGATATTTAAACCAATGATGTCAGAAATATTTAATAAAGTAGACTGCTTTTGGCTTAACAATTTTTTTTGTTAAAGTATATTAAAAGATTATGGTATATTCGAAGATATTTATAGTAACGTATAGATGAGCCTTTAGACAACATTAAGCTAAACTCATAAATGATATGAATTAGCTTTTCCTGCGAGTCGCATGTAGAGACCCGCGGGGTTATTACCTAAAAATTTGCAGACAGAGACAGCCACGCGATCACTGCGCGACTGGTGATTAATTGTAATAAAAAATTAGTATCATGTATGACGACTGCGTAGATATTATTATATGACCGTAAAATGCACTTTTCGCGGTAGATTTAGCGTCACTATACAAATTACATTACACAAATTCTAGTTTTGACAGCAGATATCGCATAATATTGGCTGTCGCATGCTGTCCGCAAGTTACTTAATAAGCTTGCCGGTATCCGGTGTAAGTCCCAACCATTAATATTTCTCCCATTTTCTCTGGCCCAATGGCTGGCTACGCTCTTATTAATGTCTTTACCAAATGATAATAATAATATTTAAAAAGTTTAATTTTGAGAGTTAATTTAAACTTAAATATGAATTCTGTAAAATCGTCTTTATAATCTGTGGAAACGTATACAGCTTATGTTTAGATTTAGAGCATGGGTGGTGGAATTTTTGAGCTTTGATTCTAATTGTAGGCAATGAATAGCAATTAAAATCCATAAGTGTGGTTATACTGAGACTAAGATAAAAGTGTACATTGGTGTATATCCACGGCTTAAAAAAAAACAAAGTAAATATATTTTGAAAATGTTATAAGCATTATTTCTCGTTTTCCATCGAAAAGACATCGCTTATAATTTGAGTAGTGCTTTTCAAACAAGTAGTTAGAGTTGCAATTTTATATTTTTGCTTGTAGTCTGATTTGAAAGATCAGTGTTCTACTATCAAACTGAATTTAAAAAATTTGTATTCACATATTACATACGTAGTTATTGTCGAAATATTAAACAATGTTTTAAATTGATATATCACTGACAGCGCTGATAATTTAAATGAGACAATTAGAATGTACATTTTGATTTCTACTGCAATATAGCTGGGTAATAGGAAACAATATTTATTCTGGCACAGTTTTATTTACAATGTTGCTACCTGAAAGATATTATTTTTAAGCTGTATTTTTTCTGTATTGCAGCTAGCAACATCGTCACACAGTTTAGAGAAAAGAGACTATGTCATAAGAGAGTTAGTGGACACAGAATGCAACTATGTGGACGTGTTGAGTAAAATAATAAAACATTTTTTGAGACCGCTCACACCATATTTGAAGCCTCAGGATCTACAAGTCATTTTCTTTGGAATTAAGGTGATTTTAATTTTATATATCTTACAATAAGACGTTTGACACTACGAAAAAAAAAAATTATCAAAATTCCGACGCAAAAAATCATTTTGATTGATCTCCACAGAAAATAAGTAATAACATTAACGAAACTGTAGCTCTTATAAAGAAATTTATTTCAAGAGCTACAAGGGCATAAAGTGTTAAATCAAACTTATAACCACTCCTCATTTCTATCTAATAAGAAATCAGAAATTATTTACAAAAATATGAAAATATTTTAATATTTTGGTTTTAAAATTGTTTAAATAATAAATAAATACGCCAGACAATACATACTAATCATCTGGTGTCAAACTAGGGCTTCCCTGTGTTATGAGAACCAGACGACTACTACGGGGGTTCCCAGTACACCCAAACTCGAGACATAGAAAAATTCGTTTATTAAATTGATCCGACCGGGAATCGAACCCGGAACCCTCCGCGCTTGTATCAACGTCTAAACCACTGCGCCATCGAGATCGTCGATGTATGTATTTATCATGTCATAAAAGGCTATTGATGTAAGGAATTATGTGATGTCACAGAAATCGCCGATACTATTTAGAGGGAGTTAGAAACCCATGATCTCATATACAAGTTTGGAAGGTGTGTCGAGTTATCTTAATCAGAAATCACGAATCATACTAATTGGAAAGTCTTGTATATCTCTAAATAGCATAAAAGAAACCCTATCCATGTTTGTCTGTATAGTACTTTATAACTTTAAGCTTCTAAGTAAATTTCTATACGGGTTTGATCGTTATTTTATTAAACAATTAAGGTTTATATATATAATACACATGTACATAATTCTTAAAAGTAGATAAATATTGACCTTGATCCCAGGGCGGGTGGCACCAGACCTGTCAGATCGTATAATTGGATACAAAATGTTTATAATAATATGGTTATTGACTGAGAAGAACCGACAAGAAACTCAGTCAGGTATCATTTTTTCAACATCATTCTACAATAGTTATTTAAAATATAATATTCATAAAGCCTGTAAATTCATGCGGAGCGAGGGTTATATCCAGACTTCAATAAATTTGCTAATTTTGTAATATGCTTTTCCAATCAGTGTGTTTAATAACAAACTTAAATCTCTTTTCCGTTCTCTTTTATAATCGCGAACTGACACTGTTATGGAGGGAGGGAGAAGGGAGAGGATTAAACATTCGAGACGCCCTAATAGGCCTGTGTGTCATCTCCCACTTACATACGAGGACTTTGGAAGACTTGTGTCGAGTTCTTTTGAAATTGCGAATCGACACTTTGTGGAGGAGAGAGGGGACAGGGGAGAGTTGAACCCTCGGCCCGAGGTGATAGGCGCGGCGGTCCACAGGAGCTGCACGAGACGCACTCGGGGCTGCTGCGGCAGCTGAAGGCGGCGACGGAGGCCTGCGTGCCGGGCAGCGGAGCGCCGCGCCTGGCTGACGTGTTCCTAGCGTGGCGCGAGCGACTGCTGCTATACGGCGACTACTGCTCCAACCTCACGCATGCGCAGGACACACTCAAGACACTCGACGCACGCGACACCGTCTTCAACAGGCAATTGGCGGTCAGTCCACTAACCCTTCTCTTTTATATACTGGCAACTCGTTTCATAATTATTAGAAACATTTCTGCCATTCTCACGTTAAAAATAGATGTATTTCTAGCTTAAAATGTCTGTGTTCTTGTTATTTAGTAGTCCCTAACACTCTCTAGTTAAGTGATAGTGGGCTTTACTAGAGTTAAAAAGGACTATTTAGAAGAATGCGAAAACTTTGGTTACACATATTTATTCAAACTTTCCAATTCTTAACACTTGTACAGAATTTTAACGCACAATATACTACACTTTGAATATACTTTTATACTTTAAGTTCCCAAAAAACCTAAAAAATAGAAAATTTAAATAATATGCAAACATTGATGTATACAAACTTCACTTTTCCCGTTCCCGCCAAAAAGTCAAACCAAATTACCTTTTCATTGTTTCATTTCATTTATTCGAAAAACGGTAGGTCTTTCCTCTTAAAGATTTTCATTGAGAGCAGAAATTAATTTGAATAAGGAACACGAATTGATCCTTAATGTTTTGCGAGCAAAAAGGTCAAATTAAAATTTTATATGAAAAACGCTTGAAAAATGTTACTGGCTGATGATTACCTGGACGGCGATAGCTGCTCGCCAGAAATAAAAAACAAAATTAAAAATATAAAATTTCTTAGAACTTTTACATATTGAATAATGATCGAATAGCGCCTCTCATTTATTTTTCTCATAGAGGGGAATGAAATATAGGGTGTATCACTGGGTAGTAAAATTATTTTACCTCGGGCATACATTGAATCCTTCACTGCGCTCAGGATTCTTAACTCGTCCGCTCTGAATTCAAATTAGCGCCTCGCCGTAAAACTAATATTTTACTCCCTTGTTATACATTCTATTATTTATTTAGGCTTGACGTTTTGACCGAGTTGCATCGGCAATAGTCTCAACAAACTGTCGCAGCAAGTTTCACTCCGTGTCTAAAGCGGAAGTTTTGTCATCTATGTAAATAGTTTTTTTGATGCCTACACGCCACACTCACTGTATCCACACGTTTAACGATTTTTTTTAGATATATAACATCCACAGTCGAAACTATTTATTCAATTAAATCCAGTTCGGCGTTTTCGAACGTCATGTGATAGAAGCCACTAACAAATAAAGAATCATAACATAATCGGTTAAGAAAAAAAACTGCACTGAGAAGAACCAATGAGAAACTCAGATGTAATTTTTTCAACATTAATCTACAATAATTATATTTCAATAAGCATTCATCAACATTTTTACAACGGCTTAGCTATGAAAATGTAAAAAAAAAAGCAGGCAAGAGACAGTTTCGTATTTATAATATTGCACAAATTAGTTACTAGATATTGATTAATGTATATTTATCATTTTTAGTTCTTAGTACTCAACACATTCTGTCACTCCACACAGTAAAAACTTCAAATTCACATATCTTTTGATTGACTAGTCCATTCGAGTTGAGTTATACAATATTTTCTTTCCTTATGGCATGTGGCACACAGTTTAGCGCATTTGCCGATATCACGTATTAATAAGTAGAATCACAAGTAAATTAGTTTTTTCTTATCGTAAAACTCCTCCAGTAAAGTGATAGTAGGCTTTACTGAAGTTATAAAGCTCTTCTTGGAAGAGCGCGAGAACTTCAGCTACACATGTTTATTTAGATCTACTTCATTCTTTTCACTTATAAAGAACTTTAAAACACAATATACTATCTCTTTTGTACATTAAAACTCCCAAAAATGTAAAAAATAGAAATTCTGAACAAAATGTCAATCTCATTTCTCACCTTCCCGCCAAAAAGTTCAATAAGTATATTGTATAGACCCAGGTAAAGATTTGAGTACTACTTGAGATTTGAGTAAGAATTTGTATATATTTTTTATAGCTATCCGTTCATAGCTTCTAATTTGTTAATTAACATGTGTAGTGTTTAAGCATTATACTCTAAATTTTAGTAGTTATGTATTATGTTTTATTATGCGTAATTGATAGATAAATTGCTTTGTACAGAAATGTCAAAAGGAGCACAGCGACGGACGTATTCAGCTGCGCGACATATTGTCGGTGCCAATGCAGAGGGTACTCAAATACCACTTGTTGTTAGACAAATTAGTACATGAAACCCAACCGGTTAGTAAATTCTATCGATATTCTAACTACTAGACTTAATTTCAGGATATATGCTGTCCATGCTAAAATCCTAATGCTAAATGGCTTAAGTACAATTTACTGATGTCTCTATTTCAAAAATGTTAAAGGTATATTGTCTGTTGATTCTTAAAAGTACTATTCTTAATTCTGATTTTTTGTATTTTCTTTAGAATCATGAAGAGTTCAGAGGCTTGGAGAGAGCGAAAGAGGCAATGGTTGATGTGGCACAGTACATCAATGAAGTGAAGAGGGACAGCGAGGTGTTAGCGCTATTGGCTAAAGTGCAGGTAAAATCATAGACTCACATATTTGGTTTTAAGTGATTTTAACGACATATCACATGTGCATCACGCTGTATCCCTAACAGGGTATTCAGAGAATGGAGAGCAAAGCATCGCGATACTTCTTTTGTCTCATCAAACCAAAAACACAATATCAAACCTGACAATTAATATGAACACGTAATCGTTCATTATTGGCAAAAGTCATAGTAGCACCACGTAGCACTACTTCCATATAATACTTTTGTTATCTTCACTTTTGGCTTCACTTTTGGCTTCACTTTTGGCTTCACTTTTGGATTTGGCTTACATTTCGGTATGATTTCATTCATAATTCATAACTTGATTAAATGATTACATTACTATGTTAGATTTGTATTGATATGCGTGCTTTTAAAGCTAAATCTTTTTTTCGTGACATAATTAGCGAGTAAGGGTCAATATACATTGCTGCGAAGGAGAAGAGAATGAAAGCGAAGCGAATTTTTTGTGCTTAACATTTTGAACCTTATTTCCATAAAGTTACGTATTAATTAGATGAGACCAAAAGAAGACGACAATCGCACGAATTTTCGAGAATGCTCGAGAATTCTCAAGAAGACGCGTTTTTGATCTCATACCTAATTTGTACGTTACCTCATGAAGATAAGGTTATAAATGTTATGCATACAAAATTCTCTTCGCTTTCCTTCCCTACTATTCCGCGGCAATGTAAATTGACCTTAAGACGGTGGTAGCGATCCGTGCGAACCACATACAATTCCCACCACCTCATGACAGTCCTATTTTTCTGCTCGCAAGTGTATTATTGACTAATGAGTGGTTTTCTGGTTAACAGGAGAGTATAATAGACTGGGAGGGCGGCGCGTTAGGCGCGGGCGGTGCGGGACTGGCGGCGTACGGCCGCTTACTACTGGATGGGGAGTTGAAAGTCAAAGCGCACGAAGACCAAAAATTACGCTCCAGATATGTGTTCGTTTTCGATAAGCTCATGCTACTGTGCAAGCCTGTTAAGGTTAGTTGCTAATAGACAGTGTTACAGCCTGACCACAAATATGTAACTGTCGGTCCTATTGCGGAAAATAACAACTTTTATTCATGTATATTATGTTTATACAAATTTTTTCATATTAAACCCAAATGAAAGAAACAGTTGGCATCCTTATGAGTATAAATATTCCAAACAAGTATGACTCTAGTCTAGGCCAACGAATTCGGAAATACTCTGTAGGCAAAGAGCTCTTACTGAGGGTTTTACAATCAGTCTCCAAATATTTCTGGTGAAGTTTTAAATTATTTAATTTATTCATTAAAAATCAACAAAAGATATACATTAAAATAAATGAAAAGTATTTAAAAAAATTCTTGATTTGTGAATTTTTTTAACCAATGAAGTTATGAAGGAGATTCTCAAGTTCAAGCCGACGTGTATATTCTTTTTTATTATTTATAGTGATGGTGGATGTTGTGAGTATAGTATTCATGGACACATCTGTCAAAAAAAAATTTCTTTGATAAATTTAATTAATAAATATTTATATAACAGTAATTATGTTAAATGCCAGTGAACACGAATAACTCTGCACGAATGTCCATGTCCTATGTAAGTAACGGTAAATGTCGTGTACACATTGAAGTGCAGTACACGGTAGCTGCGCTACTATGTTGATGTCGGTGTGAGTAATCGGCACGGTCCGTGCGCACGCGCAGGACAACCAGTACTCGTACCGCGTGGGCGTGCGGCTGGCCGAGTACCGCGTGGAGGAGGGGTGCGGGCGGCGCGGGGACGCGCGCTGGGCCGCGCACTTCTACCTCGTGCGCCGCACCAAAGACGCCACCTTCACGCTCTACGCGCGCACCGACGACTGCAAGCGCAAGTGGGTCAAGGCCATCCGCGACGCCATGTTGGTACCGCCCCTTCTTATACACCACAACCCTACCCTTCTACTACCCTTATACTAACTATATTACCGAATTACTATATTACCGAATTACTATATTACCGAATTACTATATTACTGAGTTACTGAATTACTATATTACTAAGTGACTGTATTACTGTATTACTACATTACTATATTAATAAACCATTTTGTACATCTCTGCTTACATCATATTGTAATAAATAAGAATAAAAAATTAAATATTATTGAAGAAAATTATCCAAATAATACCGCTTGTAAAGCACTAAATTCATTGACAGCTATTGACAAAACTCGATTATGCTGCTACATATTGAGCATGAACAAGAAACCTTCATTGAAGTGATCATTTGAAGATATTGAAATTATATTAAAAGTATTCTTAATATCAGTAACTTAGTTTTTTTTTAACTAGAAATGTTTAATTGTAATTGTTCACATTTCCAGAGACAATCTGGAGCCCGCGGGATGTCGGAGTACGAACCACAAGTTCGTTCTTCACACGTTCGAGAAACCTGCCACATGCCATCACTGTTCAAAATTTCTCAAAGGCAGAATATTTCAGGTAAGAGATCTAATACAAATCATTTTTAAACATAAGTTTATGATTATAATAAGATAATTTGATATGTATACTAGCGGCCCATCCCGACTTCGCCCGCGTATAATACATAATATATAGCCTATATCCATCTGGAATAAAGTACCTTTAAAATTGTGAAAGAATTATTCATATAAGTGCAGTGGCTCTGGAGATTACCCTCCACATATAAATAAACTGCGCGGCGTTTAGATTTGTTCTGTACTATGACTCGGTGGACAAAGGTGGGCATAACTCGTTAATCCGTTAATCGTTAATTAACAAAGTTGACAATTTGATTAACAGATTAACTTTTAAGTTAACTTAAAAAAATATTAACGCTCTTGTTCACTTCCGTTAAACTGAACTTACGTTTACTTTAGTATGTTACATTGATTGTTTGTTGACATGTTGTTTTTATTTGTTTGAATTACGCGCGGTGCCATACTCGTACGTTCGGCGAATCGAATGGTCGAAGATATATTATGTGAAATGCGCGTGCGATTGTGATGCATTTAAAACTGTTATTTATGCTAGACGTTGCGTGGGTGTGAGCAGGAACACTAGTTGGTGTGAAGTTGTTGAGAATGTTTATGGCGGACAATATGCACCCAATGCAAAATTATGATCAATAATAGCTATTTATTCATACTACTTCATTCCTTATATTATCAGACTAATTACCGAGGAATACAACTCATACGTCGAAAATTATCTGCAAGACTTCGAACATAAGAGATCTCTGCCAATGGACGACCTACATTAGCACCTAACAAAAGTAACGATCGAATCATAGAATAGTGTGACACCTGCCGATATAAATTTCAAGCACAAGAAATAAACAGATGACACACCTCAACTCGTAGAGAAAGGCCTCAGATGAGGCTGGATAATCAGACCCATACTCCGAAATACCGGGCTTTACTTCATGATATTCGATAAAAGCTGAAAGAAGATTTGCAGCAATACCAGAAAATGACGTTTTTACCGGGCCATTGTACAAAAGTAAAGTACCATTCTCTGCCATGCAATTCTGTAAAAACTCGAATCACCCAAGCGAGACTCGCTCGACAATTCACTCCACTTCGCATTCGAACTCACTTGACCTTCAAATGGAATTCTCTAAACCAGACACATTCTAGGAGCGAAGTGAAGTGATCTTAGATGCGAGTTTATCGGTGATTGCTTTAAGAGTAAACATCTCGGTCGCTATTTCGTCCTAGTGTATTTTAACTTCTCTGAGATAATTACGTTAAATGAATCTTTTTTTTTTTAGATTAGATTTTCATATTTAGCGAAACGTCAAAGAATTCATTAACGATGGTATAACTCGCTGCCGCACTCATTGAGGCGGCGCTAGTATCTCTGTCGACATTAGAGAATACCAGTCCACATTTGACAATCTCACCGCGGATTCAGAAGTGAATTCGACTAATTTGCTTTAGAGAATCGCACGGCTGGTTCGCAGAGCGAGAGATGCAGGCCACCTGTTACTAATGTCAGTTCTGAAGAAATTCCTGCCGTGTCTGTGGAAGAGATACAACTAGCGCTGAGCCAAGTACAAAACAGAACACTCCAGACCGAGATAACATCATACCCGAGATGTTGAAACTCGGGTCAGAGGCGCTATGGAGAGCTCTAGCACTGCTGTTTACAAAGTGCATATTAAACCGCAAGGTACCTGAGGTTTGGCACAACACAGTGATATATCTGCTCCACAAGAAAGGGGACATTCGAAAAAATAAAAGTGTTTAATCAGTGTCTACTGCCAATTTTCACGTATGGAGTGAAGACAGCAACTCTCACCGAAAGATCTGCTGAGAAAATCCGAGTTACACAGAGGGCGATGGAGCTACTGATGCTCGAAATAACGCTCATACTTCAAAAGGAATGAGTGGATCAGGCAGAAGACAAAAAGTAAGAGACATGCTAGAGGAGACTGAGTGCCAGAAATGGAGATGGACAGGGCGCATTGGCAGGATGGACTGCGCGGTCAATGAGCGAAAAAGACTTTGGAATGGAAACTCCGCGCTAACACCCACGTGTAAGTTATTCGTTCTTCTGATGGCGACATGGATGGAAACATAATATATTGAAATATAAATAAAAGACGTGCTTTCGCTAGCTGATGTATTTCTTGACTGACTTATTTTTCGACATTCAAAAATACCATAATATTGTTATTAAGTAGCAATTATCAATGTAACAATTAATCACGAATATTGACAAAAGCTAACATGCTGAAGAGGTAGACCATCTCGGAGATGGGTGGGTGACATCTGACAACAGGCGGACATGAACTAGAAGAAAGTGGCGAGAGATAGACAAGCGTGGAAAGAAAGAAAGGAAAGAGAGTAGGCCCATGTCCAAAGACGAGCGCATCAAGGGCAGATATTGATAGAGATTCATATTACTTTATTGTTATCTTAGAGCTAAATAAACGTGTATTTAATTGTTCATTCTACATCACCTATAATAATTAATCTAGCCACTTATTTTTGTCTTATTTACCTATGTATTCTAGCCCAAAACCAGTATTAATTTTGGATGGTTAACTTTTGATGCGTCAATACTTCGAATATTTAACGCTTTAACGATTATCGAAGTTAACTTTTTAATTAACGATTAACGAAGTAAACTTTTTAATTAACTGTGCTCACATATGCCAGTTAGCACCGTACATTTCTATTTTAAACAATTGTAACGGAGCGAGATGACGTCACTGTCGCCGGGTCAGCCTAACTGATTTCACAACCTACCTACTACACCTATTGCTGCCCAGTCGTGGGGCAAGTGACTTCAAGCAAGTCTATATAAGCCGATGCGCGTCTAGATCTGGATCATTTTACAACGTTCTTCGGGATTAACTGCAAATTATTTGTTGTTTGTTATTCGTTACATACATATAGTCTGTAAATTGTCATTAGTTATTGAGAAATCCAATGTAAAAGTTACTTTGAAAGAATACGTAGTGTGTGTTCTTTATGGCTGCTACACAATTTTATGCTTTAGAGTCCGAAATCCACGAAATTCACGCAGTACAAGAACAACAAAATGTTAAAAAAAATTAGAAATGTCGACGAGACAATAGTAACTATTGCAAAAACCGGCCAAGTGCGAGTCGAACTCGCGCACCGAGGATTCTGTACAAATACATAATGTTTGTGTCATGTATTTACAAAAAGATATAAGTCGATTTTAAGATGCATACTCCCATACTCTCCAATTGCAAATTTAAGTTTATAATCGCAGAAGAATTTTTTTACGCGATAACGGTTTTCTGGTTTTTTCCTTTATTTGTGCTATAAGACATTGCCTCTTGCCAAATTTTATTATTCTAGGTCAACGAGAAGTGCCCGTTGACCTAGTTTTTAATGAGTTTTGATTCCCTAGCGAGTGTCAAAATATGCGGCATTGTCACGTCCTACTCCTTAGGGGAGCTTGAGGGAGCAAAAGAAGTATAAAGAATTAAGTTAAAAATTAAGTTAAAAATTAATTAAAAAAATAATGAAGTCGACAAAAATTAGGTTCATTTATTTTAAGAAATAATTAAGTCTTAAGTTGAAAATACAAATAAGCGGGTCGTGGATCAGGCTAGTGATGAGTTTAGATCTACTGCAGTCACCGTCCTTTCGCGACACCGTACTCCCCTTGTCCTCCTTTTCTGGGTCTGGCCGGATGTTGCAACTCGTACAGCCGCGCTGTAGGTAGATTATTGGTTGATGACTGATGTTGGTGTCTGCGATGTAGATAGAAGAGGCAGAGTCCAATCCCAACGGAGTTCCTGGAACGGGATCACACTCGATTCACAATTATATTGTATTATTTAGAATTTTACGCTTATTATAAATTTAGAAAGATTGTCTCCAAAACGATAGTACGTTGGAGAAAATTACAAATATTAGGTATATATTTGTATTTAGAACATTTAAGACGAGTGAGCGCTGGTGAGTGAAAAAAAACAATTTTAGCAGAATGAATGTTATTCGTTCTCTTCGAGAATGAATGTTACGAACGCATCGCGGTGTAGCTACCGTGCGTCCATTGTTCGAATTCACTATATTAAACTTTTATTAATAAATTCAGAATCTGCCTGTATAATGATTTTTTATGTTATATGTTTGTAAATAATGTAATTTTGTTTTAATATTGTTATTAATTAGTTATAGACAACATTTCATGGATAACAAATTATTTATTTTTCGAAAACATATTTTATTTAACATAAAAAATTTAATTCGTAATCACGAATTCAAAACACCGTTCCTACAAAATAGTGTTACGTTACAGTATAACGGCCGTATCTTTTAATTGCGTTGACTTAGAAGTTAGATTTTTCATAGTTCTAAGGGATTACAGATCTGAGTATTTGATATTAATTTCAACTTTGTACCTCCACGCATTCCTGAGTAAAAGAGTTTTGACAGACAGACAGACGGACAACGAAGTGATCCTATAAGGGTTCCTTTTTTTCCTTTGAGTAGCGAGGTAGGTTTTGCGACGTCACGATTTTACATATATTATCATTATTTTATGTTTGACATGTTTCTATATTGATTTTTTTGACATGTTTTTTTTGTGCTTTTACTGTATGGGTTTGACATAATATGATTGTTCTAATTCATTATGACATTCAAAATTGTGAACATTCAGTTGAATACTGGTGTTATGTCATTAAATATTGTGGAACACGATAATATGGATAATGATAAAACTTGGAAGAATGGAATAATATTCATGTTCTGATCTAAACTTCCTAAGAAGTTCAAATCTAATGTTTGTATGCTTTTAGTTAGCAGAGTGTGTAAAGTATCTCATTTAATTTTATGTACATCTGATTTAACTCGCATTCTTATAAATGAATATTATTATGATTATTGTTAGGCTCAATTATATTTGTTCAAAGTTGTATCATCGGTATAATAAGACGTGCGGTTGTGTGTCGGTGGCGCGGTGTGCGTCATGTGCAGGGCTACCTGTGCACGGTGTGTAACGCGTGCGCGCACAAGGAGTGCATCGCGCTGTCGGGCCGCTGCGGGGGCGGGCTGGCGCCGGCGCCGCCGCTGCCGCCGCACCACCACCAGCCGGACCACGCGCTGCACTACTACATGTGGTGCGTCACGGGGACGCCTCGCGCGCATCCCACACGCACACGCACAAGACACACTCACACGCACACGCGCGCGTACACTCGCTCACATACATGCCGCACACACGCACACACACACACACATACGGACACGCGCGGTGTGCTACACACGCGTGTGCACTTGCTCACACACGTGCACACACGAAGAACGAGAACGTAGACATTCGTGAACATACAGTCATACACATACACACAAATGCACATATACACGTACAGACACGTAGACACATATACAGGGTTCATTTAAAAATAATAATACCTCTCAGTATTTTGTTTTTAACATTATCCCCAATAGCTTTTGTTCTACGAGTTTTAAAAATTTATAAGTTTTTCTTTCATACAAAAATAAAAATACATTGAATGTTTCTGAAAATGGCACCTACTCTACCCGGTCGCTAAAGCGGCGCACGCGCAGTGGAGCTAGGGGGCGGCGCAGCGCTGAGGCCCGGTGCGCTTGCACTGTACCATTGACCATACGTAAAAAAGTAATTACGTTTCAGACAGTTCAACAAAACTTAACAAAGATTGTTTGAGGAACGTATTAAGTTTTGAAAAAAGTAGAACAAAAGTTGTTAGGTATGATGACCGGAATTTTGCAAAAGAGATTATTAATATTTTTCAATTAACCCTGTATACTTAAGGAAAAGCACACACACAGAGACAAACATGGATGCATACTGCCAGTGAAATAGAAACGCAAACATACACACACATACATATACGGAAATGTAAACATATATACATGTACACATAAATATAAATACGGAAGCTTTGTGTATGAGTGCTGTAATTCGCTCCTGTATTGGACGGAGGCTCTGTAATAGTACCACTATTGCCGGACCGAATAAGAATACCAGGCTTCTAAGTGCTGAGGAGGACGTTAATCAGCTGGCATATCCTGTATTGTTTCACTTAAAGCATTCAAACTTTTTGCACACTATGCCATATAGTTAAAATTCCTACCAAGGCCAAGTCATCTAACTTAGTTGAAGATTTTGAAACATTACATTTAAACTAATCATAGATGCGCACCTCAATAGTTAATGGTTTACAGTCTATGCTAATATCTATATTCTGATATAGCATACGGACATTATCATGAATAGGTACATAACATACGCGATCCCGTTATTGAGCGGGCTCGCACACGTCGCCGCGCTACGCATAAGTACAGCGGGCTGCTAATATGATTCTTGGCCTCTGTATGGATATTTTTTTATATGCTCTTTGGTTTATAATCTGCGCTAATGTCTGTATGTTGATAAAGCAGTGAAATAGCTAAAGATCAGTAGACTTTTTATATAAAATATACACCACTATGAAATGTTTCTGATAAATATGGAACGAGTTGCCGATATTTAAAAAAGAAGAAGACTGATCGTTGGGGTTATTACCTAAAATTTGCAGACAGCGACATCCATGCGATTATTCCACCACAGGTGACTAATTGTAATGAAAAATTGGTATCATGTTGACCATTGTGTGTCTATTGCGCCATAATCTACGATCACAAATAAAGAACTAGATTCACAATCTGCTGTAAAATTTAAACAAATTACTGTCCGAATTGACGTATATCCTTTTAATACCGTATAGTATTATCGGTAACATTGTGTTAATCCAAACTAGACCTTACTGCCAAACCATAAGGTTATAAAAGCTTGTAAACGATTCTTGCATGACATTGAAACGATGTTAGTTAAAAAAATATTTAAAATGCAATCTTACGTCTCGTCCGTAACGTATAATTTACATAATTTGTGACTCACTCAATGTGCACTTGAATACTTATTTGAGTGCACATTTGTTTCGGACATTTTTGGAGCGTAGATTGTGTATCTAGTTTTTTATTTGTGATCGAAGACCATAACCGTAAATCACATTCATCGCGGTAGATATAGTTCCACTATACAAATCACATAATAGAAATAGTCGTTTGACAGCAGGTATCGCGCGATAGTTGTGTATTGTAATAAGCGTGCGTGTTGCGTGTGTGTGTTGCGCGTGTTGCGCTCGCGCAGGTACGTGGGCGAGATGGGGCGCGAGACGGCGACGGCGCGGCTGGAGCGGCGCGTGGACGGCACGTTCCTGCTGCGCGTGCGGCCGCACCCCACGCACCACGCCGACACCGACACGCACTACGCGCTCTCGCTCAAGTACGGCGCACGCACACACACACACACACAACACACACACACACACACCGTACACCAGTGTTGGGCAAAAGGCATTGTAAAAACAATTACAAAAAATAATTGTAATTGACTGGCCCGTTGGTGCAGTGGCATATGCATCTGCTTTCCAAGCTAGGGTCCCGGGTTCGATCCCCGGTCAGGTCAATTCAGGAAACGAACTTTTCTAAATTGGCTTGGAGTCTGGGTTTTACTGGGAACTCTTCCAAAGTTCGTTGTGTGGTACCCATAGTACAAGCTTACTGCTTAGTTTGGGCTCACACAATCTGTATAATTGTCTGGAGTATTTGTTTATTTATTTATTTATAATTGTTTTTACAATTACAAAAAGTAATGGTAATTGTAATTGTTTGCCTAACAAATGTGTTCATAATTACATTTTACAATTACAATTTTTAATTGTACATAATTGTTTTTACAATTGCATTTTGCCCAACACTGCTGTACAGTGTACAGTCATGGATCACTCAACCTATAGAGCCGAAATATCGGACCATCCTACTCGGCACTGCTCAGTTTATTCACACTAATAAATATCACCTCTTGCTCGCATTAAAACAGTACGTACCCGATACTGGACCTGTGCGTACATCTCCATATATTCCGAAAGATATTGAAATAGACAGCTTCCTTTTCTATTCGCTGGTATGTCTAAAACGGCAAAAAATCTAACTATAAAACAGACACCTTCTCATTTCAGCAGTAAGTAACAGTATATATACAATTTTCAAATTGACATTCATTTTATCACAAGTCAAGTTAAACTGGACATTCAACTGGTGTGCTCGATAATGTCTATTTATATCTATACATCTCGCTTTCACCGATGCAACCTATATTACGTTATCTCAGTCTATTCATACTCACAGGTCCTGTAATAGTGTGTGTGTAATAAACCAACCGGAGCGCAGTAACTGCAGTAGTGTTTAGAAGTAAACTGATTTCAAACGAAATAAATAACATTTCCTCTCTTTAGGTTCAGTACTCCATGTGTACACTATCAGCGCGACAAGATTTCGCCTACTTTGAATACATAATACATAGCCTTAATACTTAACTTAAACTTTAAAAATATCGAAATTGAAAAAAATTCCATGGTACAATCGTTTCTTCGCTCAATCAATCAATTTATTTCAACCAGAAATACGTGATTGTATCTACATGCAATCAATATTTGATTGGATCATTTGACCGAATTACATTTCATATAAATACTTGAAAGATTGAATCTTTGGAAATGAACGATTGACACAGATCTAGTGTAAACACAGTGGCAAATGGCAATGCAGTGTTGTTGTGGCACGTAATTAATGCGTATAACAGTGATATCAATAATGTCTTAATTGTCAATAACTAGCAGCCCGTCCCGACTTCGCTCGGGTTATTTTGTCTACTGAGTCGAGAGCTCATGCAGTCGTTGTCTAAGATGCCTCCTAGCTAAATGAAATTACATATCACCCCCCAGGCCTCTACACAACGCTCCCATTTTTTTTCTGGGTCTCTTACCGCCCCCCTTTAGGCCTGCAGCGCCCACAAGGGGGCGTTATCGCCCACTTTGGGAATGGCTGATCTAATATATTGTACCTATCCAATGGTGGTAGAATGTTTCAAATAGGTGTAATCAAGGTAGTTAATCAATGCAGCGGTTCCGGAGATCCTATCCACATACAAAATCACAAAATCTGCATTCTTTTATCTGCATATACAGGGTTTTTTTTAACTGGGACAGAATGGGGAACTCAGAATCCATAAAAGATACAGGGAAACTGTCATGGGAACCATTTGACTTTTTCTTTGTTAAAACAATTTTGGCATGGTTGATCAAAGAAAATCAGAACAATTTTAATGTGTACAGTAGACCCCTTTGATTCTCTATCCATTCGGAAATAGTTCGTTTTCATTATGGAGCTAACATCTACTACAGAACCGACAATACGGTGAAGCACATGCGTGTATGCCGCAAGCCGATCGATCACGTGCCACACTACTTCCTGTCGGAGTCGCGTTTCTTCCGCAGTATCGTTGAACTAGTCTCCTATTACGAGAAGACCAGCCTGTCAGAGAATTTTGTTGGGTGAGCATTTCTTAGTATTATTAACACAAAAAATTGTTTTCCTTCTAATCAAATAGAAGGAATAATAGTAGATCAAATAGGTAGAGTATTAGTTGACGGTAACCTCAAAAGCACCCGCATACCTAGGCGAAAATGTGTGAGGAGAATGATGAGATTTGAGGAGGCGAAAGAAGTATGTAAGCACTGTGAAGCTTGGCACTCCGTCCTCTCTGACTATTCCGTTTAGGATCTAGCATGAAGACATGTATGTATGTATGTATCTAGGTAATGAGATCAATGTGACCGATTTTGATTGCTGTATTCATAAAAACAGGCTTTATAATGAGCAATTTGTTTTGAAGCCAAAATCCAGATGAAATACACACAGTTATTATTTTATTTTATTTTATTTGGGAAACACACAGTATCCATAATACATTATATGTGTAAAAGACTAAAGTTATAATACATAAACCAATTAAGTTTCCACTTACAAATAATATACATAAATTGCGATGTAGACAAAAATAAAAAGCAATAGACAAACAATAAAAAAAAAAAACAATAGACAAAAAGGAAACAAAAGGAACAAGAAAAACTACTTGCTCATCAAGAAGCTTTTAAATTTCTTGAGGGAGTCACAAAACAGGTCACTGTTGCCATACACTTCATTATGATTATAACAATATCTAAAAATAAAGGTGTTACGAGCATAATTGGTTTTAATTATTGGTAAACTAAAAAGAGATTTATTACGTGTACTGACTCGAGAACATCTAAAATTTATTTTGCTAAGTAAATAAGGTGAATCTACTTCATTATTTAATAGTTTGTACAAATATAATTGGTCTCTTAATTTCCTTCGATTTTCGAGACCAACTATTTCTAAAGTTTGGGATTTAAATCTATAAGTAAGATATTTAATAAATATTCTTTGAACTCTGTCCAATCTGGAGATATGAGTATTATAATGTGGGTTCCATACAGTAGAGGCATATTCAAGAACGGAACGGACCAATGAATTATAAAGAACAACAAGCGTGAGACTACTTTTAAATTCCCCTCCAACTCTTAAAATGAAACCAAGCATTCGATAAGCCTTCTCTGAAATAACATCAATGTGTTTATAAAAAGTCAACTTACTATCCAGACATACGCCCAGATCCTTCACCTCGATAACCCTATTAATGGATTCTGTACCTAAAGTATAATTATGTAAAATTGTTGTCATTTTTCTAGAAAAAGAAATAACTTTACATTTTTCTATGTTAAGTTGCAAAAAGTTACTATTACAATAATTAACTAATCTGTCCAGATCATTTTGCAGCATTTCACAATCAGATTGAGATTTAATAACTCTGAAGATTTTATTGTCATCGGCATAAAGTAAAAAATCGGAATGTTGAAAAACGTTTACAATATCATTAATAAATACATTGAATAAAAGGGGACCCAGATGGGATCCTTGAGGCACACCAGAAGTTACAGGCACAAATGAGGAACAAAAACCTTTTATTGTTACGGCTTGACTACGATCGCGCAAATACGATTCCAACCAACGCAGTAGGTCACCGTGTATACCCATTGCTTCAAGCTTACGAATAAGAAGGTAATGAGATATTTTGTCAAACGCTTTAGAATAATCCGTATACACGGCATCCACCTGGTACCCATCAACCATAGCACTTGCCACGATATGTGTGAATTCACAGAGATTCGACTCTGTAGATTTTTTGTTAACGAAACCATGCTGCTGAGGAATAATAATAGGTCTGATAATTGGAGACAATATGTCGTATACCATTCTCTCGAAGAGCTTAGCAACCGTGCATAGTTTAGAAATCGGCCTATAATTTTCAACATTATGCCTGTCACCAGACTTAAATACTGGTACGATATAACTTTGTTTCCACAAATGAGGCACAATACCCATTCTTAAAGATAAATTAAAAATAATAAAAAGTGGGACAACAACAGTTAAATAACAATTCCTAAGAAATATAGGCGGTAAATTATCTGGTCCTGCACTTTTATGTACATCCAAACATTTTAAATATTTGGATACATCCCTAATTGTAAAGGAAATTTGAGATAAATTTATTTGTGACATAGAATTCTCTTGGATCCGACTTCCGCTATCTTGAAACGCTAAATCCTCTTCATAGACCGATTGAAAATATCTATTGAAAAGCGTACCCATCTCACAACCATCAGTTGAAGAAACAGATTTTAAATACATACATTCTGGCAGGGAATGAGTACCCTTTTTAGACTTCACAAAAGTCCAGAAATATTTGCTACAAGATTTTATATTATTTTCTGAATTTCTTATGTAGCTTACATAACATTCTAACATTATTCGTTTCTCTCGTCTCCGAAGCAATTTAAATGTCTCACAATCCGATACCCTACCATATTTTTTCCAATTTCTATGGTGTTTCAATTTTTCATTAATTATTTTGATCAAAGCTTTACTGTACCACACAGGATATCCACGATTATTTTTTGATATTTTTAATGGAATTCGAGAGGATATGATGTTATTTATGTTATCATAGAATAATGAAACTGCTTTGTCAACATCGTTTACACTAAGAAGTTCATACCAATCAATTCTAGATATATCTTCATAACATCATCATAATTAGCTCTACCAAACAATCTAATTTTATAAGGATTTGATTGCAAGACTTGAAAAGTTGTGTTTAACACTATCTGTGTACAGGGTGATGAGAATCTTCAGGAACTAATGGAAACAATCCTCTCGACACAAAACAATTAAAATTACTCATTACTAAATCCAATAATCGATTATTAATGTTTAAGACATTACTGAATTGTTTAAAATTGTTAAAACTCAGAAAATTACTTATAGCATGCACATAACTATCAGAAGCATTAGCGTCTTGTAACAACATATGGCTACCCTCATTGCTATTAACCCACTTAACATTAGTCAAATTAAAATCACCAGTAACAATATAATAATCATTAGGACATTCAAGAACAGACTTATAAGGAGTATAAAGTATTGAGAGCCAAGCTTCACAGATAATTATTTTGTTACAATAGATAAATTAGATAGATAACCTCTGTATACATATATACAGGTGACTTTCAAATGGTTTGATTTAAAATTACACTTGTTATTTTAAATTACAATGTTACAGTATTGGGCAATTGTGAAAACAATTAAAATTTTTAAAAATTTTATTACATTTGTTGGCGTCCAAACAAAAACGGTCCAGTAGTAGGGTATTGAGTTCAGATTAGGTTCGGTATTTAGAATAGTCAATTCATAATAAAGATTAAAAAAATATTCAAAAACTGGCATATATTTTTTTGTCAGACATTTAAAGTTGAAACTCTAAAAAAGCTTGTTATGAGAAAAAGCATTTTTAAAGTTTAATTGACTAAAAACATACTTCTTCTACTTGTTTGTTTTTATTTAGAAATATCATATGAAGTCATTTACTATATGAACTTGTAGATAATTAATCAATTTTACCAACCTTACAACAGTGCATCTCGGAAACTAAATGCCGACCACTGAACCCTTTTTGCTTGGACGTCCACATTTCACAATTACAATGTTTTAAGTGTAATTACATTTCGGCCTGCACTGCAATGTTGTAACACGCGTGTGTGTGGTCCGGTGCGCAAGGCTCAACTCGAACTTGCGCTGGCCCTTCCGGCGCGTGGTGGCCACGGTGGTGCACGACTTCCGGCCGCTGGAGCCGTCGCAGCTGGCGCTGCGGCCCGGCGCCAAGGTGCTCGTGCTGAGCAAGGAGGGCGACGGCCGCGGCTGGTGGAAGGGCCGCACTCTCGACAAGGTCTCCTTCACCACTCCTCGCCGGCGACTTCGTCCTCGCGGACTCACTAATACTAGCCTATGTGTTTCCCCAGGGCTTAATCTATCGTCATTCTAAATTTCATTCAAATCGGTTCAGCGGTTTAGTAGTAAAATCGTAAGCTTCCTACAAACTACAGCCCTACTTCTGTCTTGCCAGTGGAACTTTACAATAATATGGAACACGTGTCCTATTATTTGCAATATGCAATATTTGTACTCAAGCCTGTTTTATATAAATATACACAGATGCCTATGTATAATCAAAGTACAATTGTACTTGTACAAGCATAAGCATCTAATAAGATAAATTTGCACTTGTTTTTTTAGATGCAAACATACTTATCTTTGATTTCATATGCACAGGCATATATTCGATGTCATATGCACAGGCATAATTATCTTAGATGTCATATACACAGGCATACTTATCTTAGATATAGTATATATACACAGGCGTATTTATCTTAGATATCATATACACAACCATACATATCTTACATGTTATATACACAACCATACTTATCTTGGATGTAGTATATGCACAGGCATATTAATCATCATAGATATAGATGATTATACACAGACATACTTATCTTTTTCAATGCATATTTTTAAATTCAACGTTCGGACGTAGGGAGACAACCGGTCGGGATATTTCCCGAAAGAGTGCGTACGGGAGGAGCCCGAATGCATCGGCGCGCTGGACTGATGTCAGCTGTGCCTCGCCGAGCGCGAGCTGCACTTCGCCCCGCCCCCGGCCCCGGCCCCGCCCCCCGCGCCGGCCAAGCCCCCGCCCCCGCACGCGCTCGCCGCGGACGTCGGCGACGACGATCAAGCCGACCTCGTCTGAATACACACGACGGTAACACATTGCGTTCCTCAATCTCACCTCTAATGACCAATATCAGCCAACTTACGTACTATAAATATGAGTTACTGCGCTCGCACAATATAATAATAGACTATGTCGTTTTGAATATTCTCAAACTTCTAACACATGTTGAAAATAATCATCAGTAATATATTTCGACACTCGGTTCTCGTTATATTTTCAGGGGTTATAGTTAACAAAAACATTTCGATTGATTCCGAGAAATATCAACTTGGCCATGGACAGAGTTTTGCTCAAATATCAGTGCCACATTATATTTGACATAAAAGTGGACAAATATTCGAGTTATGCATTGATATTAGCGAATCATTTTATTTGTGTAGCAATGATATGACAACTCCGAGTATTTGAGTATTTTTTTTACAAAGTGGCCAATATTAATGAACAAATAACATTCGCGACTAAATAAAATCATGACCAGACTAGTATATAAGATACATGACACATTATAATCACTATATGTACAGTAAGTCCACTTGAGTGGATTAAATAATAATTATTTTAGAAATGTCTGTGGTGTCCCTCTATTTTGTAAGTAAAAGATGGCAATGCAATCTCAATTTTATTTAGAATGAAATATGAATTATACAATATGCAGTATATTTATATGATATTGAAGTAGTGGTATAAAATTATCGAAATGTGAATATAATAGTATAAGTGGGTATTTTCATAGTATAAATAAGTGTTTTCTGTAAACTATGTGCTAAATTTATGCTCTCAATCGTCGTATCTCTTTTTATTCTTCATAAAGTATTGTACTGTAATTTGTGCTCGCTTCGTTGAAATCTTAGCACTGTACAATTTAATATGGTGCGTAAAATGCTTTAAAATTTCGAGGGTAAGTTTGTTTTGTTGTTTTAGAGATCTAATAAGAAAATTACGATTCATGACCTAAATGTACCTATAATATTTAGGATAGAAATATTTTTGTCGAGTCTAGTAGTTAGAATTCCAAACAAAAATGTTATAATATTTTCGCACTTCACAATTACATTTCGTGCTTGAATTCAATTTTTTTAGCACATTTTAAACTCTTTCGAGGTACCACAAATATTCACTTTTTATAAAGAGACGTCACAACGTATTCTTGTGGTCTCTTTCACACAAAAATAGTGAGATAAAGTGCCAAATGACATTTATGACGAAACTGCCTCCACTGACAATCAATTTTATAATAATAATAGTAAAAGTCTTTGGGTACAATTAACATCATGTAAGATTGCATCCTGCATAAATTTTACAAGTCACAATGGTTAGAAATATATTATTGTTAAAATTTATTAGCGCCTCTCTATAGAATATACAAAACAAGGCAGTATGAGTTCAGTTTCGTTGCCTCTCGAAAACCGGAAATTATAATAGTGTTCGATTCTTAAATTTTGCAAATGTGTTAGAATGGTACGGAATCAACATAAAAAAATATCGTTATATTTTTTTTCGAAGGCGAACTTTATCGATAATATGTGCATGCCGTGTATGTTACTATTTAAATTATCGTTAGGAAATCAGTTGTATATACCTCATCTCTGTTTATTCTTTCTACATTCCAATACTGAAGGGTTGTTTGCAAAAAATAGGTTTTAAGTCTATAATCTAATACAATTTTATGGTTGTGTGCTGTATGCAACAATTTTCTATTTTTCGCGAAATATTTGCATAATAGTTCAATTTTTGGAATCTGCCATTAAAATCATTCACATATCATCTAATTTAATTCAATGTGACACCTCTTTGGTCATCTTTTTAAAACTGTCTCGCATTTTAAAAATATAAAATTATGAAAAGTATTGTCTATTACATGTTGGATCTGTCTATGTAAATACTGTTAACTTATTCTTGTTCTGTACTAAATATGTATTTAGCGTAGCAATAAGATATGTTACGAGCACAATGAATGGTGTCCTTCCATATTTAACATAAATATACTAGTTTTATGTGATGACGATGGAATCAATGCGCTCGCTTAGAAATGTGATACAATGTGTTTTATACATCAGAGTGAGACGTATTTCATTCTAAATCGGATAATACATAAAACCGCTGTTATTGGAACTTCTGATAGCATAGCTTTTCCTTAGTAATTAATTAGTATATTGCATTCTACCCTACCGTCACGCCCAAAAGAGTCGTATCTCATATATATATATATATATATATATATACAAATATGTTTGTATTAATTTTTACTTGTAGAATTCAAAAATAATTAAAAAACTTAAAAGTACTAATGAACAAGGATTTGTTTGTTCTTATGTTTGTCAAATGCAACAGCTTAACAGTCTTAAAACATTGAGCATACTGATAGAGACGAAATATGTGTATTTCCATCTCTTTCTATTACAGACTTATGCGATATATTTCTTTCAGTCTAATAATTCGTGACGTGTGAAGGGGATATTTATTAGTTGTAAATCTGTGAAATAAATAAATAATCACGGACTGCTACAAATACGCTTGCTTGCGTCGCTGTATTGTTATTATATGTAACGATCGAATCTACCACTGGTTTGACAAAATATACACTAAGAAGAACCAAGAAACTGACATATACAAAATATAGTGTATCTGATTTAAAATGTTCGATTTATGTATTATTTTATAAGTATTTTATAAGTATTAGTATGTTACAGGTATGTACCCGACAACTCCTTAGATAAATTTTTTGTAACAAAAAAGTTCCGTATTTTTTAACACTCAATTTTTCCAAACACGTTATTGGCAAAAATATCTATCTATTGCCATTACAAAAGAAGTGATGTATGTACTTTCGATCGCACGTCTAAGCGGGCGTTTCTCTGCGTCAACTCTGTTAATGTAAATATAAAATTAGGAAGTGATAATTAATAAAAACTTAATATTATTAATTTTTACTTCTAATTTTGCGTCATAATAAATGAATATATAATATTAATTAATGTAATTTTAAATCAAATAGTGCCACTTTAAAAACTTAAATTTTTAAATATAAAATGCTTAGTAAACCCACCTTAATTCTCGTTTTTAATAACCACCGCTTGTAACGAGTTGTGAGTGAACTTCTAAATGAAATAAATAAAATAATATATGTTTAAAACAAAATTATAAACAGTATGTAGTTTGCTTGTCCATGACGACAGGGTCTGGACGTTGTTGAATGTGAAAATATATATCAAATTCATAGGGTGCATATGTAGAGATCTATATCTACAGCTAGGGTGCGTATTATACAGATATGAGAATACGGTTGTTGTAACGTCTATAGATATATTTTTTGTATTAAGTTGGACAGCGGAGGGAACGATATTGTTAAGCTACCAAGTAACGGTGGGATTTTAGTGTTGCGCAACAGTCTATAGTTTGACTATCCATAGTCGATAGTTGACCATGAAAAATAGTCACGATATCGATAGTACTTATCGATAACATTGTCACTTAGCAGTACTATAGATAATGGTGTCGATATTGTGATTATATGGGATTTGTAATATTGCGTCGCGATTTTAAACCGTTTTTGGTAACATTTTAAAATTATTTTTATGCTTTTACACAATTGTGCATTTATTGATCTCAGGGTCATATTGGTGGACTGCAGTCAAATCTGAAACTGGCCTTGAAGGCTACAGAATGAATGATTTTGAGTTTTATCTCATGGCAATAAGGCAGAAAGAGAAAACATGCTATGCATATGATATATTAAAAGAAAGGTCAACTAAAATTAAGGCTGAAGAATTAATAAGGCCGTCCTGATTTCAGTTCAGTATTTATTCCAGTTTATCAATATGTATCTCACATAGGCACTTTGAATGAATTAAGAAACAATAAACCTTAAGGCGTTGGTAATTTCCAATATAATTATGCAAAAAAAATAGATATTTGTACATTCATTTACCCATGTGATTGATTAAAATTTTAATTATTGATATTTTATTTGTGTCTTTATATTGTATACAGGTGTGACAGAACCCTGTCCGATCCAATAGCAGTGAGTTCCACAAAAATAAACAACTTTTTTATATTTCAATTACATATACCAGTACTGCGTATTGTTAATGAAGGATCGATAGTTTTGGCGTTAGTATCGTGACCTCTCTAAATGTAGTAATCGAATCTGAGTAATATCGATAGTACTATTGATATTATCGTCTTTGAAAGTATCAATATATATATACACTATTAAAACAGCGACAGTTGCTGTACTATCTGTTAGTTTGAATCGACACTATTCCTAGTGTTATCGATAGTTTGACTATTTTTGAGGTCAAGTATCGATAGTTAAAATTGTGTATAACTTAACAACACTAGAGTGAATCAATCTTACATAGATTATAATTCAAAGAGAAATGTTTGAATTACTGTTTCAACACTTAGTCTACAGTACATGAAGAAGAGATTTTTGCCAGTGTTTGCTATAAAAAAAGTGACAAGATCGGCATTGATATCGTAAATCACAATTGCTAGTTTTATACGGAAGATTTTAACACAAATACTTTAATAGTTATTTAAAAAAAAAATCGTTCCTTCAAAATGTTACACAGAAATATTGTTTATTAGACTGTGGAAACCGGCAGGGTTTTTATTACATCTGTGAATATACGCATATTGTAGTTGAAATATAAATATTAATGTTATAAATATACAGTATCAACTTCTGTGACATTTGTGGTAATGTTGTGACATGGTTGTCACTGTCCTTGAATGAAATCGCGCCAAATGCGACACGCACACATAGTTATTCGTTAGTGTTGTAATCTTAATGTGTATATGGGCTCGATGTCTGTACCTCCCGCATATGTCGGTGCTAGCAATGATTTTGTGTTCATTGTTTTCATTCGCTTTTATTATGATGATGTGTGCCCGGGAAATGTGTAGTATAAATTGTATTTTGATATTATTTATGTTCACTGTTTGTAAATATTATACAGAAATGGCATATCTCACTGTTCGGTAGATAATACGACTCCACAATAAACACACATGGAGATATTAATGTTGATTTTATTTTTATTAACCATATTTTATATGACTAATAGTTTTAACATATATGTACAGGTGATGTTTTAAAATCATTGGCTTCCTTGACTTAACATTGGTATTAAAATTCTGAAACCTTGAACTCGTCTTGTAATCGTGAAAAGCCAGTTCAAAGGCGTTTGCGTTTGCAAACAGAAGCCCTCCCACCCCTAAAATGCTGTGCGATATCTGCCCTTCCTCTCGTTCTGTATGGAATTAATTGTTCAGGTAATATTGATGCTGTCAGTTCGGGACCTTGTCGGATATTATGCTCTGTTATCACTCACTAGCAAAAGCAGTGAATTGCAGACGCATAGATTGCAATCATTTGATACCAATAACTGCAGTCACTTTATATAGATACGTATTACAAGATTATAATTTAATTTTAAATATAGTGAAAATAAACAACTTTCTTAAAAAAACAATACTTTTATTTTAAGTACAACTTACAAAATAGAAATTTTATATTATAGTTTACCTTCTCACACTCACTTTTGGCATGGCGACTTACGATTGTATCGTCACTGTCGTGTTTTGGCGCGTTCAATCGCGGTATCAAAATCGCAATATCGAGCTTTTTGAACAGTCGATCACTGAGCTAGAAGTAGCAAGTGCTAACAATCAAACATTCAAATGCGATAAGCGATTAAAAGAGCATTCGATACGATTATACGATTTAGTATATCATAGATGGGCAATGCAAAAGAGACAGAGTATTGAATACATTAGAGCGAGATAGGCGAGACCATTAACGTACACGGGATAGTCCAATATGACCTCAGCGTCAGTTCGAACGAAATTTGTCCAACATATATTTTAAAAATCTCAGGTTTTACTGTATAATTTTGTGTGCAGTGCCGGGATGTAACTCGTCACAGAAAAAAACTAACAGAATTACACATTTTACATGAAAGTACTATTAAAATATTTTGTTGTCTAACTGCAATGTTTTAGAACTACCACAAATGTTTTGGACTTAAATGGGTAGGAAAAATTATCACAATTAACGACATTAATCCCATGAATACTTACGAATTCAGTTTAAAATTATAACAAATACGTGAATCCTGCTGTCCATACCTGACTTTGATAGGGACTTATTGATGCCGCACCCGTCACTTTACACACACATGCACATACACGCACACATGTGTATTCGCTTTTTGGTGTCCCCGTAATCACTTCGTTGCCAATCATAGTTACATAATACATCTATGATTCGTATATACAGACACATAGCACGTCAGCACCTACCAGTACACGTAAAAAAAATGAGCAAAACGTATCCGCGCAGACACGGCCCGACTGTTAGATGTGAATACGTCTATAGAAAATCTATGTAATGATATTTTTTATGTATATGCTTTAACATACTAGATAGATAGCTACACGTGTCTGTAGATATGAACGCTTCTTTAATCGTCGATTACCAATGCTAAAAGTCGCCAGTGTGATCAGGACCTAAACAATATTTTTCTACAAATTCGTGAAAGTTATGTTCTTACTGAATTTATGATATATAATCTTAATAACAACCTTAATCTATAATATGAAACGCAGAAATAAATGCAAATAAACTTGGATTTGTAGATAAATTGGACTTGGTATCGATATACATTTATGAATAAATTAGTACAACACTAAAAAACGCACGACATACTGAATCGACCTACTCACATTCAGCTTTTTACAACCTTATAATTTATTAGCAGAATTTTCATGCTCTCTTTACACTTAATAAAGGAAATAGATATGATATCGATGTAATCACCATGTATGTGTTAATAGTATTAGCAAGTCCATTTGACAAGGAAGGTATTTTTACGGAATTTTATTTCATTCCACAAAGAATAGCTCCTATATACTATATTATATATAAATATATTAGTTTCGAAGCAGACAAGGGTAAGTTATATATCCTTATCTGCTCTGCACATGATAGAAAAACGACATGTCTTTAAAGCAACTTAAACAGTGGCGGATTTACATAAGGGCACTTTGGACACGTGCCCGGGGCCCCCACAAATTGAATAACTCATTTTTTTGTCTCCTACAGTTTCGAAAAATCAAAGAAGGTGAAACATACACATTGATAATTCAAATAATAAAACTTATTGAGAAAATATAATGTTTAATAACCGATAATTTTTTAATATATTATACATAATTAGATAATAAAAAACTAAAAGAGTAGTTTTCCACTACATAGATTCACAATATATAAAATATATTGATCAATTCGCTTTTGATTGCCTCACAAGGCGGCCCCACAGCCTTTGTGCGCAAGGGCCCGTTAGGTATAAATCCGGCGCTTAACTTAAATACAAGCATATAACAAAAGCCAATCCTATCTGGAAGACGGAGATCCGTCCGTGCTCCGGACACAATAACAAAACTTGTATTACAATTATTGCTTTTCAAAAATCTTTACTTCTGTACTACACCGACTATAAAATCTAAAACAAGGAAAATATGAGAAAAGTCATAGTTCTCGTAGATCCTTAGAGATTAATTTATCATTTACAAAGTTACCGTTTTATGATTACATATAGGTGTAAATACATACTACTGTATTTTTACTGAATGCGAACTTTTACCGCAGTGAGCTGTGCGGTGAGCAAGACAGTCGTTTTTTGTCACTGTACTTATTAATTCGCCCGCATAAGAATAAAAATATTTTTGAGTAATTTGTGTAATAACCTGTATATGTGGTAATTAATAGATCGGAACTATTGCGAATATTAAATTAGAGAATTTAAAAATATTAATCAGTAGGGGAAAAGGGGGTAATGGGAGTCACTTAAGCGAGAAATCAAATAAAACCTTAATTATAAATGATATATTTATTGCAACTGCCAATATACTAAATTTACTTAACTAGCTATCATTTGACATCAATTTCAATCATTTTGGTAATTATAACAATTAAAAAAAAACAGATTTGACTCTCATTGAACTGACGTAAGGGCAATGGTGGTCACCCTCTGGACATCGGAGTCAAAGTAAATTTAGCAGACATCGCAAACATAACCTTCGGCCGACTCCCACCCAGTACAGTCCGCGTGAGCACATAACCCACATTTCGTTGTTCCTTGCGAAATCATTGCATACCAGGCATCAGTTTTCAGCATCTTCTGCATCGTCATCCTCATCATCCTGGAAAATGTCGTGAGTATTTACATCTGATACTGAAGTTTTGTTTGATTCTTGAAGTATTCGTCACTTTGTCTTTTCATTGTTCTTCTTCTGTACTTTAGTTTTCTTTCCCTGACCTTTACCTTGCCATTTCCTTTTTCTTTCTCTTTCTCTTCACCTGAGTCACCTGACTCTCATTTCACACAACTACACTAATAAGAAAAAAGTTGAAATTAAAAAAACCTATGAAACACTGACGAAATCTAAATTTTACTTCACTATTTTGAATGTCTGACTAAACGCACGTGAACATTTTAATCGTGTACTTTAAAAAAATCTACGCTTACTTTCTATTTTATAACGACGAAAAATTACATTAGCGGAGCGCAAAAACAAAACACAGACATTCCTTACAAGCGCGAGCCGTTCAACACAGTGCCGAGGGGCATAGGTGGAGTAGAAGAGATCGTTTACGCGATACTCACGTGTATAGTTACGTAGATTTGTGGGTGACTCCCATTACCCTGTTCTCCCCTAACCTTCTTATATTCGCAAAACACATTCTAAGCGTGCATTACAGATATACATATATTTTATTATTATATTTACGATCAATAGACTTTATAACTTCAGACAACATGTTCCATACTAGGAGGTGAGGCAAATAAAATTAAATAGTAGATATGCGTGGGTGTTGTTTTCTAATTAGCAATCAATTATCAATCAATCAATCTGCTTATCCAATAATAAATGTCTATCGATAACACAGGTGTCAACTTATATGATTTACCTCACCGTCGCTGCTGCTGCTGGGACATGGCGTCTGAAATCTATGATTAACATAATAGAAATATGTAACTAACAATCCAACAAAACCTATAACAAAAATTCTTTTCGTGTCATAGTACAACCGTCTGCCAGTCGAATAGTGTTTGTGACATCTATAATTAATATGCACGTTTGTCACTTCAAATCCGGAGTACTACTGCCAAGATACGTCCTCAAGTCCGAAGTAGTGGATCTAATGAGTTTGGCCGGTATTGTTTCTCTGTTGAGCCTCTTATACGCGGCATATCGGTGACACCCGCCGAAACTGTAGTAGTAATTACCGCCCTCCGAGCCTTTAATCCAAAGTATGTCGATTGGTGGCACGTCATCGGCTTCCTCCTCTTTCTAAAATATAAAAAATAGTACATACCAAATAGCTTATCCATAGATAGAAATCGAGCCTACATCACAAGGTAAAAGCATTTTATGATTGGTAAAAAAACGATAAAAATGCTAAAACGCTATACATAAAATATACAATAAAAGATTACCACTTGATTCAAAATTAACTTGAAAAAATAATGGGGCAGTACAATTCTTGAAAAAATTATCGTCTGTCTGTCTATATGACTGCGCTAATCTCCAGAGCTATGGTCGATCCTAGTTTTCGAAGTCGTACAGTAATAAATGACAAGACATACTTAATCATGTTTGTTTAAATTTAATATGACGCTTACATGAACGTTTTAATTTATTTCTTAATGAATCCACTATTTTTGCGATTGACCCTAATGTCTTTTGAATATATCTGCATACCAATAACGGTTTTAACAATAAATACCGTTGTAAACAAACACTGTCTCATTTATACATCACGATATCCTGTTTTTAAAGCTCGCGAATGGATTTATTATCATTTTCAAGGTTTGGTACCCTAAAATGAATTAAATGTAAACCTCTATGAGCTCCAATGACACCTCATACAAGATGTTTGAACAATTCAACATGGCCCTGTATTACGACATAAGGCACTGACTAAAAAAATTCATCATTCCGACCGCATCATATGACGATTATTTATTACCAAATTCAAGAGCCAGAGAAGGTCGTTTAAAAAATATGTAATACTTATGGCAAAAATGAAAATTATTATGCGTCTGGCTGAAACAGAATTTTCAGCAGGAACCGAAACGAAAACCGAATCGTCGACCTCGATCTCAGTTTCCGAAACCGAAACTTATTTAGACAACTTAAAGTGTATGTTGTGTACTAAAATCTATTATATTCTTTACACATAAATAGTTAACTCGTGTTAAATAAATTAAAAAACAATAATTAAAGTACGTAACATAAAATGTGTGTATAACAGAATAACTCAACAAAAAGCGAGAAAAACAAACTCGACAGTCACGCCGGCCGGCGAACTCAGCTGACCATACAAGAGCAACGAGGCCACGAACTCACCCGAAGTTAGCCGAACGATGCGCGACAATTCACGAACGCTGAATTTTGGCTGAGTTCTAGCCGGAATTAAAATTGTGGCCAAAATTAGATTATTTGGCCAAAATTGGCTGAAACCGAAACCTAATCTCCGATAGGTCTATTTAGTTATTAACCTATAACTCTATTATGAAGAATAATTAAACTTGTACTAAACAAGAAGTAACTTTAATTTCTTGGATTCATGACTGGAGTAGAGGCCAAAAAAGTAAGGACCTCAAAGGAATGATTTCAATTCATCAAGGATTTAAGTGCGAGCTAACGTGTCCCATGTTATTAAGTTTTTTTTTTTTGTTTCTGCGAAAGGAAATATCCCCACGGACGCTTAGCCGGACTCAACGCAGACCGAGTGGTGTCGGACTCGAACCGACAAAAAACCCTCTCTTTGCTGTTAGCCCTACTGGCTTTTTCAGCGTCACTGGTCACACCTGGGGCGAACGGAGAAGGCGCTCTACCAGATAGTCGACCTTCTGAGGGTTCCTCCAGCTCAGGGATGCCTTCATATGCAGGACAGCCCTCGGCTCAGCGCGTCGCTCAAAGAGCATCCACACCTGCGTGGATTTTAGTGACATCCTGTTAGGACTGGACCTATAGCGGACCCGAGCGGCGTAAAAGCTGAAGGCTAACTCGTGCGCTAATGTTAGTGTTTTACATGACGTGATCGAGCTTCTAACGGGTGTGGGTGGGTGTAGCGGTGGTGGCGGTGCGGTTGTAGTCTATGTGTAATCATGTTTGTGTTATTAGAACCTGTTGTGATTAAGTACGTATCATATTTCGATTCAAATACTATAAAAATATTTATTATAATAACAGTTGACAACCTCGCCTTCACTCAAAGGTTATAAGCAATTACCATAAAAGTATAGATTTCTATTACCTGTATTGTCTCCATAAGTGACTGTACTTTTCTTTCATCCAGTTCCGGTATGAATGGCCTCGTTATAACCGACATGGGAACATCGTGTACTTCCTCCTTATAAGCGCTGTGTACACTTGTCATTTTGCACACTAGAAAAATAATAAAGAAACGAATACCAATTTTGATACAATTGTGAACGAACATTTTATTACATACGGCTAAACATGTAAATAGATTAGGAAAGATAAAACACATGCATATTTTTAATGATTATATAATCGTCAATCAAGTCATAATAGATACAGGGCCGTCTTTACTCAGGGGTGAAGAGGTGCGGGGCATCCAGCGCAAGCTCCTATGGGGCACAAATTGAGCCTCGTATCTTGATCAGTTGCTATTTGATCCTAAATTAATTCCAGAAGAATTTGAATGTGAAACTGAATTCACAGAAACTGCTCGTTCACGTTCAAAAAGAAAATTTTAATTACGAGGCTGCACACGAGCTCATTTGAGACCCAAAGACAAATTTTAAAATCGATTTGAATTTTTTTTACTTGACAGCACTTAGAATTAAACAAAAGAGTGGATTCGTTAATAGAGCACGATAACAATTTTTCTTTATCGCAAGACGTTGAAGAAGGAGAAAATTATGGAGATCGACCAAAAAAAAGCTAAACCTACCTACCACCAAGTACTACCTTCGCCTTCCCTTCGCCAAAAATTAACGTGTGAAAATAGATCAGATATTTACGGGAAGGATTTATTCAATGATTTAGAATTGCTGCCAATATTTTTTACAAATAAAAAGCACAACTCCACATGTATGCAAATAATTTTATGTTCGTGTTTCGTAACCTTTCAACGAAGGCAAAAGGGCTAAAGGTTTCCAGATTGAAAATAATAAAAAACTAGTCATCTATGACCCAAGATAAATTTACAAGCTTGGCCGATATAAGCATAGAAATAAAACTATTGATGTTATATTAGACGATATAATTAAAAACTACCAATTCCAAAGCCCGAAAAATGTGATTTTGTTTAAAAGTAATAATTAATAATTAATTAATAATTAAATGCGATGCATAATGATTAATTTAATGTGATTTTATAGAATAAATAAGAAAAAACGTAAAAATTACAACACATTATTTTGTCGACAAGAGGTTAAAGAGGGCTCAGGCTGATTCAGCACCCCGACGCCAAATATACTTACGACGGTGCTGAATACATGGTTCTGATATACTCGTCGTTATAATTATCTCTACGATAATCCTACCTGATACATATTAATGATTGAATAGTTGTTAATTTGTTATTTGTACGTGAACTTGAGTAAAAGTTCAGTTACAGAGATAAGATAACTAAATTCAAAGCTATCCAGGGGGTCGGCTCTTTCTAAAAAATTCGAATTATCTATCGGTCGAAAAATCTAATCTTCTTAATAAATAATCTAAAGCCAAAAAGATTATCTAAATTCAAATTGATAACCAATTATTACAACAACAACAACACAACACAACTTCACGCTGTATACCTATATACCTAACAGGCCAGTCAGAGAAGGAACGCCAAGCATCGCAGTCTTTACATACTTTCTTTCGATCCTCAAATCTCATCAATCTCCTTACACACTTTCGCCTAGTTACGTGACTGCTTTTGACATTTCCATAAGCATAATTAATTGGGCTGTCCAATGCCATAATGTCGTACTGTAATGCTAATATCGTGACGATGCTTGACGTTGTTTCTGTTTTCTCTATAATATAATATAATATCACAATCCTCTTTATGCTTCATCAAACCTCATAATTTTCCTCACACTCTTATACCGCAGTCTATGAGTGTTTTGGACTCTCTGGAGTTCTAATCGTCATATTACTTGTCTCCCGACCTAGTAAAAAAAATGAGCCGTCGCGGTACTCCCGGCAGATTTGAAACATCGAAATTATTTTGTATAGAAAATATGCATGAAAGCAGTGCCGGATTAAGCAAGCGCGGGGTCCGTAGCAAATTCTATCAAGGGGCCCATAATCTGCTATGGGTTTTTAACTATAAAGTGGTAAAAAAAATTCAACACTCAATAAATTCTTCTTTTTTTTTCAGACATTTCACACAGCGCCATCTAGTCCCAAAGTAAGCTGCATAGCGCTTGTGTTATGGGTACTAGACAACTGATATACTACTTATATACTTTTTCTTTTGTAAATAAATACATATTATACATAAACACCCAGACTCGGGACGGGAATCGAACCCGCAACCCCCGTTTACTTCGAGACGCGCTTAGCCGTTGCGCAACGGAGGTCGTCCATTTGCCATCTATATGTTATAATTTTGTTGGTGTTTAATAGTACAATAGATCACTATAGGCACTGTTGAGCGCTGACAAGTACATTAAGCCAGAGATGAGGTTGACTTGGCAATTTAGAATAATTTTAATAAGGAAACTAACAATTTAACACTGAGATAAATACACAAAAAAATTATAAATCTTTCTTAGTGCATAGTTCAAAGCCCATATTTATTACAAAGTATATTATATTTTTAGGAATGGTTAAATCTTATATTTTATCAATGGTGTACTTTAAATTTAAAAGTACACCGAGGCCCCGCGGTGGGGCCCCCTTTTGCGCGGGGCTCGTAGCAATTGCTACTCCTGCTACGTGGTTAATCCGGCACTGCATGAAAGGATGGTTTATTAAAGAAAATCAATGACATGACATAATCAAAATGACATAATCAAATGACATAATCAAAAACAAAATGTTCAGATTTTTTTAATGAAAAAAATTATTCTTTACTTAAAAAACATAGGCAACGTGTTCCAATGTGAATAACACTGCATACGCAATATAGGGTACAAGCTCAGTCCAAGCACGTGGCGACGCGTCGCCACGGCAACAGCCGGTCTGACCCGCCACAAGATGTTCCGCATCAAAAAAAGTTTCCCTAGCCTCCTTCAGTCTCTCTTCATTCATTCTTTCTACATGCTTCAAATACGCATTCCTTATTGCCAGTTACATACGTACCACATTGCAAAATACATACGATGTTTGCTTTACGTGTTGTATCCGCAACAGTGACATGCTACATATTCTCCTGAGATCGTGTTGTTAACGCATTTATCATAGTCCCTACTACCTACCTACTTTCATTTAAGTTCAGACATTTCCCGATTTTATTACCGTAGAACAAAGTAACATTACTTTCATTTTGACGCTATCGGGTATAGATGTAGATGCAGAAAGTAGCGCAGTTTCACCGATCCGGTTTTTATTCGATATATACTTAGTTGGCTTTTAAGAGGCTATCTAATTGCATAAGTATTTCATAAATCAAAACATTTATACAAAGTAATGATGACAACACTCCATTCGTGCTTTTTAGACAGTTATTGTAGTTTAAGGTGTTAATGAAAAATATAAATACTCTTCTGAAAGCACTTCACAATACCTCATAATAAAAAATAGTTGCAAGTACTTACATTGTTTTGCTGTCGATCGCGATACTCTATTAGATAAACCACTAATGTATTTTATCATAACAAACTTGAGGAATAAGTGAAATTATTACGTTCTTCACCTGACTTTTATGAGCGATTCGATGACACTGGAGTGAACAAGTGAAGTAAGCGGCGTTATACATACAGCTGATTCATAATCTATTTTCAAGGTTACGATTAAGTAGTAGCGCAAATACATTCATTCTAGAGCGCGATCGCGTCGTACGTTTTGGTTGGCCAATATAAAATATAATGGCTCGTCAGATGACGCGGTTTCGCATATGCATTATTAAATGTTCACCTTACACCCGACTGCGATGAAGCGAAAAGGCGGTTCCCAAATATATATAAGGTGCTGAATGCTTAATTTATCTTTTTTAATTTATCTTTTAAATTGCTAAATCAAATGTCACGACGAGCTTGACAGTTAATGATTAAAAACTGCTACGTCAAATATAACACCAAAGTTTAAGATAATATTGCTAAAATTTTATAATTTGTACGGCAAATTGCGATCAGGGTTATGATCGTAGCAGCGTATGCATTTATGTGTAAATATTTCAATGTGTGTTTACATATTCCCTTAGTCTCACAGACCCGTAACCACTATCGATTTCAACGTACGTGTGGCTTAGGCTAGCTGTAGCCTTACCCTGAAAATAACTAGGCGCGTTCCCAGCCTGTTACAAGAGGCCACTAAGGGGCCTTCGGGGTGGCGACCGATCAGATGAGGACTCCGGTCATTCATCCACGCGACCCCGAGGAGGACGACAGAGCCAATGGTTCGCGCTGTTGTAGCATGCGAGTGCACAGGACAGCGCGAGGGGCTTGCGTTCCGTAGAACCAGAGCCCCTCGACATCTCGCCAACCACGACGACCGTCAGGTTTTAGTGGGTATACTCAGTACAGGAGTCACACCGCTCTCAAGTGGGACAGGGATCCATAAAGCATTTTCTAACGTAAGAAAGTTTTTTGTAACACAGTAAATAAAGACTATTTGGACTGTAATGATGGGTGTCAAATTTAAGAGATTGAGGTCATTTCAAAAATATATTAGACATACATATCTTCACGCTGTATCTCTAACGTGATTGTCAAAAAGGACGGAGTGCCAAGCTTTGCGATCCTTACATACTTATTTCGCATTTGCGAATGTCATCATTCTCCTCACACATTTTTGCCTAGGTATGCGGGTTTTGATATTTCCGTCAGCCAACACTCTGGCTATTTGATATTCGTAAGTCAGCTTTGGTCTTCCTTAGCTTCTGCTACCTCTCACTTTCGCTCTGTAGATTTTCTTCGTCACTCATTCCTTCCATGTGCCCGAACCAACTTCATTTGTAAAATAACACTGTAGTGCAATACTGTCATACTACGTATCTCTTGGTATAAGACAAGACATTAGCCAAAAACGTGATATAAAACAATATTTTTCATTTTAATATTTAAATAAAAATCATAATTGTTGAAATAAAACCCATTGACCAAGTCTAAAACATCAGCGACCCTCAATCTTGTTTGTTTCGGGCTACGTGTTCATAATATCGCTAACATAGCTATTTCAAACGAGTTTAAAAAAAACATGAATGAGTTTATGCAGTATATATTAGCAGAGTCATGAGATCATTTGTGTAATAACCTTATCTAAAACAGCCCTATGCTGTGTTAGTCTGAAAAGTCTATCTGCCAATGAAAGTTCCGTTAAAAACGGTTTATTTCGGACATTTGCCCAAAGATTATGTGATTTTCTTGCACTTTGATGCTTTATCCACCGCTAAATAGAAACGGCGTGATTTATATAAATACGTTATTCTGGATATAAATAAAACAAACATTATAACTACACAAAAATGTATTTTATTTAGTCAATCTGATGGTCGCAATAACATTGAACTTGTCGTATACATGAGTGATCACGCCGCCGCCGTCCGCGCCATAGTTGCTTCCAACACCTACTCTTTCCATCACAATAAATATATCTTTGTTACAATGGATATCTGCAGCGGCGCAACACAATTACAATGTTTCACAGAAAATTTAAACACTTTCATTTATATTTCTCGTATACTGTTTCAGATATATTGTTTTAGAACACATCAACTTAACACTAGCAAAGAATTTTCATGTCCGTACTATGACTAATCGCAAATGGAACTAACCGGTAAATAACGTGCGTGTCATGTGATAAACGACAGAAATTATAATAATAAAATGATTAACATTATTAAATACATAACTTAGTCTAAAATGAATAAAATAATATTTTTGTGCTAAGAAAAATTATAGCACCACATAAAAATATAGTTCATTTTGTTCTGATATTCACAACTCCTTATGTCCATGATTTTTAAAAACAATTCGAAGATATGACACTGGGTTCCAATAAATATCTCGCTATTGTTAGGACTCTATAAGAGACATTAGGCCCGGCACCGTGTGGACCAAAACTAACACAACCATAGACAATAAAATATTAAAATTGCACACAAGTTTGGGCAGTGCGCCCGCGCAGTTGACGATCACGTCTGAAGGCACCGATGCTTCTTGACATTTAAATAATATCTCAAATAAATGGTTTTTATTAAATTTAGAATTGGCTTGGTTGGAAATATTAGTTTAAAAGCCAAAAAAAGAGTACAATGGGATTAAATAACTATATTGTTCTTTTTTTTTGAGAATGTCAAGCTAAGATATGATTAATATTACACCGCCAAACCACTGGCCGGTTTTATTAAATTTAAATAAAACAAAAAAGTTGTCATAATTCACATTCTCTTTTCAAAACAACTCAGTGGCTGTTTCATTTAAAAAGAATAAACTTTCTGACGGTGTATTTATTTTCTATGGAATATAGAAAATACAATTTATCGTTAAAAAGCATCGTAGCTCTCAGACGGTAGATTCAAGGACGCACCCAACGGACACCAATCAGCACAGAATAGTTCAAAGACTTAATAGTTACAATTACACTAGTATAGCTTACAATTATCGTATATTTATATCCACCATAGAGCAGACTAATTATTGATCAAATAGAAACACGAGATCCATGCCAATGTGTGATGCTTAATACTGCGAAATGATTACATGATGTCGTTCAATATCCACCAGTCAAAATAATACTATAGCTGCCACAATCGACAAAACAATTTCCAGGAAATAAAAGACATTTCGCGAATGATTAGAATACTGTGTACCAGTCTGATAGATTAAATAATACATGGGAAACGTTACATCCTTCCAAAAATACGCTCACTAGAGATATAGTACCTAGTTTTGTGTATGTATTAGTATACAATGATCTATGTCATGAGGCAGTGTGGCGCCCGCACGCTGCCCCCGACAGCTCGTCTACCTACGTATGTATAATATAGTTATGTTATGTAAATGGCAATTCTGTGGAAGCTGCACAAATTATGCGTTGTACCCGTTACCTGAAAAAACAATACATAACTATTATGAACAGTTGTGTTTGGAATGGCGCATAAGAACGACTAAAAACGTCGTTGCTCTGAATTTCAATAGAAAAATATACTCGAAAATTATGGCCAAAAACATGGAGAGTAAAGTTATGGAGTCAATTTTTTTTTACTCTTGACTTACAAGGCTATAATGTTGTATCTTTTGTACCAATTACAAATTATGTTATACGTTAAGGGGAAGAAAGTGGGCCCATATCGATAGGTGTTACAGCTTTAATGACATCACATATTGTAGTACAATATAAAAACAATTTCTAAGCATGCAATAATTTGATTTGTTTTAATTTAATTTAATTTGCAATGGAAGTGATTGTTACTTACAATATGGGCATATTATGGCCAATAATAATAGCAATGTTATCTCAGTCAAAACTAATTATAAATTGGAGATTGCGTGGACGTCATAACCGGAAACGGGAATTACACAAGTGTGACGATTCCCCCTCTCCTAATTCGAAGGTTAAGAGTCCGCCTATGCAAACTTTGGTGTATTTTGTGCCCTGAATCTCGATGTCTAAGATGACTGAGTTAGATATTTACAACTTCAACTGTTTATCTTGAAATTCTTAAACGTGGAAACATGATTGGAGAAAAAAATCTAAACAAAAATCCAGAAAAAATCCTGTTTTATACAAAGATCCAGTTGCATCTCCGAAATTCCACAGAATTGTAAAACGATTTTTACTAAAATGGATTGGTAATTAAATATCTCAAATCTTTAAAATCGAAAAACCAAATGTTGAGATTTCTCCGCTTTAAAATATGGTCAAACCGCAATTTGCGAGTCAACTTTGTGGTTATCGCCATAGGGCGCTGTGGTAATGGACGAATTCGTTCGCCACCGGGCTGCACAGGCGGACTCTTAAGTCGGGCGCTGTATATGAGTCATACCGCGCGGCGCCTACGGCGAGAGGTCCTGGTGGTGCATGGGGTCGTAGCCCATGGAGCCGTCGTAGGGCGGCTGCGGCTGCTCGTAGCCCGCCGCCGGCAGCGAGTAGCCCATGGAGTCCTGCGCCGGCGCCGGAGACATCATGGGCGTGGCCGTGCCTGACGTGGCGCCCATCGAGTATGGCGACGCGCCTGCTGCTGCACACACACGCCTCGTCACACGTGCGCGCACACACGCACACGCACACACACGCACACACACACGCACAAGGGAGGACCGCACGGTTATTACACAACTTGCAGTCAGCATGCGACAGCCAAATATCACGCGATATCTGCTGTCAAAACGACAATTTTTATATGTAATTTGTATATGGTGGTGGCGCTATATCTACCGCGAAAAGCGCATTTTACGGTGGCGCAATAGCCACGCAATCATCATACGTGATATCAATGTTTTATTACAATTATGGTAATTACCGGTTGCGCAATGATCGCGTGGGTGTTGCTGTCTGCAAATTTTTAGGTAATAAACCCGCCGATGTGTTCATTGGAAAATTTCACGAAAATAAAAGCTAAAGTAGGAACTTATAAGTAAATTCTCTGAATTGGAACTTGTTTCCGGTAATACTCACTAATTCTCTCAATTTTGGGAATTGTGGCAGAAATAACACCACTGTACATACACACACACACTATAAAACACAAATACACAACTTGGGACCACCCCATGGTCACACGACTAACTCATTATTTCGACACACACATACATAGAAATAAAACACTTCTTAAAACTGCCTCACTTTATATTCACAAAACTAAGACCACCATTCCATACATCATTATTGTTTTCTCACACACACTACCTAGGACCGCCGCACACAGCAGATATTTGCAACATTAACGTCTTTTTCTTGATAATCCACATTTTTGTATCAAACTTAATTGAATCCCACAACAGGTCGAACAGAAACATTCCAAATTACTTTTGAATACAACACCCAGAACAATTTATTGTTAGTTCTCTAATGACAGTTTTTATCATGAGTATGAGCCGACAAAATCTATAAAAAATTGATTGTTTGACCAAGCCATATTCGGAATGTGTTATGTTATATACGTTATATTCATTACGTACAGTGCGCGCCGGTCCTAACTTACGAAAACCTACATAAAAGACCAGTAAATCTTCAATCACAAATAAAAAACTAGATACACAAGCAACGCTCCAAAAATGTACAAACCAAATGTGCACTCAAATGAGTTTTTGAGTGCACTTCTGTATTAGTAGTATTCGAAAATGTTAACAGCGAACATGGCAGTGTACTTCAAAAATTGTTAAAACGACACATCTAGAACGCTAAAGAATGACGGAAATTCTTATTTTCGGTTAATAAATTCAATAATATTATTATAGTGTTTATTATTTCGTTATAGTAATAACATTACATAGCTCTTTTTATTAAATTCGTCATCACATTTTTAAATATTGCCACGATATAATATGCCTTAACTTTGTCACTTTCACGCAACAAATCAAAATGACGTAAATAGGAATTCAAAAATGGATATGTGAATTATACTTGACGCACGAGACGTAACATTGCATTTTAAATATTTTTTATAACAAACTTCGTTTCAACGTCACGCAAGAATCGAGCTTTTATAACCTTATGGTTTGACAGTTAAGGGATTAATTGTGGAAGCATGCTCGTCGCGACCCCTGCCAGCCCTTTTCAGGGCTGCAATTCTTCTCCTTCGCACACCATGCGGGACAACGTTAGCGTTAGAGTTAAGGCGTCCCCCGAAAGCGAAGTACACCGGTCTGTCCCCGCTAGTGTGAGTAGAGTGCAGTCCGGCGTTGGGGACCGCCACCCAACACGCTGTGCACCTCGCGGCGGGAAGTGGAAGGAGCAGCGCAGAATAGCTGGGACAGCTCGAACAGGTTTTGAGTCTGTTCTAGGTACGTATGGAGATAAGAGAGTGAATGATGGTGGTAGGATTGTGTTAGGAGTATGTAAGGAAAATGATCTTTTGTTGCTAATATCTTACTTAGGCACAAAAAGAGTCATTAGTACACGTGGGAAAGGAAGGATGAAAGGAGTAAGATTGATTTATTCCTGGTGGTCAGCCGGCTCGAAAAACATTATAGACACGAGAGCACTCAGAGGAGCCGATCTGGGAACGGTCCACTTTCTAGTGGTAACTATATATAGTAGTAGTAGTAGTAGTTTAAAGTGCTCTTTATATGAAGTAAGATAAGTAAGATGTAGACAGTGTGAAATATGGATAAATGGAAAATGTCTTGAACAAGTGAAAGAAATTGTATATCTGAGGAGTGCGTTTTGGAGGGATGGAAGATGTGAGTTAGATGTGGAGAGACGAGTAGTAGCTGGCAATAAAATGAACGGCGTTCTGTCCGTATTAGTAGGCAGTGTTAATATATCTAACTCAGTCAAAATGGCCATACACAATAGGGTGTTGGTTCCATCTTTACTGTACGGTAGTGAAGCCTGGATACGTTCGAAATGAGTGAGTGAGATAAATGCAGTAGAAATGCGATCTCTTAGAAATATGTGCGGTGTCACCCTTGCGGACAAAATATGCAATAAAGAAATACGCAAAATGACAGGGTTGCACGACAGTGTTATTGTACATATGAAGTAATGCTTAGATGGTTCCAGAACATAGAAAAACTGAGTGATGAAAGACTGACGAAGCAAATCTACAGAGCGAAAGCGATTGGTAAAAGAAGTCAAGGACCAAGGCTGACTTATGAAGATCAAATAGCCAGTGTTAGGCAGACGGAAATGTCAAAAGCACTCGCATAGCTAGGCGAAAATGTGTAAGGAGAATGATGAGATTTGAGGAAGCGAAAAATGTAAGGACCGCGACGGACCGCCACGCTTGGCGCTCCGTCTTCTCCGACTACTCCGTTACGGATACAGCGTTAAGATATGGATGTAAGTATATATGGTTTGACAGTAAGGTCTACTTTAGATTAATACAATATTACCGATAATACTATACAATATTAAAAATATATACGTCAATTCAGACGATAATTTGTTTAGATTTTACATGAGATTCTGAATCTAGTTCTTTATTTATGATCGAGGCACTAAACCAATCAATAATGCTTTGAGTAAAATAATGAAAACAAACATGTCAAAATGTTGAAGGACACGGGAAGGATGTATTGTAACCTTATTGGTCATACCCAGATCTGAAGTTGAATCTCCGAGAGCGGATAGGCAGAAAGCTGTGGGCGTGGTCACCGTTTGGGTAACATATTACTAAACTACAAGCAGTCGCTGGTGACCTCAGTGTCGTCTAGGACTTACTAGTCTGTAACCTACATACTTATTTCGCATTGATATTCATATTTTACAAGCTTTTGCCCGCGACTTCGTCCGCGTGGTGGCGACTTACAAAGCATAAAAATCTTCTCCACGAAAAAATACACATACTTACATATCAACTTTCATGGTGATCAGTGAAACGTTGTCAGAGTTTAGCGATCAAACATCCATTTGTATATATATAAGATAATACATTCGCTTCAAACATTGGAATTACTACTTATCATTCACACCTCATACAGACTCTAAATAAAATCTTATTTCCATAATTATTAGGTATCTATTAAAAATATAACTAATACTGTAAAGAAATAACATTTTTTTGGGATAATTTCAAGTACTACTTAAAAGATTTCAATGAAACGTTCACTAACAATGATGGGCGAACAAATAGTTGGCCTTCTGAATGTATACAGTTAAATTAGTTACTTTACCGAAACTGTGGTAAAAAACTATTATTTCTATACAAATTCAATCATGATTGCTATAAAATATATTAGAGATCCTCTGAAGGACCTTTAAGTCTAGAATCGTTTATCATGAGTATGACAAATTCTCTCATGAAATGTAACAAAGCGTAATGGTATTTAATTAGTTTTAGTATAATGTTTTACTGTAATATGAAGTGGCTCTGGAGGGAGGACTAGCATCGCGCCTGCACGCGCCGATCCAAGGCAGGTCTGTGTGCGAAAACGATACCTATAGTACGCAGGTACATGAACCCATATCTTGACCACATTTAATTAAATTTGTGGCATTTTATCACTTATATAATTAATTATATTTCTTCCGTAATCTCAAGATCCCTAAAGATACTCATAATATACAAGTGAGATATAAGACCATAATTACCTGCAGCTTTCTTGGCCGCATAAAGGTTTGCCTCTTCTTGAGCTTTACCAATGTTCTTCTTGTAACGAATCCGCTTGTTCCCAAACCAATTGGAGACCTGTAATATTGCAAAACTTTTAAACTATATATAAGAGCAGAAAACAATTAGCAGATAAACTTTAAATAGAATCGCAATCTAGTTCCAAATATTATACTATCGTAATATAGAATATAATCGATATAGAAAGCATACACGAATTATACGTTGTCATGAAACTACGCAAAAGAAATGATACATATTAGTGCATGGCAGAAAGTAATTTTTACAATCGAAACTACTTCTTTTAATTTTTTTAACATTTTTCCCCAATTTTTGGGAGACGAAGGGAACTATGGCCATAAAGTCATGTCTCACGTGTTATTGAGTTAGGTTTTAATAGTACCTGTCTGATATAATTCTACAACTTTTACAATACAGCACATGAGTGATCTAAAATTCGTTCTGTTCTCTTATCACTAGATCCCTAACACGCCTTCAGTAAGATGATAATAACGTTTACTGGAATTAAAATAAGACTTCTTGGAAGAACTCGAAAACATAATTTGGACATGTTTATTTAGATTTTTATTCTTTTCACTTGCACAGAACTTTAACACACAAAACATTATCAATATTATACTTAACTCTAAAAATCGCGAAAAACAGAAAATTTAAACATAATGCCAACCTCGCTCCTCTCGTTCCCGCCAAAAAGTCTAATCCAATTACTTCTTTTTCACATTTTCAACTCTTAAGTACTGAACTTAACTATTACCTTTACACACAACCTACTATACTAATATTATTTCGGATCAGTCACGATCCACAATTTTCCTCATATTTTTTAAAATGTAGTTTATTTTATGGCGTAGAGGAGGCATACAGATTTTTAGAGTTATTTATTTTACGCTTTTTACAGTACTCTTTGTTATGTGTTGTATATAACAATAAGTACCTGACCTGACCTTGCCGTCCTTATACATCTTTGAAATTATTATGTATACGAGGAAAAATATAGATCGATTTACAAAAAAAGGCGATATTGGTGGTATGGAAACCCGAGGTCGTGATAAATTGGTTGTTCCAAAATTTAAATTACATAAGTCAAATGTTTCATTTTTGGGTAACTGCGTTCGTTTTTATAATAAAGTTCCTCAAGAAGTCACTCAATTAACAGAAAATATATTTAGATTAGTTATAAAACGTACATTGATTAGACAATCATACTATAAAATAAACGATTTCGTTGAAGATAAAACAATAGTCTTGAAATGATTTTCTCTGCACATGCATTTACTGGCTTTCTGAATATTGTATTTTAATAAACCTTTTGTAAAAGGATGTTGAAAAAATTATACCTGACTGAGTTCCTTGTCGGTTCTTCTCAGTGTCCAGGTTTTCTATTTGAACCGAACTAAAGTAGATTTGACGTTCAAAAATACCTTGTGATTGGGTTTACTTGAATAAATTGATTTGACTTTGACTTTGAAGTATAATAAAATACTAGTATACTAAATTAAACTTCTTTAAGTTAATTTATAATTTTATGATCATTTAGGATGACAGAAACGTTTAATTCCTACTATCGCCATTAACTCGCATATCACACCTTCTGAATGAAATTGACCTAATTAATTCATAGTAATACCTGAATAGTAGGTATTTTTATATTATTATTATAACACAAATTTCTGAAATTTTGAATTAGATAACTTTCATTCTATAGGTGCGATATGTCGGGTTAAATAACTAAGTCTGCCTGGGTGTATCCATGCTATGCCAACATTGTAAAAGTATTATTTATTAAAAAAAATCTGACTAATCTGATCGATGATTATTATGTCTGTTCAGTGTCTATGTATGCTCAGTGTCGAGTTGATTCTTCAAATGCGTTGTTATGTCGTCGATAGGGAATACGGAGTATTCCGTCCATTTCCACTAATTACAGAAATCAGATTAAAGTGCACAATTAGATACACGAAATACTCAAAAAAGGAACCAAGTCTAGAAGGAAGAACTGCATACACGGAATAATGGGTTCTAGGAATTGTTGGCATGAATTGATGATATCAATTCCCAAGTAATCACATTTTGTTTCATGTATTGGCGTATACCTGTGACATGGTTATGCCACACCTCCTTGCCTCCTTTAATCTCTTAACTGGGATACGGATTAGCGAGATATGAATAGAAATACTCGTTGAACAACTCAACTGAAGTTGCGTCGCTTGCGGCGAGCGTCGAGGAAGCTGCAAGCACCGATACAGTTATGGGTTTACCTGTGAGACAGTGATGCCGCATTTGCGCGCCAGTTCCTCCTTGGCCTCCTCGCTCGGATACGGGTTCGACAGATGCGAGTAGAAGTACTCGTTCAGGATTTCCGATGCCTGCTTGCTGAAGTTGCGGCGCTTGCGGCGCGCGTCCAGGAAACTGCAAGCGGTAATTCGCGTTTTGGAATTGATTTTGCTGTTCGGTTTTCGAGAGGCCAAAGTTTAGCTGACGTCACACTCCGTGCAGATATACTCCACTGATTTCTAGTCTAAATCACTAAATCATTTGTGACAGAAATCATATTTGAGAAGCTATTAAAAAAAATTTGTATGAAATAATGTACAAATTTTACCACATAAATGAAAACTAAACAATGATAATCATATAATGATAAGAGAGTAGGTACCGTGAGCGTAGTATCATGACGGCCTCACAAGTGGACTGCTTTAGCTGCATCTGAATGGAGCTGAATTTCTTGTGTATAATCTGTACCATGCGCTCAATTTCCTGTTAGAAACCATTCATAAAAATTTAATAAATACAGTGTCCCATAATTGTGTATAATTTAATGAGATTTTTATTCTAATATTATAACATGTTCAAACATTGTCACCATGAATCAGACTACTGTACAATAACAAACACACCACATTTATACCAAACCAATTCTTAACATATCTGGCTTGAAGGACCATTTTTACCATTTTTTTCCGTAAATACTAATTCACTTGTAAAACTGAAAAATAATAATTTCTTCAGATGAAATCTATATCACCTAATTTTAATTTTTTTAAATACTATTACCAAAAATATATCAACACAACATTATATTGTCTGTGTTCAAGGCTTGTAGACTAACCTTAGGTGTGATGGGTCTGGTTCGGCTCTGTTCCCGCAGCAGATTCATGACGTGCGTGGTGAACTCATTGCAAGCATTCTCGTACTTGTCCAACTCCTGGTGGTATATCTGGCGGATCTGGGCGAGCTTCGCGCGGTAGTCCGAGTGCTCGATCGCGTTATCTGCTTGGGCCACAGTGCCTTAAATTGCAGCACACGGGGGACAGAAACAGACACCATGCAACCTCCATCCCAATCTCCTATCGGCACAGTTCATACTTTTAGTCACTATTTACTCACTTTGAAACGGTTTGTTATTAGAAATTAATCTAGGATTTAATCAGTTTCTAAGGTCAATTTTAATAATTTAATTTCTTGTTTATTAGAAAAATATAAATATAAACTATGCCGATTTAATAATAATCTACTTCATTATGTAAGATTCTAAAGGAGCAATTTCTTCATATATAAGTTTGAATGTATAATCTCATGTTCTAATAATATGATCCTTGATAATCTCATAAATATGTACAAATAAATATATTTATAGGAGAGTGGTAACAGTGAGCAGCTGAAAAGTAATTAATTTAAGACTGGAAAACTATAAATTACTACACAATAAAAAATAATTATAAAAGAAAAATAAAAAGTCCTATCATCTTAAATTGATATTATGTATGTATGTATATTTCGTTAATAATATAATAAATGAAGTTAATAATAAATAAATCAATAGAATAAAGTTTAATGAGGCAACACTTATAAAAACTGGAATGTAAAGGTAAAGTGGGCACTGATTGCAAAAGTGGAGTTTCTATATTAATTGTAGTTTAGTTCTAACAGAATTTATTCTTTTTGTGTTCCATTCTGTAAAAAAGAACACTGTAACCATCATTTGTTAATATTATTAATTAATATATATATAAAATTCTGTATTTTAACATTTCTTACATTTGTTTTTGCATTAATAAATAATTTAGTATTGATATATTATGTGATATATTGTTAAAAAATTACCAACTATAAAAATCCTTGTATAAAAATGAAAATGCTGCCAAGTAATGGAATGAAAATAAAATAATTATGAAATGTATTTTGTATTAAAATAAAAGCATGCTAAAAGCCACAACACTCCTATTATATTGCATTTTAATTAAAAACTGATTTTCATATTGAAGTAACCACTACACATCTCTGGTGAACTATACTACTGTCATGCAATAAATGTTATAATTACTAAGTGCATCACAGTGAGGTCTATTATGACTTCGAAACTTAAAATTATTATACAACGCACTGCAACCTGAATACCATATTTACATGCATCACCCGCTAGACATGCATATGTAAATATCAAAATTATAAAACAGTAAGAAAACTGCATTTACAGAAGAAATATGAAAATTATTTGAAGTAAATTTATTAGGTTACTTTCATAGAAAAATATGTAGGAACTTTCAATGAAAAGCCTACTGAATAGTTTTAAATGGGCACTATACTAAGAGCAAGGGTTCAACCCAGGAACTATGAGTGAAGTGATATTAATAGGATAATGATGAACACTTCTTTTGTAAGCAATGTGAATGAAATTATAGGTAAAAATTAGGTATATACACATGATTGTGTTATAGAACAGATAAGATTATGTCTTTAAAAAAGTAACTGTTTCAATCCTACTATTCAAAATCCCTATTTTCCACAACACAATTTAGACATGCCAATTGAACCCAAATTCGAAAATGTATCTAAAAATAATTTCTAATGAAAAGTACCCCATTCCCCTGCCGCTGCAGAGGCTGATGCGGCAGCACCAGCGCCACCTCCTTTTTCAGGGCCAGCTACACCTTCCGCAATCAGCATATTGTCCAAACGCATCAGTTGAGGGTCTGGAGGCTCCTCCTCTTGAGTGTTACGAAGAGATAAGACTGGAAAGAAATATAATAATAATAAATATACCAGGAAGTTACAACACTGTGATGCGAAACAAAGGCCAGACTCATATTATGGGTACATACAATGAACTGGCATGCAATAACACCTAGACTCCAAGATAATTAAAAAAATATTTTCCTAAATTCTGGCTGGAAAACAAAACTAGAACCCTCGGATTTAAAAGGCAAATGTACTAACCATTGCACAAAATATTTTGTCCATATTATAGTTTATACCACAAGTGTGGCATTATAAGTTTAAGAAGACCAAGACTAACCAAATGTAGACCCGATAGCCGAGTTGGTTTACTGATTGTCAATAGTAAATATGTACATCAGTATAATTTTATGGAAAGAATGATGGGGTTTTTGAGATAGGGAAGAATAAACATTGATGTTAGCATTATAATCTTAAAATTACTTTGTTAGGGATTGATTTCGCATCTCAGGTAGGTATTAGTATAAAATTATACCTACATACTTGATAGTAAAAATGTTATGCATAAATATCATATTATATGTACATGAAGATAGTATTCATGTTCATTAGCATCCAAAGCTAGTGTTTTGATTTTTCTTTTTTAATTTTAATGGACAATTGGTAATGTTGAGTATTATTAACTTACCTGTTTTCTCCTTAATTTCACACAAAACAGAAAATAAGGCAGGTTTCATTCTGTGACAATTTAATGTATGTTTTCTTGCTTGCGCTTCGTCCAGGCTCTGATCTGTAATGTTCATGATCTGTTGCAGAATTTCACCGATATCCTGTTTCCTAGCTTCGCCTTCAGCAGCTGCTGGAGTCCCTTCGCCACCTGGTAATCCATAGGCCTGTGGCCCCATCATCCCACCACTATGCGCCATCATCCTATTAGGATCATCCATTTCCTTGCACAATCAATACATAAATATACCTAAATCTTACACTAATTACGTATACGGATTTGTACGTAGTTAACACGTGAATTTAGCAAAACAATAACGCAATAAAATACAGCACAGGGCTATTCACAGGACTATTGAAGAAAACCACAGCTTCATAAAAGCAATAAAATGGCCGACTTCTTTGTGCTGTCAAATCTGTGATATTTTCGAAAAAGAAAACAAATAATTAAAACTGTTTCTATCACGCTTCATCTCGCAATTATTTTTGTGCACTGATTGAAGTATGAAAGAGATAGTACATAAAATGTTGCCACACAAGAGAAAACAATAAATTGATTTCTCTGATCGTTGGCTTGAGGGTTTAAGGTTTATTCGTGTTCCTGTTATTAGATCAAGACATGATTTTTTTTAAATATCGACTACGACAGCAAAATATTAGATGTGAGATTAGTTTACACTATGATATTAGTTAGATATAGATAGGTATTTAAAATAATTGTAACAGAAATATTCATATTATCTTTTAGATATTTCCACAATTTCATCTTTACAATTCGAATTAAATTCACATTAACAAAATGAAAAAGACGCCGAAATGAAGAATATCAATATAAAACTATTTTTTTCCCATGTTCAGAGTTCAGTTCAGTTTTGTACTAATTTTTAGGGTTCCGTAGCCAAAAAAAGGGAATGTTTCGTCATGTGTATTTTCACTTGTTACGAAAACACGATCGATATAATTCGGCAAATAATTTACACACAGCTGTTGGCTGATGTAGCACAGACTAGAGCAACAAATCGCTAGTAAGATTCCACCGTGAATAAGGCCTAAACTAAAACGAGAAATGGTTTTTACAAATGTTTACAACTGGATACACTGTTATAAGTATGTCAAAAACTAACAACGTCATCAATGTGACATTTCGTTGTCTTTTAAGGATTTCGTCATTTTACCACGCGAGCTTAAAATCTAATTACCGGCTGCAGATGTTTGATATAAACTATACTATTATTGTATTTAAGTTTAAATGAAAAACATTTTCAGCTTTGTATATAAGTGTAGTGTATTTAGTAACCATCTGCCAATAGTCTGCAGCCCAGTAAGACTGACACACAATTACCAACAGTGGGGGAGCAATAAGGTACACAGAAAAATAAAAATACTAAATCCTATAAGAGAAATTATCATGGCTGATCCTAAAGTTGAAATAGTCCTTGCGCCATTGCGAGCATCGGTTAAAGAACAAGGAGATCTAGTCAGGAAGTTGAAAGAAGAAAAAGCTCCAGAAATTGATGTAAAAAAAGCTGTAGCTGAATTAAAGGCGAGAAAAAAAGTTCTAGAGGACAAGGAGTTGAGTCTTGCACCTCCAGAGGAGTTCTTTGATCGTGCTAAAATGGAAGATCTTATCAAAAGAAGGTTTTTCTATGATCAGTCTTTTGCTATCTATGGTGGTATCACTGGCCAGTTCGATTTTGGACCCATGGGCTGCGCCCTTAAGAGCAATATGATACAGCTGTGGAGAAAATACTTTATACTACAGGAGCAAATGTTGGAAGTTGATTGTTCAATATTAACTCCAGAACCGGTCTTAAAAGCATCTGGCCATGTAGAAAGGTTTGCTGATCTCATGACTAAGGATGTCAAAACTGGTGAGTGTTTCCGATTAGATCATTTGATCAAGGCTCATTTAGAAAAAATAAAATGTGAAAAAAATACTAAAGCAGAATTAAAAGCTGAAATTGAGGATATACTTGTCAAACTAGATGGGATGACTGCAGATGAAATGTCAGACCTGATGAAGAGATTTGATATGAAATCTCCCATAAGTGGCAATGAACTTACTCCACCCATTGAATTTAACCTTATGTTCAATACCCAAATTGGTCCCTCTGGCTTAGTGAAGGGTTTTCTAAGACCTGAAACAGCTCAAGGCATATTCGTAAATTTCAAACGTCTGCTGGAATTTAATCAAGGCCGTTTACCATTTGCTGCTGCTCAAATTGGAAACTCATTTAGGAATGAAATCTCACCTCGTTCAGGCCTATTGAGAGTGAGAGAATTCACTATGTGTGAAATTGAGCATTTTTGCGACTCCAAAGATCATCCTAAATTTGAATCTGTAAAAGACACTAAAATGTTACTTTACTCTGCTGATAATCAGGAACAAGGAAAAGCAGCAGAAATTACAACCATTGGTGAAGCAGTTTCTAAGGGCATTGTTAATAATGAAACTTTGGGTTATTTTATGGCAAGGATTCACCTGTATCTCTTGGCAGTAGGCATAGACTCCAACAAGTTGAGATTCAGACAACATATGGGCAATGAGATGGCGCATTATGCCTGTGACTGCTGGGATGCTGAATGCCTCTCTAGTTATGGGTGGATTGAATGTGTGGGCTGTGCTGATCGGTCAGCCTATGACTTGACTCAACATACAAAAGCTACTGGTGTCAGACTTGCAGCAGAAAAGAAACTCCCAGCTCCTAAACAAATTGAAGTAGTAGAAGCCATTGCCAACAAGGCGGCATTTGGAAAGGAATTCAAAAAAGATGCAAAGGTGATTAATGAGTCTCTGAGTTCTTTAGATAGTGCTGCTTTAGAACAACTCCAGTACAAGTTGGATAGTAATGGAGAATATTTACTTGCAACTCCTAACGGAGAATTCAAACTTACTCCCAATCTCATCAGCATAAAGAAGACCCAAAAAACTATTCATGTGGAAGAAATAATTCCTAGTGTGATTGAACCATCGTTTGGTATTGGAAGAATCCTCTACTGCATTTTAGAACACAATTTCAGAATGAGAGAAGGTGATGAACAAAGAACCTATTTCTCTCTGCCTGCAACAGTGGCGCCAATGAAATGTGCTGTTTTGCCTCTCAGTGGCAATACTGAATTCCAACCATTTGTGAAAGAACTATCTGTTGGACTAACTGATGTAGATGTCTCGCACAAAGTAGATGACTCTTCAGGATCTATAGGACGTCGTTATGCTAGAACAGACGAATTGGGTGTTCCATATGCTATTACAGTTGACTTTGACACTACGAAGGAGCCGCATACTGTAACTTTAAGAGAAAGAGATAGCATGGGTCAAGTGAGATTACCAATAACTGATGTTCCAGTTATTGTAAGAGATCTTTCTAACAGCAAGATATCTTGGACTCATGTAGAACAGAAATACCCAAAGTTTGAACAGCAGGAAAGTAAAGGTGCGGCAGCATAGTATTTGACGCAAATACTTATTTACACAACTGTTTGCTTTGATCTTCTGTTGTTTTGCATTGGACTTTATTTATTCTTAGCTAAGTGTGAAATTGTGTAAGGATACATTTTCTAGTTCAAAGCAGATTAATCAGTAACATTATTTGCAATATAACAATAAAATGCTGATACAAAATTAAGCTGCCTATTGTTTTCGATATTTCTGAATACCGCGAATTAGCGACTGCAATATACAATAAAATAAAATAGGTACCTGAAAAAGTGGATGAATAATTATTAGTGAATGTAATAATTAAGATTGAAAAAACTTCTGACTTCCTAGAATCAGTACAAACTATTGTTCCAAACAAAACCAACAGCTTATGTAGTAATTTTACATTTTCCTAAGACGAAAATTACATTTATTTGTAAAACGTTGCTAATAATTAATAAATTATTATTATTGTAAACGTGAAATTTAAATAGTACCATATGACTGGCCTGTTGGCGCAGTGGCATATGCATCTGCATTCCAAGCTAGGGTCCCGGGTTCGATCCCCGGTCAGGTCAATTTAGGAAACGAACTTTTCTAAATTGTCTTGGAGTCTGGGTGTTGCTGGGAACTCTCCCAGAGTTCGTTGTGTGATACCCATAGTACAAGCTTACTGCTTAGTTTGGGTTCACACGATGTATGTAATTGTCTGGAGTATTATTATTATAACCTTCCTCAAGGTTCAAACTACATATCTCTATACCAAACATCAAAACAGGTTCAGCTGTGTACCTATGAAAACGTAACATATGAAGGATTACAAAATAATGTGACCAGTCTCATCCACGCGTAAATTACTGTATATTCTTTACTGGTGCTATATTGTACAAAAAATAAAACAAGAAATCAGTGAACATTATATTATTTGTTAATCAAATACAATAAAAACCACTGCATTCAACACTAATTAGGCGTAACATTATCTATAACGACGGTCTCTGTCGCGTGACCGGTTACGGTTACGGTCGCGTGAGCGGGACCGCTCGCGATGGCGGCGATCGCGGTCGCGGTCACGGTCTCGCCGCTCCCGTTCCCGCTCGCGGTCTCTTTCCCTGTCCCTATCTCTGTCGTCACGTTTAGACCTGTCTTTAGGGTATCTGAAATCAAAAACATATTTAAAAATGTTATAAAGTATTACATAGTATCTGACTACCCCGTTAGGGATACAGCGTGAAGATATGTATGTATAAAGTATTATTTAACATCAGGACATCAGGGCACCTATCTAATTAATCCTGCTTATCTGAGAAAAATTATTATTACTCTAAAACTCTAAATCATAGTCTGAACAGGGACGATAGGACGATACCGCACCCCAGTGGGCACTCGCAAATGGAGGGGGCCGTTGCGCCTTTGTGGCAGTCAAAAAGAGTGATCAAATAAATAAATAAAATATTTCTTATTGATTCTGTATTTATTTATAAAATTTTAATAAACAATTTTAATTGTACATTTGGTTGTTTTATTAATTTCTACTTTTGATTCTGATTTTTGATAGATAATATACATAAATTAGGTATAAATAAAATGCAACAATATTTAATATTTCATATAAAATTACTGTTATGGACTAGGCGGCGTTGGAATTTTTGTTCTCTTCTAAAGGGGGCGATGGTAATGAAAATGAAAATGTAAGAAATCTATGCCCTAAATCATAACAATTTAACCGTCCTGTTAAATAGGGCTACATTATTGATGCAAATTTTTATTTTGATGACATTATTTTGTGCCAATAATAATATATAATAATATAATATACTCAGACATTTCACACAGCGCCATCTAGTCCCAAAGTAAGCTGCATAGCGCTTGTGTTATGGGTACTAGACAACTGATATACTACTTATATACTTTTCTTTTGTAAATATATACATATTATACATAAACACCCAGACTCGTGACGGGAATCGAACCCGCAACCCCCGTTTACTTTCCGACGCGCTAAGCCGTTGCGCCACGGAGCTCGTATTCACTGGTCTTCATTCACTTCAAATTCTGTTAAATCTATATTTGTCTTTAACTCCTCCAGACTAGCAGAGGGTTATTGTATAGACTCTGATGTTACTTTGCGGAAATCCATTTCATGTGATGAATTCCTAGAATCTAGCTATTTTCCGCTCAAACTCCAAAAACCACCAATCAATGTTTCGCTTCTCAACGAAGCATCCTCAGGATATTCCAGAGATCACAACACAAGGACACAAGGAGTTTTTATATATAGGGAGCGCATGCTTCATACAATTGAAAGTACTTTTAACAGTTATCCATAAAATACTTAGCGCCAAGGCCTTTCGTTTTAAATTTCATATTTCTTTGAAAATAAATGACGAGAGTTAGTTAAGAGTTAGGGCACATCATTGTTGCAAATCTCCTACTCTTTATTTTTAGGTGTTTTTAAAAATACAAATATTTACACTTATCATGACGTTTATTATTCTTTTAATTCTTGATGGTTTTTATTGAAGCACATACACACAAACGGACGAAAATTCTAAACATCTTTATTTTATTAATAACTAATAAGTATGACAACTGAATTATTCACTTGTGAACTAGCCCATCACTAGTGTTATAAGTGTCATAGTCGCCATATTTGTTTACATTAAAGACAAAAATGAAAAAAAATAGGATATACTTAAGCTATTCTTAGATTGCAAGCAATACAAACTTTTCACTATCACTGTAGTCCCGCTTGTCCCTGTCGTCATGTTCCCGGCGGTCAGACTCCATGCGGCCGGGGTTGTAATTGCTGCCGCCACTACGGAGATTTGTTGCCGGCTTTGAGGTAGCCATTTGTCTATTGTGCTCTGCTAACCTGTATTATATGGGTAATGTAATTACATAGGTCGCTTTAGACAGTTTTAGTGCACCTCCGTAAAAAAAATTTGATAAATACATACGTCAGACAATACACACCGAACATCTTGTCTCAGACTAGGGTATTCCATGTGAGAACTAGACGATGACTACTATACTATAGAAAAGTTTAGTTTCCTAAATTAATTCCCTTCCCCCGCGTTTCGCGCTTGGGTGCAACGTCTAAACTACTGCGCTGTCGAATTCGTAAGACCTTCACGCCGTAACCCTAACGGGGTAGTTATAGGACGAAACGCCAAGCGTCGTGGTCCTTACATACTTCTTTCGCTTTCTCAAATATCATCATTCTCCTCCCACATTTTCGCCTAGGCATGCGAGTGTTTTTGACATTTCCGTCTGCTAACATTCTATTTGATCTTCTTAAGTCAGCCTTGGTCTTCCCTGGCGTCTTTTACAACTTGCTTTCGCTCTGTAGCTTTTCTTCGTCAGTCAGTAGAAAGAATGAGTGATGAAAGACTGACGAAGGAAAGAAACGTACTAAAGGAAAAGGAATGCTTAGATGGTTCTCGCATATATTCCTTTCTTCATTTTTACAACAACACTATCGTGCAACCCTGTCCTACTGCGTATCACTTTCCGCAAGGATGATACCGCATATATATTTCTAAGAGATCGCATTTCTACAGTATTTTTCTTACTTTCACTCGATTTCGGGCATATCCAAGCCTCACTACCGTACAATAAAGTTGGAACTAACACCGCATTGTGTATGGCCATTTTGGCTGAGTTAGATATATTCACACTGCCTACTAATGCGGACATAGCACCGTTCACTTTAGTACCAACTGCTACCCGTCTCTCGACATCCAACTCACATCTTCTATCCCTCGAAAATGCACTCCCCAGATATATAATTTCGTTCACTTGTTCTAGACATTTTCCATTTACCCAAATTTAAGACTTTGTTCGTACATCTTCCGTTTCTAACACCAGAACCTTAGTTTTGTTCACATTCATATTTCAATCCTTTCACTACACAGTCTTCTTTCCTGCACGTAACTAGTGTATGCAACTCCGTTTCTGATGGTGCTATAAGCACAGGTCGTAAGATGTTATTTAAATTATTATTATATAATCTTTTTCCCAAAAGTATACCTAAAATATATAACTTTTTAAATTACCACAACGCCGTGGACAAATATTTTAGTAACATCAAAAATATTGTTTTCTTATTGTTGATTATTGCCTTTTCAGTTTGTGAGAATGTATTGTTTTCTTTTTTGCAAGTGCCATAACATGCATTATGTATAGTAGACCACGTCACGTGTTGTAATCTTGGTTTATCGCTGTAAATGTTAATGTGTTTGCGTTTTAAGCTCCCCCAGCGTAAAACGCACGCATTAACCTCCACACTTCAATTACTGGATATTCAAAGTCCAGTCTTCAAACCAATTTAAAAAGTTCCTTTACGTTAACTTAAAATCTGGATGTCTCCTATTGTATTGTATGTACATTCAGTCAAGAAAGTATCGGGAATGGATGATTAGTTTATGGTTGCAAATTCAATTTTTTGTTTTTTTTTTGTTGTTGTTAGATTGGCACAACTGTTTTCCATTTTGGCGCGGAGTTTCAGTTGCATCTGTTATTTAGATTAAATACAGTGCTGTTTTTAGTTATATCATTCTAGTGTATATTGCGAATTTCATAATGGACAAAAACATCGAACAAAGAGTTTGTCTTAAATTTTGCATCGCCAATGAAATTTCGTGTTCGGAGTCACTGAAAATGTTACAGAAGGCTTACGGTGAATCGACTTTATCAAAAACACGTGCTTATTATTGTTAACATTATTATGCAATACAAAACTTGTAACATGTCTTTCGCTTTTTGTAGAGCCTGAAAAAAGAGGACGAAATGTTTTATGAGTGGTACAAAGCCACTGATTTATATACAAAGCGTTGAAAAGCGGTCCAAATGTGATGGAAGATTTGCCTCGCTCTGGTAGGCCATCAACGTCTGTAACTGAAGTTAACATCGCAAAAGTGAAGGAAATAGTGACTGAAAATGCTCATTCAAGTTTGAGAGAGATAGCCGCCGAACTTTCTGTGTCTCACGAGTCGATCCCGTACCATTTTAAATAATAACTTGGGTATGAAACATTTTGCCGCTCGGCCAGTCCCAAAAGACCTGAATTTTCTCCAAAAACTCAATCGCATAAGTCGCTGAGGACATGCTAGAACGAGTCAATTCCGATCCAACATTCATGAAACGCATTGTTACTGGTGACGAGACGTGGGTTTACGAGTTTGACATGCAAACTAGTCAACAAGCTTCGGAGTGGCGCCTTCCAACTGAACCAAAACCGAAAAAACCACGCCAAAGTCGATCAAAAGTCAAAGTCATGTTGACTGTTTTCTTTAACTATCGCGGTGTTGTGCACTCGGAATTCTTGCCGGAAGGTCAAACGGTAAATAAAGAATATTATTTGGGCGTTATACGGCGTTTAAGAGAGCAAATTCAACGAAAAAGGCCAGATTTGTGGAAAGAAAATTCTTGGATTTTGCACCACGATAATGCGCCTTCGCACAAGGCCATCGTTGTGAACGAATTTTTGACTAAAAACTCAACAAATACCATCGAGCAACCACCTTATTCACCAGATATGGCTCCAGCCGACTTCTTTCTTTTTCCTAAACTCAAATTACCACTTCGTGGCACCCGTTTTCATTCGGTAGAAGACTTAAAGGAGAATTCGCGGCGAGACTGAACTCAATTCCGGAAAAAAACGTTTAAAAAATGTTTTGATGATTGGATTATTTGTTGGCGTAAGTGTATCGTTTCTGAAGGAGCATACTTTAAAGGTGATAAAATAAATTTGGATGAATAACTAACATTTCGTGTATTATTGATCTTTTCCCGGTACTTTTTTGACAGAGTAGTATGTAACATGGTTTCCAATTAGTTTACGTTTACATAGAAAATCGTACAATAAAATTACAATACAATACAATATACTTCATTGCGCCATAAATAAACAAAAGAACAAAACCATAAAAATATAGTACAAAAGGCGGTCTTATTGCTAAACAGCAATTTCTTCCAGGCAAACTTAGGGTAATAGGATATACTAAATTAATGACTTCATCTAATACAAAACTACAGTCTGGATATAATCAATCTGCACATACAATTACTGGCTTTCTGAATATCTATTGTATTTTAAAATATGGTTCAATCACCAGTCAGGTCAATTTACGAAACTTTGCTAAATTGGTTAGGAGTCCTGAGTGTTACTGGGAACTCCCCAAGTTGGTTGTGTGGTCCAAGACACAAAAGATTTGCAGTTGTCCAAGGGACAATTTTACTATTTACTAAAGTTTTTGTCGATTTTTGACAAACAATTACTGTTCGAAAAAGTATATTTCTCAGCAGAAATTATAAATATATAAATTATTATCTATCCTTTTTAGTAATTAAGACAATAAACAAATAGACAAAATAATTTATTAAGCTAACTGAACAATACAGAAATAGTTGATCTATCTATGTATAAATATAGTATACACACAATACATGTTATTACTATATCTTCATCGAGATAAACAAAGAGGTGGCATCTAGACATGGTTAAGACTGCGCTACGCTGCGCAATTGCGCCAACTCCGCTCATTGTACCGAATGTCGGCTCACTAATTCTAAACGTGCTAGCGTATAACACACTTCAGCGCATAATATACTGCCTGCACTAAAAGCCAGCGGGTGCGTGATATGGGTGGAGCACGCTTTGCGACTGATTCGGCGCGTCACATTTTGCTGCGCCATAGCGCAATTCTGAGTTAGCTCAAACCGTGAAAACAATTAACGTACCACAATTAACGTAAATTGATAATCTAATTCTACTGCACTAATGCCTAGCAGCAACATCATTCTTACGATTATATTATGCCTCATTAATATCCTCAAACAAATTGATTTTCGCTGTAATTACTAAAAACCATAAACTTAGTATATATACTGGCGTATAGACGAACGTAGAGCTCGTTGACGCGTGACAATTTTTAATTTGTCAATGTCCCTATGAAATGAATGATTCCCTTGATTATTGCGATTTGTAATATCACAATCAAATACAGAACACGTAACCATTATTGAAAAAAAAAATTTTATTGAAAAAAACCGCCTTCAAAAAAAACACTGAAAAGTATAAAATAACCATCCTTTACTAATCAAAACTCAAGTACAACTAAAATAACTTTATAAATACGAAACTCATACCTATAGAATTAAATTTGACAGTTATTGAAGTCGGTGCCAAATCAATGTGCAACAACAGAAAGTCTTTAGTTTGGTAGGCTTGGCACCGACTTCAGTTTATGTACACAAATTTTTTCATTTCTCCCTTTTGAGTGTCTTGACCTAGATAAATATCTAGGGCAGGTCTACAATGAACTTCATTCTAATTCCGGAGCGCAACGATATACAAGACAATCATCAATATAAATATAAAGGTTATAACCAGGTTGCGTTATCTAGTGTATCTTCGAAGTCCAAGCTCCAATATCGGTGAAATTGAAATGGGACCACCTCTGAAGTATTACCTACCAAACGAAAAAATAATTTTTGAAATCAACAACAGTAACAAACATACAAAAAAACATACAGACCAATTGAGAACCTCCTTCTTTTTTGAAGTCGGTTAAAAAATACAGTACTTCTTTGAAATAAAACAGGAATAACACAAAATAATAAAATAAGGCAACAGCGTTCTCCACAGTGTGACGACTTGTGACGATCTGTCATTCAAAAAGGGTTACAATAGCGTCTCGTTTGCTATCCCTTACCTACTCGTGCCACTATCATAACAGATTACATTCTCACTCGCATTCTATGTATGTCTATCATAAATGGCAGTATATACTAAGCTTATGCTAAAAACTATAAAATGTTACGTACTTCTGTTCAATTTGCTTCTGTATGGGCACCGGTATCCTGGGGAAGAGTGTGCTGAACCAGTCGAGCTTGATGAGCATCTGGCGCACCAGAGCTCCGATAGTAGTGCTCCCGCCGCCGCCGGCGCGCGGGTCCACTTCCTCCTCGTCGTCCAAATACTCCACGTACCAGTCGAACAAGTCCGCGGGGGGTTGTGTGTAACGAATGTACATAAAACCTTTAAACGTTACATGAGTTTGGGCTTTAAACTATGTCATTGAAACTACATTATTTCTTTTATGTTTTGTATAGACAAAACAATATATACAGTACGACACAAAAGATATGGCGCGTCGTTAATATTCGTTCGCGCAAACACGAAAGACGATCGACGAAAATACCCGAAACAAAAAGATGGAAAAATAACTGTGATGGGTTTAATTTCTATTTCGCTCGCGCAATATTATACACTACGTACCATTGCAATGGGTCACTTTTATTAAAGTTTACTTTATTAATAAATTTGAATTGATAATATTTTTTTATTGCAAATGACACAACCACGTTTTTGAATCAAATTAATGACTTGAAGTTCTATCTAGTGAGTAACGGACTGTAAAAGCTTATAAAATCAAAAGTTCAAATTAAAACAAATGTTTATTTTAATATATTGAAATGCAAATCAATTCCCTCGATTGTCTTTTTAAAGGACGTCCTTTTTTTTAATGAGGACATTAATATTGTTATGAAATAGTACGCTTAATTTGGAACTAAGTGTAACCTCAAAAAAAAACCACCCGCAGTCACAATGACGTCTGACGGCCGACTGAAAGATGTGTCGTCAGCGAGCAAGGCGCCAAATCTATCAACCAATGACGGCATAGATTTAAACACCCATTGATGTCGCCTCAGGAATGTAGCTAACTTATTGGTCCATCGAGTTCCCGTGCCTTTAAAATTGTGTGTACTCGCAAGTACATCGATAAGCCATATAAGACGTGTACTACTGTACAGATATAGGGAATTACTATTCAATAATTCCCTATATCTGTAATTCTAATTTTATAATTCTATTTTAATAATTCTATTTTTATAATTATTATTAATTTACGCACGCAAGCAAGGCAAACTTAGGCATCGCCTGTAGGCGCCGGCGCGATGTCATGCTGCCTGCTAGATTTTTTTTTTATTAATTTCTTCAAGTTCCAACACCATTTAATATTCATATTGTATCATGTTTATAGTCATACATTTATGTTTTATTTTTACGTGTATATAACTACAGGTAGGCAGGAAACCCACTGACTCATAATTTGAGCATGTAATATACATATATCTCATTAAGTATAAAGTATTTTCAAAAATAGTATAAGTTTACATCAGCAACGAATTAATCTGTGTTATTACATTTAGATATAATAAACATACCTGTCAACCCTGTCACAGTAACGACTCAAGTTTAGGAATGTTAATACATTGAATATGAAACTGCATCAGAGCATTTTACTCACTCATACTAATAAAGATTTTAGTAATAAATCAAATTGTAAATAAAAACGAAAATAAACAAGAAAAATTACTATTTAGATATAAATCATTGTAGATGCTTTCTTTATATTATTATATTTACAGGTATTGTATATTAACATTACATCATGAATGACATTTAAAATCAAAATAAAGAAACAGTAAAGTCATTATAATGTCTAAAATACTGCATCAGTCCTCACAAAAAAGAGTATTAAAAAAAAACTGTGTAGTTATACCCACCAAGTGCCCTAATGTAAGGCGAGTCACTGTGTGTGAGAAGACCGTTGACTTGCTTCCGAGTCAAACGGAGAGTGTACAACTTGTAAAGTAAGCAGAATGCTGTTGACACTATTCCACCGGCTCCTACACCTCGCACCTGAAAGAAAGATGAGTTGTTGTAACTGCTTGATATGATATATCTTAACTGCCTTGTCTTTAGTTTTTGTCATAAATAGCATTGAAAAGTCCAAATTCGTTAATTAGAACTCATTTTTATAGTATGCACACTTTTGAAAATGACAATAATTATTTTCAAATTCATAATAGCATAATTTTAAGAATATAAGGTATTTTTTAAAGTCAAATCTGCTACTGGGTTGACATCGTATTATTTTATCAATATTGTTTTAAAATAGTGTTTAGTAAATTATTGATTGTCTTTCACGCCCTTGTCCTCACCCTCCCCTTACAGTGCAGACGGACGACGCGAAAATTTTCTTGCGTGGCGGCCGCGCGGTTGACATTCTCGTGTATTCATTAAAAGCGAATGTAAACTCTATTCACTAGGTAACAACGTCTGAATTTCTGGGAACTAACCAACCGCGCGGCGATTGTTACCTAGTGAATAGAGTTTACATTCGCTTTTAATAAATACATGCCGGTCGCCGCGGGCTCGTTTACGGTTACCGCGAGTTCTAAAACTATCCCACCCTCGCATTCCATTCCTCTCTGGCCACTTCAGACAGAGTGAAGTTACTTACGCTTGACGTGAGCTTAGATATGTAAATATATACAGTGTTTTTTAAATGGGACAGTATGGAGAAATCCGAATCCATAAGAGATACGGGGATACTGTCCTAGGAACTATTTGGTCTTTTTTTGTGACAACAATTTTGGCAATTTTTTGGTAAAGCATGAAACATCCTCAAAAATTAATAAAATTGGTAGCATTTTTTTTTAATGCAGATCGACTCAGTTTCACATAAGCCTCATTTCATTGTATCTATCGGACAAAATAAATCTGGACAGCAGGAGTTGGTCAAAAATTTAAATTTTTTTCAGATACATCTTACATGAAATTCAAATGTGTGGGAACAATGTGGAACACTTTTTTAAAATACAAAAGTTTTTGTCACTGGAATGAATTGTTCCCGAGTAAATTTACTATAATTAAGTCCATTGAATTCATCTATTACATGAAAAATTTTTGATTAAATTTGAGCAACTTCTGCTGTCCAGATTTTTTTCGTCCGATACAATGAAATGGCACTCATATGAAACTGAGTCAATATGCATTAAGAAAAAGAAATACGTCAATTTTGTTAACGCTTGACCAAAAAATTTGAAATGTCGAAATTGTTATCAGAAAAAAAGACCAAATGGTTTCTTAAACAATTCCTCTTACAGATTTGGATTTCTCCATACTGTCTCAGTTAAAAAAAAAACAATGTATGTATGTAAGTTTATTTTGCTCTACTTTGCGGCGTTCGGTTATCGACCGCGCGCCGATCGCGTTGTTTCGGTGCGAAGAAACTCATGTCGAATAAACGCGCTCTTAGTTAATCTAGTGAGCAGTAAAAATGTTAACTGACGAATGAACGTGCGTTTACGCGAAGATGTGTATCTGTGCAAATTTATTTGTGTCATTCTGGGACCGAAACAAGATACAATAATTATATGTGTAAATTTGTAATGTGCTTATGCCATATTGAACGGTATCTCGAGAATCCCAACAAGAAACCATACCACACCATACCACACATACCACACTCATGTAACCAACATCATTGCCACATGACAAATGTACATTTGAGACCTTTATTACAAACACAATGATAGATTTTATTTTCATTTTCAATGTAATCTATTTTATGAAAAATTTTCTTTTCCATAATCAGAAAATATGTATAAAAGAAGGCCGATTCCCAACCACTGCGTGATTGAATTGCTACTTGCTGCGGGACTCGTAGGGTTGTTGTTGTAGTATGTGAGATGTGAGACGTGGACAGCATCTCATTTAGTTTTCTTGTTTGTTAAGTTTAATTTCTTGTAGTTACATTGAAGAATGATAACAATGGATTTGAATAATTGTTATTTAGGTATCAAAAGACATTATGATCCTTTGTGTGATGTAGACTTTATTGTCAGCACTGTCAAATGTTACTTAATAATACTGTTGTGTGCATATGAGCACACATACACACACAAACTGCATTCATAAGCTTCTAGCATACTGTTATATTAATACTGGGATTCTACTGTCAGACTTAGCTGTAGGTACTCCCTACTCCGGGGAGTGATTATTACATCACTTAGCTCCAATCCATTTGCAGATCAAACTGTTTAATGATTCTTTGACTCTTTTCAAACATCTACTCATTTCCTCTATAAAAGACTAGGGACTCGTTAGCTTTGTGCAGTTCGTAGTACTTTCGTTTTAAAGTTCAAAAAGATTTATTTATTGAATTTGTGTTAATTTCATTTCTGTCAATCAAATCTATTTAAGTTAAATTTTACAAAGGTTTAATAAAACATTTCAATTTGAGTCAAATTCAATAAAAATATTTTTATTGAACTTTTGTTAGTTTGTAAATAGTGTATTTACTGCCATGAGATTAATATAATATGTTCAATAACATACTCACGCCGCCACACATGCCCGTCTGGCCGGCAGTCTTGCGCGAGCCCCTTTCCCATGGCTCCAAATGCTTCACTTGGTAGTAGATCTCGTCCACCACTTCATGGTAAGTCTTCAACTTGAATAGGTGCACTATAGACAATATAATACAGTATTAGTTACAATAAGTGCGACAGCTACAGCCGTGGGCGAAATAAGCAGAAAATTAAAAATAAATTATATAGGTTTGTAACCCAAAACTCCTGCACGTTGGTTTTGTTTGCTTACCTACCTTTGAAGTAGCTAGAACCTTGGATATTTGCTAAGATTAAAGGGTTCAGATTCATAGTCTGTTCATTACCCCATATCGGTAATATGTTATGTTGCTTGCTTGTCTTGGCAGGCTTCTGCTGATTATACTCTGGAACACAAAATATGTTAGCACACAAAAAAAAATAACTCTTCAGTAAAAAAACTGGAACAACACTCACCTTCGACTTCCGTCATTTTACTTTTTAGTAAATAAAACAAATACTTATCATAATAATACGGAGAGTTTAAAACTACAACAGCGCCTGAGTTTGTGGGAAATGAGATATCGCTATTCAATTAAATTTTATAGTAAAATTTATTTTTGTTACTGACAAATGACAACAAACTATAATGGCGGAGAAGTACCGGAAATACATACGCCTTGATTTTATTTATGTTTCTTAAGGCATTGGTAACAAGACCATCAGTCTAATTGCGTCACTTCTGGAGAAACATTAACTGTCCCTAACACTCCTCCAGTAAAGTGATAGTAAACTTTACTGAAGTTTTACAGGACTTGTTGGAAGAGCACGAAAACTTCAGCTATACATGTTTATTTAGACCTACTCCATTCTTTTTACTTGCACAGAACTTTAAAACACAATATACTATCACTGTTGTACTTTAAAACTCCCAAAAATTTAAAAAATAGAAAATCTAAATAATATGACAATCTCACTTCTCGCATTCCCGCCAAAAAGTCCTTACGACTTCAGTATTAATTATTATTACTACTTAAAAAATTTAAGATACTGTCCTTTTATTAATTTAGCTTATTTTTTGTATTGCGATAAACGTCTAAAAATTAATAAAAATACATAAGTCTATCATAAAACCTATGATAAAAAGTACATATAACAGATTATTTATATCTTAGACCAAAGCAAGAGTACAGTAAAAGTAACTAAAATTCCAAGGAAATTTTTTTGGGAAAATCGTGGTAAAAGAAAACTGATTTCAAATCAAAAAACCAAAAGTATAGACACATAAGACAGACTCCATATAAACTAAACACAACGGCAACACTAACAGGAAGTAAATAATTTTAGGAATTATTGTCGGGATTTTAGGTGTTGTCGCAGTTTATTTTAATATTTGTAAATTGTTTCTGGTGGATATTGTAATTTAAATTGGCATTGTTTTGCGTCCCAAGTACCTACGCTGTTGTGAAATATGTGGATTTTTTTTAAATAAGTGCTTACTTAGTAGCGTGCTGTGATGTTGATTTTTTAGTGGCTTGAATCTGCCTCGGCGGATCCTATTAGAAAGACTGCTTCAATATATACGTCGCCAGAAACTCCAAAAAACATTAAAATTTAGGCATTACGTCGACATTTTAATGAAATAACATGTAGAATATATTACTGGATATCGGCTATATGGGCATAGATCCCTTTGTATTTGGTCTCAAGGAAGAATCCTAAGGAAAAAAAGGATGAAATGCATTTGTGATGCAAACGCGGGAACCCGAACCACGAAACTGCGAACCAAGGAATATATTTACTGAGAAACTGAGAACGTTGGAGTATCTAGCATATAGTTATTCTTCATATTCTTGATATTGTTCTGTGACATAGTGATTACTTACTCAGTGGTTATGTGCACTGGGGCACGGCTAAAGAACTGAATATTTAAAATTTTAATATTCTATACATTTCAAAAACAAAACAAAATAAAAAACAATTTTACATTTTATTATACAAAATCTTAGTGCAACTTAAAAATAAATGTTTTTTACATAGGATTTTTAGGTTTTATTGATAATATAGTTCCAAATTCATGCCATCGTGAATTTCATCTGGAAAACAATTTAAAGAAATCAAAATTATCAAAGGAAATGAAGTACTTACTTTCTAAGAGAACATATTTCAGCAATATTTTAGGTTAAAATGTTATATACTTTTTAAGGATACAGCATGGGGATAGTATGTATGAATAAAGATTTATGACTACAATAACTTAGATTACAAAATTTACTGTAAAGGTTTGTAAAACCTTTTACTTTAGATGGTCATTACATTAAAATATTAATGTATTTGATAAAATAATCATGAAAGAAAATTACGTGTCTTTATTAATTTTACTGTGACGTTTTAGACACCATGTGTACAGTTTCAATAAAATTTCTTTCGTGACACAATTAACTTTATGGAGATGACTGTATTTCTAAGAGTACTTGATAAAATGAATTACCTATATTTTTTTAAGTAAAAGAAGATTGTAATATTACATGAAACCCGGCTACATCCCAGGTCTAAAATAAAGCAATTAAGCAATGTGTAATACTGGAACGATAAGAGAAAGACAAGTATTTCCATAGTGTTTTGAAAGTTCAAGGTGCCAGCTAAGTCTATTTTAACTAAATGAGGCAGATATTTGCTATTTCGACTAAGATTTGCATAGTACTTTCTTATAATTTGCAAGGAAACAATAAACAAATTCAGTCTATGAATATAAAAATCCATTCATATTAAAAGTTACGAAGTTAAAACCTCATTAGAACTTCAAGAACAATTATTAAAAAAATTGGGCATGTTACATATATCGTTGCATATCCAAAAAAGCCATTTGAGGTATATTTTTTATGATAATGAAAAAATTCTTTAATGATAATGATAGTTAAGCAATTCTGAGCAAGTGGGAGAAACCATAATTATCCTCTATAAGTGCTAGTAAGTGGTCGTTTTTCCTCTCTCCAATACCAACTTTAATGGAATCTGAGTTTTCATTTGGATAGCTTTCTGTCTCAGCAAGGTTTTTAGCTATTACATACCTATGTACCCAAACAATGCGAAGTCAGGTCGGATGGCTGATATAATAATAAAATGAAAAATAGGTTCCTATAATAAATATTTGTAAAGGATACAGTCAGATAGTTTGATGTGGTCCTTAAAAACTGTGTACCATTTCTTCAAAACAATTTTATCATATCGCGTTCCAGTTTGTGCAGCTATTAATTTCTTTAGATCGCCAACTGTATCATCAGGATTACATTTTACTCTTACTTTCTTCCCTAAACGATCATTACATGTTACTTCTATCATTTTCTGCAAAGTAAGGTTATGTTTAGGTAAATAATTACGTGCAATGTACATATTGATCAAAAATAATTAGATACATTCTGGTAGTATTACTTTCACACTGTATTACGTAATATATTTCACGCTTCGTAGTTAAAATAGATTTAAATGTCGAATTTAGTAAAAATCACAAAATTATTGACAAACAAACACCGAACAAGAACTACAAGTGTCGTTACCAAAGAGTATAATACAGGGTCATTTCACTCCATTCAGAAAAACCTTTGAATTTTTGGCCCTCGCAGTAGTGTAGTCTAGCATTGTTAGATGCCACCACGAGTTTTTTTTGTCAAGTATTGAACTTTTTTGTCATTACATTAAAAGCAGTGATGGCTTAGTTTCATTCGACATTACTTTGCATATAGAGCTCGTTTAACATTCAAAGTTCAAATTTCGATGATAACCATTGTATATTAATTAAATGTTATTGTTATGTCATTATTATTCAATTTCATATTATTATTCATTGTTATTAATCAAGTCGGTCGACGATCTGAATAGTGGCGGGAAGCCGATGGATGCGGAGAACCGAGGACCGGATATGGTGGGACAGTATTGGAAAGGCTTATATCCAGCAGTGGACGAACATGGACGAACGATTTTGATGATGATTAATCAAGTAATAATATTTTTAAGTAGTTTTGTTGTACTTGACGGTTTGAGTCTAGTTTTACTACATCGCGCTAAATGAAGAATTTCAACCAAAACCTCTATTTCCCTATTTATAATGTATTTTGTGGTATGGGAGTTATTTCTCCAGGGCACGGTCAGAATTTGACAGTCAGAAAAGAGTAATATTTGGAATTTAAAAAGGTAGTATTGTACGAAAATTGTAGTACAGTTCAATTATTACTTTATCATTGAGTTTTTATTTCTGAAAAAAAAATATTGAATTATAAACACAAAAATGTATTCGAAATTTATAATCTTACTTTATGGTTGAATTGGTTGAAATATGAAATCTTAAACGTGATACTATTTATTGCGAGCATGTGTTCCTCTCACTCTTACGCAAGATGTCTCTACAAAAAGCAATCAGAAAAAATCTTTTACGTTGAAATAGCAGCATTCATCCTTCTCTCGTTCACACATACATGCTTTAAAATACCATAAAATAGCAACTTTTGTCTGTGTTGGTGGTGAATTTCATCCATTTTCAGGTTGAGTAAAGTGTGCTATACTTATGCCGACATGATTGTTTTCAAATGTACAAATTTGCGGCGGTAGTAAAATAGTAGTATTTAAATAGAGAAATAGAAAAAAAAAGAGAAATTTTAAATAGAGAACTGGGTAGTATGCAGTGCAGAGCATGGAATTGTAGTATAAATACTACTATAGTAATATGAAATTCTACCCCGCTCCAGAGTAATTTCACTACATGCAAAAATTTTTCATACGAATTTTTGGTCTTCGTAGTAGTAGTCTGACATAGTTAAATGTCACTACTAGATTTTGTATCAAGTATTGAACTTTTTCGTTTATTACCTCATAAATAATTATCAACAGTTGCATTCGATGTTGCCTTATACATAGGACCTCGTAACATTCAAGTTCAAACCTTCATATTAACTATCGAATTTTCAATTATGGTTATTATTCTTTCATTAATATTCAATTTCATGTTATTATCCATTGTTTTTTTTCTTTCTTCTCGTAATATCACGTACTTAAAGAATCGTTTTCGTAAAAATCCTCCAGTACAATGACATTAGATTTCAGTGAAGTTTTAAAAGACTTCTTGAAAGAGCGCGAGATCTTTAGCTAAACATTTTTACTTAGATCTATTCCATTCCTTTCACTTAAATTAAACAGAACTTTAAAACACAATATACTATCACTGTTCTACTTTTAAACTTCCAATATGTGAAAAATAGAAAGTCTTAATAAAATGACAACCTCACTTCTCCAGTTCCCGGTAAAAAGTTTTATTCATTGTTATTAATCAAGTAATAACATTTCTACGTATAGTTTTGTTGTATGTATAAAGATTAGTTGACGGTTTTAGTCTAGTTTTACTAGATGGCACGAGATGGCGAATTTCGACAGACACCTCCATATCCCTATATGTATTGTACTCTGTGACATTCTCTTTGCCTTTTTATGCCAATTTGACACTTTTTTTTCTTCTTGGCATGGCGCACAGATTAGCGCATTTGCTAATGTCACGTATTGTAATAATTACTCCACAGACTTTTATATGGAAGCAGACTATACCTATCGGTTTAAAATGCGTGACAATTTTAACACTAACAAATATTACTCACACACATACAGAACTCAGGACCGCATTAAGGAGTGGGCATCTATATTGTGTATTATCTTAGAGCGGGACACTACAAATTATATTTTTCATGTGATAAAATAAGGATAAAATAAAGATATTGTGTAGTTTTAAGTTTGTAAATATTAATGTTTGTATGTACTTTTTGTTAATGTAAATAAGGATGAAATTAATTGATATACCAGTATTAGAGATTATTACCTTATTATATTCCTTCTTTTTGTAGATTATTTTTGTCACATGAAGGATGTAATTTGGAGTGTTCCCAATGGCTCCACGATACAATATTATGATTGTTCATTTGATACATGAGGCCTGACGGCTGTGCGCTGCTGGTCTTGGGCCGCATGTACATTGTGATAACCTTGCTTGCGGTTTGATTTATGTGGGTACATGAAGTTTAATGACATAAACGATATATTTTTAAAAGTCGGGAAAGTTGATAATCAGGCAAGTGAAAGTTTTCAATTTAGACTTTTTAACGAGAACAAAAGAAGCGTGGTTGCCATTTTATTCAAAATTCAGATTTGCTATTTTTTGTGCTTTTGGGAGTTTTAAGTGCAAAGTGAGTGAGAGGAGTTGGAGGAATTTCGTTCAACAGTCGCTTGTAACTCCAGTAAAGCCTACTTACCATTGCTTTACTGTAAGTGTTAGAGACTTGGTTATGAGAAAATAGAACAAGTTTTATGTCAGACGAGTGTTATAGTTAACTATTTTTCTAAGGAGATAAGCGTCAGTGAATGTTTTATAAAATTATTAAATAACTTTATCGCTATGCTTTGTCCTTTGCATATTATTTTCTCTAAACTACGAATAAAACTCAAAAATTAAAAGAAATCGGGAGATAGTCGATGGGTGATCGATCACATTGAGAGTAAAAACTAAAATAGCTTACACAATAAAACAAAGAATGTTTTCAGACTTTTATTTATTAATCAGATTGTTTTCTTATTACATTATCTAAAAACTCATTATAGATGTGCATCATACACATCATTTCACTGTTTTTTAATGTATGCCAGAAGTAACTAGTGCAGAATGTCAGATATGCTGAGGATTACCATTGCAAGTAATCGTAGGTATTATTTGTCATTATTCGCCTCGAGATATCCATATTTGTTTTCACCATTTTTACATGTGAACACACAAATTATGCATAATAAAGTCCATCTTCGATTACCTGAAGCAAGAAAGCTGTATTATTTTTTAAATAAATTAAAAATTATTTTGTAATTATGAAGTATGGGATACAAAAATATCAGCTAACTGAATGCAGTAATCAAACAATTTGCAACATCAGATTTACTTACCGATGAAACCGGATTTTCGGGACTTTTCTGTATGAGGCGTTGCAACTATTGGGGGTACAACACTTTTGTACCATTTTTTGCACTTTATATAACCAAAATAATATTAATACACCAAGAAATATTTAATCATCGAACATGTGATGTACTACACAAGTAAACAGATGCCATACTCCACTTATTTTGACTTAAGCGGAAGATGGCGGCTGCCACGGTTTCGGAATTGTCTATGTGTGCCATTGTGTTGCAACAAATGAAAGAAAAGGATAAAGATATACAATTTTAAACTACAATGAAAGTGACAGTGTTATTACTTACACGGTTTCTATGTGTGAGTGAATTATGTTTGATCTGCTTCCATTTATAAATCTATGAATTTACTCAGTAACGAACACTGAGTAAGTAATCACTACGTTATAAGAGACGGCACTCAGGAAGACGGCTGGAAGCTTTCGTACTAAAAAGGCTCCTATAACCAACCTCACAAAATTAATGACTACGTAATAACCGCAATACCAACATAACCAAATGAGATAGTGATGTACAGAAACAAAGAGCGTGCTATCGATGTAATAGTGACGAAAAAAGTCGATACAATTAAAAAAAGGTATCGATAATTATAAACATCCCAAATTATTTCATAGTACACTAATTATTGAATACGGCTTTACTCACGTGTAATCGGTATAGGTACCGACTAGTTTCGGACCTATTGGAGGTCCATCATCAGACGAGCGAACGACATGCGAGACGGGGCGCGGCCGCGAACTCATCCCACTCACCCTGATGATGGACCTCCAATAGGTCCGAAACTAGTCGGTACCTATACCGATTACACGTGAGTAAAGCCGTATTCAATAATTAGTGCGTTAATAATGTCTCACGAAAGTTTTAATAATTTATTTCATAGTAATTTTGAAATTAAATAAAACACACCTTTGTACGGTAATATTTATTTCAAAAAGAGATATTATTTCTAGTACATATGTATTAATATTTACAAAAACACATTTATATACATAAACATGACTGACTTTCCCATTAGGAATACAGCTTGAAGATATTATATGTCGGCGTCCAAGCAAAAAGGGTCAAGTGGTCGAAATTTAATTTCGGAGATATAGGTACACAGTTTTGTAGTGAAAAGTAACATTTCGCGATTGTAATTGATTATCAATTAATGCTCAATTATCTACAAGTTCATATAGTAAATGACTTTATATTTATGATGTTTCTAAATAGCAAATTTTATAAAAGAAAAGTTTAGTTAAAGGTTCCAGTGGTTAGCATGTCTAAATATTTGGAATAAAATACGTTTTAATACCATGTTTTAATTACATTTTCGTATTGCAAACAAGTTGGTCATAGAAATCAGGTACTGGGAAGAATTTATTGTTGTCCAAAACGTAAGTTAGATCTAAGTAAGATTCCCAGTTAGAACCATTTCTATGCTTAACTTTAGCTACTGGTACCTTTTATGTAATCTGTAATGATTCATTGTTTTGTTCAAATAATAATAAAAATAATCTGGTCTTGTTATTTTCTTAGTTCTTAAATAGAGTAAAAATAGTTAATTTTAATTTTTTACTTCATTATGTTGTCGTATTTACTCACTGTACTAAACTCCGACAAGTGGACCTTTTTCCTAAACTATGTTTATATCCTTTGTTTAGATTGTAATTGTTTATTCTATAATGTTACAAATATAATTATAAGTTGATTTCATGCAGAATATCTTGATCTACATTAATAAATCTAATTCTACATAACAAACAAGTAGAAATGTTTTTTTTGTCAATAAAACTTTAATAATGCTTTTTCTCAAAACATGCTTTTTCAGTTTCAATTTTAAATGTCTATTAAAGAAATATATGGCAGTTTTTGAATATTTTTTTAATCCTTATTATCAATTGACTATTCTAAATTCTAAATCTAGTCTTAATTCACTACCCCACTACTGGACCCTTTTTGCTTGGATGCCCACATATATATGTATATACATTAGACATAGACATACATATTTATGTATGTATGTGCAAAAAACTACATATATACCCTAACGTTAATATTTACAAACTTAAAACTAAACGTTATCTTATATAATAGACTTCTTCAAAGTTACCGCTTAGAAAGCTATCATTCTCTACTGTTTCACGGTGCCCAGCAGACTGGCAGTATTACCTCTTTGAATAGCCAAACTTTTCATTAAAACCAGCATGAGCAAAATGAAGTGCACAGACGAATTTCAATTCATGTAGCTTTTCGATTGGTAAATACACCAAGTCCTCTTGTCCATCTGCTTGTACCCCCCATTTCAATTTGTAAAAGAGGCATTTAGTAACAAATTGAAAGTAATTATAATCAAAATTTTTATTAAAAAAAATTAAACCACCTTCAAAAAAACACTGAAAAGTATAAAATAACTATCCTTTACTAATTAAAACCCAAGTACAATTAAAATAACTATAAATACGATACACATACCTATATAATTAAATTTTACAGTTACTGAAGTCGGTGCCAAGCCTACCACACTAGAAGACTTTCTGTTGTTGCACATTGATTTGGCACCGACTTCAATAACTGTAAAATTTAATTATATAGGTATGTGTATCGTATTTATAAAGTTATTTTAATTGTACTTGGGTTTTGATTAGTAAAGGATAGTTATTTTATACTTTTCAGTGTTTTTTTGAAGGCGGTTTAATTTTTTTTAATAAATAATTTTTTTTTCACCCTTTTGAGTGATCTTGACCTAAATATCTGGGGCAGGTCTGCAATTAACTTCCCGTGAGAAAACACGTTAAAATCAGAGGTGGGAAGAAGGAAAACTTGTAAAAACCCGTGAGTAAACACGTAAAAATCAGGTGGGCGTGCTGACGCCCCTGCCGTGGTGTAGGCGGGTTGCGGAAGCCGCCACTTCGGAGGCCTGGGGTGTCCTTCGGGGGAAGGCGCCTCACCAACGGCCTCGGGATGGTGCGCGCGGTGTTCCCGCGCGCCTCAAAGGAGAGCGGGTAGGTCAAACTGCCCGCAAACGGAGGAGGGCTCGGCTCAGGCTGGGCATAGCCACCGGGGTCGCGGCAGAATGCCAACGCGCTCCCGTTGCCCCGGCATTAAGGCTCTCGAGGATCACCGTCAGGTTTTAGTGAGTAGACTCGGCTAGCACCCTAATGTCGAGGAGTCCCACATACCCTCCTGCCACCCCCCTACGGCAGGACGGGATGCATAAAGCATTTCCTGACGTAAAAAAAAAAAAAGTGCAATTAACTTCATTCTAATTCCGGAGCGCAACGATATACAAGAGAATCATCAATATAAATAAAGGTTATAACCAGGTCGTGTTATCTAGTGTATCTTCGAAGTCCAAGCTCCAATATTGGTGAAATTTAAATGGGACCACCTCTAAAGTATTACCTACCAAACTTAAAAAGCATTTTCGAAATTGGTTCATAAATGACGGAGTTATGAGGTAACAAACATACAAAAAAAAACAAAGATAAAACAAAAAAAAAAAACAACAGACGAATTGAGAACCTCCTCCTTTTTTTGATGTCGGTTAATAATCTGCCTTATCAAGGGACACCAGGAGAATGAGGTGACTTAGACACCACCATAGCAGCCTGAGACATATCAAACTATGACTAACTATATATATCTGGTACAATACTCCCCTTAATTAAATTTTTATTTATTCATAAAATTTTTATATACCATAGCTGAGCTCGTGGCTTCCTCAGTGGTGACTTCGCCCCATAGAATAAATATGAAGTAGGCAATTAGGTATTTACTTACTATGTATTTGTTAACGCACCGACGAATAAATCACATATCATTAAACACAAGCAATACTTAAAACGATTCACTTTAATAACATATGATAGCAACAAAAACACGAAACGAAAATTTTCAAACTAAATTGAATTTGAAAATTTGTCAAATAATGACAGTTAAAGCAGGCAACGTAATTAAATAATTTTTTTTTTTAAAGTTGGCTACATTTCACTGTGGCTATGCAATGAAACATTGTCAGAATGTATGAATGTATGAAATGTCTAGCCACTGGTAACGAATATTCCGATTCTGAGTACGCCAACTGACGTAATGCTCTCGCGGTGTATCTTCGTAAAACATTTTATAGTAGAGATGCCTTCCAGGGATGACTGGATTGAAGGAAGAATGAACCGGAAACCTGGTAGTCTACTTTGGTACACCGATCGCTCAAAATCGGACAAAGACGTAGGATGTGGAGTTTATGGAGAGCGCCCAAGTTTCAAGAGGAGCCTGAATCTTGGGAGGTACGCCTCCATTTTCCAGGCTGAAATGTTCGCCATTATTGAATGTGCGGACATTAACGTTAGAAAGCACTACGTAAACCAAACCATATACATACATTCTAATAGTCAGGCAGCTCTTTTGGCATTGGCCTTGATTGTAATCACATCGAGGCTAGTTAATAACTGCGTGACTATTTTAAACACTGGGAAATAAAAACAGAGTGATTCTAAGACGGGTTTCTGGCCATGCGGGCATCGTAGGCAATGAAAATGCCGACGAATTCGAGAGGGCCGGCACCAAAATCATATTTATTGGTCCAGAGCGTTTTTGTAGTATCCTCAAAAGCCAGGTTCAACTGATTTTGTGGAAATCCTGCTTCAAAGCGTCGTGTGAGTATTAGAAAAATATTCCGGGCCAGGAGCATTCCAAAACCCTAATAAAGCCATATAATCGCAAGGTGGCTTCTAGTGTCACGGCAATGAGCCGGAGCAACTTGCGCATCTTGGTTAGAGCACTTACTGGGCATCGTTGCTTACTTAAAGCACATGTTTAATATGGGGCTCTCCAACACAAGAATGTGCCGGTACTGCCAGGAAGCGGATGAAACGCCTATGCACATTTTGTGTGTCTGCGGACCACTGAAGACTCGTCGATCCTGCCTCGGCCAGTATTTTCTGAGTCCGGAGGAGGTTCAGCATATCACTCCAAGGAATACCTTGCAGTTTTTGACTACAGTGGGACTTGGTAGTGTTTTGTAACACATTGGCGATCTCAGTAGATCAATTTTGGTCGCAGTGATACAGGTCTGGTAGGACCTGCATAGCCACTTACATGAAATAAAAAAAAAAAATACAGTACAAATATCATGTTTTGGCTCATTGAAATGGTCTCTATGAATAGGTTATAGATAGATAGATATATAGTGATCATGATCTAATGATGGATCAGCAAACTATTGACAGAATACTCAGATTTCGGCGAGGCACGATCTCGTGTCGCAATTTCGTGTATCGTCCCGGAAAGTATTCGTGTGAATGTGGCGATAGAGTATAGACCGTAGTGTTTAAAAAGCATGAAACAAAACTTAAATTCGAAATTTAAAAAAACCCCGACTCAAAAAAACCTCCAAAAAGTAAAAAAATAATGTGTGCCTCATAGCACTTTTAATTTGTGATAAGTTTCAATATAAATATTAGTAGTAATATGCCAAGCGTCGTCACGTCGGAGGACCGCTAAGTAAATAAATTAATAAAAAGAGAATAAAAGTAAAAATGATAAAGTATGTATGAAATTAAAATACAAGTAAACTTAGTGGTCCCCCGACGTGACGACGCTTGGATATATGACTACTACTATTTATACTGAAACTTATCACAAATTTAAAGAGCTATGAGGTACATATTATTTTTTTACTTTTTGAAGGTTATGGTTTGAGTCAGGGCTTTTTTCACTTTATTTACTTAGCGGGCCTCGACGCGATGACTCTCTTTTCATAAACTTTTCATAAACTTATAGGGCCCATTACTTTTTATAGTTTTTTTTGAGTTGAGGATTTTCAAATTTGTAATTTAAGTTTTATTTCATGCTTTTTAAATAGGCTGCGATCGACACTATTCCTACATTCACATAAATAATTTCCGAAACAATACACGATATTGGCCACGAGATTTTGCCTCGCCGAAATCTGCGTATTCTGGCAATAGTTTGCTGCTCCATCACAAAATTCTGATCATCACCTATCTATTTATTTAGAATCTACTAGCGAATTTTTGAATTCGGTTGAATAGTTTTTGAGTTTATCTATGACAAACAAACAGTCGAATTTTTTCTCTTTATAACAATAGTATATATTCATTGAGACCATTCCAATAAACCCAAACACGATACCTCTTCTGTAACTTGGTGAGGACTTGGGTATCCTGCTGATACTAAGTAATACTGTAGCATCAAGTTAAGGTTACCATGTTACCTATTGTAATATCATTGAAGTCACATGATGCTAAATTTCGAACCGAGCAACTTCTTCGAACTGCTCCTGCAGTTCGATTACTTAATTTATTTAATACACTTAATTGAATTTAATAATTGAATACATAATTAAAGTACGAACCTAACAACAGAATAATGCACGGACGAAACAGCAAAATACAACCTATATACAATAGCGCAAGAGACCTACCCTACTACCACAGTGCGGATCGCGAGCAGTACGGGGCTCGCTATTCACGGAAACTTTAAACGTCTGTAAAATCTTAACTACTTGGTATTTTTGAACGAAACAAAAACTAGTGCATTTCTATACACATATACTCTACTGTGATAAAGTTTCAAACGATTTTGCATACCTATTAACATTCTCCATTATAAAAGCGGCCATTATCAGAAGGTATTTTAAAAATTCTCAATTTAGCAATAATAAAACGTTACTCTCAATATGACAGTAATGACATTTTTGTGACGTAAATAGTATTTATTTTCCGCTTTACTTATTCCTTTTTTTGCTAAAAGTTTCATTGTAAGGAAAAGTTGTACTTATTGTATGATATTAAATTGTTACTTTTTTATCTCTTTCGAATAAATTTGTTAAAGTACAAATATAAAAGCAGTTAAATATTTTGGTATTTATTTTGAACGGGAAGTGAATCCAACTATCAACACGTCATTCGACGTTCGACGACAGTGATTGAAACTTAATTTTATTTTCTGTCGGTGGTTGTGAACTTGTGACTTTATACATAATAAAAAATGCAAATTCCTAACGAATACGTTTCTACCGCAGAGGACATTGCAGATCAGGTAAGCCTCATTTACCGATTTCGTTTATAACTAATAGCATTTATAAGAAACCGAAATTCGGGTACCTATGTACTTTGTATATAAGATGTCACGTCACCGAACTTATTCTAGTTGGCGCTTATATCATACAGTTGAATAGATTTCTGAATGTAATTGTCTAATAAAAGTAGTCACTAGGCCCATCTGTGACGCTGTTAACAATTTGCCAATTTTCATTGCCTTTGTTCGCAGAGGAAGTTCCTCAAGAAAGCAAGTTTTGCAAGATGTTATTTCTATCGGTCTAATTTATCTATAACTTTTAGTTCCTTTTGCTAATTCTTTTATTGTGATTTCTTTATGAATAATACATGAATTAAGGGATTTCTATAAACGAATACCTATCATGCCCACAACCTGTTGAATATTGAAATGTTTTGTTTTTGTTATACCTAGTCGCTTTTGATGTCTAAAATAATGTTTAAACAATAACATCCTAAGCCTTGTCTTTCAAAATTTGATTGATTTTGAATCACCATTCAAGATTACCTTTACAATTACTATAACGATTAAAGTTACAAATGATTTGAAATAATGCAGTTTGGTAACACTTTAATAGTTAGTAATCATCTGACATTCCTTGAAATGACATGTGCACAGAGTAAATTATATACTTGAGATAAAACCGTGCATTCTAGTACACATATTATGTGTGACATAATTCCAATTTAAAATATTGATATAAACACATACATAATATCATTTCATAAAACAATAGTTTTTCATTTTAAAATATAGACACAAACTTTTCACACAGCTTTGCACACCATCATTATTTTTTTTTTCTTTTATTATTAAATTATTAAATAATTAATATTTTTTATTAATAATCATTAAATAATTTCTGAATTTTTTTTGTCCTTGTATCAATATAATTTATATGGTAATGTTTATTGTATGTCAATGTTTAATATATTTCCAAATAATATATTAATAAATATTCAAAGATATTATTATTAAATTATAATTTTCATTTAATTGTAAGTAATTCCAAATACAAAATATTTTTATCGAAAGTAAATTTTATTACAATGTACTTATAAATTAAAACAACCAGTACTTACAATGAGAATAATAAACAATAATTATGAGGTACTATTAACATTAAATGAATTGGTTTAATTTTTTTGTACTGATTGGTTAGGTTGTTAAAATATTTTTTTAGTTATTGTCTTGTTATCTGAAAAGGATAGAAAATAATTTGCATATTTATAAATACTTTAGAGAATGTTAAGTTAGCAAACAGGGTTTATTATACATACATACATATCTTCATGCTGTATCCCTAACGGGGTAGTCAGAGAGGATGGGGAGCCAAGTGTTGCGGTCCTTACATACTTCTTTGACCTCCTCGAATCTCATAATTCTCACCACAAAGGATTTATTATAAAATCAAATATTGTCAAAGTATAGTAAAATCATTCCTTGCACAGTTGAAAGTGCATCGAGAACACTGGGAGAGGCTCCTGCAGGGTATATCAATATATTATTAAGTAACAGTTAACGAAAATGCGATAGTTGACAAATAAGGCTGTTGGCTTTCTCCAATGGTCAGCCATTCAACCTTATTCCCTGAACTGGAGTACTTGCTTCTTTTTGACCTGGTGGTCCCCCTGCCTCTAGCTCGTTTGTGAATCTTCCACTTTTCCTACAAACCATGAGCATATCCCTTAGTTTGGTGTACATCAATTCCTCCTCTTTCAGTGTATCTGAACCTAGTGTATGAAATCTTATGTTTGAATACATAATGCACTCTGCTATAAAGTGTATGCTTGTTTCTTCCCTATTACAGTGTTTGCATTGAGGTGGTTTAGTCTTAGTAATTTTTGTCAGCAATAGGCTAAATGAATGCTTTTGAATGTGATATATTTTATACATTGTATTAAAATAATTAAATGTTTTTATTACAATTGAGGAAAAAGTAATTGATACTCATTGACAGAAACTGAGTTATTGGGTTTTAAACTTCAGTAGTGGGAACAGTGTGGGGATAAGCTAGAGGGAGATAGCGCAACAAAGCTGTGGCGTCACAAAGTCGCAATGATATTGTACAGTCCTAGGAGTAACAGAGACAGAACATATCCCCACTGCCCCCACTACTAAATTTAAGGGTAGCTTGCACCAGTGATTTAATAGTTGGTGCAAGTGAGATGTCAAATCCTTAAATGGAATTTAAATAGTGGTGCAAGCCACCCTTAAAAGCGAATAACTTTTATGTTTATTATTGTATTTCGAATATTATTTCACAGTTTTATTTGTTGTTACTGAACCTATCTTTTAACTGAGTTGTGAAGAAATAGTTATGTAGCCTATTCAGGGACAGCAGTGAGACAAAATAGTTGATCGTCCCAAATATCAAAAACCATGCATTCTTTATTTATTTCATACATCAATATTGTAGCATTTGTAGGGTTAGTCTTCTCTGCTCTGAAGCACTGGCTCGACAATGGCCCGTTGGCGCAGTGGCATATGCATCTCCTTTCCAAGCTAGGGTCCCGGGTTCAATCACCAGTCAGGTCAATTTAGGAAATGAACTTTTCTAAATTGGCTTGGAGTCTGGGTGTTACTGGGAACACCCCCAGAGTTCGTTGTGTGGTACCCATAGTACAAGCTTACTGCTTAGTTTGGGTCACACAATCTGTGTAATTATCTGGAGTATTATATTATTATATAAAATTTATATGTAAAAGTGTAAAAGTCAAGTCACAAGTTCATTCTGTTCATTCTCACCGCCGTCTCGTAATACTGGTGATACTGAAATATGGACTTGTACATAAACACACCAGACCAGTGTATGCACATACCTACTTAAACTACAAAATATAATTTATAGTTGGTTTATAGTTTATGGATATGGAATATATAAATAACAATACCTTACACAGTGGCCATAAAATTCACTGCTACTAACAGTTTAAGCCTTTCACTTTCACTTTCATTGACTCTTTCACATACCTGTTATTTGGAGTGGCAACTATTATATTTTTATAGTATAAACGACAACCTTTTACAGGCGTCATAATAGTGAAAGATTTAAAACTGATTTAATTTCATACATTGTCTCAACTTAAAAAATTTTGTTGAAATGAATAAAGGCTTCGGCAACATAGGACCTATTCGAAAAATTACTTGTAGTCTCAAAAAGACCATTTGCGATAGGTGTTATTCTAATTTTAAGTAATGAAGAGATACACTGTATAACATGGTTGCACGACAGTGTTATTGTAAAAGTGAAGAAAGGAAAATTTTGTCGGCACATGGAAAGAATGATTGACGAAAGACTGATGAAGAAAATTTGAAAGTGAAAACGAGCGGTAGCAGAGAAGCCAAGGAAATCCAAGGCTGTCTTATGAAGATCAAATAGATAAAATATTAGCTGATGGAAATGTCAAAACCACTCCAATACCTAGGCAAAAATGTGTGAGGTGAATGATGGGATTTGAAGAAGAGAAAGAAGTATGTGAGGATCGCTAGGCTATGGGTAGTCAGAGAGGATATGTCATCTCCTGTGTTATTCTGATAATGTCCTATTCGGGAAATAGCTTATTCTCCTTAAGAACTTAAGACTTACTCTTAAAAAGACTAGTTTTCGAATTGCTTCATTTCTCTAATTATTGTTCAATGCACTAATTTGTATTAATTGTAGCAAAAATATATTTGAGTGATTCAGGAAGGTAAAATAATTTATAATTAAATTTTAATAAGGAGTAAAACTAATTATAAGTGAATCAAAAAAACTTTTATACAAATAGATAAATAACTAATAAGTATTTGTAGGAGAGCTAGGGATCCATTGACTAACCCAACCCGTTTCTCACAAAGCTAGAAATTTTTTAATTAATGTTTTATTATCTGTCAATTAAGAAAGTACCGTTCTGGCAGGCATTTCATGGGTGCGTCATCATCCCTTAAATTATTGAAAATGTAAAAAAACGAAATTTAAAAAATCTACTCCCACAAAGCTACAATTTGAATATGTTTTAATTTACATGTGTTTAAGCGTAAAAAAAAATTGATAATCCATTTTGAGGGTTGCAAGTATGTGCCAGACGATGGTGTAACGATAGTGTAACTAGTGTAACATTCTTGTCATAGGAATAGTAATTCATAGCCTGCTCCCACAAGGTTGACATTTTGAGGGAGTATTTTTTTAATAGTTTTAAAAATAATATGTAAACAGCCAGCCTATTCTGGCGGTTGCAAGTGTCTGCCAGACGAGTATGTAATGGTTATGACCTTATGACGCTCAATGGGAGTGCGAGCGCAACAGTCTTATATGGGTTCCAATGTTAGAAAGAGATGATGGCTACATACTATGACAATGCAGTAAGTAGTCAATCGACAAAATCACATTATTTTTTATTTATTTATTTATATAGTTAATAAATTAGTGTACAATCATATTATATCATATGTTAAAAAAATTATTTAAAAAAGTATAATAATAATATTTTTGTATATTAGATAATTTAAAAAGATGTGATTTTGTCGACTGACTGCCAACTGCATTAGTATCATCTCTTTCTAACATTGGAACCTGTCCTGTTGCGCTCGCACTCCTAGCGAGCGTCATGACCATGACAATGTAGCTTTCTAAATATAAGATTTATATATATATGTAAGTATAATATCCAATACAATAAATGTAAAAACAGCAGACAACCGGCAATAATAATATTTTTAGAAATTCTATATTTTAATTTTATAAATAATTTATAAAATTAAATATTACAAATATTATATTTATAAATATTTTAAGGATAAAAACATATGATATAACAACTGATTCAGTATCAAGTTATTCAAATAATATTGAAGACTTTTTATCTCATAATAAAGTTTTTCAACATGATTTAACACTTTCTTATCTCATTTACAGTCATTACGATACAACAATGTTTTGATAGAGATATTTTTTTATTATTAAGTACATATTTCATAATTATTAGCTTTACTTGTAAATGTCGTTGTCCAATCGTAGATTTAGGCAGATCGTGGCGTGCCTGGGTATTTTATGGAATGCCATCATTTCTTGGAATCACCTGTAGTCTAACCAACACTTGATGGATCTAATGAAAAGTTGGGATTGAGGAGAGCAAAATGTTTGTCGATAATTGATGAATTCTTATAGTATTTAGATATTTTCCGCCCAATATTCCGAAACTAATCGACACGTGTTTCGCCTCTTAACGAAGTATCCTTAGGATGTGGGACTCCTCGGGTAAAGGGTGCAAGGCCGAGTCTACTCATTAAAACCTGACGGTGTTCCTCGAGGGCCTTTGTAGCGGCGCAATGGGGGCGCTTTCGTATTCTTCCGCGGCCCCGGCGGCCATGTCCAGCCTAGGCTGGGCCCTCCTTTCCTGGGAGGCGCGCGGGAGCACCCCGAGCACCATCCTGATCGTGATCGGAAGGGGCGCCTTCCAACGAAGGACACCCCAGGCCTCCAAAAGTGTGGCGGCAGCCGCACCCCGCCTACACCGCGGTAGGGGCAGCCGCACGCCTCTCCTGATTAACGATTTACTCACGGATATTTATATTTTCCTTCTTACCACCTCTGATTTTAACGTGTTATCACGGGTTTAATTTCAAGTGTATCTTCTTTCCATCTCAGATTTTTACGAGTTTACTCACGGTTTTTTTTACAAAATTTTCCTTTCCGCCTCCGGGGCTATAATACCTCTCTCAATAACGTAACGGGCAAGTAGCTACAACACCTGATCCCGCCCTCACGCAGATGACGGCGAACACGACTCTTCTCCATAAATATAAATAGGGACATTTCCCTCCCCCCGGTCGGAGCCGAGCCCTTTCGGAGCACCACCCTCAGGAGTGTTTATCGACTCTCCAGTCCAGTCAAGTCTATGCACTGCAATCTTTGTTAGCTTTCTCAAAATGGAAAAATCCTTACCTCGCGGAAATTTTTACCAAGTACCTAAATAAGGGACTGTCCCTTTCAAAACTTGGACGTGTGGTCACTTTAGTGATTACAGGTCTTGTATGGCCTGCATAATCATTAGTGTTTAATTAAACTTGTTTCGGCGGAAAATCGGAGTTTTGGTTTAATTTCGATTTCAACAGCAGACCTGCCGAAACTATGGTTTAAACCGGAACTACTAAGGTTGATGAGTTTTGAAGTTGCTTTCGGGGGCAATCAGCACTGTGGAAAGTCAGAAGTTAGGTACCTCACTTCATAACATGTACGAGAGAAAATATTTCTCATTCCATTTATTCGAAAAATAATGATTGGTTCTTCGATAAGTGCGACCAAAACAGGTCTTTTTGAGACTTTCATAGAGGGCGGAAATGAGTTTGAATAAGGAACACGAATATTATTCCTTACTGTTCTATGGTCAAACGAAAATATAGTGTAAAAAATGTTACTGGCTGACCAGCGCGCCAATGAGGAAAGGAACCAGGACGCAGACGGGCGTTCAGCTTCCCTCGAGAGATGGCCATTCAGTCCTGTTCCCTAGGCTGGAGCTCCGTTTACTGCTCGCCTGGTCGTCTTCCGTTCTTAATTCATCCACGAATCTACCAATTTTCCTGCCAAACATGAGGATGTCCCTTAATTTGGTTGTCTTCAGTTCCCCTTCGGCCAGTGTATCTGACCATTGTGTAGGGAATCTAATATGGCCTGCGTACATAACACATTCTGCTATGTGTAATTGTGTAGGCTAGCTAGTTTCTTTCCAAGAAAAGATATAAAATAAAATTATAAAGTTTTTTTATATGTAATGTACCTCAGCGCCTCTTATTTATTTTTCTCATAGAGGGCTTCGATCACATATAGAGGGGAATGAAAAATAGAGGGTATCTCTCAGTAGTAAAATTATTTTACCTCGGGTGGCGTACATTGAGTCACTTTACTCTGGATTCATAATAGCGCCTCGCAATAAAAATATTAAATTTCTTGTTATACAGTCTACTATTATGAAACAACAAAATTATTAATTTATCAAATTTATAAAAGCATATTAATTTGTTTCTACTTGTCTGATACAGGTGATCCGCAAAGGTAAAAATGTACTACCGACAGTGGCACGACTGTGCCTCATCTCCACATTTCTCGAGGATGGCCTCCGTATGTGGTTCCAGTGGTCGGAGCAACGTGACTACATGGACATGTCTTGGGGATGCGGGAAGTTCCTCGCCACTATGTTTGTGGTATGAATTTATTTTTCTTATGCATATAGAATATTTCTATGTCCTTTATTTTTGATTAGATAATAGTATATTGTGATTCTCTAAATGAAACATAATATCTTGAACTGAACTTCACTGCTAAGCGTCGCATCGGTAAATACCACTTTAAATAAAAAAAAAACATATGTAAATACATGCAAATCATTTAGTTCAGTGGTATATAAGCTGCGTGGTTAATTCCGTTATGAGTTATACAGGTTGTTACAATACAGTTAATGATAGTCTTCATTAGAATTAGTAACGAGAAAAGCAATACCAAGACTTACAAATTTCTTTGGATCTTGGTTTTGCTCTTGCAAGATTAAGAGTGACTGGTCTTGATCTTGCATAGTTGGTCTTGGTGTTGCTTTCTTGCAATACAGGATTGACTTTTGCTCATCAATGATTTCAAAGTCAAATCAATTTATTCAAGTAAACCCAATTACAAGGTATTTTTGAACGTCAAATCTGCTTTAGTTAGGTTCGAAGAAATCCTGGCCACTGAGAAGAACCGACAATAAACTCAGTCAGGTGTCATGTTTTCAACATCATTTTACTAAAGGTTTATTAAAATACAATATTCAGAAAGTGTAAATGCATCTGCAGAGAAGATCATTTCCAGACTATTCTTTTATTTTCAACGAAATCATTTATTTTATAGTTTGATTGTCTAATCAATGTTCGTTATATAAAATCTATTTTCTGTTGAGTGAATTCTTAAGGAACTTTATTATAAAAACGAATGCAGTTACCCAAAAATGAAACATTTGACTTATGTAATTTAAATTTTGAAATAACCAATTTATCACGATCTCGGGTATCCATACTACCAATATCACCTTTCTTTATAAACAGATCTATATTTTTTCTCATATACATAATAATTTCAAACATGTATAAGGACGGCGAGGTGAGAACATCAATCTCTTTAAAACGATCTCTTAGTGATTCTTGTGCATTCATACCGTAGATGGCCACGTATCGCTCTTTTTTGTAAAATAAACATTGAGTTAATATGCGCCGCTGATCCCCACAGCAAAAGGCCATAGGACATTGGGCTATAAAAATATGCAAAGTACACCAACTTAGTCGTATCCACATCTGTTAATTGTCTAATGCGTCTAATGGCATATATCGCGAAACCGATCTTACTAGCCAATGCCCCGATATGGTCCGCCCACTGCAATTTATTCTCTACCGTTAAACCAAGAAAACTAGCAGACTTAACTAATTCTAATTGTTTCCCACCTAGTTCTAATTTATCATGGATTCTGGGTATATTAGAAAGGGAAAATTGAATACATTTTTATGCATTCAGTAGTAAATTATTAACAGCGAACAATCTCGAGTCGTCTGTTAGGATCCTGTTCGCCCAGGTAATATCTAGGTTCTTTGTCTCTAGTTTAAATAACAATGAAGCGTCATCAGCAAATAACACTATTTCGCATAAGTCGTTGTGCATAAATGGAAGATTTTTAATGTAGACTAGAAACAGGAAGGATCTCAAAAGTGATCCTTAGGGAACGCCCATTTTTAACTTTGAACCAACAGACAAAACTTCATTGACACTCACTTTTTGCTCCCGACCAGACAAATACGAGACCACGAGATCGAGAGCGTTACCACGAATTCCATAGTATTTAAGCTTAAATTAATGTTTCGTGACTAACACAATCAAAAGCCTTGGACAGATCATAAATAACACCAATGGCATCCTGGGATCCCTCCCAAGCCTGAAGTACAGTCTTGGTCGAATCGCTCCCGCGTGAGATGTTGACCGCCTTCTCGTGACCCCATTGACCCCTGTTGACCGTGAAACATCCCTTGAATGTTAAAATGTGCCAGCATTTGATTGAGTATTATTTTTACGAATATTTTACTCAACGCTGGTAATATTGACACCGGTCGATAATTTATTGGATTTAACATACAACTTGACTTAAATAATAGTATATTTTACTGTATTTCATTAAATTGAGAAATACTCCTTGATCGACACATTTATTAAATATCTCTACTAAAATTAGCGATAATATAAGTATTACAGATTTGAGTTATGGTTCCTTATTTGTATTTTATTGTAGTGAAAAAACGTGTATTATTTTTCAGATAGTAAATTTATTTGGACAATTGGGCGGCTGTGTGATGGTTCTTGGAAGACTCAAAGTGGATATTGCTTGCGGTGTACTATTTTTCATAGTAGTATTACAGGTAACTAAGTCTTACTGCTTAGCTAGATTTACCCATATGTATAATAGTAACTAATTAATCTGTGCCATATGTATAAGCGTCATGCATTACTGATTAAAATTCGTCCTTCTTCTTCTTCTCTTTTATATACTGGCAATTCATATCATATTTATTAGAAAAACTTCTGCCATTCTCAAGTAAAAAAAGAAAGGTGTATCTCTAACGTAAAGTGTCTGTCTTCTTATTACTAGGTCCCTAACACTCCCCAGTAAAGTGATAGTAAGCTTCACTGGAATTTTAGGACTTCTTGGACAAACGCGAAAACTTCAGCTTCACATATTTACTCAAGGGATATATATAATGGAGCTAAGAATTAGTTATTTTATCTATAAATCACATCTATAAAATTAATGGTCTATGCTACAAAAAAATGGTAAATTTCAAAATTAACAGTTTTCACAATAAAATTTTGGTTACAACTTTAATCACTGAAACTTTAATGTGGTGTAATGGTGATAATTAATGCTTGGGAGGAAATCGTGAGGACAAATGCAGGTTAAGGTTTAAATTGTTTCACATTGGGTAAAGTATTGCAAATTTTTTTGTAACTTTATACAAACACGACGATATATTTATAACAATTCTTTTGGTTAGGTAAGTTAGGTTTTTTACTACAATGCGCGAGTCTGCCGCGGTAGCGGCACGCGATGCGCCAGATCAGAATCCGCTTTATACATGGAGCAGTATTAAAACAGGAGACCCCACTCTAAAGAGATAGTTGAAGTCGAGAAATTTAATTTCGAAATATCTCTGTAATCCTCCATCTTTTTTCATCCTTTGGTGTTGGTATATCTATGCATAGCAATTTTATATATTATACTAGTTAGGTGTATTTCCGAGTTATTTCCAGGAGTTAGGAAGAGACGTTGCACAATTGCACCAACTCCATTAAGGAATATAATACTCCTCTAACTCCATTCACTGCGCTGGACAGCTTATCAAGTTTATTTATTTAGTTTATAGAAAATATTATTTTACATAGCACAATCTATTATTTTAAATGATTGCTTATTTTTTTTTATTGGCAATAATTATTTTATTTTGTCTTAAAATTTTTTAAAGCTGATATCGATTTAATGAAAGAGTAACATTTTATTGTATAACATATTTTTATTAGCAATTCATAGCAATTGTCTATATTTTCAGCAATTTTGAAGTGCCGTTAAACGCATCCCTTTATTTAAACTTTGCAATTCTCAACACTTGCACGGAACTTTAACGCACGGTATACTATCACTTTTCTACCTTAAAACTCTCATAACCGCAAAATATTAAAAAAATAAATTAAACGCGAACTTCACCTCTCCCTTTTCCGCCAAAAACCAATACCCGATTTCACCAAAAGTTATTTTAGATTTATAAAAAAAATCTTAGAAAATCATCGTTAGCGGACCTGTATCCTTTTTTAGGGGTTCACTAAGTATTAGGAGACTGGTGAATTGGGCATTAAACTCGTTAACTATTCTGTCATTACCTCCTACCCGTGCACAATAACACGAGACCCGAACTTGATGACGCGAAGCCATTGTGCTGTGCTTGTAAGGTAGACACAAAAAACAATATAAAACTTTTTTTTGCAATATTATCTCTATTTTAGACGCTTTGTCTTCGGAATTATAAAATAGTCAGCATGTATATATTGGGACATTTACAGTGCCACCACAGTACAAGTAAGCATACAGTATTCTATCTTCATACAAACGCTCCCAAACGACGAGCTCGAAATCGCGGCATTTCTCGGCATACGACAGTCGCGAGTGCGTCGCGGTTGTCGTCGGACGGTATGAGACGCTCCCGCGCATTTACTGACTCAATATTATGTCAATCAAGTTTACGAGCATAATGTTCAGTGTATGGATGTTTGAATACATCTATATCGAAACCGGAAATATTGCTCTGTTGCTAATTTGTAGGAAATATATTATCATAATGATCTAGTTAGTTTATTGCTGATTTTTAATTATACTGCACACAAAATGCATTTTTTTGTCTATTTCCACCATACTAACTCACAAACTTTTGAAACTAGATATAAAATACTAGTAAAATTATATAAATAAAAACGTATTAAATTTGCAATAATATAAAATGAAAGGATTAATATGACAATTTAATATAATACCTATTATCAAATACGTAACCCAAGAAAAACATTCAGTCCAAGTTGGTAGCCCTATTGCCTGTTTACGTACCGAGCGACCGTAGGTAATTATCTCTAGGACACTGCCGAGATAGAATACTGTATGCTTACTTGTACTGTGCTACCACTGATAGCTGTAAATTTAGGTGAGCGGATAGACAAGTGGCAAACGTTTCGTATAGTCGAAAGGTTTGCTGACGTCATTGCTCATCAAAAATGCCATTTGGCTACGTTTTATGCGAAGGTTTTCACACGGCTTTACTTCTCGTATGATTAAATAGTACGTTTGACTACCAATTTAAAATTTGGTATGTTAGATCAAGTGCTATTTGTCATTCTATTCTACTGGCGTTCACAACAAATGAGCCACTTGTCTAGGCTCCCAGTACACTGGTCTCGTATGTTAGTACCCTTCAATGGAGCGATCGTGTAAGAAGCGATAATTGTCTCAAATCATGCACACATTAATATATTTCACAGTGTTCTTACCTTTGATAATATTCCACTGGCATTAAAGAAGATTTCCGTCCATTCTGCTTTCCATCTTAGAGTGTCACTTTCATTTTCTAACGTGTCTATTCAGTAAAAACTAGTGTTCTAATTTGTTTTGGAGTCTGGGTTTTACCGTTCTTCCCTGGATGGTTGTGATTCTTATAATACAGATTAATGCTTAGTTTGTAATAGTGTATTTATTATTTCTCTATTAATGTTCTGTTCCAGACATTTGCATACAGCATATTATGGGATCTGCAATTTTTACTTCGTAACTTGGCTCTGATTGGTGCACTACTGCTGGTGTTAGCGGAAGCCCGAGCAGAAGGCCGCAGTCTCTTCGCCGGCGTGCCCTCGCTTGGCGAGAACAAGCCAAAGACGTACTTACAACTTGCTGGACGTATATTGCTCGCGTTCATGTTCATCACGCTACTTAGATTTGAAGTCTCTTTCTTGCAGGTAGGTTTATTTTTTATTTAACTACGGCCACGCATAAGAAAAGGTTATGGTTTTACCAGCATATGTATAGCATGTATATCTGATCCTTCATAAAGTTGAAAAGAACCAATTTCAGTTTTATGAATATCAATGGGCTTGTCTAAAATACGTGTATATTAGACTAGTTTGTATTTCAAAAAATTTAATATTAGCTTTTATGGTATAAAATATAAAGCCAAGGGCTAAAAAGGATTTCGCCGGGCAAACCTATCATAATGGGTATTAAAAAGGGCTTAAAAAGGCCTTTCTGAAAATGTCTGTTGGGTAAAAATATTACATGATTATAATTTTCATAATTGATTTAAAAAAGAAATAGAATTAAAACTCATGAGAGTATGAAATACTTATTACATTAAATTGATTGAAAAAAACCGGCCAAGTGCGTGTCGGACCACGATCAGTGTTCTATAATCGGGATGCACAATATTCATTTAATGGATAGCAAAAATAAGTTTGTATTTCATAGTATTTTGGAAAAACAGAAAAGCAGATATTTCTTTGCTTTTCTGTTTTTCAATCGCTTAACATGTAACTGAAAATATCCCATAACTCAAAAACTACACAACGCATTTTATTTAAATCTGTTTTCATTGAAAGAGTTTGCACCCCATATTTGAATAGTTAGAGGAGGGACGCTTTTGACTATTTTAAAGGCACATATCTCACCAACTATTGACTCAAAAAAAAAAGTCATTTCGAAACATCTATACAATTTTTACAGACCTATCTAAAGATATGCGACTCCTTTAAATGCATAAGATTTTTATATTCATGTTACATATGTGGGTGCAATCCTTCATTTTTTTTCCTAGTTTCACTACACCACTGTATAACATTTCATAGAATATAACTACCTTCCAAACTTCACCTATATGGTGCTAGTAGTCTTCAAGTAAAATAACTGTGTCATACAAACAAACAGACTGACAAGTCAAAATTATAAGGGTTTGGTTTTTTTCCATTTGGTTATGAAACTTTAAAAATTAGCAAATAAACATGAACCATTCGGTAATATAGCATGTTTATACGTTTATAAATATACTTGTCATCACTATAATACAAGGACAACATGTTTTACATAATTATTGTGACATGATAACATACATTCATAAGTAATTTTAACGTTACGTGACCTTCATAGCGTTTAATGTTTGCGAAAATGTGTGGTACAAGTTATACACCTGTAGTATATGGTCATAATTATAATTTAAACAGAAATAATTTATTTAATTTTTGAATATCACAAATACTTCAGAAAAAATAATTTATTTATAATAGGCTATTTGACTGGTTTGGAGTGTAATTTTATAGTTAATTGAATGACAGGTTTATTAATTGTGAACATAACTGTTCAAGTAATTTGATTTATTATAAAAATATAGAAATTTATGTTTTTTTGGTAGTAAAATAAGTTCTTGTCTTTGTCACTCCTAACGCTGGGCAATGACTTCTCTCATTTTAGATTGTGCAAAACATTCTACACAGAATTCTGATGGTCCTCATAAATTATATACTTAATGATCATCTTGCTGATTTCAGATCGTGCAAGACCTCCTGGGCAGTATCCTGATGGTCCTGGTGACGGTGGGCTACCGAACCAAGCTGTCGGCGCTGATGCTGGTGCTGGTACTCACTGTGCTCAACCTCTACCACAACGCCTGGTGGGCTGTACCCTCGTATAAGCCGCTTAGGGATTTCCTCAAATATGATTTCTTCCAGGTATTTTATTTATTTTGAACTAAGGAATATATTTTATATGCCATTTTTCGAATTTCGTCACATTTTAATGCGACAAAATTCCAAAGATAGAAAACTTATGGAATCACTGTATACTTAAGAGAGAACTAAGCAGCAAGCGATTTTACACATGTATGTTATTGAAATTTGAAAAGAAGACATATTACTAGAAATTTCTTTTCAGCTTTAAAATTTGTCTCAAGAGTTTTGCTATATTTTTTTACACAAAAATTTCATATACAGTATGTGAAAAAAATATTGTGCATATTCTAGAAAAAGCCAAAGTTTATTATACCTATCTGACCACAAATTTTTCGTTTGCGTGAAAAAAATTGGAGTGTGAATAGATGCAGTAACTTATGTACTGCCATTCTCAACTGAGATAGGTGTCCTCAAACCTTAGACGGTATTTTTTGTGATATGTAATGTATTTTTTTAATGTTTGTGTGTATGTATTTACAAATCTTGTATATATTGGTTTTTTTAATGTGCATTTTTCTTTCTATACAGCACGGTACCTTGCATTCTTTAAAATTGATTACATTTGGAGTTTATTATTAGACTATTGGCTACATTGCCATTAGAAAAAACGTATTAAACTTATTAAATCTTCGTGTTTGTTTCAGACATTATCCGTTATCGGTGGTCTGCTAATGATAGTGTCTCTGGGCCCGGGTGGAGTTAGCATGGACGAGCACAAGAAGAAGTGGTAGAGGCGGCCACATGCGTTACGGACCTAGTCTAGTGCGCGAACTCTTGATATTATTGATAAGACGTTAACATGGTGCGAAGACGTACATACATTATTTACAGGCTGCCATTAAACTATCATACATATATGTCATCGTTGATCAAAGGTCACCATCACAACATATCAAAGTTCACACATTCACCTGTTAATGATTTTTTGCTTTAAGAAATATTTGACATATATATTTGATGATAGCATAATAGTGGCCCTTACGTTTTTATATTATTTGGACTAGTCGACGAAAGAATAGCAACTGCTGTTATCAATTACGACAGGTTTATAAGAATGCGTAAAGCCGACCATACACGTTACAGTTTACCGAAGTGACCAATCTGCCTGCGCAGGCGCAGGCGCGCAGCTCTTCTACACAAAATCATTGTCTGTTGTGGTTTTACTTATTAAGCGATGTAATAATGTATGAGATTAAGATTAACGCACCGGGCCATCAGTTGGTCGGCTAGGCGACGGCGAGTTGTTGCCTTACGGTCCATGAAGTGGATGCTGCGGCGAGTCAATGAATTAGGGAGAATTTATCAAACCTAAATGAACTACTTAAAAGTCGGTGAGCGGTCCAACGATCTATGCGTTTCAAGCTCGTGGACGAGTTGTCACCGAGTGTTTACTCTCCCACTTTACGGGAGCAGTTTTGCGAGCAAGGCGTTCGCGAAAGTCAATGCATTAAATATCAACCACTCAAGAGGTTGTACTGGGTGCCAAATTGATGAATGGATGTTGGTCTATAAATGTTTGACAATAAGTCACGGGATAAACTCTCAACGTCAAATCCTTTACATTGTTTTACTAAAGAAAACGACAGAGGACAACTAGAGGCTGTGTGCAGTATTTCGAACCTGCGGACTGAAGTACGACGTACCGAAGTAACATTGAAAAATTATTTCTACAAGAACCAGTGCGTCGTACTACAGCGTCCTATCGACCTGTATAGGTGCAATTGCGCAGGTCATCCACAGTGATGTCCGTGCTCCGGTAGGCTATATGGTGTATGGTCGGATTTAGATGGTGCTGATGAGTCACTTGTAATAAACAAGTTTTTGTTAAAATTTTGGAAAGTGTAATATTTTATTGACATGTTTTATTGTGATATATTGAAGAAAACTATTTCTTATCAAATATAAAGGTTAAACATACTGTAAGAACTGAGTTTTTAGCAAGTTGTTTCAATTAAATATTAAACTTGCTGAAATATAATTATGTAAGAATGTTGCCAGTATTTAGACTGCAATAAATCAATAAATTATATGAAAGAAATACTTTGCGATTGCAAAGTATTTCTAAGTGACTAACAACCTAAAAGTCTGTAGTACCAGATATTGCATCCATGTAAGCCTGTTACTGGACTAGAAAGGGATAGATATAATTCCTTCTCTTTCTCACTGCAGTTTTATTTTTCTAGTTATTTATATTTGTCATTGACTCAGACAAGGCTTCTAAGTCTATGTTACCAGCAGCTGCTAATTCCAGGCGTTTTGTAACTAGATACTGGGTAATCAATGTAACATTACGTGATACAGTCAGCAAGAAAAATGTGTAGATTATATTGAGCAGAATGGATATTAATGAATGTTGCTGATTATACAATTGAGTGAAACATAAATGTGAAGATAGGATATATGTTGAAAGACTATGAAGATATGGTACCATTTAAAAATCAAGAATAATTTTCTGAAATATTCATTGAGCGGCGATCATCGTACTGTCAGTCATTTAAAATGATGGATGGTCAGAATGTTCCCACCTTAATGGATAGTTTAGGCTCATTTTGTGAATCGGCCACAATTATAATCTAGGAATTATTGTACCACTGCGCCACACACTTATTATTAAAGGCAATAGCGATCTAACTTTCGTTCAATGTGACATGACATATGTATATTAGAGAGTGTATTTCGTTGCATTCATTATTTGGAGTGACGATTAAGGTGGGTTACATGGAATGTAGGTGCAATGCGTGCAGTAAACAGGACTTGTACAATGCGTGCAATAAGCAGGATTTGTGCAATACATGCAGTAAGCAGGACTCATGCAGTGCAGTTGCACACTGCTGCAAATGAATTATATTTGACGTGACATCAGTTATAAAGTTCTGTTTGATGCATGGACTGCTCCCACCTGCAGTGTAGCCTAGCCTTTCTTTTTTATCTGTACCCGTATAGAGGTGATATTTGTTATAGAGGAATGTTATATTTTGCATGTAAGTGTATGTGCTCAGACCGAGTTAAAAGATTAATTATAAATTACGTCACATAATCATAGTTTTTTCTCTCTCTGTCATATTGGTGTGACCCCCTTCTGATATGAATATCAAATATTTTTAAGTTTAAACTTATTGTCTTATTGCCTGTAAATTCTAATCTAAATTATGGATTTTGCGTCACCACTGGGTAGTTGAGTTGTGACGTAATTTATCGATTGTCCCTAAGCTCGCTTTGTTTTTCTAGTGTTGTAAATGTCTCATTCCGAATTCTTTTCAACCCATTGTGATGTCAATGTAAATAATATCTATTTTGTACTTATTGACTTTAAAAACAATTTAGATACTGTAGGGTCTTTTGAAACATTGTAAATTTTATGGCCGTGAGTTATATCTTTTGTATTAGAAAGAATAATGAGAATATTCCAGTAGTATAAGTGATATGATAATACATAAATAATTGTAGGGCGGCGTCACCGACATTATATTTTCAACACACGCTTCACTCTTCTCTCGACTTCCAATACTTTTGCAGGCAAATAGGTACATAATTGATTTCATTTTACATTTTAAAAGACAAATTTATTTATTTTTATACTATTTTTTTATATTTATTTTCTTTAAGTTGGGTCTTGGAAGTTGAATTCGGTATCCTAATAATATAGTTCCATAATAAATTTTTAATGAAATTTAAAAGGTTTTTTTTTGTAAAGTATTGCTAGATGTGCTGTTTGCCATAATCTTTTTATTATTATGTAAGTCAATAGACATCTTTTATAACAGAGTATATTTGTAAATTATTTAATAAACAAAATTCTACACTACTTACATTGTACATAATTTGTGTTCCTACTGCTTATTTACTGTGGCTTGTTCGTTACTGTTGTCTTTATCGGCTATATATTTAAACACCTTATTTGCTAGTGATCTATACTTCTCCGCGTGTGTGCTGTCCGGGAGGGCATATATCGCGGGCTTCCCGCTGTTTATGCACTCTGACATGTTCTGGTCCACTTCGAAGCTTTCAATTATTTCTAGACCCATCTGCGTGGCTGTCTGTTTTGTATCGTTTCCAAAGACAAAGTTTTTCGCGCCGCATTGAGTGCATATCGCGTGCGACATGTTCTCTACCAGGCCTATGATAGGCACTTTCAGTTTCTCGAACATGTTCACACCTCTTTTCGTGACTTGCAATGCAGCAGATTGTGGTGTCGTCACTACGATGGCTCCTGAAAACATTTGGATTACATTAACAAGCCAAAAAAAGACTTACAGTTTCAAAATGGCTTCAATATAAACTATATTTACGTGATATTTCACTATTAATGGGAATATGTGCATCTTCAATTATTTTAAGTAATTTCATTTGCCTAATTGTGAGCAGGCCTTTTAGACTGAAAATTGACAAATGTATTGATTTATCATCTATTAAATAACCTAATCTCTCCTTTCGTACGACATGAAGTAAATAAAGGCCTTTTAGACTGAAAATTGACAAATGTATTGATTTATCATCTATTAAATAACCTAATCTCTCCTTTCGTACGACATGAAGTAAATGGTTCAGAAAGAACTAGAATAGGTTAAAGAAATGTAAAAATACAAATGTTTTTAGTTTTTTTTAAGAAGTAGTAATTTATACTTCTATCCATATATTTTACGCAAGTAAACTAATTAATCTGTGCATATATGGACATAGACTTATAGCATTATACAACAATGCTTAAATTGAGTGTCAAAGGTCGAGTCATTTACTAGGTAGGCTTGCTTTGTTCTATAGATTACACAATAAATTGCAATGTGTAACGTAATAGCTCGTACTCCCCGACGAATTCCCCTAACGAATTATAATCATTTTGAGTAAAGAAAGGAAACTATTTTTTAAACTATATCTTATTTATTTCGTAAATTACTAATCCTATTTACATATTTATGTATATAAAACATTTGTGGACGGCCCGCACAATGTCCATACATTGGCGTAGCAGTCTTCGTACAAAAACACGCTTTATCGCGCACTAGTTACGGTTTATTTTCATTTGTACCAACTTTTGTGACCACTAATAACTGTATTCAGTGAATGATTCAAAAACAAAGTAATTTCTAGCAAATTTTAACTGAAAGCTGTGTTTTATTAACACTATAAATCGCGCACGACACAGCCTACCATCGTTTACGATTTTAAATAGTAACTACCCTCCCTTTGGTTTCGATGTATTGATATAAATACCTAACAAAAACGAAATTATTGTATGTATCGAAATGACAAAATCACGTGTATTATTTGCTATTTTGATATTTGTCTTATCTAAATGACTTTGAATTCACCCAGTGTTTACATGTTTTAATTAAATTATGACTGCAAATGTTTATGTTCCTATATTTTGCCTACATGATGTAACCAAATTAAGCCCAGAAAACAGAATCTTCTTTGTTCAGAATCACAAACATAGTTTCTTAATAATAATTCTCCACTAAAATTAATTTAATTTTATACAAATTAAAAAACCTTTTGCAGTGCGCAATAAATGCGTTTTAAATACAACAGATTACTACAAGAACGTATGTAGTGCAAGCCGCATATAGTTGTCATAACATGTGAAAGGCGTGGCCAATGCTTAGTCCTCAACCCGCGGCCCGCGGGTCGCATGTGGCCCGCCGAGTTTTATTGAGTGGACCGGTAAGTAAATAACTTATTGAGCCAAAGGCACTCAATTTTTAAAAGTCAGCTGATAATGATTGGCTGGTAAGTGTGGGCGAGAGCGTACATTCATTATTACAATGCAACGAATTTTAGGTTGGTACTTAATGCAAAAAATACTACATAAGTGGTATAATATTGAAGGAGCACTTGCTGATCCCATCTGGGTGATTTTAAGAGATTAAGATGCTACTCTTAATAGTATGCAGCAATCACAAGCTTGATCTAGACTATAGGTTCCCAAACTTATTTTGTCTACTGCCCACTTTGAGTCATGCAGTCGTTGTCTAAGATGCCTCCTAGCTAAATGAAATTACAAATCAGCCCCAGGCCTCTACACAACGCCCCCCTTTTTTTTCTGGGTCTCTTACCGCCCCCCTTTAGGCCTGCAGCGCCCACAAGGGGGCGTTATCGCCCACTTTGGGAAAGGCTGACCTAGACCGTTAAAGTTAACCATTTCAATGATCTCGTTAATCTTTGTTGAATAAATGCGACTTACATTAGAGAGAGACTGGCCCGTTGGCGCAGTGGCATAGCATCTGCTTTCAAAGCTTTAGGGTCCCGGGTTCGATTCCCGGTCAGGTCAATTTAGGAAACGATCTTTTCTAAATTGGCTTGGAGTCTGGGTGTTACTGGGAACACCCCCAGAGTTCGTTGTGTGGTACCCATAGTACAAGCTTACTGCTTAGTTTGTTGGGCTCACACAATCTGTGTAATTGTCTGGAGTTTTATTTAAAAAAAAAAAATATTTACGATTTTTCTTTCATTATATTTGTTACTAGCGAGCCCCCTCGGCTTCGCACGAGTAGAAATGTTTTTGAAAATAAAATATAGTGCATGTTACTCGCTAATAATGTAGCTTTCTATAGGTGAAAGTATTTTCGAAATTGGTTGGATAGTTTTGAGTTTATTCATTACATACAAACAAACAAAGTTTACCTCTTTATAATATTATTTATTTGTTATTTTTGGGCCACTTGAAATAGCTATAATGTATGTGTGGCCTGAGAAAAAAAAAGTTTTGAGTATAGCTGGCCTAGATCTAGTAGGTATGAATGGGCAATAAGTGTATTCACCATCGATGGGCAAGTTCTGTGCGAGCGAGAGGTGCGTGTCGCCCGTGCCCGGAGGCGTGTCTACCACGAGGCAGTCGAGCGGACCCCACGCCACTTGCCGCGTGAGCCGCTCCAGAGCCTGCATTACCATAAGACCGCGCCATACCACTGCGTTCTCGCCGGATACCAACAAGCCCATCGACATGCTGCCGACAATTTCAAGTCATGAAGCAAGGCAACAATTTCAGGTGAAAAGAAAATCCTAGCAATATGCCTGAGCCTGACCAAAACTTACTTTTGGTTCTCATCTGTTTCAGTCAAAATCGAAACTTTCTTTAAGGCTGGCCATCAAATATATCAAATATATTTGATCAAGTCCTTTCAGTTTGCATTAAGCGTAATTTTGCATGATACCCTTAGAGCACACAAACCATTGGATGGCCACACATGATCAAGATTACCTCTGCTTCATTTAAATTGAATGGTTGTTTTTATTTTCTATTCATTTTAGCTAATGCAAAAATATATTTGTTTCACAGAAACAGTTATTTGATAAATTAATATGTAATTCTGTCTCTCTAAAAATAATATATTTTACAGTTTACGGTATGAGTTGAGGTGACTTGCCACTTGCCATAATGCCGATCGCCATTAAAGCACCAGAAAACTCAAGAACATACTACTCGTATCAATTCCTGTTTGCTGCCGATATCGAAAATTCGTTCAGACATTAATCAGATATACAGGATATTGAAAATGACAATGTTCTCTCATGTACTTCAGTTATTACAATGACCTTATGACATCCATAGCTTAAATGAATGAAGCAACTTTAAATTAATAAATTGCAATTAATTGTCTTCCTACCATTTTACTCCATAATTGAGGAGGGGTTCTATGAGGTTATCATCATTCAACATGGGTTCCCCACTGATGTTCATCATAAGGGGCACCGATGGACCAAAAACATCTGCATCTAGCAGCCCGATCTCTTTGTCTGGTTCTATCACTTTCATTGCACATGCGAGATTCACTGAAAAACAATTAACTGCTTCATCACCATAAAAATAAAAATAATGTTAATAACTTTCAGTAATATATTAGATTTTAAAAAGAGTTACAGCCCATTTTACCTACATTGTTTGTTACTTGTATGTCATTTAGAATAAAAGGATTCTTAATTCGATTTTAAATATTTTAAAATAATATTATTTGTAGTGGGCACATAACATTTAGTGAAACACGAAAATAGCATTAGACTCCCCTATGCATTTTCCTTAAACTTTGGGAGATATTAGTGAAATCAGTCATAAATATTCTAAATATATTGCCGTCGCGCTCGCAAGGCTACAGTGGCCGTCTCACAGATTGTAAACCTTTTCTCTTGGTATTGTGCATGTATTTAATATTTTGTTTTGTCGTCTTCTGAAAATGATTGTGATTTTACCTGTTTGCTTGTTGTATTATTGTGTTAGTTTTATCTTGTTTCTTTACTCAGTGTTAAGTTTTTCATTGTTCTGTTACATTACTTTTTAATCTGAATCTAATTAAAGAACAAAATTTAAAAACAAACATGTATTTTGTTTCTTTTCTACTAAATGAAATAGGTTTTACCCACTTTAATAATGACACTGCCTCATGTGATGAATTCCTAAAATCTAGCTATTTAAACTCCAAAAACCACCAATCGACACTTGTTTAGCCTCTCAACGAAGCATCCTAAGGATATACCAGAAATTGGACTCAGCCAGCTAACTAGTACCGAATCCGAATATTCGGTGTTTCGGATTCGGTGCTGATTAGCTGGCCGAGTCCGATTTTGGTATATCCTGAGGATCCTTCGTTGAGAAGCTAAACACGTGTCAATTGGTGGTTTTTGGAGTTTGAGCAGAAAATAGCTACAGATTTTAGGAATTCATCACATGAATTCTGCAGCAATGGAGTGAATACTATGGAGATCTGTATGAGAGTGGCGACTCCGTCTCTGATACTGAGAGCGATTCTAATGAATTGCCACACTCGGGCCAGGGACTGGAGGATGCCATTAGTATGAAAGAGATTGAGAAAGTGATAACAAGTTTGAAATGTGGAAAGGCTGCGGGAATTGATGAGGTGACTGCTGAGATGATCAAGTATGGTGGTCCTAGGGTCTGGGATGCCTTCTGTGCACTCTGCAACCTTTGTTGGCAGAAGGGGGAGGTTCCAGAGGACTGGCGCACGGCAGTCATAGTACCTCTATATAAAGGGAAAGGTTCCTACCTAGACTGTGCGTGCTATAGGGCCATCAGCTTGGTCAGCTTAGCGAGTAAAGTCTATACTAAAGTATTGACTGAACGTATGAAAGGCGTTTCAGAAAGATATTTGTGGGAGGCGCAAGGTGGATTCAGGAACGGTAGGGGTTGTATGGATCAGATTTTATCGCTTCGCGTTATCGCGTATATCTTTGGCTGTATCTGCAAACTGTCATTGTTAAAATATAGCCAAAATTAGTGTTCAGTGAGTTTTACAAACAAACAATAGTACAGTGCTAAGATTTGACCTCAGGCATTACAATCCATGTTTAAATCACTGAGCTATGATTGATCCTAATTCATTAAAACTGAGTTTCTAAATGTAAAAACCTTAGAAACAAATGTTGGATAATATTAATACTTTCTCCTTCATTGTAAATGTTTATTATTAAGCATTAATTACTAACCAGCTGTGGTTGTCTTTCCAACACCACCTTTACCAGACGCAACGAGTATGATGCTCTTAACTCCAGGAAGAGGTTTCTTTTCTGGGAGCCCACGGGCCATGACCTTAGCCTTGTGTTCATTCAGGTCGCTTTTATTGTGTTTCTGCCTCAAAACTTTACAGCATGGCGCCGACTGTATAAAAAGGTCAGTTTTTTTAATAGTAAAATATTACATTTAACAATTATTTCAAATAATAATGTCTTACAGCATTTACGTTAGAGACCAGCAACTGGTTGCACACTCTTTGAAGTAACCTTTGAAGATTCATGTCGACAAATTACAAAATTCTTATGGAATCAATAATTGTTAAACAAATTCGCATAAAATACATGTGATACAGTGGAGAATTTTCGAATTCGCGAAGAGAAAAAGGAAAAAACACCAATTGAAACGGTGAATTGAAATATAACAAAAACAATGTCAGTTTAATTTGACATTTCACATTTTTATTTTATTTATTTCTTAAGGCATTGGTAACAGGACCATCAGCTTAACGACTTCACTTCGGAGAATTATTAACTGTCCCTAACACTCCTCCAGTAAAGTGATAGTAGGCTTTACTGAAGTTTTTTTTTTATATCAAAGGGGGCAAACGAGCAAGCGCTTCATCCGATGGAAAATGATCATCGCCGCCCATGGACAACCGCAACGTCCAGGGAGTCACGGGTGCGTTGCCGGCCTTTAAGGAAAGAGTAGGCTCGTTTCTTGAAGGTCCCTAAGTCGTAACGGTCCGGGAATACCGCCGCTATAAGTTGGTTCCACAAAATTGTCGTATGTGGTAAAAAATGTCGTAAAAATCGCACAGTTGTAGACCGCCATCCATCAAGGTGGTGAGGATGAAAGGACAGTCGATTGCGTGACGTATGACGTAAAACTTTTACTTCCCTGATTATCAACTTTCCCGACTTTTAAAAATATATCGTTTATGTCATTAAACTTAATGTACCTACGTAAACCGAACCGCAAGCAAGGTCATCACAATGTACATGCGGCCCAAGACCAGCAGCGCACAGCCGTCAGGCCTCATCTATCGAACAAACAATCATAATATTGTATCGTAGAGCCATTGGGAACACTCCAAATTACATCCTTCATGTGACAAAAACAATCTACAAAAAGAAGGAATATAATAAAGTAATAATCTCTAATAATAGTATATCAATTAATTTTATGCTTATTTACATTAACAAAAAGTACATACATACGTTAATATTTACAAACTTAAAACTACACATTATCTTTATTTTATCCTTATTTTATCACAAGAAAAATATAATTTGGAGTGTCCCAAATAGTCCCGCTCTAAGATAATATAGATACCCACTCCTTAATGCAGCCCTGAGTTATGTATGTGTGTGAGTAATATCTGTTAGTGTTAAATTTGCCACGCATTTTGAACCGATAGGTATAGTCTGCTTCCATTTAAAAGTCTGTGTATTATAGGTACTAGACAACTGATATACTACTTATATATTGTACTTTTCTTTTGTAAATATATACATATTATACATAAACACCCAGACTCGGGGCGGGAATCGAACCCGTAACCCCCGTTTACTATTCGACGCGTTAAGCCATTGCGCCACGGAGGTGGTCAATTTATACGGTTAACTATGGTATGTTCTCGATAGTCTGTGCGTAATTAATTTAAATCAATGACTAAGGAAATTAAAGGACATGGCATGTTGATCTATAGCAACATTTAGTTATATGTATATATTCTAACGCATGACATTCAAACGTAGTGTTGTCTCTTTTTGACTTACGGCTTCTTGCGTGTGTAAGAGAAACAACAGTACTTTTCTCAAAGAGTAATTTTTTTATGTGACATCATTGTAATGTCATAACGTGCCGGTTCGCCATTTATTGCGACACGCTGACAAGTACACGAAGTGTCAAAACATATCAATGAATTTAATATTTTTTAATGTTTCTGTGATTTTGTGCTGGATTTGGAACTGTTTTGATAAAAGAGAAGCTAGCATAATGCCACAATAATTTCTAAGTGTAGTGTGTTAGGATGCGGCTCGAGAAAAAGCAATAATCAACGAAATCTATCACTGCACTGGTACGTAACAGAAATTCATTAATTCAGTCTGATGTCGTATATATTTCCATCGTAATTACTGTGTTTCTTAGTTTATTGTATTATAGTCATGTATATTATTAGTTATTAGCAGTTTTTATTCATATAATACAGTAAATTACTTCATATCAATTTTTGATGTTATTGCAGTTAGAGCTGTCCATGTACCTATATTAAAAGGATATCGATAAATACAGGTATCATGTTTATGCGTCGTAATTATCTCGTTTCAGATTACCATCATGTATTATTAGAGGAAAAGAGTGGCTTGACGTAATCGGAAAAGAAAATTGAAACCTCTGTAAAAATTACATACATGTATATGATATATACATACATATCTTCACGCTGTACCCCCAACGGGGTATGCATGATATACATTATGTTATTTGCATTTCGAAGCAACTTCTTTCAATAGAACATTAAGAAAATAATTTTATGGTATGATGATTATTAATTACCCTCGCAAAGATTAATGGGAATGTGAGAAAATATTTACAGTGGTAATTAATTACTTTTTAATTTCCTGACCATGTAAATCCTCTATTGAGAGAAAGTGACAGGAAAATATTAATTGTTTACAGAATGTGGCTGAACTTTGATATGATGTTTCTTTTGAGAGAAAAATCTGCGCATAGTTCTAAATATCTGCTTCGGAATGATGTGAATCAAGACCACGCTGAGTTATTTTTGCGGCCAATAAGAGCTTGTAGCGGTTTTACTAATAACCCAGATGCGATACAATTTAAAGAATCTTTTAAAAAACTTAAAGAGCAGAATTAAGAGACGAAGGTATCGAAAACTATTTCATTCTTTTCTTGACGTACAGAAAAACGACAGTGACATGATGAGTACAATGACTGCTTAAATTCAAATGGTAACACATTTTTTTTTGTAGGTATGTACTTACGGTTCATTACATACAAATTAGAATCGATCACAAATTTCATTTGCATTCCACAGTAATATTGTTGAGGTTGGTGTGTGATAGATGACAATTGTTCGTAACGCGTTCGGAAAGTTGTTCGCAATCGAGTACGCAGTACTACTTCATTTCTTCTCAAGTAAAATCAATAAATATTGCACTTTAAGTGTATATTATTTAAACCAGAAAATAATATAGTAAACTTTTAATTATTTAGTTGTTTCATTATAAAGTTCATTGTTACATTCGTTAAAAATCTACATTTACTTCCGTTACGTTCAGTAATAACATCGAATGTTTGGACACATCGATAGTAATAAGTATAGTGGTAATAAATCGATAATCGATTTTCTTTTGTGTGAAAATATAGTTTTGTTATAAACAAAATAAAACAATTTTAGGTGATAATACTTTTAGTAGATATTATTAATATAATTTGTCCAGGTTTGCTTTCCCATTTTGACGATGAGATAAATAAATTGTTGTAAAAATTTAAATACAAGTAATTCCTATTAATCGATTGTATTCGATAAGAGAGAGACGAGTGTTGATATATATCTGTTTCACAAATCAAGTAAAATGGAATTTTCGAGCAAATGGGCATTGCTTCCGTCTTGTTTTTCAGTGGCTACTTTTATCTAGATCTTTCCAATTCTATTGTGGATCTGTCAATCTGACATTTTGAGGTTGTCACTTACAAATTTTCAGACACTTCCTATAGGTCGATGTCTTTTCAGAGACTTGCTGTCTCTTTCTTATGTCGGAAACCTCAGACTGAAATCTGAGTAGTTTTCAGTGATATTAATAATGACGATAGAGGGTACAAATTTTGTCGAGGTGTAGTATCAGTCATGGAAGGAGCCATCCACTTTTGGTGGTGGTTAAGTGGCAGACAAAAATGTCCATATAGAATTAAAATATACATGCCTATATATGTAGGATGTTTCTAGTGTTATTAAGAAGTTGTTTTTCATTTTTTATAAATATTATAAATTCCCATGATAGACCTCACATGGTAAGTAGAATGTAGAAGTTGTAGTTGTCTTTTTAAAAGGATTTTCCTTGCCTAATCTAGTGTTATTAACTCTAGGAATTTTGTTACAGGGTTCGAGGCTAAATTCAATATTTAAATTCCAGGCTAAATGCCATATCTTATTTACATAAATACCGTGGATTGGCGGATTAATGTTATATCTTATTGCCATGCTTAATTCTATGAACACCATGTGCTATTGGTGTACTCATAGTTCCATGAACACAGGGGACTAATGTTATCTTCTTAATCACTATCATATTTTCTTCACCGTGGAATGACGGTGTATTACACATTTAGTTGGATATTTGTCTTTAAAGATACATGATCAGATGGATTACTTTCTCGGATCATTTGTTTGTGCATTGCAGTATGAGGTTGGATTACCTTAATACATATTTAATCCCTTTTCTTTGAGATTTATTTGTGAGTTACGAGTATAGTGGACTTCATGGGAATTCTTTGAGACCATTAGAGGGACAACTCGGCTTGCAGAAGACCTAACTTAATTGTGCAGTCACTAAGGATTTAGTAAACACCGTGGATATTCTTATGGACCATTGGTGGGACAACTCGACTGGCTATATATACAGGGTGTACATACAAACGGGACATATTTTTGAATATGCTATAGTATATCGAGAATTTATCTTGATTACGATTTAATAAAGTATTATTATGCAATAATAACAAAGATACAGGTTAAAACACAATTTATTTCACTTGTGCTTCCCCTTAACACAAGTAAAAGACACTGAAATTTAATTTTTACCTAATTTCACAAATCCACAGAACCTCTTTTATTTATGTAACAATAAGGTTGATATTCCTGTGTATGTGGAAAAAACGTATTTTTAAATTAGATTAGGATGATAGGTAGGTAGTGTGCCTTTGTCGCCACGTTCTCGTCGCAATGATTCTGACCTCTCACTGCGGACGTACAAATGGTTATGAAAGAAATCGATAAAAAAACAAAAGATAGACTCTGACCTTGTATTCAGGCTGCAAATTACCAATGTGGGTAAATCACAAAATGTCGCACGATAACACTGTTACAATTTGATACTTTTTCACATCACTTTTATTTCCATATGTATTGAGGTCCGTAGTAATTACACATTCACAAGTTCACAAACGTAAATGTTCAAAATTGCGGCCTTGCGCTTCTATGCATGCACGTGCACGCCGCGCTATCTCACTATGCACACGATGCAATACGTTTGACGTTTCTCGTTGTAATTTATTAAAGGCATCGATGATTAGGTTAAAAGGATGGCGCAGGTCTTCCTTCAACACTTTATGGACCGTACTGTGGGGCACCTGTAGTAACCTTTCGGCCTGTGGCTTTCTTTGATGTAACACCGCCAATCCGCCATATTGAACAGCTGTTCATATTAAATTATTCAGTTGCATTCGGGTTACGATCTCTGTTAGACGTATTCATTGTGTACATCGTCAATTCGTTTTTAACTACTTACGAATTATTTTCTTGTTTAAATCATGCCGTTTTACCTGTATAGTAATCTGCAATACACCGATATGGTTTTGGCTTATGGTATGGCTAGTGGTAATTCTAGTGAAGCTTTGTGTTTGTATTTGGACCATTTTGAACATCGTAATGATTAGCACGTGCCTTCGAGTGGTAGAATACTGACGCGAGTGGTGTAACGGTTAAGGGATTATGGCAGCTTTACACCGCGCAATACAGATGCCGGCGGCAATGCTAACCAAGGCATCCGCGATCTCATTCTTAATCATTTTGATGAACATCCTGATGATAGTACAAGGTCGGCCGGAAGGTTAAATGCAACTGAAAAAATTTAATAATTTTTGAAAAAAATGCTTATTATTCATAGGTAGATAAAGGTCGGATTACAATAGCTAGGGATAAACAATCTTGAACCATTTTTATTTCTTTGTAACATTCGATCGATTTAGGTACTGTTTTTAGTGATTTCATTATTTTATCTGCTTAAAATTACTTATTCACTTATTAATATTAAATTAGCTTTTTATTAATAAGAAAATAGATAATTATTGTAGGTAAGTACCGATATACGAAGCTCTTCTTAAAAAAACAACTTTCTAGTAGATGTTTCATCAATGTAAAACAATAACCATTATTACTAACCGTTATTTACTGGCCTGTTATGATAATGCCGTTGTGTCTTACATCCGTCGAACTACTTTGGTACATTTTGATAACATTTTATCTTACTGAAATTAATCTTGAGAAGCCGAGCTTCCTTGAAACAATGCTCTTACCTCATCAATTCATTCTCTTTGTCCACTTTCATAGAAACTTTCAAAAATATTCATTCATTAAAAAATCAATTCGTACTTCGTATGTACACACCTTTACATTTTGTCGGCATCTTTGTGACTTTCTGCATTTGACTTTGCCGACGTGTGATTTACGGTGGCTTTCTTTGATGTAACGCCGCCAATCCGCCATATTGAACAGCTGACAGTTCATGACCTTAGCGATTTGTAAACATTGTTAAGGGGTATACGAGGGGTATACGCATTATTTTCGAAAATGGTTTTCAGGCTGTATTTCAGTAACGGATGAAATTATTACAAAATAAAAAAATACATAAGATTTAAAATCTGTAACTGTACACGATCAACCCAATTTTACGAGAAATGGTGGGGATAACACTTGAAAATTAAAACGGTCATAACTCTTAAACGGATACGTTTTTTTCGATAATTCTTTTTGTAACTACATACTAAAGTTATGTCCTTTCATCCATTAAAGTAACTGTCCCGTTTTCATATACACCCTGTATACATGGTTATCTCCTTGGATGGTAATGTACAAGCATATATAAAAATTATTAACATTCAAGAATAAATATACATAACTAACCTTATATTTTGTTATTGTAGTTCATCTCAAGGTTTCAGTTATACCTATTATTAAGAAACTGTTACTCTTATTATTGGTTACAGTGTTCATTTTCGTAATTTCCAATACAGATGTATTTTTTTTTTGTTTTGTGTGTAAAATCTCATTTAGGATTCTTATATATATAACATTTAATGTATCATTTAGTGAGCTCATGAGATCTATGATTGGGGATAATTTTAATTTTCTTTAATAAATTGGTGAAGGTTGTAATAAAGTGTGTATTTATTTCACAACTGAAATCGATTGTAGCAATACAGGAAAGGCGCCCTTATAAAAATTTACTCTGTATTCCTCTCCAGGGTGGCCCTAAAGAAACCCAATATCCTGAGTAGTTCATGCCTACCAATAATATAACATTCAAAGTTACCATCACCGCAGCCACGTTATAAAATCTAAGTATTCAAATCCAGAAATTATTTAATAAAAATTGTGCTATTTAGTTAGCTATACTTATTTATTTTGTGAATATGTTATTAAAAACTTAATATGCTTAATGTAATTATTATTTTACCAACAATAATATTGACAAACAGTTCTATTTTTCAAACCCAGTAAAAATATGTTACTATAGGTACATTAGATATGACTAGTCTGACATTGGTCACCCTTGTAGCGCCTAGCAATTTACTATCTTAACTTTCAAAAGATTTATTCAAAAGACCAGTATGTTATGGATTTTCTACGCTAGATAATATTATAAACTATAATATTACTTATTTCTTCACAATGTAAAGAAATAAAATTTGTTTGTTTGTATGTACGGGGTAACCTCTGGAAGTACTTAACTGAATTTGAGAATTCTTCGACTAATAGAAGTCCACAGGGTTCTATTCCTAATTGAAATGTTATTCCCAATTACTATGTGATAATGCCACTAATTTTTAGTAAAATTAATTATTCTAGTATTTAGTCCATAAAAATATGGGTTTCTTTTAAAAAGCAATTTTATTTCTGTAACAATCATGGCCGTACTATTAAGTATTACAAAAAGAGATACCTAAGTAATTTGTTTGTATGTAGGGTTCATTTAAAGTTCCATACAAAAATGATCGAAGGACAGAAAGGGGCTGTACTTGAAGGCGCCTGTTGCTATCGTTGGTAATAACACCTTAAAATCACCTTAAGCGTAGATTCTAATTATATGCCGACAGCATCGAAGTACGCTGACTGCTATTTTCAGTTTGAACAATATTTCAGTACTTTTGTATAAATCTATGACAAAAAAAAGCCCTCCCTTTTTCTGAAGATATCATACAAAATGATTTTTATTTCAATACTGATGCTGTAACAAGACTCATTTCAACAACTGACTTAACGACATCTACAGACTAGATATTTGGGACATCACTAATTGGCATCCATTGTTTGCGACACTCGAAGTTTAGGTGGCACGATTATTTTGTACTTGTTTCATGTCCTTTAGTGTCCTTAGTTATTGATTTGAAGTTGTGCGCAATGACTAAGGAAACTAAAGGACATGACATGTTGATCTGTAGCAACAGTTAGTTATATATATTCTAACGCATAACATTCAAACGTAGCGTTCTCTTTTTGACTTACGGCTTCTCGTGTGTGTAAGAGAAAACAACAATACCTTTCTCAAAAAGTATTTTTTTTATGTGATATCATTGTAATGTCAAAACGTGCCGCTCCGCCATTCTTTGCAACACGCTGTCAAGTACACTAAGTGTCAAAATATATCAATGAGTTTAATATTTTTTAGTGTTTCTGTGATTTTGTACTGGATATTGGAACTGTTATGTTAAAGGAGAAGCTAGCATAATGCCACAATAATTTCTAAGTGTAGGTATTGTGTTAGGATGTGGCTCGAGGAAAAGCGATAATTAACGAAATCTATCACTGCACTGGTACGTAACAGAAATTCATTAATTTAGTCTGATTTCGTATATATTTCCATCGTAATTACTGTGTTTCTTAGTTTACTGTATTATAGTCATGTATATTTTTAGTTATTAGCAGTTTTTATTGATATAATACAGTAAATTACTTAATATCAATTTTTGTTGTTATTGCAGTTAGGGCTGTCCATGTACCTATATTAAAAAAATATCGATAAATACAGGTATCATGTTTATGCGTCATAATTATCTCGTTTCAGATTACCATCATGTATTATTAGAGGAAAAGAGTGGCTCGACATAATCCGAAAAGAAAAATGAAATCTCTCTGTAAAAATTACATACATGTATATGATATATACATACACGTCTTCACGCTGTATCGACAACGGGGTAGTCATGATATATATTTATGTTATTTGCATTTCGAAGAAGCTTCTTTCAATAGAACATTAAGAATATAAATTTATGGTATGAACATTACCCTCGCAAAGATTATTGGGAATCAGAGAAAATACTTATAGTGGCAATTAATAAGTTTTTAATTTCATAACCATGTAAATCCTCTATTGAGAAAAAGTAACAGGAAAATATAAATTGAATACAGAATGTGGCTGAACTTTGATATGATGTTTCCGAGTGAAAAATCTGCTCATAGTTCTAAATATCTGCTTCTGAATGATGTGAATCAAGACCACGCCGTTATTTTTTCGATCAAAAAAGCTTGTAGTGGTTTTATTTATAACCCATCTGGGTTATTAATAAAACCACTACAAGGATTTTTTGAGTTGTACTGCATCTGCAGTACAATTTAAAAAATCTTTTCAGACTTTAAAAGCTGAAATAAGAGGTGAAGGTGTCGGAAACTATTCTTATGGAACAAATAACCGTTTTAATTTGCTCTAGTAGGATGGATCCTGCGAAAACAATAAATACTTTCACAGAAAGAAGTACTTTTCTTGACGTACAAAAAAATGATATCTACGCAATGAGTACAATTACTGCTTAAATTCAAATCTCAGTATTCAAAAGTTTAATTCAGAAATTAATTAATAAAAATTGTGCTATTTGTTTATCTAGATTTATTTATTTTGTGAATATGTTGTTAAAAAATTTATGTACTTAATATAATTATTATTTTACAAACAGTAATATTAACAAACAGTTCTATTTTTCAAACTCAGTAAAAATGTGTTAATATAGGTACATTAGATATGACTAGTGTGACATTGATCACCCTTGTAATGTCTTGAAATTTACTATCTTAACTTTTAAAAGATTTATTCAAAAGGCCGGTCTGTTATGGATTTTCTACGCTAGTTATAATTATAAACTGTAATATATTACTTATTTCTTCATAATGTAAAGAAATACAATTTGTTTCTTTGTACGTACGGGGTAATCTCTGGAAGTACTTAACTGAATTTGAGAATTCTTTCACTAATAGAAGTCCACAGTATTCTATTCCTAATTGAAATGTTATTTCCAATTACTGTGTGATAAGGCCTCTAATTTTTAGTAAAATTAATTATTCTAGTATTTAGTTTACCAAGTAGTAGTATTTAGTTTAGTTTAGGGGGTCAACTGAGGAAGCGTGCTCGTCGCGACCCCTGCCAGCCCTTTTCAGGGCTGCAATTCCTCTTCTGTGCATACCATGCGGGACAACGGCAATGATAATGTTAGGGCGTCCCCCGATAGCGACGTACACCGGTCTGTCCCCGCTGGTGTGTGCAGAGTGCAGTTCGGTGTTGGGGACCGCCACCCAACACGCTGTGCACCTCGCGGCGGGAAGTGGAGGGAGGAGTGCAGAGTAGCTGCGTGGAATGTGAGAGGTGGGATTGAGGAGAAGATGAATGAAGTGATTGATATTATGGAAGAGAAAAGATTGGATGTGCTATGTTTGAGTGAAACCAAGCGAGGCGGCAGTGAACTTGCCGACTTGCCCGGAGGAGGCATCGCTTTGTGGTCAGGGGTACCACAAGGAGATAGGGGATGCCAAGAGGTAGGCGTTTTACTGTCCTCTCGTATGGTTAATTGTATGACTGAGTATGAATGTGTAAATCCCAGACTGCTCTGGATACGCCTCAAGATTGGGTTGACAAGAATTTTTGTTTTGGCAGTGTATGCTCCAGTGTCCTCTGTCGGTTTAGCTGAACTAGAGCAGTTCTGGGAGAATGTTAGAGAAGTTCTAGCGACGGTTGAAGAGAACGAAAGAATTGTTGTGTGTGGAGACATGAATGGATGGGTCGGGACAGCTCGAACAGGATTTGAGTCTGTCCTAGGCAAATATGGAGATAAGAGAGTGAATGATGCTGGTAAGATTGTGTTAGGACTGTGTATGGAAAAGGATCTTTTTGTGGCTAATACCATGTTTGGGCACAAGAGGATCCATCAGTACACGTGGGAAAGAAAGGGTGCGAGAAGTATGATTGATTTATTCCTGGTGGATAGCAGACTTAAGAAGCAGGTAATGGACACAAGAGCGTATAGAGGAGCCGATCTCGGGACGGACCACTTTCTGGTGATAACCAGAATAAGGGGTCTGTTCGCAGCATGGCGACATCGCGTAGTGTCCAAACCTGCAGCGGTTAGCCGCATTAAAAGCTGGAAACTGCAGGATGCGACCACCAGGAATGAATATGAAAGGGTATTATCCAGTAAGCTTGATGATAGATTGAAAGTGATGAGCGAGGATGTTGAAGAATGCTGGCAGAACCTTAGAGATAGTATGATTGAGGCTGCGAAAGAAGTGTGTGGAATGAATAAGATTGGGAACGGCAAAAAGCGTGATGTGTGGTGGGATGATGAGGTGAAAGTGGCTGTGTATAAGAAAAAGAAAGCATGGCGAGACTACCTTGCTACTAATGACTGTGGTATGAAAAATTTGATGAAAGACAGGTATAAGCTGCAGAAAACAGAAACGAAGGCACTAGTGAAAGAGAAGCGTGAAAGGTGTAGGGTGTTAGATGAAAACAAGATGTCGGACAACTTCGAGGAAAATTCCCAATTATTTTGGAAAGAAGTACGTAAGTACCGAAGTGGTCCGGCACCTTGCAGAATGAATAAAGTGCGTTCGAAAGAAAACAACCTGCTTACAAATAAAAAGGATGTTCTGCAGCGATGGAGTGAATACTATGGAGAACTGTATGAGAGTGGCGACTCCGTCTCTGATACTGAGAGCGATTCTAATGAATTGCCACACTCGGGCCAGGGACTGGAGGATGCCATTAGTATGAAAGAGATTGAGAAAGTGATAAGAAGTTTGAAATGTGGAAAGGCTGCAGGAATTGATGAGGTGACTGCTGAGATGGTCAAGTATGGTGGTCCTAGGGTCTGGGATGCCTTCTGTGCACTCTGCAATCTTTGTTGGCAGAAGGGGGAGGTTCCAGAGGACTGGCGCACGGCAGTCATAGTACCTCTATATAAAGGGAAAGGTTCCTACCTAGACTGTGCGTGCTATAGGGCCATCAGCTTGGTCAGCTTAGCGAGTAAAGTCTATACTAAAGTATTGACTGAACGTATGAAAGGCGTTTCAGAAAGATATTTGTGGGAGGCGCAAGGTGGATTCAGGAACGGTAGGGGTTGTATGGATCAGATTTTCTCGCTTCGCGTTATCGTGTGGTGGTTTCTGGCTTTAGGTCGGAAAGTTTTCTGCGCTTTCGTGGTTCTAGAAAAAGCATTCGATAGAGTAGTGCGGAAGAAATTGTGGAGTCTTCTGCCTGAATATGGCGTGGAGGGCTTCTTACTGCAGGCTGTGAGGTCATTATATCGAGACCACAGAGCCTGTGTAAGGATAGACGGTGACATGTCGCCCTGGTTTGAAGTCTGTTCTGGTGTCAGACAGGGCTGCGTGATGTCTGCCTGGCTATTCGTGCTGTATTTGGACAGTTGCCTCCAGAGATTGAAAGGTAATATGAGTGGTATGGGATGTGGTGACACAGTGGTAAACTGCCTATTGTACGCTGACGATGCTGTGCTAATAGCACCATCAGAAGCAGAGTTGCAGACACTAGTCACGTGCATGAAAGAAGATTGTGAAGTAAAAGGATTGAAAATGAATGTGAACAAAACTAAGGTTCTGGTGTTTGAAAGAGAAGCGGTACAAACGAAATGTGTGATTTGTGTAAATGGAAAATGTCTAGAACAGGTGAATGAAATTGTGTACCTGGGGAGTGCGTTTTCGAGGGATGGAAGATGTGAGTTGGATGTGGAGAGACAGGTAGCAGCTGACAATAAAGTGAACGGTGCTCTGTACGCATTAGTGGGTAGTGTGAATATATCTAACACTGCTAAAATGGCCATCTACAATGCGGTGTTGGTGCCAACTTTGTTGTACGGTAGTGAGGCCTGGATATGCCCAAAATCGAGTGAAAGTATGTTAAATGCTGTGGAGATACGGTCTCTCAGAAATATGTGCGGTGTCACGCTTGCTGACAGGATAAGCAATGATGAGATACGCAGTATGACAGGGTTGCACAACAGTGTTATTGTAAAAATGAAGAAAGGAATGCTTAGATAGTTCGGGCACATGTAAAGAATGAGTGATGAAAGACTGACGAAGAAAATATACAGAGCGAAAGTGAGTGGTAAAAGAAGCCAAGGAAGACCAAGGCTGACTTATGAAGATCAAATAGCCAGAGTGTTAGCAGACGGAAATGTCAAAAGCACTCGCATACCTAGGCGCAAATGTCTGAGGAGAATGATGAGATTTGAGGAAGCGAAAGAGGTGTGTAAGGACCGTGACTCCTGGCGCTCCGTCCTCTCTGACTACCCCGTTGGGGATACAGCGTGAAAATATGTTATGTTATGTTATGTTAGTTTACCAAAGTGCTACAGTACACTTTGGCTTTAGATTTGGTCAGTCTGTTTGTACGTTTCTAATGGCATTTATTTTAATTTTACCATCATCACCTCTAGAAGAAGTGACGTTCTGCATGAAAAGAAAAGCATTGAAAGGACTGTGTGATGTTCTTCAACTACTTTGACCTGCGTTCATTGATCTTCAACCTTTATCAAAGTGTTTTAGTAAGTATGGGTTTCTTTTAAAAAACAATTTTTTTTCTATAATAATCATGGACGTACTATTAAGTATTACAAAAAGAGGTAAGTATTTTGTTTGTACGTAGGGTTCATTCAAGGTTCCATACAAAATTGATCGAACTCCTTTCTATCCTTGAAGGTGCCTGTTATTTTTACTATTAACGCCTTAAAATCGTCTTAAGCGCAGATTCTAATTATATGCCGACAGCATCAAACTATGCTGACTGCTGTATTCAGTTTGAACAATATTTTAGTACGTTTGTTTAAATGTATGATGTATAATCCAAAAAGCCCTTCCTTTTTCTGAAGACATCATGCAAAATAATTGTCATTCAATACAATTTTCAATACTTCTTCTTCTTCTTATAATATTATTGGCTTCTCGTTTATACGAATTCTGCCAGTGTCAAGTTATTCATGAGAGATTCACGCAAAAGTAATCACAAAAACAAAATCATCGCGCACATGCCAAACTTTATACTCTATGTCTTCCAGAAGTCTGAAAAAAAAGGAAACACAAAACAAACATTTACCATCGCCTTATGAAATAAATGTTAAAATTAGGGACTGCTACATAGGAATTAGTAATATATAATTATAGCTTAATGTTGTTAATAAAGATAAAATAGGCCGGGATCTTTACAAAAGGAGTAAATACATATGATAGCAAGGAATTGAAATTACTAGGTCGAGGTATATTTGAGGGAAGAACATCATAGAGAGAATAACTCATCTTTGGACATTCAAAGAATATATGTTCAAGTGTGCCTTCGTCTAGACCACACTCACATAAGGAACTATCCTTGATTCTAAGTTTTGCGAGGTAAACAGGGGTGCATACGTGTCCTAGTCGGAGGCGACAGATGGTCGATGTGACATGTTTATTAGCTTTGTGGTAGACAAAAAACCAAGGTTTATTAGGGATCGAGTCTTGAACCTCGGCATAAAATTTTCCTTTAAACGACTTAGATTCATGCCACAAGATGATCTAAGTTGTGTCTTAGCTATATGAGGTAAATCTTGTACATATGCCCTGTAATGAACAAGGCAACCTCTAATAATAGCGTCTTTTGCTAAAAGATCAGCAACCTCATTGTTCCGAATTCCACTATGACCTGGTATCCAGGCAAGAACAACACGGATTCCCTGACTGTGACAGTGATGTAGCGCAGTTTTTATATTTAAAATAACGGGGGATAGCTTGGAGTAAAATGAATTTGATAGAATGGCCTGTAAGCAACTTTTGGAGTCTGAAAATATTATAGAATTGTTTAATTTATGGGAATCAACATATTTAATTGGTTCCAGGATAGCTACAGCTTCTCCTGTAAAATCCGAAGATATAGGAGGTAATTTATAATTTAAAATTATTTTATATTTCGGGATCCACACTGCAGCTCCAGTGTAACCATCATTCAGTAATTTTGAGGCATCCGTAAACATAAGTATCCAGCCTTGCCATTCTTCAGAAATAATTTGGTTAAATTTATCATCAGCAAATGGACGATCTTTTTCAATGTCGAAATTTAAGATAATCTCAGGCTGGAATATCAAAGCTTTACAAGGGGAATCGAAAAGAGGGTTAATATCACTCTGAAAAATTGGGAAATTAAGCTTAATGAATGTTGAATAACTTTTGAGAATGAAAGGAGGTTCCTTGTGGGTCCAGTAGCCTTGGCTATTATTTCTATTGGATTGTGATAATTAGTGCAATTTAGGTAACATTGGATGAGAGTTGGACTGAGAGGCTCTAAATATAAATTGATCAGAGAGCATCTGTCTTCTGAGGCATAATGGAGGTTCAACACACTTAATCTGTAACGCATTAATTGGTGAAGATTTCATTGCTCCAGTTATGATCCGTAGGCACTTGGACTGGATCTTGTCTATCATGCTAAGTGTGGTTTTGTTGCAGGGTTCGAGTAAAAACAAACCATAATCAAAGTGACTACGTATTAACGCGTTGTAGAGGAGTTTCTGTGTGAATGGGTGGTAGCCCCACCAAACACCAGATAATGAACGTAGAATGTTAATATTTCTTTCACATTTTTTACTAATATAAGTCAAATGTGGGATGCCTGTTAATTTGGAATCTAAAATGACGCCAAGGAATTTAACGCTATCAGTAGCTGGAACTTCTTGACCATTATAAGATATAGTGGCGTCAGAAATAAAGCGCTTTCTGGAGAATGTTACCACATTGCTCTTTGGAATGGACAAAAATAATCCATGATCAGATAACCAAGAATCCAAATATTGCAGGAATGTATTTAGTCTTGAAGAGGCTTCATCAATAATTTTGGTTGTTGTATAGAGACAAATATCATCTGCGTACTGTAGAACATTGGAGAAACAATTAACTGTCACTTCCAAATTGTGTGTGTATAAATTATATAAAATTGGACTGAGCACCGATCCCTGAGGTAGACCTTTCCAAATAGTTCTAGGAAGAAGATAAGATCCATTTAGGCGAATAACAACTGTCCTAGCCATATATAGATTAAAAATAAAATCAGTTATTCTCTCTGGGATGCTCAGCTGTTGCATTTTCTGCCTGAGCAGGGGGAGAAGAACATTGTCGTAGGCGGAGCAGATGTCAAGGAACAAGCCCGTGACCAATTCCTGGTTTGAAAAGGCCAATCTGATATCAGAGATGAATGTGGCTAGGTTGTCAGTGGTACCTAATCCCTTTCTAAAACCAAACTGGGACTGTGATAATACTCTTTTATTTTCTAATAACCATTCAAGCCTATTTTTGACCAAATGCTCTGCAATTTTAGATAAAGTGGAAGATAAGGCTATGGGGCGATAGGATGTTGGATCACTACAATTTTTACCAAGTTTTAAAATGGGAATAATTACTTGAGTTTTCCATTCTGATGGCAGCAGGCCAGATAAGAAAGCATTATTGATAATATTGAGGAGGGCTTTTTTAGTGAAAGGGCCAGCTTTAATCAAGAAAGAGTATGGACTTCCGTCAAAACCCGGTGCTGAGTCTTTAACATGATTTTAAACTAGGCATAATTCATTATAAGTAAATGGCTCATTCATACTGTCATTATTACTATTAGAACTTTGATGCCCAGAAGTTAAAGATTCTTCAAAAGAGGGAACCCATGGTGGTGCTAGCTTAGAAGCAAACCCTTCCAGCCAGGAGCAGGGATCATTTGAGGAGATATTCGTTTCGGAGGCAAAGCATCCACGGTATTTTTTGATGCGTTTCCATACAAGTGAAGGAGAGGAGCGTGGTGAGAGACTTTCACAGAACTGTAGCCATCCTTTCTTTTTCTTTGCTGATAAGAGTCTTTTAGTTTCGGCAGAGATTTTTTTAAATGCAAGATAATTATCCAAAGATGCCGAAGAAGAGAACTGAGATTCTGCCTCTTTGCGTTTCCTGACTAATCTTGTGCACTCTGAATCCCACCAAGGTGGTGACGATAAAAAGTTTTTAGTGGAGTTTTTTAATGGAATACAAGATTTTGCGGCAGAGGTAAGACAAGATATAAATTGAGAATAATTTAGGGAACAATCGACAGGTATAGAGGGTAATATGGATTGTATATTTTGGACTGTTGAAATAAAATGCTGTTGCCAATTTGCACTTGAGAGATTATACTTTAAAAGAGGGTTAGGTTCCCTAGTGGGAATATTTTTATCGGGTATCTCAATTAAGATGGGAAAATGATCACTCCCATAAGAGCATGGTAGGGTCTTCCATAATGTTCTTGATGCAAGGGACGGAGAACACAATGACAAATCAAGAACTCTTTTAGGGTTTTGTGTAGGAGGGACCCATCTTGTTGGAGAACCATCATTCAGCAAACACAAATTAAACTCATCAAAAATAATAATAATAATAATTTATTTACCAAAAACAGATTATTCATGTAGATTAAATACAGCGACCCCCACACTAGGCACAGCCTATATCGTGAGGATCTGTATATGTTACTCAGATTTGTGCACAATACTACAATCATTACATCAATTAAATCCAAAACATCATTAAATAATCATATCGAATATCATAATCAAATTAAAAATGACAATAATTTATGAAATCAAAAATAATAATCAAAACAATAATTAATAAATAATCACAATAATAATAATAATCAAAATAATAATCAAAATAACAATCAAAGTACTAATAATCAAAATAATAATCAAAATTGTAATCAAAAATAATAATCGAAATAACTAATAAAATAATCGTTAGTGCATGCTCAATATTTTAAAAATAAATAAATAAAATAAACGAAGAAAAATTTACTAGGATGTAACTTTTAGTATTGCTTCGGTTTCACTATATGTTAAGTTTATAAAAAATTTAAACAATTCTATTTTAGTATCTTTGAGCGACCTATGTTTAATTGTACATGTTTTTAGTAATCGGTTATAAATGATAGAAGATACGAAGTTACGGAAACGTCTTGCAAATGAGGTTCTAACGGTTGGAACTGGGATTCGAAAAACTCTGTTTTTGAGGAGTCGTTTGTAATCAGGAGAGTTCAAAACAACTTTATGGGCATGTAATGCTATAATTTGTAGGTACAACTTCCTAACACTTAGGACTTGGGCGTCATTGTATAATGATTACGTAGGGTAATACAGCGATTTTCGAAGCATCACCTTAAGGACCAAACGCTGTGAGCGCTCCAGCTTGATTAAAGCCGACGTAGTTGCGCCACCCCACACCGATAAGCGGTATACTATGACACTCTGACAGAGAGCCATGTATATGTTCTTGAGAAGCTTCCAGTCAGCAATATCCCGAAGTTCTCTCATTACGAAAGTAAGTCGCCTGACCCCTGATTGACACTGAGTTAACATGTTCTTTAAAAGAAAGATTTTCATCCAGCATGACTCCAAGGTATTTAACTGATTTAACTTGGGAAATTTCATAACATTGGCAGGAATCCCTTCCGAACTTGTGGAACCGAGATTACATTTGTGTATTTTTATTGAAGTGAAACAGTTTACGGTCAAGCCTCTTCGTTTGCGGAAGCAAATATATTTTGTTTTCTCGGTGTTAAGGGCAAGCAAGTTTTCATTTAGCCATTTTGTTATTTGCATCATTCCAGCCACCATCAAACTAAAAGCGTCATCCCAGGATTTTCCATGAAATACCAGAACTGTGTCATCTGCGTAGCATATTGTCTCAGAATTCACTAGTGGGAGAGAAACTATGTCATTAATATACATGAGAAACAGAGTAGGACCCAAGACACTACCCTGCGGTACCCCGAAAGCTATAGATTTTAAGTGGCTAACGTAGGTATCAACCCTCACGCATTGAGTCCTTCTCGTTAAATAGCTACGAAACCAATCCAACGAAACACCTCTAATGCCCAAAGCTTCCATTTTACGGAGCAGAATAGGTATTGACACTGTATCGAAAGCTTTCTGCAAATCGAGGAACACCCCCACGCACGCCTCACCACTGTCCAAATATGAGCAGACGCAATCCGTTAAAAGAGCAACGGCATCCTCGGTGGATTTTTTGGCCCTAAATCCAAATTGTTTTTTTGAAAGGAGACTATGTGACTCTAAGTATTTCATTAGTCTTTTGTTAACTATCTTTTCAAGAACTTTTGAAAAAGTACTCAGTAAAGAAATTGGACGATAATTGTCAGGTCGATCTTTTTCTTTAGATTTATGTATAGGGGTTATTACTGCTATTTTCCAGATCTCAGGGAATTCCCCAGTAGCCAAGCTCATATTAAGGACCCCCGTAAATGGCTGGATAATAAAGTCCTTAATGTTTTTAATTAATCTATTGTCTATACCGTCAAGACCAGGGGCACTATTAGAGTTGAGCTGATTTATTACTTCAGATACCTCGCCATAGTCTGTCGGATAAAGAAATATAGAGTTACTGGTAGTAAATGGTAACCTAAGTTGTGAAGCTAATGAATCTTCTGTTTCATTTAGTTCCGACAATGTTTTATTTGCCAACCTTGAGCCTACTGTGGAGAAATAATCATTACAAATGTCCAAAGATTCAACCGGATTATTTGTTAATTTCAGTAATTCGGAATTCATCAAAAACATCTAGTTACAAAAGCGAAAAAGAATCTGTTTTGTAAGATCCCCACATAATGTGATGCGAGTTAAAATCACCAAGGACCATAATAGGAGGAGAAAGTGAAGATAGAATTAGATTTAAATCTGGTATAAGAGAATAATGAGGGTGTGGTATATAAATAGAAAGAAATGAGATATTTAGGGTCTTAAGTGCCACAGCATTTATACTTTCACCAACATCGGGAATAGGGATTCTAGAGAATGCTAAATCTTGTTTAACTAATATCATAGAGCCGCCATGTGCATCTTCTCTGTCATGGCGGAGGCATGAATAACCTGGGATCCGAAAAACAGATCCAGGACGAAGCCAGGTTTCAGATATGGCAAGAAGGGCTGGTCTATGTTTATTAATTAGGTATATTAATTCAGATTTTTTATGTCTAACACTCCGTATATTCCATTGAATTATCGTCATGAGTTTTGTTAATTTTAGTATACACTTGAGTCAATTTAGTTATCACGTCGTTCGGTAAGGAGATATCATCGAATCTAGATATTAAGTTAATTAATGTATTTAAGAGTTGTTCTACCAAATTATCATTATGAGAGGTTGAAGACGAATCATGCTCAGAGGGGTATCCACATCCATTAGGTAATACTGAAGCTGGGGATTGTGTTAAATGTTGGTGTGCATTTTTATCATATTCATATGCAGTAGAGATTGTACGAGGAGGTCTTCGTATTGGTACTGTTTTTTTAGGCAATGAGGTCTGTGAATGCGGAGAGGTTTCAGTATGATTATTGATAGTGTGATTAACTGTTCTTGTGCGGGCAATATCTACAAATGGCCTCCTAACGGCGGGGTGTCTAGCAGATGCTTCTGCATATGAAATATTTTCTTGTGACATAACTAATTTTATGGCTTTTCGCCTAGCATGTTCAGGGCAGCTTTTGTCAATAGCCGAATGGCTACCAGAACAAAACAGACAAGTAGGCATATCAGCAGAGCATTCTGAGCCTAAATGTTGCTGAGCACACTAATAACATCTTGGTTTTGATTTGCATTTACTTTTGATATGTCCAAAGCGACAACATTTAAAGCATTGGATAGTTGGAAATAGATAAGTTTCAACTGGCAAGGAAGTATAGTAACTAAAAATCCGTTTAGGTAGTGTTTGACCTGAAAATGTGAGCACTACTGATTGAGTTGGAATCCATTCTGTTTCTCCATTTTTATAATCTTTGCGATGAAGTCGTCTAGCTTTGATCGTCTCACCACAACCAGGGGGTGTATCTATACTGGTTATAAATTCTTCCATGTCTATCTCAAGTGGAACATTTCGCACAGTACCCATGCGGGTGATGCTATATGTGGGAATATTGGCAATTAGGTTGACACATTTCAGTTTAGGCTCATTCACAAAGTTATTAGCTGCTTCAGCAGTATTAAATGACACGGCCACTTTGTTACGACCGACATTTTGTACACCTCCCTGTGATATATCCTGAAAATTATTTTTAAAGAGGAATTTACCTACAATGATGCTCTTTAGTGCGTAGTTAATTTTTGGGTCATCCTCAGTTCTTGAAACATGCACTATGTAAGGGGCTTGGTCATACTCAGAGTATTTTTTCTTTTGCTCAATATTCGGTATGGTAAAAGTACGTTGGACTGAAGCTGAAGGAGGGTTATTGTGAGACAATTTATTTTTCGGGTCATCCGAGGCCACAAGACGTATGTCTTGTATTTTCCTTTTGTGACTAGATATGGCGTTACCATCAGATTTATCTGGAGGTATCGCGTCCCCATCAACATCCATTAACACAAACAAAAACTACTACACATAACACAACAAATAAAGCACACTTACCTTAAAAGACAACACAAAACAAACACAAAACAGTATTATATGTTAATACAAACTACTGAGATTATTAGACAGTCTGGAGAACAAATTAAATACAAAAATATAACAATTTTGCAGCGAAAACCTGCATCCGACATTCACTCTGACAGCAGACCTCTTTTCAATACTTATGCTGAAACAAAACTTCTTTCAACAACTGACATAACGACATCTACGTAGTAGACAATTGGGACATCACTAATCGGCAGCCATTACTTGCGACAGTCGAGGTTTAGGCATGCACGTTTATTTTGTACTTGTGTATGTCGGCACTTTATAGTATAAGTCATAGAGTAACTTATATATGTTTCACTATGGTATCCAAAGAGAATATAATCACTACGTTTATGGTATCTTCACGATAATCTGTGCGTAACCAAAAAAATTTTTTACTGTCATGTGCAATATTCATCTAATATTGTCCGGTATGTTGTAATTTTTTATTATTCGTTTTTTACTATTTCTCGAAACAGGGTGATTAAAGTCTCGATGTGAATATGGCTATATGTTTGCGCACTTTTTCTCATAAAATTCCACCTTTAAATGGCATCGTTTCTACCAAAAGTCATTCCAACCGCTTCTCTCGAAAAATACCAGTGCGAACGCAATTTCTGGAAGATGTGAGTATTTTCAGATTTGTTCATTGTTAACAATTAACTTACACTGCTTAAAAATTTATTATTTTTTTAGTGGTTTGAAAAATTGTGTTATAAATCCGTTAAACCACATTCTTATCTTTATTTTTTACATAGCTTCCTTGACATTGAGCTAATTAAAGGATTTATGAAAAACTTGCGACTGTACCTACCTACTGTAAGTTTCTTATATAATTTGTTATTTTTATTTATAGTTCTTGAACCGGCGACGCATATCCAGTTGTCAAATTGCCCCAAAATGCACTAATGAAAGTAACATTACCGACATTTATAATCATACTGTAGCCACAAGTAACTTACTTCCAACCTCACACAAACAACCTACAAAACGTGGTTATATACCTAATACAGAGCCTATGAAAGGAACAAACGACATTACAGATAATTCATACAGCTGTAGTGAAAATATAGGAATTAAAAGTTACGGACTTACTAGTGATGATTATATTGAACAAAGAAGTACATCATTTAACATGGAGAATGAATCACATAGAATTAATGACATAGATTTCATAAATAATAATGATGTAAGTACCACAAAGTGTAAATTAGAAATATTGTAGATATCTATACTATTTTGTTTTGTAATGAATTTATTACATTATAAATATTGAGAATTATTTTAGTTGATAAAATGATGAATGATCTAATTTGGTTAGTGCTATAAATAGCATATAAAACATTTAAGAAAATGTTATCACTTCATTTGAATTGGTGTCATATTTTATCTCATGATATACAAAATTTAGATTAACCATATTTTTATAGTCTAGTACATTAATGTGAATTGAAATCTGAACTTTGATTTTTATGGTTAACTAGCTTTTGCCCGTGACTTCATCCATATGGTGGCGACTTACAACAAAGGGGATAGCATAAAAATCATCCATGAAAAAATACATGTACATGGCAACTTTCATAGCGATTGGTGATCATCATCAAATGGTGTTGGTGTTCAGCAATTACACATATACAAACATTCATTTTCATATATTAATATACAGATTAAGATTATAATATTTTTTCATCCTTGTAGTACCTAAAATATTGTTTCAGGAGATAGAACCAACTTGCTTATCTGACTTTGAACGTAGTGCTGTGGCGTACTGCAGTGGACCTACTATACCGTCACCCGCTAGTTCACCATCCACAGAGGCAAACCGTGATGGAAAACCTAGTGAGGAGCAACTAATGAAAGTCTTCCATGTGCTGTCTGACACCGTTAGTATAACATTTTTTTTTCTAATACAAGTATGTGACAATGTTTAACCACATGCCTATTTGATTATCATGTGTATTATATTTAGGATTTTTTAACTGGCCCCTTGGTGCAGTGGCCGTAACCCGTACCTGCCTTCTAAGCCCGGGTCCCTGATTCTATCCCCGGTTTAATTTAATTTAAGTTCAATGTAGTACAAATTAGAAAACATGCTTTTCTAAATTGACTTGAGTCTGGGCGTTACTGAGAGCTCTCCCAGTTCGTTGTGTAGATGGTGTCTATAGTGAGCCTATTGCTGAGCCATTTGCGATCACGTAATTCATGTAATTATCTGGAGTATTAATATTATTTACAATGTATGATTTAAAAAAAAACAGTTATTCAGTTCTATTATTATTTTGAACATTCATATCATGCTAATAATATTTGTGCTGTGCAGCTGTGTATATTCTGAAACAGCATTGGCTCATGACTCCATTTTGAAATTAACCAAAGATATAACATTTTTAGAATTAGCATAATTGTTACCTGTAGCAAAATACAGCTTACAAAATAAAAGTAAGTAAGAGGTAATAAAAGGTAACATTGTGCTAAATTTTTTTTAGTACTTTTGGGTAATAGAATAAAGGACTTTAACATGAACTTATTGTTGCATTTCAGATGCCAAATCTCTTCATAAAACCCCTGGACTATTCTATATATCATCCAAATATGGTTTTTGTGAACAATATAAGGGGAGTAACAACAGAGTAAGTTTTTTTTGTGCTAATTTGTCAAGGCAACTATTAGCAGTTTTTTTACTTACAACTTTTTATTTTTCTTTAAAAGAATAGTTTTTAACCCACTTCAAAAAAAAGAAAAGGTTCGCTATTCATCTGTATGTGTTCTTTTCTATTTAAGTTTGGACATAACTTCTTTGTTTATGAACGGATTTCCATGATTCTTTTCCATTGGGTTCAGTATAGCTCTAAGGTAGTCCTATTAAAATTTCACTGATATCGGAGATATAGACTACTTACTTTTGGGTTTTTGAAGATATATAGTATAAAGTACAAAAATAACTTTATAAATGCGACACAACATATGCAAGGTTATTGTGAAAGGGGGTATAATTCTGCCAGGGTTTCAACATGTCACTGTTGACTGTATAATTACGGTTTAAGTTAGTAACTAATTAATTTGTGATTATGGGATGTGTGAATAATGAATGTTTTTTTTGTATGGAAAACAAAATATGTTTTCCATACAAAAGAAAACATTCATTTCATAGAAAAAAATGTACAACCCTATCATTGTACTCTATATTCCAAAGATTTGCTAGCAGCGTATAAATGCTGAAGGGTTGCCTCATCTTTATTTTTTTTAAACTTTGAGGTGTTATACTAGAACCTAGTTTCTCAACCTGGCGGTCACGACCCTTGGGGGGTCGCGTTTGTTATTAAAGGGGGTCACCACAGTCTGTTAGAAAAATAAGACATATACAAAAGATTTCTTTATTAAAGGAATGAATTTCAGTGTAGTGTTATAAAAGTAAATATTACCATATAATAATAACACGAAAAAAATGAAACCACCTTCAAAATAGAACACTGAAGGTACAAAATAACTATTCTTTACTAATCAAAATTCAAGTACAATTAAAATAACTTTTTAAATATGATATACATATCTATATAATAAAATTTGACAGTTACTGAAGTCAGTGCCAAGCCTACTAAACTAATAGACTTTCTGTTGTTGCACATTGATTTGACGCCGACTTCAATAACCGTCAAATTTAATTATATAGATATGTGTATCATATTTAAAAAGTTATTTTAATTGTACTTGAGTTTTGATTAGTAAAGGATAGTTTTTTGTACTTTACATTGTTTTTCTTTTTTGAAGGCAGTTTAATTTTTTAAATTACTTTTTTATTTCTTCATTTTTTTAATTTCAGTTGTAATTGAAACTAATTACTTGATAATTTTTTTTATTATGCGGCCATCTAACGATTACATGATTACTTTTTAAATTGCTAAGCCACTTTTTAAAATTTTAATCGAGCTTGTTTAGCTAGAGCCTAACTGCATGCAAACAACATGCATAATGACATGTTTTAGAATTATACTGTTAAGCCAACGACACATTTTCCTAGAGACTATACACTTTTAACTCTCTATCTCAAAAACTACTGAACTGATTTTGATGAAACTTGAGTTATCCCTAAGTTGGACTATACTAAGTCCAACTAAAAAAGAAGTTTTGCAATCCGACATATAGTGTTTGATATATGCGTGGACAAATATACAAACATACACTTATGAAATTTGGCACACATATTTAGAAGCTGGTATAGATTAACATATACAAAAACTGTGCAATTACATACATACGGGTCGAATTGATAACCTCCTTTTTTTTTGATGTCTGTAAAAAAGAAACCTATAGCTAATTCTATTTAATTAAAATGATTAAGCATGAACATTAATTAATTAATTAATGTAATAGTTGACTTTGTTTCTCACTTAAAAGTATTTCTATATGTGGATCATCTTTGCAAACACTCATAAGTAAATTATTTTCGAGTGATAACAGACGATTTCTGTATTTAGTTTTCAAAGCCACCATAGACAAGAAACCTTTTTCACAGAGGTAAGAAGTAGAAAAGGGTACCAATGTTTTCAAAGCTTCCGTTACTCGGCTTCCATACTCATGTCGCCAAAAGTGCAAGCCAAAATTTATCTAAATCTTGAGATAAACATTCCACTTGTAAAGTTTTATCAGCCGATAGTTCAATGAGTTGATTGTGAATCTCAGTTCGTAACTTGGCAGCTGCAACAATATGTTCATCAAACGGCAATCCGTTTTATAAAAATATTGTCGAACCCATCTTTTCGATAAATAATTGTTGTCATCTGGAAATTATTTTAGTAACTGAATCTTTAATTAACCAAAATGCGTTTCCATGCTCTCCAACAGGCGGTCAATAACTGAATTTTCTAAATTTGGATTTTTGTTAATAGAATCAGAAATTGCAGTAAACGCATCAAAATTTCGTTTTTCAAGTCGTATATCCCAAATACTAAGCATTTGATAAACTCATTGACTTTATCTGTCATAAATAAAATGTTTTTGTTACGGCATTGTAAACTCACTCGTATTTAAGTCATTAAAATGTGAAAATATGTCACTCAAGTAAGCCAACAGAGTAACAAAGATTCTTAAAATGAACTGTTTTTATCTGTAAAAAAGTTTTAATTCATCTCGTAATTCAAAAAGCCCTGTTAAATTTTTTCTCGTGACAGCCATCTCATTTCAGAATGGAAAAGCAATGAATTATTCTTGACACCCATTTCTTCTCAGAGGGTGGAAAGCAATCTACGGTCCACGTCGCTTTAAATTTGCAAGGTCGGCTTTTAATAAAATTAACAATTTTAACAATTTGTGATAAACATTTTGTAAATTGTTCGGCATCTTTTTTGCGGCAAGCGCATCTCTGTGAAGAAAGCAGTGCGTCTATTCCACACGCGGCATAATGTCCTTTAATTTTACTATCACGCCACTGTTCTTCCCCGTTATCGCTTTTGCGCCACCAGTACACACCGCAATGCATTAATCCACTCCCAAGTTTTCGTTTTATATTGTTTCAATGAATACATTAAAAACTCCTTCGCCAGATGCTCGACAAGAAATTGATTTGCAAAAAAGCATATTTTCTTTAATAGAGTCCTCGCATTCATTTCCAACAAAACATAAAAATTGCGCCTTGAAAATTTAAATTAAATGTATAAATAAACTATTAATTAAAATATTATTATCATTAATAATTTTATAGTGAAGGGGTCGCAAGACTTTATGACATGTCGTGACATAAAAATTGTTTGTAGAAACAATGCATTAGAACTATGTATTGACTTTTGGCGAAGTTGTAGACCGCAAATTTTTAGTTGTCACGGGTACTAAAATACCCTTTCACATTTACGAATGGGTAAATGTGAAAGGGTATTTTAGTACCCGTGACAACTAAAAATTTGCGGTCTACAACTTCGCCATTCTTTCGAAATAACCTTGTATAATTAAATTTCTCAGTTGTTGAAGTCGGTGCCAAATCAATGTGCAACAACAGAGAGTATTAGTTTGGTAGGCTTGGCACCGACTTCAGTAACTGTCAAATTTAATTATATAGGTATTTGTATTCGTATGTATAATTAATCTCTAATAATAATTTTTCAGAGGTCTATTTCATTATGTGAAGCAGGTGGCTTTGCTTCGGACAGTTGGTCATATCAAGTTTGCTTATGTGAAATTTGAAGTGATGAAAATTACTGCACATCCAGAAGATTCTTCCATCAGGTGAACAGTAAACCATATTTATAATGTGATCTCTAAAGAATAAAAAATTGTTTATTGGAAATTTAGAACTACCCATAAATGATAAATTATTATTATTATATGAAAAAGAAGCTAAGGCTGAATAAAGATCAAATAGCCAGAGTGTTAGTCGACGGAAATGTCAAAAGTAAACGCATATTTAGGCGAAAATGTGTGAGAAGAATATGGGATTCGAGGAAGCCAAAGAAGTGTGTAAGGACCGCAAAGCTTGGCGCTCCGTCCTCTCTGACTACTCCATTAGGGATACGGGAAGATATGTATGTATGTATGAAAACATTGGATTGGTGTTAGAAGTAATATTTTAAAATAAAAAAGAATAATGGCAGTGTTGTCATGAAATCGTAAAAGCTAAACCATCACAATAGGAAAGGGTAATTGAATATGTAAACAAAAGTAGTGAATGTGACAACTTGTAACTTAGAATAGCAAAAAGAAAAAACCAAATTAACAATTTGTGTTGGTTTCTTATTGTTATTTTATTGGCAGGATGAGATGGCGCATCAGAGGTATATCAAGTTTAAAAGTATTCTTTATGTTCTGGAAATACAAATTGTGGGATATGAAGCAGGTGTTCAAAGATCAAGAACTGTAAGTACTATTTAGTTTCTTAGATAATAATTAGATACTATCTGTCAAATTTACTTGAGACGTTACTGAAATTAGAATATAAGAATAGCAAAATACAAATTACTACAATAGCGATCTGGCCTTTGACTCTCCAATATTACAAGAAACGTTTGTGATAATTTTAATCTCTTAAAATACGACATTCATAAAATTCATAAAATTAATTATAGATATTCATAAATCGCTACATTACTCGAGTTCCAGGATATGTCTAGATTCACTGGCTCAAATTCTAATACAGTTCTGTGAGTCGCATCAGTCGCGACTGATGTACGCGACAGTAATGCCGCAGCCGAGTACGATACTACTATTGATAATATTTATATAACTACGATGATTGGCCATACATATACACACGCACAGGGTTGCATACATTCTCATAGCTTTTAGTGTTATCGAGTCGACCGCGGCGTCATTGTCACGTCAGTTTATCACTAACGACTGCTGACGACGAAAAGATCTGCATAAGTGGCATAAAGTTATGGGCAAGGTGAACAAAAAGAAGGTATATTTGTTCTGCTGGATCATATTGTGTAATTTAACTGTTTTTTTTATTTCAGGTGGTATGATGGTTTCTCAACATTTTATGTTGGTGGTGATGGTCTTATCCAGAAACACATTGCAGATAAGGTATTTCTATGATAATAGCAATTTACTGTTGTTACGGCACAAACATACTCATCCTGCGGCCTGAGGGCCGTATGTGGCTCCCTAAACTTTATTGAATAGCCCAATAAGTTAAAACAATGTATATCCTACTTTTTTTTACTTTTGTCTTTATTGTCAACGAATGTGGCGACTATGACATTTATAACATAACTAAAGATAGGCTAGTTCGCAAATGATTGATTGATTCAGTTGTCATATTTATTAGTTATTAGTAAAGCATGCTTAGAATTTTTGTCCGTTCGTGTGCTTGTGCTTCAATAAAAAGCACCATGAATTAATACATCATGATATTGACAAGTGTAAAAATTTGTATTTTTAAAAACACTAAAATAAAGTATAGGAGATTATTGTTCGCACATCGCAAAAAATAATATTCTTCTGTTATTATTCTGTCTTACATTTTGAATGAATTGTATCATTCTCTTATTAGTACTCTATTACTAGTTCACTCTGAACTTGAGTAAACTGATTTACGACACTTGCAAATTAAAAAGAAAATGCTTGACACATAACCAAAATTTTTTCAATGCTGTACTGTATTGGATAATATTTAGTGTTATTTGTTAATATTTCATAGTTTCGAATATATAACGGAAAAGCAGTGTCATTAGAGTACTCCGTACGTATTACGTCGGACCAGCGAATGATGAAAATTTAGTGACATTTTAGTTAGTTTATGGTTTGTTTACATTAAAGTCAAAAATGAAAAAATAGAATTTAAGAAGACATAGGCATATACAAATTTTGCTTACATTATTGGCATCAACTTGTCTGCACGCAATAATTTAAAAAATTGTTAAGAAATGCTCATAATTTTAATGATCGCGTAATGTTGTGGCCCACTTGATATTATAAATATGTGACCTAAGGAAAAAACGGTTCAGTATGGCTGTTATAACAGATATTTACTATCTACGATAGCTTATTTCATATTCATAAATAATAATAAGTAACAGTATAATAACAATAAATCTAAGTTATGTTAATACTATGTCTAATGTTTATCATATCTTTTATTTCTATCCTCCTTGTATATGGTATTAAGTATGTCCTATGCTTAATTTTTATTATATTTCAATTATATTTTTAGATGATGCCAGACCAGGACACAATTATAGATGATGAAGAGAAAGCACCAATTGCTGCTAAAATAGCTCTTCTAATTGGTTTATTGCCAAGGAGCTGTCTCTCTGACGTTGCAGCACCTTACTTTAGCTCTTCTTCGTCAAGCACCGCAGATTCGACGTCATTGCGTTTCAAGGTTTTAGGATAAATTAGGGATTGCCATGTATTGTTATATTTGGACAGCTTTATGTACTAGCCTAAAGTTTTGGCACATCTCTTATAAATTATTTTAACATGTAAGTCACGAGAAGTGATTGGGAGATGAATTTGTGATTGATTCGGTTTTGTTATTTTAATGGAATATTTCATATGTATCTAATATGTAACAAGCCTTCTAGATCGTGTTTCTTTGGTGCATATTTTCCAAAAAATGCTTTTTTTGTAATGTTACCTTTAGTGATATTTTGATTATAACTGTGAATGCCTTGTATTAATTAATCTGTACAGAATGTTATGTATTATGATTTATGATACAATAAAAAGTTATATTACACTTATTTAATTGCTATATTATTCAACGAACAAAAGAAAAATATATAAATCCTATCTAGGTATTCATTGCAATAGTCTATAAAATAGCATAGTAATAGCACAGATTAATTACTTAACTGCCGTAAAGTAATATTAACTGAATAATCATCGCATTTGTGATATCAGTATGGTAGAAATCGTAGAAGTATAAAATATTGCATGCTCATAACCTTGCCACATTCGACACCTCTTGCAAGTTACAACATTTCTCAACCTTGTTAGAGTTTTTGGCGGGATTTTACGTGGAGCGGTTAGTCGAATTGTCAAAATAAGTGCTTATGGTACAAAAGTGATAGTATATTGTGCGTTAAAGTTCTGTGCAAGTGTTGAGATTGGAAAATTTGAATAAATAAGTGCAACTGAAGTTTTAGCGTTTTCCCAAGAAGTCCTTTTTAAGTTCAGTAAAGCCTACTATACTTTACTGAAGAGTGGTATGGACTTGGTAAAAAGAAGACGGACATTTGACATAAAGATGCACCACTTTTTTCATCGGTTGTGGCAATGACTAACGAAATTAAAGGACATGGCATGTTGATCTATAGCAACATTTAGTTATATATATTCTAACACATAACATTCAAACGTAGCGTTGTCTCTTTTTGACTTACGGCTTCTTGTGTGTGTAAGAGAAAACAACAGTACTTTTCTCAAAAACTAATTATTTTACGTGACATCATTGTAATGTCAAAACGTGCCGGTCCGCCATTTTTTGCGACACGCTGACAAGTACACAAAGTGTCAAAACATATCAATGAATTTAATATTTTTTAATGTTTCTGTGATTTTGTGCTGGATATTGGAACTGTTTTGTTAAAGATGAAGCTAGCATAATGCCACAATAATTTCTAAGTGTAGTGTGTTAAGTTGTGGCTCGAGGAAATGCAATAATCAACGAAATCTATAATTGCACTGGTACGTAACTGAAATTCATTAATTTAGTCTGAAGTCGTATATATTTCCATCGTAATTACTGTGTTTTTTAGTTTACTGTATTACAGTCATGTACATTTTTAGTTATTAGCAGTTTTTATTCATATAAAACAGCAAAATTACTTCATATCAATTTTTGTTGTTGTTGCAGTTAGGGCTGTCTATGTACCTATATTAAAAAAATAACGATAAATACAGATATAATGTTTACATGTCGTAATTATCTCGTTTCAGATTACCATCATGTATTATTATAGGAAAAGAGTGGCTTGACATAATCGGAAAAGAAAATTGAACCCACATGATATATACATATATATCTTCACGCTGTATCCCCAACAGGGTATTCATGATATATATTTATGTTATTTGCATTTCGAAGAAACTTCTTTAATTAGAACATCAAGAAAATAATTTTACGGTATGAAGCATTACCCTCGCAAAGATAATTGGGAATCAGAGAAAATATTTACAGTGGTAATTAATTAATTTTTAATTTCCTGACCATGTAAATCCTCTATTGTGAAAAAGTAACAGGAAAATATTAATTGTTTACAGAATGTGGCTGAACTTGATTTGATGTTTCCGAGAGAGAAAAATCTGCTCATAGTTCTAAATATCTGCTACTGAATGATGTGAATCAAGACCACGCCGAGTTATTTTTGCGACCAATAAGAGCTTGTAGTGGTTTACTAATAATCCAGATGCGGTACAATTTAAAACTGTTCATTAGTCTACTACTATTTTCATTGATCTTCAACATTTGTAAAAGCGCTTCATGAAAATATGGGTTTCTTTTAAAAAGTGTTGTATTGCTGTAATAATCATGGACGTACTATTAAGTATTACAAAAAGGGGTACCTAAGTAATTTGTTTGTAAGTAGGGTTCATTTAAAGTTCCTTGAAGGCGACTGTTGCTATTGTTGCTGATAACACCTTAAAATCGCCTTAAGCGCAGATTCTATATGCCGACAGCATCGAACTACGCTGACTGCTATTTCCAGTTTGAATAACATTTCAGTACTTTTGTATAAATCTATGACATACAAAAAAAAGCCCTTCCTTTTTTGAAGATACCATACAAAATGATTTTTATTTCAATACTAATGCTGAAACAAAACTTCTTTCAACAACTGACTTAACGACATCTACATAGTAGAAATTTGGTGCATCACTAATCGGCAGCCATTAATTGCGACAGTCGAGGTTTAGGTATGCACGTTTATTTTGTACTTCTTTCATGTCCTTTAGTTTCCTTAGTCATTGGGTTGTGGTTACATTTAGGTACATGAAAACGCCACAAATGTTTTTAATTTATTTATATTTCTTAAGGCATTGGTACAAGACCATCAGCTTAATGACTTCACTTCTGGAGAAACATTAACTGTCCCTAACTCTCCTCCAGTAAAGTGATAGTAGGCTTTACTGAAGTTAAAAAGGACTTCTTGGAAGAGCGCGAAAACTTCAGTTACATATGTTTATTTAGATCTCCTTCATTCTTTTCACTTACACAGAACTTTGAAACACAATATGCTATCACTGTTGTACTTTAAAATTCCTAAAAATGTAAAAAATAGAAAATCTAAATAAAATGACAACCTCACTTCTCCCGTTCCCGTCAAAAAGTCCCAAATGTTTATAATAAATTAAAATGAAACGAGTTGCCAGTATATAAGAGAGAAGTAGTCTGTGGTTGTCATCGCTGCCATTTTCATTCATCAGCGAATTGTTGTCAAATATCCAACATCCAACAGAACAAAAATAATTTGACATACATACTTATTTTAATTAAACAAAAAATCAGTTTCGGTGTTGTTATTTACGTTAGTTATGTGCATAAAGCTTTAACTATATTTCTAAGTCAACATTATATTGTTTTTATGTCAAATTTTCATAACAGAAGAAGTTCATTGTTTTGTGTGAAGAAAAATAGGTCTAGGTCTCTTCGTGGATAGCTCTAATGATGTCATGACTATGGTAAGTTTATTTATCCAACTTAACGGTTAATGAATGTATATATCATCTGGTCGGGTCATTGTTCGTGATAAGTCGTTGGGAGTGAACCAATTGATTTTAATTATCTTTAGTTCTCTCCGAAAGCTGGACGCGTCTACGTCTTATAACGTATTGTTACTCGCTACTCGTTACATGGAATTCTGCCAAGTCGGTCGTTCGTGCTATTGCCGCAATGTCGATCGGTCTCTGAAAATAATTTCAATAGGGTTATTTTGAATGTGTAGTCATAAGCTTGTGCAGTGATAAATAAATAATTTACTATCGAGGCTACGTTAAACCATTGATTTCTATTACAAATTATGAATGATATAGCACATCCTGATTACATCTAGTGGGTATTTTGTTGCAGGTCAGTATCTCCGTTTTTATATATTTTTTTATTTTTTTTTTATTCTATTGCCAGTGCCCGGTGATTGCAATATTTAAGTTTTGCTCACTTTTAATATCAGCATTGTATTTCTGTATTCAACTGTTTAAATCTCCCAATTATAATAAAGATCGAGTAACAATATGTACTTTATAAAGTAACAAGATACTATTGTAAACTGCTCTATTTATATTGAAATCCATTCAGTAATTTTTGTGAAAGTTCAATGAACAGACTAAATTTTTAAGAATGTTCAATTGTTTTTTTAATAATCTAATGAAGTTTTAAAAAGGCAATTGTAGTAGTTATGGATAAATAAAGTTATTACAGTAAATTAGTACAAAGTAAGTACATTGTTAATATTTGTGTTGTAAGTGAATACATTAATCATATCAGATAATTTATTGAGAATCAATATTATTCGCTCTTTTCCTAGCAGTTTTTTGTTCCTCTCTCTAAATATAGTCTATTTATCACTTGTGGTGGGCGTCAAGTACAGTTAGAATTGTTATGAATACTAAAGTGGGTTAGTTAGCAATTAACATTTTCTTGTTGGGAGGCAGGTGATAAATTTCAACTGCTTGTTCTGTGATCTTACTTAGTATTATTTCAAAAGTATTTACCGATTTAATGTAAGTTTATGTAATATGCTGTATAATACTGGTTTTAAATAATTATATTTTTAAAATTTTTATTTTTATTGAATAATTACTAAACGTAATTAATTAATAACATAGTATGTAGATTCTTCGTAGGGACGTCTGCCAGGCTGCAGACAGGCTGTCAGCTTTCTGCAATGAACAGCCATTCAGCTCTGTTCCCTGATATCGTAAATTTACATTTTTATTTATAAAATAATATAATAGTGCAATTAATAAAAATGAAGTCTTAAATCTTGAACATGGGTAGATACATTTAAGATTTTTCATTTATTTAAAACTAGCCACAGTTTTGTTCATATGTGAAAATAAGAAAAGTAGCTTACATCCTTCCTAATAGAAACAAACAGTCACTGTATTTATTTAATGTTAGTTTAAAAGTGTGTACTGTAACACATCTCTGCAGCATGTGTTACATATAACTATAAAAAATTATCATGACATGACTTCTTCGCTACTTAAGTGAATTCCATATATTCAAAATTACGTTATATAGAATGTCATAGTTATTGAAGGAAAAATAAATTTTTATAACACAAAATACTTGGGAGTCAGTTGAATCATTTTGTTTAGCCAATTATCAGTTTAAGTTTGCATGATTGTGGTGAGTTCTCTTAAGTGGTGAGTCATACACTGAGTGAGTGTCCTGTTTATGCCGACCACACATGATCAAGCCTGTCGCCCCTAGAGCACATACATGATCCGTTTTACTTGACGCGCCGTCAGTTTACGCAATTTCTCTCTGCAGGGCGGTCGTCTTGCGCGCTATTAAAATAGCACGTAAGATGGACGAGCGCGCGATGTCGAGGGATGATGATCTCTCCATTTGTCCATATATACAGAAAGCTATTTATGGCTGTCAGTAATATAATTATAATTTGTACGAGATAGGTACATACCTCTGATAATCTAGATCACTGGTTCCCAAACTTATTTTGTCTACTGAGTCGAGAGCTCATGCAGTCGTTGTCTAAGATGCCTCCTAACTAAATGAAATTACAAATCACCCCCCAGTACTCTACACAACGCCCCCATTTTTTTTCTGGGTCTCTTACCGCCCCACTTTAGGCCTGCAGCGCCCACAAGGGGGCGTTATCGCCCACTTTGGGAATGGCTGATCTAGATAGTAGTGAAAACTATACATGCCACATACGTACATACCTACCGATTAGCCAGTAAAGTTACGACATTCATCAACATATATTGTGGTGAATGCAAAAATTCTATAATTGCTACATACTTCATTGTTTTATATATACATACATATCTTCACGCTGTATCCCTAACGAGGTAGGTAGTCAGAGAGGATGGAGCGCCAAGCTTTGCACTTCTTACATACTTCTTTCTCTTCCTCAAATCTCATCACCCTCCTCATACATTTTCGCCTAGGTATGCAGAGGCGGATTTCCCTTAAGGCCGACTAGGCCTAGGCCTGGGCCTAGTGCGGCCAGATATTAGGGGCGGATAATTGTGGCCAAAAATACACTGATGGAGCTAAGAAAAGGGCGGCTGGTATTACACATCCTATGGCGGCCATGATTGCTAGTTTGTCTCTGTAGGTATGCGAGTGCTTTCAACATTTCCGACTGCTAGCACTCTGGCTATTTGATCTTCATAAGTCAGTCTTGGGCTTCCCTGCCCTATTTTATCACTCGCTTTCACTCTATAGAATTTCTTCGTCAGTCTTTCATCACTCATTGTTTCTATATGCCTGAACCATCTAAATATTCCTTTCTTCATTTTTACAATAACGCTGTCCTGCAACCCTGTCATACTGCATATCTCTTCATTGCTTATTTCGTCTGCAAGGGTGACCCTAATTATTCGTGTTTTTAAACACTCCGGCTATTTGATCTTCATTGTTTTGTGAAAGGTCAAATTAGTTGTTACTAAATACATTTTAAATTAAGTAAATTAAAATATTTTATTTCTAAAAAATTTTAAGAAAAATAATTAAAACTCCTTCAAAAAAAAAAAAAAACACTGAAAAGTACAAAATAACTATCCTTTACTAATCAAAACTCAAGTACAATTAAAATAACTTTATAAATACGATACAAATACCGACTTTAATAACTGTCAAATTTAATTATATAGGTATTATTGAATAAGTGTGAAATTATAGAACATACTATTGTTAATGGTATCCGTTCAGATCATAAAGCTCAGTTAATAAAAATAGAGGACATGAAACATAAATCAGAACAAAGATTTGAATTTAGGCCATTGGGAGAGAGTATGCTAAAAAATTTTACTCATGATGTAGCCAAATTTGCAAACACGGCTCTTGTGGTTGATGATCCAAACATCATGTATGAATCTTTAGTCAAAAACCTATCCAAAATATTTAATAAGAATTGTCCAAAGAAAAAGAAAATAGTCGTTAATAACAAGTTACGTTTTGCGGATTGGGCGACGAAGGGCATAAGAAAAAGTAGGGATAGGCTTTATGAGTTATATGACGAAAAATCTTACACTGCAGATGAAAATTTTCATAATTATGTTCGCACTTATTCGAAAATATTTAAAAAAAGTATCAAAACACGCGAAATCGATCTATATCGCGAATAAAATTAAAAAGTCAGATAATGCGATAAAGGCTACATGGAACACTATTAATAACGAAGTTGGTAGTAAACGAAATAGAAATAACGAAGATTTTTCAATACAAATTGGTAATAAGGCTGTTACTAATAAAATTGAGGTTGCTAATGCTTTTGAAAATTATTTTTCGAATACACCTATAGAAATAACGAATGGTTTCGGAGCGTCTTCGCAAACAGCAGAGACGTTTTTGAGAAAAAATGTTGGAAAATGGTTCCTTAATTTTCAATTTAGGTACACATCTTCACTTGAGATAGAAAAAATTTTCAAGCAATTACATAAAAAGAAAAGTGAAGATTTATGGGGACTATCAGTTCATATCATGACTGGTGTAATACTTTTATTATCGCCAAGTTTGGTAGAGATATTTAATAAATGTGTCGATCAAGGGGTGTTTCCCAATTTAATAAAACACAGTAAAATTATTCCATTAATTAAGTCAGGTTGTATGTTGAATCTAACAAATTATCGCCCGGTGTCAATATTGCCAGCATTGAGTAAAATATTTGAAAAAATAATACTCAATCAAATGCTAGCACATTTTAACATTCACGGGGTGTTTCACGGTCAACAGTACGGGTTCACGAGAGGGCGGTCAACAACTCATGCGGGAGCAAGCTTGATCAAGACTGTACTTCAGGCTTGGGAGGGATCTCAGGATGCCATTGGTGTTTTCTGTGCGACTGCGAACTGCGATTTTTCCAAGGCTTTTGATTGTGTTAGTCACGAAATTTTAATTTGCAAGCTTAAATACTATGGAATTCGTGGTAACGCTCTCGATCTCGTGGTCTCGTATTTGTCTGGCCGGGAGCAAAAAGTGAGTGTCAATGGGGTTTTGTCTGTTGGTTCGAGGTTAAGAATGGGCGTTCCCCAAGGATCAATTTTGGCACCTTTTCTGTTTCTAGTCTACATGAATGATCTCCCATTTATGCTCAGGAACTTATGCGAAATAGTATTATTTGCTGATGACACGTCATTGCTATTTAAACTGGACAGAAAGAACTTAGATATTACCTGGGTGAACGGGATCCTGGCGGACGTCTCGGGGTGGTTTGCTGTTAATAATTTACTACTGAATGCACAAAAAACCAAATGTATTAAATTTTCCCTTTCTAATGTACCCAGAATCCATGATAAAATAGAATTGGGTCGGAAACAGTCAGAATTAGTTTGGTCTGCCAGTTTTCTTGGTTTAACAGTAGATAGTAAATTGCAATGGGCGGATCATATCGGGGCATTGGCTAGTAAGCTCGCTTCCGCGATATATGCCATTAGACGCATTAGGCAATTGACGAATGCGGATACGGCTAGGTTGGTGTACTTCACATATTTTTCATAGCCTGATGTCCTATGGCCTTTTGCTGTGGGGATCAGCGGCGCATATTAACTCGATTTTTATTTTACAAAAAAGAGCGATACGTGCTATTTACAGTATGAATGCACGAGAATCACTAAGAGATCGTTTTAAAGACATTGATGTACTGACATTGCCGTCCTTATTTATCTTTGAAATTATTATGTATACAAGGAAAAATATAGATCGATTTACAAAAAAGGCGATATTGGTGGTATTAACCCGAGGTCGTGATAAATTGGTTGTTCCAAAATTTAAATTACATAAGTCAAATGTTTCATTTTTGGGTAACTGCGTTCGTTTTTATAATAAAGTTCCTCAGGAAGTCACTCAATTAACTGAAAATATATTTAGATTAGTTATAAAACGTACATTGATTAGACAATCATACTATAAAATAAACGATTTCGTTGAAGATAAAACAATAGTCTGGAAATGATTTTCTCTGCACATGCATTTACTGGCTCTCTGAATATTGTATTTTAATAAACCTTTTGTAAAATGATGTTGAAAAAATTATACCTGACTGAGTTTCTTGTCGGTTCTTCTCAATGTACAGGTTTTCTTTTCTCTTCTCTTTGAACCGAACTAAAGTAGATTTGAATTCAAAAATACCTTGTGATTGGGTTAACTTGAATAAATTGATTTGACTTTGACTTTGACTTTGAATACCAGGGAAATATACTCTTTCAAACAAAAAAAGAATTTTCAAAATCGGTTCACAATTTGATAATGTTATACGTGAACATTCATAAAAAACTATATGCACAGACGAACATTGAACCATCACCTTTTTTTGGAATTGGTTAAAAATGATGGGGATATGTTTTTTAACCTTCAGTGCATCAGTGTTTTAGAAATATTTTTTAAAATGTCGTCATTTCTATATTAGAGTGTTAAAACTAATGAATGGTTTCAATGCGAATTGCACTATTTTAAAGATTAATAACGAAAGAACAACTTAATTTCATTGCCAGTTATAATGAAACATACTAGAACAAATAACATTAACATGTCGGTATGTGAGTAGTATGGTCCCAGTTATTTAATTGGGTATATCGTCATTATTATTATGCTATCGTTATGAGGAGATAATGTTATCTAACTCTGAAAATACATAAAAGTGATGATCATGACAGGGTATTGGATTTTTTTTTACAATTTTTTGATGAACTAAGCCAAGAGAAAAATCTACAATTTACAAAAATAGGAAAGTATTAGCAACACTGCCGCCTCTAATACATTCTCTCTTTCCACTTTGCAATTCGTACAGTATTGTACGTATTCATGTAATAAATTCCAATAATATGTAATACAGAGTTTTATTTAGTAAATATATGAAATATGTATGTGATCATCGCAAGGTGTTAACCTGTAACAGAATGAATGAAGAAGAAATTGAAATGGAAAGAGATAATTTCAATATAATATATAAGAGATAATTTCCCGTCAATAATTTAACAGATTAAGTATAGATTGAAACGAAAATCCATAAATTGAAACATGGATCATAATTTATTTCATTTGAACAATTTGCAGTCGTAACACATCAAACTCCTTTATCAATATTTTCAGCGCAGCAAGTGTTTATTGTTATGAATAATTAACGATTTCCTTCAGCTGGCAAATGGCAGCTTCACGGGAATTATTCATCATGAAACAATGGATAATGATTAAATATAAGCACGTGTCATACGAACACTTGAATCAATCTTATGAAATACTATTACAGTCGTCACTTTAGCCGTAATAATCTTAAAAAATAAGAGATCACAATATTTATTTTAGGACTGACTGTACCTCTTGGTTTCACTCGTGTTAAATTTGGTATTTTTCCGGTATAAAAAGTAGTCTAGATCACTGAAAAGCGCTCTACCTGCCAATGAAAGTCCCGTCAAAATCGGTCCAGCTGTTTTGGAGATTAGCCTGGACAAACAAACTTGTATATAGACACAAAAATTCTAAAAGAGCATGTTCGGGTTTTCATTATTTGCAAATAACCATATAAGATATCTAAAAACATGAGAAATTAACGCGATTAACTTTTATTTTCTCGCCAGCAACTCGGCCGAAACGTCAAGCGAAAATAAAAGATAATCGCGTTAATTTCCCTTGTTTTTAGATATTTTATAATGCAATGCGAAAGTTTATAACCAGCTTAAGAAAAACCCTTTATATCGAAATCACAGACAGACATTTTAATTTTATTTATATGTATAGATGTGAATTCATATAAAGGTGCTTTTACATATTTAAATTAAATATCTTAATATAAAAATGGCATATTATTATGTGAGGTTATAGAGAATGGTTACTGAAATACAGCTATAATCGATTGCAATAACTGATCGCGCATGACCGTAAAATCAAGTTTTAATCTTTTGCATCAATCAGTATAAGGGAAGGTAAATGTACCTACTAGGTCCAACAAATCCAAATATAACTGTAAATGTACAATATTATAACCTCACAAACATTATACTTGACAAAGTAGTTTTGCGATACGAAGAAATACAGAGAAAGCCAGATATCTTAAAAAATAACTAACTTCCTTGTAGAAACGGAATTATTATATCCAGTTTTATCAATTTGAATTTCCGCGGTAATCCGTGGTGCGTGAGAAACAGATTTCCTTCGAATCAACGCCCCCAATGGCCCCGTTAACCTCAGTGGCGTAACAATAGGGTGGCATAGCGGGCGAAACGCCACAGGCGCCCAGCTAGAGGGGGGCCCCGACCCGAGAGTACCGCGAGCACAGGAGGATCCTGACATTTATTTTATGAAGTTTAATGTAAAATAATTTTGTTTTCAAATAAGTTAAGTTACATACCTACTATAATACATAACACATGATTGTATCAAAGTTAGAATGAATTTGTAAGAAAACGTAATCACAAAATTCTCGCCACTTATAGACGCCGCGCTGTAGTAACTTTAGATGAGCTCATGGTATAAATGTGGCATGGGCCTGAGCGATATAGGTACGCCACTGGTGTTAATCCAGCGTCGAAGCACATTCCGGGGGGAGTTAGCATACTTCGACACTTTCATAACTGCGCGTACTACACACGCCTTTCATATCAGTAACCATTGCAATGCCGTTGTGAAATATGGATCGCCCGCGACTTCGAAGGCCTCCCTTTACGACAGACAGGTTTACCTTATTCTTCAGTTTTCGGGCTACAGAGATGAAATTTTTAAATATCTACCTAGCACACGTGTGAAACACTTCTTCATGATGCCTTTGTTTCAGGTGCTACTCAATCAAGAGACTGAATTAGCTACATTGAGTGCAACATAAAAGACTGATAGTGAATTATGTGCGGAATGAGATAATAAGTGATAATGTCCAAAGTGCTCAGTGCCCTTGGCTGCGCTTTGCCGGACGAGCGGCCGCTGCTCTCGCTACAGATAGTGGAGAGCGTGGCCAAGTGTCCAGCGGGGTATTGGCCGGTTAGCCGAACATATGATGAAGACTCTGACGCGGGCTTGCTGCGCCAGAATGGACTCTTCGGCAAGAAACCAAGCCATTATATTTGCTTGTCGAAGTCCGAAGGTGAGTTCTCTCAGACGCTACATGTAATCAAGGATACAATTGTTTGAGACACAGCGGTCGATGGCTAAAGCTAAGTCGAAAAGGACTATTCATGTTATAACTATTAATGTTTAGTCCGAGAACCGGTGACAATTCTCACTTGTGTTTAAAAATTTATTTGTTTTCTATGTATATCTTCCTCCAACGTCATCATTCTCGTCACATATCTATGATTGCTTTAACTTTCCATTAACTAGCATTCAGGCTATGTGGTTTTCATTTACACAGAACATAATATCTACTGACCAGAATTTCGAAGAACTCAACATTTTCCTACCACAATTTATATAAACGTATGTTAATGTAACTTTATTATTTGTCTAGTGGTAATATGCATAATATAGCTAGCTTATCATAGACAGTCATTGTCCTCTCAAGTTGGCGGTCTTACAGGGGTATAAATCAATACTTAGATAACACGCCCGAACTTTCATGATAACGTAATGTATTTATGCTCCCAATATATTTTTATCTATATAAATATGAATGTTTCTTTGTATTTTTGTCCTCTAAGTATCCTAAACCATTCATTCGATTGGGATAAAACCGTAGTGAGTTGTTTTGCGCACGCCCGCGAAGACTTGTGAATTATTTACTTTAGTAAATAAAAGATTACGCGAACGAAGTCGCGGGCAACACCTATGTATAATAAATAATGTTTGTGCGTTTAGTAGAACACCTTTACCCTGCTGTGTAATTTAATATAATTTTTATAAAAAAATATAATTTTTTCATATAAGAAATTCGAACGACACATTAAGATTATTGCCTATAAAAACTTAAATTAAAAATTTAAGAAACTCCCGACTTAAAATACCTCTAAAAAGTAACAAAATAATATGCATCTATTGACCTTTTAAGTTTATGATTAGATATGAGTATAATATAAATAGTAGTAGTAATATATATATCCAAGAGTCGTCGTCGGGGGATGATATGATATTTCTAGCTTGTTTTTGAATACAGACTTTTTGCTTTTATAGATTTTGAAATGAAGAAATGCGATATATTTTTAGGTTTCGTCTTATTCGTCTGTTTGTCTATATGTCAGCCAATTAAGTCCGAGACACATCTTTTATTGAGAAATACTGTGAAATACAAACTTATTTTTGCTTCTGATAAAATAAATAATTCACAAACCTTCACGGGCACGTGGAGAACAACTCACCAACGTTTCATCACAATTGAATTAATGGTTTAGAAACGCAGAGAAGACAAACTTACAAAGATACATTCATTTTTATATTTTTCTATTATAAACCCAATGAGTACATAATGAAGTAAATTTCATTTTAAAGACGAGTTTTTTAGACGGTAGAATAACGAAGCAGTTCTAAATTTAATATTTTCATCCATCTTCGTTTCTAAGTACTATTGTGCAGTAGGTATATAAAAACTAAAGAAGAGCAAATCTTAAAAAACTTACATCCCATTCACTTTCGTTAGACCAACGCGAAGGCCGGTCTAGTTTCGATTACTCAGCTATTGTAACGGGACCGTGAATGCTTGTTGAGTTGTGTGATTGTCCAATTTGATTATATTATTTAATTTCCACTGTAGGTGCTTAGTGTTTTATAACCAAAATACAAAGACCGAATCTTTTTCGTGTTTACACCTACTGAACTGTAATTTGGTACAACGACGTAAAATGGTATCTCAAATCCATCCCAATAATAGGACTATCAAATAAAATCTCTATAAACCACGAATTAAAAATCGTCAAGCGTGTCGTACCACGCACAGTAAGGATTTCATAGTCGGGAGTCAATATTCGTATATAATTTCTCATTGCGTTCTCGAAAACTGCTCTAACGATTTCGACAAAAATTGCAATTTACGGAGGCTAAATAAAGAGTCACTTAGAAACATCAAAACTTTACTGCACTGTTGTATGGCGGTTCATATAATATACCGACCGTTCAAATTTCATCTATACATATTGCTAATAGTTTCTATCTTATATAATATCTATCTTCTGTATATTATATGTATAAAAATGTAAGTTTATATAAATGTAATCGCTAAACTCTCCAACGCCGTTTGATCAATCACCATGAAAGTTGGCACGTACATTTATGTATGTATTTTTTCTTACTATACGAGGGCTGCTATTTACGTATTCGGAATAACAAAGTGAAACAAACATATAGCATTTATTATAGTTCTATTGCTTTTATGATGGCACTATGATGATTGATGCACTTTTGCATGCGTTGGAACCAATTTTCGTAGCACTTTTTCCATTCGGATTGAGGTATCTCCAAAACGTGCATTTTGAACGCATCAACAGCCTCTTCACGGCTCGAAAAACATTGACCACGTAATTTATTCTTCACGGTTGGGAGTAAATTGAAGTCGTTGGGGGCCAAGTCGGGGCTGTACGGCGGATGATTCGTTAATTCGATCTTTTGATCTTCCAAATACCGAGTTGTTTCGGCCGATGTGTGGCAGCTAGCATTGTCATGATGAAGAAGGATTCTGCGTTGTCGGTTGTTCTTTCTTATTCCTTTTGGCAAACAAATGGTCGTGTACCATTCAGAATTAACCGTTTTATGATCCTCTAAAGACTCTGTAGCTACATGTCCATTTATACCAAAAAAACAAGCGACCATTCGCTTCAAAGTCCTTTTTGAACGAATGACTTTTGTTGGATTGGGGTCATCTTGGAACACCCAAGCCGTTGATTGTTGTTTAGTTTCAGGATCATACGCATATATCCAAGATTCATCACCTGTGTAGATATTATAGACAGCTTTTGACGCACCCTGATTGTACTTTTGTAACATTTTTTCACACCAATCGACACGAGCCCGTTTTTGGTCAATTCTCAAGTTGTGCGAAATCCAACGTGAACAAATTTTTTTTACAGTTAAATGTTCGTGTAATATTTTATATATACTCGTCATACTTATGCCCAGAGACGCCTCTATCTCGCGATATGTAACGTGACGATCTTGCATTATTAGTTCCCGCACAGCATCAATATTTTGAGGTAATACAACAACCGATTTAGGGCGACCTTCTTTAACTTCGTCTGTGAGCACAGACCGCCCACGATTAAACTCACTAAACCAGTGATACACAGTAGTTTTCGATGGTGCTTCGTCCCCAAAAGTCGAAGTGAGTTGATCGATGCACTGTTTTTGAGTTAGCCCTCGCCGAAAATCGTAATAAATCATAGCACGAAAATTCTTACGACTTAAATCCATGGTGATAAAGACTCGCAATTTTAAAAATGACGCCACAAAGGATAAGCAAATGACAGCTACATGAAACAAATTGTATTCTTGATCCAAAGAGTTCCATTTTTAAATGTTATAATTACTTTTTTAATATTGTTCTATAACTGGCCAGTTCCGGATACATAAATAGCAGCCCTCGTATTATAATTACGCGTACAGAATTTTTAGTAAAAAATATTTTAAAATTCTGTAGAATTTCACAGATCCAATTAAAGCATTGGACGGTAGCCTGTTTACGGGTCTTTTTCTGGATTTCTTTATAGAAATTTTTCCAATCATTTTTCAAAAAATGTTCAACGGTAAATTGGTAAATTATAAAAGCTACAAATCTCGTTACCGTGTAATATTTATTTCATTTTACGTTAGTAACTAATTAATCTGTGATATTATTGCGTCAAGAAAGTACCGGGAATCGACCAATGAAATATAAAACATGTATTATTCATACAAATTTATTGTATCGCCTTCAAAGAAGGCCCCTTCCGAAATGATACACTTACGTCAACGAATAACTCAATAATCAAAAATTATATAAACGCATTTTCTGAAATTCACTTCAATACTCGCCGCGAATTCTCTTTTATGTCATCTATCGACTGAAAATGGGTGCCTCGAAGAGGTAATTTGAGTTTTGGAAAAACAAAAAAATCGGCCGGAGCCTGTTGGATAAGGTTTTTGGCCAGAAATTCGTTCACATTCACAACGATAGTTCGTTTTATTTTGCACCACGATAACTAACCATCTCGGTGCGTTATCATGATGCAAAATCCAATTTTCTTTCAACAAATCTGGTCTTTTTCAACGAATTTGCTTTCTCAGATGCCACATAACGCCACATAAATTAATTATCTTAATAATATTCTTTATTTACTGTTTCACCTGGCAAGAACTCCGAAGGCACAACACCGCGGTAATCGAAAAGAAACGTCAACGTCACCTTCAATTAAGTCGTGTCCATGCGGCAGGTGTGCCGGGCTACGTGATGGACGGCATCGCAGTGGTGGGCGAGCGCGAGCCCGCGCCGGCGGGCTACTCGGTGGCGGGGCGCGCGGGCAAGCGGCGCCTGTGCACGCGCGTGTCGCGGCCCGCCGGCGCGCCTCGCCCGCACCTCACCGACGTCATCGTGTGCAGCAAGATGCGCGCCGCGCCGCTCGGGTTCTTACTGGCCGGGTCAGTGCCTCGCCACAGATTTACCTTGGATTGAGCATTCGCTCTTAAAGCGTCCTTTTTTTTTTAACAATTTATTGCACACACAACGTCATATATACAAAGAGAGATACATACAGAAAAAAGAGCAAAAGGTACCGCTCATTTCTATAAGGAATTTGTTGACCGAGTTTCTCAATGTTCGACAACGGAAAGTCTATTAGTTTAGTAGGCTTGGCACCGACTTCAATAACTGTCAAATTTAATTATATGGGTATTTGTATCGTATTTTTATAAAGTTATTTTTGTACTTAAGTTTCGATCCGTAAGGGATAGTTATTTCATCTTTTCAGTGTTCTTTTTTGAAGTCGGTTTAATTTTTTTATAAAAGTTTTTTTATTTCTCCCTTTTGAGTGACCTTGGCCTAAATAAATACCTGGAGCAGGTCTACAATTAATTTATTTTCTAATTCTGGAGCGCAATGTGTTAACTTCCATTCTATTGCGGAGCACAAACCGTGAGCTTTCACAATAAAGGATGCGAACAGATCGAACATGGGATATTATTACTCATTATGGCCATTATCAATATCATCAATATAATATCTTATCAATATCAATCAGTTATAAAAGAACAGTGTAAAGATTGTATCATAATTACACCCTAGCAGTATTCTTACGATCCGAAGACGACAGCCACCAGCCGTATTCTCTGTCCGCCACAAGACTGACTCTACTGACTGAATTTATTATATCACAGCCAATTTATATCTTCTCCCTACTTTACCATTATACCATACTACCATTATGCCATGTGGGGACAACGATAGTTAACAAATGACATACAAGAGAATCGTCAATATAAATAACCAGGTCGCGTTATTTGGTGTATCTTTGAAACCAAAGCTTCAATACCAGTGAAATTTCAATGGGACCAATCTGGAAGTGTAGCCTTTCGAACAAAAAAGAGAATTTTCCAAATCGGTTCATAAATGACGGAGTTATGAGGTAACAAACATAAAAAAAAAACTTACAACCGAATTGAGAACCTCCTCCTTTTTTTGGAAGTCGATTGAAAATAACAAAAAGTTTACTAGTTTGGTAGGCACGGCACTGACTTCAGTAACTGTCAATGTTATTTATTTACGTATTTGTATCATATTAATACACTTATTTTTGTACTTGTGTTTTGATTAAAGGGTAATTATTTTGTACTTCTCAATGTTTTTTAGTTTGAAGTCGGTTTAATTTTTTTCTTATGAAGTTATTTTTCTTAGTCATCTTCACGTTGGCATTCAAAGTACATGATAAGATTTTAGTTTTATGCCATATAATTATCGGTGCATTCATGTAGAATATAGTGTTTTCACTGTAACATTTTTGCTCCGTTTCAGTGAGATAAATGGCAAGATGGTGTGTTACAAAGTGAGCGGTAGTGGCGGTAGTACGGAAACTTCACCGACACACAACGAGTATGAGAATTTCGTCTCCAACGTTACGCCAGAAGCCAACAGGAGGTGAGTGCGAACGACGTACGGCTGCCTTGCACACAAGGAATTGGCTGTCGGTTTAACCACAGTTCCAACCTATAGGTCTAATACTTTGAATTAATTTGTCATGCAATGATTGATGATTGACTGACTTATGGAGATCAAATAGCCAGAGTGTTAGCAGATGGAAATGTCAAAAGCTCTAGCTCGCATATCTAGGCGAAAATGTGTGAGGCGAACGATGAGATTTGAGGAAGCTAAAGAAGTATGTAAGGACCGCGACGCTTGGCGCTCCGTCCTCTCTGACTACCCTGTTGGGGATTCAGCGTGAGGATATATATGTATGTATGTATAATTACACATACATATGTACAAACATATGCCTAATGGGAGAGTCAGAGAGGATGAAATGCGAAGTGTCACAATTCTTGTGTAATTCATGTTCATAATTCATTACTTAAATCTGGAATAAGTGCTTTATTGAAAGATATATTCAACAATTTTTAATTGTAAAAATTTAAATTAATATGTCTTACTTTTAACTCAGTAAAGCAGGACGTAATTTCAGACATCAATCATCAAGTAGTGACTCCACTTTATCAAATCAATCAAGCAAATGATAGGATAGTATATTACGTATTCTGTGAGCAAAGGTGCGTGAATTTGCTTCTCAAAGTTATTGTTGATGCCCACTGACAATTTTTGTCTGTGTCGTTTATATGAAATGTACGACAGAGAAAGCGCTATATTTGCTTGTTACCGTGAACAGTGATATTTAACATTGAATGTGTAAGATTGATCTAAAAAGTCCGCCTATGCTGACTTTAGCTTGTTTAATAATCTCAATCTCGATGTCTAATAAGACTGGAAGTTAGATATTTAGACAAATACAACTTAAACTCGTTATCTTAAAATCTTCAAAAGTGGAAACAATTGGAGAAAAGAATCTCAATCAAAAAAAAAACAGAAAAAACCCAGTTTTGCACAAAAATGCAGAATTGTATCTGCGAAAATTTACAGAATTTTGAAATGATTTTTAATGAAATGGATAGGTAATTTTAAAATCCCAAACCTCCTATACTATTTTTTTTAACTGGTAATGTAGTTATCTTGCAAACTACAAGTCCTATATACATATACATGTACATAAAGAAATGTCCGAAAATCAACTTTATCGCTGCCGCCATAGAGCGCAGGGGTGATGAACCAATTGTCTTGCGCTGTGCTGATTAGATGGGCTCTTAATATTAATCCTCATCCGTAACTCACGCAAAAAATATCACAGACAAAAACGAGTATACCTTATAGCCTCTATTCAATTGATTTATTTAATTTTCAGTACTGTATCCAAGAAATCGTGCAAGAAATTATATTGGAATTCTTTACCTAAGTATATTTTTGTATATGTGTCGGACGCCAAGAATTCTACTAAAATCCATTTAGCATGTACTAAGATATTTAGATTAGAATAGACATCATGTTGAATCGTACTAATATCGTTTGAATTAGTTTTTACTATGTGAGTGTTGTTAAATAAATTTTCACTTTCATATATGAGTTATTTCATCAACTATTTTTTGCACTGGCCTGTTAGTTAGTATAATATTAGGTTGATGCAAAATTAATCTCGGTTTTTAACCTTTAATTTTAAAAGACCGTAACTTTTTTTTATAGTAAACTATTAATCGAAATAAAAACCATTAGAATCAACACATTTTTGCCAACGAGAAACAAGCTTATTTATGCCGGTCGCGTAGAACTCCGGAGCTCTGGAGGCGATGAAGTCAGCGAAGGCGTATTTGGCATCCCCTTGGTTTATGAAGCATTTCTCCTGGAGGAAGTTGTCCAAATGCTTGAAAAAGTGGTAGTCGGTGGGCGAGAGGTCCGGCGAGTATGGCGGATGGTCAAGAGTTTCATAGCCCAACTCATGCAGCTTCTGTCGCGTCATCATTGAAATGTGCGGCCGAGCGTTGTCGTAGAGGAGAATTGGTCCTTTTCTATTGACCAATGCCGGGCACATACGCCGAAGTTTCCGGCGGGGTTATTATCTAAAAATTTGCAGACAGCGACAGCCACGCGATCACTACGCGACCGGTGACCAATTGTAATAAAAAATTGGTATCATTTATGACGATTGCTTATATATTATTCTATGACCGCAAAATACACTTTTCGCGGTAGATTTGGCGCCACTGTACAAATTACATTACATAAACGTTCAGTTTGTAAGCAGATATCGCGCGATATTGACTCTCACATGCTGACTACAAGTTACGTAATAAGCGTGCCGTGGATTTCGTCAATTTATATAACCCTAATATTTTTTAATTTGTCTATTGCCTTATTATCTGAAAAGAAAAGATACATATGTATCTTATTTTTTTCATTTTTGACTTTAATGTAAACAAACAAGAAGCAAACAAGAAACAAACAAGAAAAAAAAATATCACAAAATTTTCGCCATTCACTGGTCCGATGTTTTTACACGTAGCACTGTATAATATAATAACACTGTTTTTCTGTTATATACACTATGAAACATTAACAAATAACACTAAATATTATCTAAAATACAACATTGAAAAAATTTTGGTTATTTGTCAAGTGTTTTGTTTTTAATTTGCATGTCTCTTAAAGGTTGAAAAATTAGTGTCATAAATCAGTTCACTCAGTTTCACTTTAATACATGAATGACACAATTCATTCTAAATGTAAGAGTATAATAACAAAAGAATAATATTGTTCGCTATGTGCAAACAATAATAATCTCCTATTCTTTATTCTCAACTGTTTTTGAAAAATACAAATTTTTCCACTTATCGTGACGTTTCATTCATGGTGGTGAAGCACAAACACACAATAATTCTAAAAATGTTTTGTTTTACTAATAACTAATAAGTATGAGAACCGAATTAATCATTTGTGAACTAGCTCATCTCTACTTATGTTATAATTGTCATAGTCGCCAGATTTGTTTACATTAAAGACAAAAATGAAAAAAATAGCATATCCTAATTTACAATATATAAATAGCTAAAGACCTATCATATAAAAATCTAAAGACCTAGTACCTTTTTTCCTCTATGATAATTATTATATGTATGAAATGAATACATTTCCCAAGTACCTTTTGAAGAATTCAGGGGCAGCTTCGAGAAAAAGTTGATCAACCCAATTACATATATAGATAGCGTCACGCCATTTCTAATTTAGGGTGAGCAGAATATTAAGAGCTTGAATAGATTTTGACGTAGATTACACTGTTTGAAAGATTGAGGTTCTTTTACCATATTTAATAGTGTACTTATATCATTATGCTATCTGGACATATGCCTGGCGTTAGCATGGTGTCTTCCAGGCCGGGGTAAGATTCCCAATCAGGTCAATTTGAAGCATGAGCTTTTCTAAATTGGCTTGGAGTAGGTGTTACTGGAAGTTAACATGATTGGTTCAGTCGTTTAGAGCAGTGATTTTCAAATTGTGGGTCGCGACTCTACGGGGAGTCGCGAAACCCTACTGGGGGGGGGGGGGGGGGGGTCGCGGATAAAAGAAAAAAGGCAATGTTTACCTACTTATCTAATACTTTCAGAGCTCTCGCGGCTTCCTTGTAGAGTGTAGGTACCTACTTGATTTTTTAATCAATAATTTTCTTTTTTTTGGGACCTATATTAATTAAAATTTATTCAATATAGGTTCCAAAAGAAAGAAAATTATAAACGTAGTCTTTCGAATCACTAACATTTTGTTTGTTTATGGCCCTAGGGGGTCGCTAAAATTTTTTAACTTGTAAAGGGGTCGCATACTGAGAAAGATAGAAAAACACTGGTTTAGAGTATTATGTTGTAAGAAACTTCAGAATCTGGATAAGCTTTGCTTCTTCTAGAAAGAGACGTTAGTAGCAATGTAGAATATACAGAGATATACTGCCGCCAAGACTCACTTTCGCTAGCTCGTGTAATTTTCGACTTTTAAAAGATCAATTTATTTAGGTAGCAAGTAGCAACACTTTCAAATGGCACTACGCCATTTATTTTATTGATTATGATTTTGTAACGTTTAAACACGAATATTGACAATAACTAACAATATGCTCGTCTGAGAGAGACACTCATACTGATTTTGGTGAGACACATCCTATAGTTTCACGCTGGTTTCTGAGAAATACTTGGACGCTGGTTTGCGAGAATCAATTCCGTACGCTGATGATGCTCACATGATGCACCGTTCACCCTGAAAGCGGATGGCGTAAATTTACATAAATAATTAATTATGTCATTAGATTGCGTGCGGTTCCCGAACGACCACCCAAATTGTCTCCGTTGGTGGCGGAGCTGAACCACTTGAATCTTAGCCATATAGCTGATGAGTTCAGCACTGCTCACGACTACGAGGCCCTCAGTCCTTCGTACAGTGTCAACAAACCGGCCAGACCCGCGCCCAGGCCCCCATCAGGTAATTTGGTATTTAGTTGGAATAAACTTTCTATGCAACTGTAACAGCTGCTTTTAACTGACTCGTAAGCGCCTTGCAGTGTATCTGCCCTCCAAACCGGGAGTTCCAGGTTCGATTCCAGGCTAGGGCAAAGTTTTTAAACTGTCATGGAATCTGGGTGTCATTGGCTCCCCTGAATTTATAGCGTGCGTAGAGATGTATGCATAGAGGCTGGTCGATAGTCAAGTCAATAGTCAATAGCCAAGCGCTGTGATTGGCTCCTGTGCGAACCCACGCCATACACGCATCACGCTCAAGTTGATCAGGGCGCTCACCTAGAAAGAGGTAGAGAGAGCTATTTCTTCTTTCATCTTACTCTTTGGCCTCTATCGCGCAATTAGGCTTCATTTTATCTAGACAAGCGACAAACGCTTCGTACAATCAAAACGCTTCCTGGCGTTATCGCTCGTCAAAGGTGCCATTTAGCTACGTTTTATGCGACGGTTTTCACATGACTACTTTTTGTTTGATTAAATAGAATGTTAATATAACGTTTGACTACCAACCAAAATTTCGTTACACTAGATCATGTAAATATTTTTCATTCTATTCTACTAGCGTTTACGACAATTGAGCCACTTGACTAGGTTCCCAGGGCACTCAGCTAGAAAGAGGTAGATGGAACTATTTGCATCTCTTTCTTAGCTTGTATCGCGCGATTGGGGTTCTTTTTACAAATTTAATCATAATTGATTCATTGGTTCATTTTGATTTCCCATACAAAGTTTCATCTCCTTTTTTACCCCCTTAGGGGTAGATTTTGATAAAAAATAGCCTATCTCATCTGGTGTCAAACTATCTCCATGTCAAATTTCATTAAAATCGGCCTGGCGCTGAAATCGTAACAGACAAACCGTCAGACAGAATTTCGCATTTATAATATTAGTTATTTATTTAAATTTCTTAAGGCATTGGTAACAAGACCATCAGCCTAATGACGTAACTTTTGGAGAAACGTTAATTGTCCCTAACACTCCTCCAGTAAAGTGATAGTAGGCTTTACTGAAGTTAAAAAGGACTTCTTGGAAGAGCGCGAGAACTTCAGCTACACATGTTTATTTAGATCTCCATTCTTTTCATTTACACAGAACTTTAAAACACAATATACTATCACTGTTGTACTTTATAACTCCTAAGAATGTAAAAATTAGATAATCCAAATAAAACGACGGCCTCACTTCTCCCGTTTCCGCCAAAAAGTGTTATAATATTATGGATATTTGTTCATACATGGATATGGATATTTGTTCAGCTATGTCTCCGGCGGCCCCGTGCGAGGGCAGCCCCGTGTCCCCGGCGGGGGGCGCGGCGGGGGCCAGGCGGGGCCACAAGGGCCCCGCGCCTCTGCCGCGGAACACCAACTACCAGACCCTGGGGGGATACAGTGGCATGGATGGAGTTCCCTTCATACTGAACCACAAGCTGAGGGGGCTGCCGACCGACGCGTTGGTGAGTTCTCGTTGTCTATTTTATTACCACGTTTTTATTTGTCTACCTCCGTGGCGCAAGGGCTTAGCGCGTCGGAAAGTAAACGGGGGTTGCGGATTCGATTCCCAGCCCGAGTCTGCGTGTTTATGTATAATATATATTTATTACCACTCCAAGCTGGCTTATGGTCATGTTGCTTCCACTCTATTATGCACTTCAAGTAGCTGTCTTCTTTTTGTTCATCCCCCATGGCTTCGTCGCTCCACGTGTCATCTAAAGCATTTAATCTTATTACACATATGTTCTCTAACCTCCTGTCTTGAACAATGCCGACAAGATTCTTCGCATGATCGTCGGGATAAAGCATCGGCATTAGAATGTGATTTTCCTCCCCGATGTTCAACCACGAAGTCGAATTCTTGCAGCTGTTCCAACAATTTCGCTACCTGTCCCTCTGGGTTCTTGAACTGAAGAAGCCATTGTAAAGCAGTGTGGTCAGTACGAAGAGTAAACTGTCTTCCGATTAAATACTTCTTAAAGTGTTGTAAGGTCTTAACAACAGCTAAAAGTTCCCGGCGAATAACGCAGTAATTTCTTTCTGGTTTCGAAAGACGTTTGCTGAAATAGGCAATGACGACCTGCTGTTCTCCTTGTTTTTGAGATAGAAATCCTCCAATGCCGACATTGCTGGCGTCCGTGTCTACAACAAAATGTCCCTTTCTAGTAGGGTAGCTCAGTATAGGAGCCTCACACAAATGCTGCTTAAGTAATGTGAATGCTTGTTCACATTCAGGATTCCACTCAAATTGGCACTTGTCTTCTGTCAACCGATGTAAGGGCTTCGCCACTTCAGAGAAATTCCTGACGAATCAAAGTCCCAAGAAAGAGCGCACAGCGGTTTTGTTAGAAGGAGTCGGCCACTCTTGGACAGCTCTTATTTTCTCTAGGTCCGTTCGAATTCCCTGTGCCGAGATGATGTGTCCTAGGTATCCAGCCTCCCTCTGGAACAGAGTGCATTTCTTAGGACTCAGTTTCAGGTTAGCTTCAGTTATTCGTTGGAAAACCTTTTCTAAATTATGCAGGTGCTCTGCGAAGCTGCGCCCCATGATGATAATGTCATCGAAATAGGCCAAGTACGCATCTCCGAGTAACCCCACTAAAATGCGTTCCATTAGGCGTTCAAATGTAGCCGGAGCATTGCACAGTCCAAATGGCATAACATTTAACTGCTAGAGACCATTTCCAGGGCCAGTAGTGAACGCAGTCTTCTCCTTATCCTCCTGGCTGAATTCAACCTATCAATATCCACTTGAGGTCAACTGTGGAGAACCGTTTCATGCCACTCAGCAAGTCTAACATGTCATCTATGCGTGGTAAGGGATAGCTGTTCTTTTTCGTAAGACTGTTCAGCATTCTGTAGTCAACACAGAATCTTGTACTGCCATCCTTTTTCTTGACCAGAACAACAGGAGACGACCAAGGGCTAGTCGATGGTTCGATGATGCGATTCTTCTCAATCTACCTTAACATCTCTGACACCTCCTGCTCGTCGAGGTCTCCGTCTTATTGGTTGTGTATTTCCCGTATCTATGCGGTGCTTAACAAGTCCAGTACGTCCCAAATCGTCATCGCCTTTCAAAAAGATGTCTTGAAAACCTTGCGACATTCCAGATCGGTTAAATATTCCTGACAGTTTTCAATTAACGTGGATATATGTGTTACAGCATGATTACCGTGGTTCGTTGCATGCAGATCTATTCTTCTCAGGGATGTATCTCCTTGTTACTGACGTCGATAACACGTACCTTGGCTTTTCCAGAAGTCATCACTAGAGTTCGCGCAGTTATCCAGTCGGGCTGATTCCCGATGTCCTCTATTATAACACTGCGTTTACTGCATACTGTCGGTGAGAATCGTATTTCTACTAAGGTTTCCGACTTCGGCGGCAAAACAGTTCTTTTCAAACAGTAAACTGACCCTTGTTTTGTACCTTGCAGAAAAACTTCTTCATCTGGAAACCTTAAAACCCCTTTTGCTACATTGAGAACACAACGTTGCTTTGTCAGGAAGTCCAACCTAACGATGCAATCGTCTGTAATGTTAGCTATAAGAACTGGATGTATCACCGTATTATCACCCATTTTCAATGTCGCATTTGTTTCACCTAGGACAAGCACTGGCTAGCCCCTAGCAGTCTGTAACCGGCAACGTGAAGACTCTTTCTCCTATTTCACGGTTTGTGGAAGTAGTTCAGGTTTAACAATAGTACGTGAGGCACCGGTATCCAGTGTGAAACAGCATGGATTTCCATTGAGCTTTCCTTCAACGATCAGACTGTTCCCATCACGATCTGAGAGACTATCACAATAGGGACTTGCCTTTGACCAGCCAGCGCTTGCCCCGCAGCCCTGGCTGTTTTTAGTTTTATCTCCTCGGCGTTCACTTGCGTTCCGGCCATTGTTTATCTAGACCTTTTACTGGGACAGTTGATACGGAGATGCCCTCTCTCACCGCATTTATAACAGGTTGGTCCTCTTTGAGATCTTACCTGCATCGTGACTTTTGAGTTCGGCTATCTTGACCCACTGCTTCTACCTCAAGTGCATGTGCCAGGGCTGCCTTGAGAATCTGGCGATGTCCCAGACGGACCGCAGCTCTAACTTCCGTGTCGCGGATCCCGTCGACAAATGCTTGCACGATAGTTGTATCGATAAGCGCCGGTGTAGATGCGTAGGCTCGTCGTACCATACACTCAACTGCCATGACCCACTGCTGCAAACTTTCGCTGCTCTTCTGCGCACGGTCTCGCAGTTGAGCCCTATAAACGTGCTCGGTGCTTTTCACCATATCGGGACTCCAACGCTTCTAGAATATCGGCTAGCGTCCTTTCTTTGCTGCAAATGTTTTCTAACACCTGCACTTCATCACCTCGCAGCGCAAGTGTAAGGGCCGTTAGTGCCTGTGTATCGCCCCTTCCGTCGCCCTCTGCCACCGTCTCAAACTGTAACCGGAAAGCTGACCATGATGTGGTTCCATCGAAGTGAGGTACCTCAAACTTGGATACAGCACTGGGAACACTTACGACACCTCTCACTCCGACTTTCTGTACGATCTTTTCGTGCAGGCTCTGTATCTCTTTGTTATATTTGGATAGCATACTGTCATGTGCATTTATACGGGCGTCCTGCTTTTCCATATCGCACCTAAGTTTCTTAAATTCTGTATCCAATTGACCTATGGTGTCACCTAACGCCGTGATCTTACAATTCATGGAGCTCAAGGCCGATGTAGCTAGCAACACTGCCATATCAAAGTTCGCAGGTCCAGATGTTACGTTAGCGGGCATTCCGGTGGAGATGGGTACTTGCGCTGTCGCGGACGTTCCTGCGGTAGCGGGTGTTCCGTCGGTAGGTGTGTCCAGTAGTGCTTTCTCTTGACGCACCAAATCCATTGTTGCTTGACGTCTCGTACGGACTCCTTGTTCGTCCCTTGGTGTGACCGGCACCCACTTCTGACACCAATTGTTACGAGCTGAGGGTAATAAGATGCCGGAAGGGTGCAAAGAGTTTATTTTCCTTCGTACAAGCAGATGTCAAGAACACGCGAACTTAACTACGCCGGTCCCTAGTCTTCGTAGTCGCCCTCGTAGTAGGTACTCACGTAGTAGTCACCGCGTAGTAGTACGCGCTTCACTCAATAACAACGTTCCCGAATCGTTCTTCTATCCAAGGTCGTCGCAGTAGTCGTCGTAGTGGTCTTCGTAATTCGCCTTGATGTCGCCTCGATATATCACTTCGATCGATAGTTGAGAAACACTGACTCGGCGGCGGACACGGAGCTCTATTTATAGTCGGATAAAGCGAAGGTGGAACTTTCTAGTTAATTACGCTCGTTAACGGTAATTCGACATTGTTCTCGACGCCGCCTGTTTACATGAGTCATAGGTATATGACACGTCATCGCTCGGGAATATTCGAGGTGCAACTTTGTTCTTCTTTCTTAATTTGACTTATACCATTCGATAGTAGACCTTAAACCTAGCAATGCGTTTTTAGGTCATAACTCTGCAAAGCCTAGGTCTCGAGATATAAGCTCTAAAAGTTACGTTTCTAGCTCCATTAAAAATCGACCTTATTCCTTAAACATAAGGTCCAACCGTAACAATATTGTAGCAATATAACCGTAACAATATGACCTCAATTGGTTAAATAGTTCAAAAATTACACTGACATTATAACTGACAGATGCATCAATGATTATATTGTATATAAAGATATTTATAACCGAGCTATATTAAATTTAATCCAAGTCACTCATATCAAACATTGTCATAATATAATTTAACACACTCAAAACAGTTTCGTGTTATTTCAAAAGTAATCTTTACTGAATAATGAGATTATGGAAATGATGTGTCAGCATGTGTCAGCGCTGGCACAGCGTGTTTGTATATATTTTATTATTATCCTACAGTAAATTATTAATCATTCTCCTTACAGACGCAGCTGCCAATAATCAAACGGCGGACACGCTTCGATTTGGACCGAGACTACTCATATAACTTTGCAGTGGAGAGACAAACGTGAGACATAAAGGCCTTTACAAATGTAGTAAGTCACGTGACGAAGTGGACATCCAAGATGGACACAGATCAAACGCAAATATTGACAGTTATGGGTCTCAAAGAATTTAAAATAAATTTCTTGTTAATGTTAGTTTCGTTTTCAAGTATTTTAAAGTATTTTGAAACTAGCTATTTATTTATAATGAGTAATTTTATGCGAAACATGATGTAGATGGCGCCACTAATACATACAGTAAACAGTCTGGCTCAACCTTTTTACACTTATACATAATAGTATTGTATTTCACCCTAGTAATATTATTTATATTTTTACTATCTGTCCTCAACCACGCGTTGCTGTGGCTCAATAGGTATTATATTATTATTCGTGAGTTGTCCCAAAATCCCATGGAAAAAATATTTCAGTCTTTTCTCAATGTTCAAATTTTCCACGCACCTTTTCCAATTTTTTTTCCACAAAAACCTTACTTGGAATATTACCAACATGAAAAACAACAATTTGCCAAACTGGTACAACTGTTCTCAAGTTTTTCGGGTTAGCAACGAAACACATCTCATTTTTATAAATGAAAAAAGCAAATTTCAACATTAAATGCCATGGCCTGTTAAATTTTAGTGTTTATTTTAAATCAGCTCGCTGGTTGAGTATGATGAGTAGAGAGAGGTCAGTGCTCCGTGCTTTGTACATGCGAATTAAACTATGATGATTATCATTCAAATGTCACCACTCACATCATGAATTATTTCAGATACTGGCCTCTGTAATTAATTAGTTGGAAGTGTTGCAATAGTAAAGTGTTGCAATGGTATTATATTATTACTAATTTTCTTTAAAAAAATGTCATAAGTATTCATGTATTTGGAAATATATTTAATATATATTTTTCGTTTCCTTAAACCTGTTCATTCTTTTTGCATTTACGCTGAGGTATTCCAATGCTGTTGACGTTGACGTCTCAGCCTTGCTCTCCGTCGGCTTCCACTGCCATTTACTTCGTCTCTGTAAATTTTCATCATGAGTTGTTCTTCGCTTGTTCTTTCTATTCAAACCATCTAAGTATTCCTTTTATTGTTTTTGCTGTAACACGTATACTTACTAAACTGCTTTATTTCTACGTTACATAGTTTAGAATTGCATCTTCTGTTTAATTGTTCAAATGGAAGCACTCTTCTTTAAATGTCTCTGAGTTAATTTTATTACAGTTTGTTTTTGTATGTGCCAGTGGCGCCTCTAGTGGCAAAAGGCGACATCAATTAATAACAAAACGGCGTAACCTACTGCGCTTGAAAAAGGTCTCTTCCTTTCAAAAAACTCGAATCTTTGTTACAAACTTCGAGAAAAATTGTACCATGATATCCTATTATTTCTACTAAAATTGGCAGGTAATATTTTTTTAATTAATGCCAAATGAGTTACAATGTCTGATAACTGTTATATTCATATAGTAGTAATAACGAAAATATGAATTGGTATGTACAGTGTTATTCAAAATATAAGTCGCCCCGATATACCTGCGCAATAAACAAAGTTGAGTGAGAACTTTAATCTACCAATGTTTAAAATCTAAAATCTTCGCTGCTACTGGTCGATTGGCCGCCCTTGTGGCAAGCGTTGTTCAATCAGACAGTGTTATAAATAGTAGCAAGCATTATTCTGTTAATTGTTCTTAAAAAAAAATTCAATGTAAATTGTTACCCATTCTCAATTTCTTTTATGTGCAAACGAAAACTTTCGAATTGGATATTAAAGCCTTCTACTCGGACTTAAATTCTGGATAATACTATACTTAAATTACGTTAAAATATCAAGCGAATGTTCTGGCTTTGGAACTGGAGTAGACCTGTGGTTTTATGAAAACTGAACAAAATTCCTTTTTGTATACTGGCAACCCGTTCCATATTTAAATGAAACACTCCTGCCTTCCTTGAATGAATAGAGTTATAACTCACCGACTTGTACATTTTCGTAATAAAAAAAATCCACTGAATGTTGTGTATTAGGTAAAATAAAAAAAACTATCATCATATAGATTATTGTCTATGAATCTTAATTATGGTTGTGTATTTAATATCGGTGAGGAAACGAACAAATTGTTTTTCAATATGATCTTTCGACTTCAGTTATCGTGAAGGCTTAAGATTCTCAATTAGCTCATTAAGATTGAAATTTTTTCGAATAAATCAATCGAATTTCAAACTGCTTATATTGATAAGGTATTTGACTAATTATATACTATTTGCACTTAATTATTATTTGATATTGACTGGTATATTGGTATGTACGTTAGTACATCTGCTATTCAAGCTGGTAGTCCTAGGTTTGATCACGGGTCAAAAGAAATAAGAAAATGACTTTTTTTCTTCTAGGTTTATTCTATTTAACGGTTGTGTATCTTTTGGGAATACTAATGGCATAATTTTTATATGGAGTTTGAATTGTATTAACGTCACTTTGAGCATCCTAATAATTCAATTTCGAGATTGTTTCAACTAATTGGCTATTTTCGAAACATTATTTTTTGTTATGCACTGATGCTATTAAGGAATATATATTGTGACGTCACAAAAGCATAGGAATTATACAATCAATATAAAATGCGATTTTAAGCGGATGCGCCTTTGTCGAACAAAAACAAGGATATCGCGCCAGTACAGTACAGACAGGTAGTTGATTTTTCTTAAAAAAATGGTTAATTATATACCAGGCAGTGTTAGAGCACCACGTTTTCGTATTGTTTTACTATGGATATGACGTGACGATATGACGATCCATGATTTTATCTCATAAATTACATGATTATAAAATAATTTTGCATATGTAATTAGGTGTAAATATAAAATTATAATATCAATATCAAATACCTTATCCAATAAATAAAATTATATCTAATAAATATAATTAGTTTCCATTTTTTGGAAACAGCGCATTATTAGAGGAAGACTTGCGGAATGCAGTTTAAATATTTCTAGAAAAAATAATAATCTCAGTATATTCACGTAGCGTCAAAAATAATCCCAACATATCTGCTATCGTACATAGTAAGGATGTGTGTCGTTGAGTGAGGTTGTAGTGTAGGTGACCCGAGGCCTTCACCGCGCAAGCGCGCGTTCGACTGACAAGTGTTTACGTGTTAGCAGATTATATGTGTCGACGCGGGCTCGATTACACGACACGAGGTTTAAAACATGAATTGTAATAGACTATGTAATATGTATAGGAAAAAATTATATTGCAAATGTGGTTTTATATTTTTTTTATATCAAAGTTATATATAACTAGCGATTCGCCCCGGCTTTGCACGGGTAGAATTTTGAAAATAAAATACAGCTCATGTTACCCACTGATGATGTAGCTTTGTATAGGTGAAAGAATATTTGAAATCTGTTGGGCAGTTTTTGAGTTTATCCATTACATACAAACACAGTTGACCTCTTTATAATATTAGTATAATATAAATATACGCTATATTATTGTAACTTTGTTGATAGAGAACACAAACCATGTTGACATGATCCACCGGTTTAACGCAGAAAACAATTGTTTACTTGCCTGGTTATATCTCCAACGAAAATGTCGTTTATACTATATTTAATCTGTGCTATATAAATGTTTTTGTGTAAGGTGGGTCAGAATTTACAAAATTATATGATTATAACATCTTTTATCAAAGTCAAAGTCAAATCAATTTGTTCAAGTAAACCCAATTACAAGGTATTTTTGAACGACAAATCTACTTTTGTTTGGTTCAAAGAGAAGAGAAAAGAAACCTGGACACTGAGAAGAACCGACAAGAAACTCGCCAGGTATAATTTTTATTTTATTTTATTAAAATCAATTTAATTTAATTTTAATAAAGTCAATTTAATATATTAATATTATTGCCTCTAATTGCTTGGCATTCGTAGTCCAAATAGCAAATGCAATTGTCAAAAGATTTATTTATAATCAAATCTATATCAGGCTGCATTTAAAACTGCTTTAAAACTGGTAAAAATAATAATAAAAATGCTATCACAATAAAAAATGTAATATCTTATAATAAAATGTTGCCACTTTATTAAAATTATACACGCTATAAAATAAATACAGGCAATAAAGAAACTGAAACTAAATGAAATAATGGTTCCAGTATTAAAATTCAATTTAGTATATAATATTTCTAATAATGTCAGCCATCATTGTGGCAGTGTTATCAGCCAGTGGTTTAAATGATTTAGTTAAAAAAAAAATTATGAGAATTATTAATTTATTGTAGTCTACAAAGTTCAAAAAAAATATTGTGATAATAACTACTAACTGTTTACAATAGGTAATGGTTAAAAATACTAAAGCTACTAATTTTAAATCATATGATATGTTTAATCAGAAATAGTAAATTTGTTATAGAAACTAGTAATTATAACTATAATAAGTAGTCTGTTGCTCTTATTGTTTCCATTGTATTTATTATTATTATTAGTATTTAAAGAACCTTAGTTCTAAATTAATCAGTTTCAGAGAGGTCATTAAAAAATTTGCTAACATGTAAACACGGCAAGTAATGAATTTGAATGGATTAATGTAACTCCTATTGTATTAGTATTTAATTATCTGTATTTAACGTTAGGTTTTTACACTTTCCCATTTTTATATCAATGTATTGAGTTTGTTAACTCCGATATATTATAAATAATGTAATTGTAGCAAATAAATGCGAATGCAATTTACACCATTTGCGAATGCGTAAGGGCGGGTGGCACACTGAAAGGAGAATGCCTAGAATATTTTGCATTGTAATGTAATTTAAAATTACAGAATTTTGAGTTATAATAATTTTAAAAACGATAATAATACAATTTTAAGGTTTTTTCATTAGATACAATTGCAAACGTTACCAGATTTCCGATTTCTTATTGTAATTAGTGATGTACTGTTGCCGTTGCGTAGTTTTATTGCCAGCAACGGCGCATCATTAATATTACAGTGAATTAAAATAATGATTTTAGATCGGTTACGACGCTTCAAAGTTTCACAACTTTGAAGCGTCGTAACCCATCTAAAATCAATAATCAAATTGTAGAATATTCTACTTTCAGTCATATTCTGTAATATTTTTTGTTTAGTGTACCATAACCCTTACGTTCATTGTGCCAATATCAGTACAATTTTTAATTACCTGGTTACCGGGCAGTGTTCACCAGATAATTACTAGTCAAAGGTTACGTTCAAAGACTGCCGAGGATAATATATACGTAACATTTCGTCAAAAAGTGTGGGTATTCACGTGAGAAGGCAAAGCAAATTGATTATATGATGACTACACTGCATACTCGACCGCATGTGAATCAAATTGAGCTCAATTTCGTATATTTTACGAATCTTATGATGAATTTTATCAGACGTGGTCAGGTGGACTTGCCACACTATATCAATATTTTTGTCAATTCGTTGTACATAATTTAAATTATTTTTTTCGTGTAGTCACGAAAATACGTAATAGGTACTTAGGGTGCGTGCACACCAAGCTGAACGTCAGCTGATTTGCTGTTGTGTCTTGAGTCGCGTAACAATGTTACACCTTTAGAACAAAATGGTATTTTTTTGATTTCTAACAAAAACCCGTACACTGGTACCTAGGCCCGTGTGGGTGGGATGAGATTATGTGGGGCTTTTACTTACCAACACTCCCGCGGTGGTCGAAGTAACCTTTTTCAGTGACAGAGCCTCCTCCCCTGCACTCTAGCAATGCCACAGCAGCGCTGACCATACGTGCTGTCGTCTTCCTCGGAATCGCATGGATAGACGACCGGAGCCCCCATTCCGATCGGCCGCGACCCTGAAGGCTGTGGGGTATTCTCGGCCCCGGGCTAAGGAAACGAGAACAAAGTGGCCTAATCCAACATTTTGTAATTTTGAGTTAATAGGTAGTAATGATAACACCGTAAAATATATATTTTTTAGTTTTAAATGCGTTTCATTAATGTACTTAAAATTGACAATTTAAGTTAGGTTACTGTATTTCTAAAGGTGTAATATAATGACATTGCTTTTGAACATACAATCTTCCATTGCATAAACTCAACCTTCATAAAGCTGACTCAAAAGTCAGTTGACTTTCTGTGTGGTATGCACACGTCCTTAGCAAAGTAATTCATGTATATTTTAATTGCACTATAGTTTCGTTGCATCAGTTTCTGGATAGAGCCATAAGAGTCCATTATCTGTTGTCGTCAATGTTAATTAACATAACATAACATAACTTCACGCTGTATCCCCAACGGGGTAGTCAGAGAGGACGGAGCGCCAGGAGTCGCTGTCCTTATACACCTCTTTCGCTTCCTCAAATCTCATCATTCTCCTCACACATTTTCGCCTAGGTATGCGAGTGCTTTTGACATTTCCGTCTGCTAACACTGGCTATTTGATCTTCATAAGTCAGCCTTGGTCTTCCTTGGCTTCTTTTACCACTCACTTTCGCTCTGTATATTTTCTTCGTCAGTCTTTCATCGCTCATTCTTTCCATGTGCCCGAACCATCTAAGCATTCCTTTCTTCATTTTTACAATAACACTGTTGTGCGACCCTGTCATACTGCGTATCTCATCATTGCTTATCCTGTCAGCAAGCGTGACACCGCACATATTTCTGAGAGACCGCAATGTTAATTAGAAACTGTAAAATGTGTGAGATTGAGGTAATAATAAATTATGTGATAAATCACAGATAACGTCTAATACTGTACATTGTTCCAACAGTAGGTTGCGTCCAAAATTGTCCCCCGTTAGAAGTAAGTTGTTAAGAAATGTCACTGCGAAAGTAAAAATTGTCTTTTATGAAAGTATTTACAGAACTCTTACTTCGGGACTTACTGAACGCAACTCGTGCCGGTCATACGCTTACATACGTACATATCTTCACGCTGTATCCCTAACGGGGTAGTCAGAGAGGACGGAGCGCCAAGAGTCGCGGTACATACTTCTTTCGACTCCTCAAATCTCATTCTCTTCACACATTTTCGCCTAAGTATGCGAGTGCTTTTGACATTTGACAATTATTTTATTATTTATATATCTTAAGGCATTGGTAACAAGACTATTAGCCTAATGACGTAACTTCTGGAGAAACATTAACTGTCCCTAACACTCCTCCAGTAAAGTGATAGTAGGCTTTACTGAAGTTAAAAAGGATTTCATGAAAGAGCGCGAAAACTTCAGCTACACTTGTTTATTTAGATCTCCATTCTTTTCACTTACACAGAACTTTAAAACACAATATACTATCACTGTTGTACTTTAAAACCGTTCCCGTTCCCTCCAAAAAGTCCTGACATTTGACAATATGCAAAAGCTGCATTATCAACTATCCACAAATAGGCCTTGCAGACATATTCAACAATATTACGTAGTGTGTGTTATCACAATTGCGTACATCAGTATCCACTTTTTGGGAAATTAAGGAAGCTCAAGATGGTCGGAGAAAATCAGTGAAATAGAGTCACCTTGAAAGTCTGGGAAAAAATGATAATTTAAACTTTGCGCTGCACACTTTCCCAGTGATTGTAAACTGAGGAATTTAATGTTGTAGTTTCTAGTTTAATCTTCAATCTACAAAGAATATAACAAAATATAGAGATTATGGAATGAGTCATTATATACATTCACATTATTTTTGGGAAAAATTAAGAAAAACTTAATTTGTTAATTTGTTCAGGGAAATTTGGCAAAATGCTCAGGAAAAGGCAGGGAATTTAGTTTATCATTTGCAGTGAACAACCTAATGCCTGTTTTCATTATTTATCAAAAGTAATCAATTATTTGTCAAATTATTGTCAAGAATGGACATGTTGATAAGCCGAAGTATGTCCGTATCATGACGCAATTGAAGCGCGAAAACCTCAAGAGATTTCCAAACCCTATGTACATGTACCATAGTTCATATCTTGTCAAAGCTATGCGTAATCATTTGAAAATACTTTCTTACACTGATATCTACGTATTATAAGTGTATGACCGCTATTAGTAACTGTTTATTATCTAATAACTGGTAGCGAAAGGGCGCGCACTGAATCACTGCCTAAAGACTAAAGCTAAATAATTTCAATTGTTAAACAATTACTGAAAGAGGTTAATTATAATTGTTTTAGTTATCACAAATGTATAGTTTGCTTCTCAAATATTTATTAGCCATATAATGTAAATATTTTTATAATGCAATTAGAAAATTAATTAGTACGCTTTATACATAGACGTAATACTTGAATAATTTCATTATAGAGCCATAATGGAGAATAAATTTTAAATTATTGACTGATCGTGTTGTTTTTTTTATCTTTCCTTAATATTAAAATAAAATTCAAGACATTTAACAAAAATATGTATTTGTATTACAAAATAGTCTCAATTTTTACTTCACTTAAAACAACAAAAAGTATGTTTTATTCACACCAGTAATATCAATTTTACATAATTATGATACGTGTGACAATATATATTACACGTACATTGAATTAAATCAAATTGTAAAACCAATTAAATTGAGCAAATGAGGAATTGTATTCAAAAAGAAATCAATATTTACAGTGAATAATTATGTCCACAATAATATTAAAAGGCCACTGGAGTCAGTCAGCCCAGCAAAGTTATTAAACTAGTGTTTGACATTGTGATATTTTAAAAATAGCTATTATGCACAAAGTTTTTAATAAAAGGTGATGTTTAAGATTAACCCTCAGCCGCTTGATGTGATCACTACTCAAAAATTAATATTTCTAAAAAAATGTATCAGCAGTGTCAACGTCGGGTGAATGGTTTTAATATTGAATACTCATATTGGCTTATTTACTTTCGGTAACGATGGTGTATTTATTGAATTTTTAAATTAAATTCCACTATTCCAAATTTGTACTTTGCATAGTTTCTCAGAAAATCATCTTTTACAGACAGACGCATGATCATATGGTCTGTTTATTATTTTAAGGTACAGCCGGTTAAGAATACAAATAAACTTTAATAGCCGATCTATTGTAGACAGAAAAACCCCATGACGTATGTTTAGCGCTACACTTTGTAGCTTGTACACTTTATATTTTTATTATATAAATTCAGTATGTTTTATAAATTAAATAAATTTGGATGATAAAAAAATATAATATTCTGTATGAAAAAAAAACTACAGGTGGATGAAGGTTACTAATATAAAAATAAAGTACGAAAATGGTGAGGAAATCTTAGTATTTTCATGTTGAATGACAACACTACCAAAATTATTAAACTCGTCAATAAAACATTTTTTATTTTATATCAACAACACATATGAAGCAACAGAAAATTTTAAAATAATACACTCTAAAAGCCGCTTCTCATATAAGGTAGGCAGCCACATCAAAAGTAGAACAACAAATACTTTTTGAACATTTTTACACATCATAGTTACATTTGTACAATAATATTTAAGGTACATATAGTCACATTACTTCATAATTCATTCCAATATACCCTGATTTTTTATTGAGTTCAAATTGTAATCTATAAAACAACTACATATAAAGGTATAAAGATTTTAACCAAACTTACAGAATGCATTATATAGGCGTAAATGTGATAATACAATAAGTTATTATTTATGGTACAAGAGCCGTTTTATAACCATAGACTAATAAGACTTAGATGACGTTCATAAGGGCACCTGTGACTTGCCCATAGTTTAGTAATGTGGGCGATCACGCCCACAGCTCTCCGTCTACCTTGTCTCGAATATTCAACGTCTGGCACTCTTATTACCTAACTTGCAGTCAGCAAGCGACAGCCAAATATCGCGCGATATCTGCTGTCAAAATGAGAATTAGTGTAATGTAAATTAGCTTGTATTAGGACAGCTTGGCGCTAAATCTACCACGAAAACCTGCATTTTACTCATGGCGCAATAGACACGCAACCGTCATACATGATACCAATTTTTTATTACAATTAGTCACCGGTCGCACAATGATCGCGTGGCTGTCGCTGTCTGCAAATTTTTAGGTAATAACTGCGCCGATCTCTATGTGGCCAATCAGATCACAGGACACCGTCCCAGGCCGCGCAACATTTTGCCACATTTGTTTTCATTATAAAATAGTGAAAGCATCATCTATGGTCTTACTGATCTGTTTATACCTATCACGTTAAAAATTTTTCATTAGTTAAGAATGACAGAATTTGCAATAATTTCACTCAGTAACAAGAAAATCAAATCAATCCTTAGAATTGTAATTCTAACGCTAGCTGTACATGATTATCAACTCAAAATGAGCTGACTGTTGCTAGCATAAAAATATAATTCCTTCTTCAATTACTATTTTTCAAATTTCAAATTAAATGTACATCAGGTTTCAGTTGTAAATATTGAATGATTCGAATCAAACAATGGCTACCGATCGTCATTGTGGGGCAGAAGGCGGTTTCATCTGTTTCTGCTGCTCTAAAAGTCGCTCGAGGGGCGAAGGACCGGGGCCCGACCACAAGGAGTGTGGGGAACGTTGGGAACCCCACGCCGCGTCTGGAGTCCCGCTGAATAGGGAGTAAGTATTCCCAGCTGTCTCTTGTCCAACGGTGTTACTCTCAAGGAGCTGAAATTAATCATCAGAATCATCAGGCTCGGTCATAATGCGGGTAGTAATATCTTAGGGCTAAGTACGAGACCAATTTTTTACAGATAGTGTATTGTTAATAGAGATGATGTAATGATAAATATTAAAAGTATAAAACCAGATTTTAAACATCCAAAAGCAATGAAGGAAATTAAAAATGGACTAATTATAAGAAGATCGTCCGTACAATGGTCACTGACACTTTCAACCAGTTGCAAGAAAGTCCATTAAATTCAGTGTACTGTTAAAAACATGCTCGCTTTATTGATTATAATATTATCAAAAAGTGACAGAATGATCTTTAAACTTTCTTGCAACTGAGAGTTATAAAAATGTCTGTTGACTTTATACATACCCCAATTTGATTCAAGTTATTCACAACTCCCATATCACTGCTCAGGGTCTCGTAATTCAAATTTCTCTGCTGCATGTCCAGTGCGTTTGATCCAAATCCTATCCCTGCCATGTCCATCAAATCCTTGTTACCCTGGTAACTCAAGGGAGGCTTATCAGGCATCTTCAACTGCGGTTGGAAACTCGTCTTGTTGAATTGAGGGTACATTGCCGAATCGTAACCAACTGCCGGTGCGTAGCCTCCAAAGTTGTTCAGAGAAGAATTAAAATTAGGGGAAGCAACGAGATTCTGCAGTGTTTGCAGTTGAGGTTGGCCGATGGTTGACTGAAGGTAACTGGGACTGCTTATTAAGTTTTCTGGCTTGTTTTGCTGCCCTATGCCTTGATTTGGAATCTGACCGTAAGATGCTATGCTTTGATATGGATTAGGGATGTTTGAGGTCACAGAAGAGTAAAAATTAGGTTGTACGTTCATCGGCGGAGTGGGGTAGTTAGTATTGAAGTTAGGAGGTGGATTGTCTGGCTTCCACCAGGGCATTGGCTGTTGGTACTGGTTATCCGGCATCTGGGGTGGGCTAATCCAATTGGGATGTTGTTGTGGAGAATTAAATATGTTGCTGTTTGGCTTGAAGTTCTCATCCCTTAGTTTCTCATTGAACTGATTTTCTTGAGCACTCTGCCAGTATTTGTACTGGTTTGCGAATCTTGGTGGCAAGTCGTTCAAGAAGTTCTTTTTGTCTCCTGATACCTGGTAGTTATGGTTAAACTTGTGTCCGTCCTGGAATAACTCATGTCGCGAATTCTGCTTCTGCAACGCAGCAGTTCTTACGTCTATCTCCTTGGGGTTCACAACTGGTAGCCTTATTCCTTGATTGTTTATGTTGGGTGGCGGATAGCTGGGATTATAGCTTATGCCGGCATTCTGTATACCATAGTTCTTCTGGAAGGTCATTCTTGGATTATCGCTATATGCAGCTGGTGGTGGTACATTGATATTCCAACTAGTTGGTGGATGTTCTCTCTTCTGTTGGTAGTTCTGAGAATTCTGGCTAGCACCTTGACTAGATTTCGTTTCCTTCTTCTCTTCTTTATCACTCTTCTTCGGCTCGGGGTCTGTGTTCACTAAATGCGGGTAACCAGCAGACTTGTCTTTCAATGAAAGTATGCCGCCAGTTTTGCGACCTATTGGCAAATTGGCCAGTGACTTCATTACTTTAGGTTGTATCATTTTAGCTTTCTCTTGATCTTTTGAGACCGAAGCCTCGACGTTGTCTGAAGCAGAGTCAGGTGTGGGAGGAGGTGTTACAAACTTCACCTAGAAACAAACATAAAGTATAATACTAGATCTGGCCCAGTTTCACCCGGGTACACTTTGATTTTACAGCGATACACAACATATCCTAAGTGAGAGCACTGGTAGCATCTTTTCCCTGTTATGATTCACTAATACTGTTTGGTCAACTCCTATAAGTAATGGCAATTTTTAGGCACTTTTTAATCCAAAAATATACATAATCCTTCTTTAAATGCAGATCAGACAACAGTGAAATCTATTCCCAATCCGTTCTATGATTCTCAAGTACACTTATCTTGCGAATCATTGAACGGATTCTCAAGATAAGTGCAGCTATACATCTATATACAGACGCACGCCAGAGACTATCTTATTTTAATTACTAATGATATGTGAAACATAATTATTAAAACGAGATAAAACTTGTTGAAGAAAGAAGTTTGAAACTAATTTAGTCTCGATAAATGTATGTGGATTAGAACTTCCATCCAATATAATATCTACCTGTTTGTTGTTTTCCTCTTGTTTCCTCATAATGGCGGCCATTGCAATGTTCACCCGTGGCTTGCGAGCCTCTTTCTTATCCTCAGTTTTGTTGGTCTCCTCGGTCACATCCACTTCCTAAATATTGACATTATTTTATTATCAGTAGCCATATACCGCCAAAGACTTGTGTTAAAAACTGAGGGAGAGGGGGGAAGTTTTAAAGAAAGAAAAGTTTGAAAAGTTGCTAGGAAAATTAGAAAATTCAGAAAAACTAAAAGTACTGTTTTCTATGGAATTTTAGTATAAAATCAAGACCATAACTTAGGAGTAATAATATAATACCTACTGAGCCACTGCAACGCATGGCCGGGTACAGTTAGTGGTTATATAAAAAGTTAAATTTAACTGCACTCAATGATCAAGAGTCTTGACATCGAGATATGTTACATTTTATCATTTCATTTTCTTTACCTTTTTCCAATTGGAATTAATGTCAAGGCGTCTCTACTTTTTTTTGTTACCAAGCTGAAATCCCTCCCTGCCAGCTCAAGTGACCTAAGTGTTACATAATAAGTTGAACTATTGTACCTGTTCATCGTTATTGGTGGCGAGGGCGCGTTCCTCTCGGGCCCGCTCCAGTGACCCCTGCGGCTTCAGTATGCCGGCTCGCTTTTCACGAACTGATAATGATATGACATGTATTGTAATTTTCTTAATGGATGGAGTCATAATAATTTGCCGCTCTTACCGCTGTGTGTTAAACGAATTTTCCTAACTCTTTCTATCTCAATGTGTAACCATGAGTGAAATAGTTAGCTATAGTAAGTATGGCAACCTCGCACTGTCAGTGTATTTGGCAGCTTATGAGTCGGTCATGAAATAATTATTTGCATAGTATTCGTTTTTTTTATTTTTTATTAATATTCACAAAAATAAAAATATCATGTCGTGTTCAGCTGTGTATCGTTGTACTGTGTTACCTTCCTTAGTAAAATCTAGAAACGCGGTCAACAAAAAAAGACAATGTAAGAACACGCCCTAAGAGCAAATGCTTTGTCCATTGTGGTACTTGGTCCGTGGTGTATTGTAACACACAGACACAGATGACATTGACACACATTAATGACAATCTGACATTGACATGACATTAATGACAAAAAAATTAAGACAGATGACATTGACAGTCATAGATGACATTGATAACACAGATGATAGTGACACACGTGAATTACAAATGAGCGGAAAAAGTAATAGAATGGCTCAATAGACTGCAGCGAGAGTGAGAAAAACTGTCGCAGTTTCGGGTTGCTTCGCCGCGGCTCGGCGCCGCTTCGTATCACATTGAGAGCTTTTCCCTCAATTTAAGAAAACCAAGTTTGAATATTTTCTTGGTAACAAGTTCAACACTTGTTCGTTTTATGAATTTTATAGCCCAATTTTACATGCTCTCCTTAAAGTTTCTACTTCGCATGATTTCTGACAAAATAGAAAGCCACAGACCGGCGAAGGCGTGGATTGTTTTTCCTTTTGAGGTAAGAAATCCTAAAAAATATTTTATTTTCTATCTCACTCTCATCGGCACCAAAACCTTATTGAGCCTTGAGATTGAGATTGATTGAGATTGAGATGTTTTTGCATTCCCACAAAGGAAAATCGTACAAAAAAAAAGTACAAAACAATCTCTATGGTAAGGGATTTTTTGGCTAGATTTTATGGGGAGCGGTTGGGCGTTTATTTTAATTATTTGCAAATGGTTTCTAGTGGATATTGTGATGTAAAATGGGCGTAGTTTTGCGTCCCAAGTATCTACGTTGTGATGTTATGTGAAATTCTGGAAATAAGTGCTTATTTAGTGGAGTGATGTTGTTTTTTTTGTGGCTTAGTCTGTCTCAGCGGATCCTATTAGAAAGACTGCCTCAATATATTTGTCGCCAGAAACTCCAAGAAACATCTAAAACGTCGACATTTTGATGAAATAATATGAACAATTTATCTATTTACTACTGAAGACGTCATCGGTTGTATGAGCTAAGATCCCTTTACCTTCCCTCCTAAGGGAGAATCGTACTACTACTCTCTATGGTAATATGTTCAAATCCGGTTAAAAATGAAACCTTTCTCCCTGAAGTCGGCCTCCGATATGATGTTGGGTGGCGGGGGCGGGGGCCGGCGGTGCGCCTCGTCGTCCGAGTCGTGCTCGCCGTCGGGTGCCGCCCCCGCGGGCCCCCCGCGCCCCCCGCCGTTGCCGCGCCCCCCGGGGGCCCCCGCCGGCCCGCGTGCCGCGGGCGCCCGCCGCAGCTCCGCCAGCGCCGCCGCCAGCTGATCGCCACACGGCCTTGACGCGCTGAACCGAGTCGTCGACGATTCCTCACTACGCAACAGACACTTTCGATTTTTTGGCGGGAACGGGAGAAGTGAGGTTGTCATTTTATTTATATTTTCTATTTTTTACATTTTTGGGAGTTTTGAAGTACAAAAGTGATAGTATATTGTGTTTTAAAGTTCTATGTTAGTGAAAATAATCTAAATAAACATGTGTAGCTGAAATTCTCGCGCTCTTCCAAGAAATCCCTTATAACTTCAGTAAAGCCTAACTATCACTTTACTGGAGTTTTAAATCATGAAAAAAACGAATATACTTGTGATTCTACTTATTAATACGAGACATTGGCAAATGCGGTAAACTGTGCGCCATGCCATAAAGAAAGAAAAAGAAAACACACACATTCTCTGACCTGAATGAAACCTAACCTAATTCAAAATTGTGAGATTTTATTTGGCAAGTTACGACAATTAATTCTAACTAAACTAATAAAATATATCTTTCACAATTGCATGTTTAAATATTCTTAAGATAAGTAGCTAATGATGCGGACAGGTTAATAAATAGGTTTATTATTACAACTTAAAATTCTGACATTTTGAATTTGAATTCATTCTAAATGTGCGATTTGATCTTTTTGAAGACAAAACTTCTTTAGGCGAACATTGCGCTCTGTCTCAACCATAAATTTAGTACATATATACCGGCATATAAACGAACATAGAGCTCGTTGACGCGTGACGATTTTTAATTTGTTAATGTCACCTACGAAATGAATGATTCCCTTGATCTTTGCAATATAAAATATCACAATCACATACAGAACAGGTTACCATTATTGAAAAATACAGTACTTTGAAATAAAACATGAATTACTGCGCAGTTATTGCGCGCCGATTAATCAGCCTAAAATTAAACAAAACCTGTGTACACGTCCGTATGAATAGGATGAGATAACGTAATAGAAGTTGCGACAAGTGTAAGCGAGACGCATAGATACACGTCATTGAGCATATCAATTGATTGTGCTGTCTAACTTGACCAGTTATAAAATTAATGTTAATTTGAAAACTGAATATTTAATGTTACTTATCGATGAAATAAGATTGTGCCTATTGTATAGATTATAGATCGATTTTTGCTATTTTTGCCACACCACCGGATAGATCAGTAAGCCATTATATACATACATACTACAAACATATTTTCACGCTGTTTCCTTAACTGGATGGTCAGAGAGGACGGAGCGCCAAGTTTCGCGGTCCTTACATACTTCTTTCGTTTCCTCAAATATGTAAGTATATATTATACGCCATTATATCAGTATTTAAACATCTGTTGGAACATAGAGAGATGTACACACAGATCCAGTATTGGTTATGTACTGTATTAACACGAGCGAGTGTTCATATTTATTAGTGTCAAAAAACTGAGCGGTGGTGTGTAGGATGGTTCGATATTTCTAATAATAATAATAATTCTTTATTCGTAAGAAATGTTTATTCCGCTTTATTCCGCTCTATAGGTTAAGTGCTCCATGTGTATAGATATTAGTCCTGTGAGAGCAATGCAAGCGGTCGTACGTGTATGCGAGTTGTCCCGTGTCGTCCGCTAGGCGGCGCGCTAGCCGCAGGAGGCGAAGCGCGCGCATGCGCCGCTCCAGGGCCTCGCCGCCCGCGCCTGCGCCCGCCTCGCCCATAGCACTGCGCGCCACACCACACCTGTCACAAGCGTTCGCTTTCGAAGACTCGTTCGTTCGAATATTGATATGAAGTGGCGTGCACATGGATTTTCAACAGGGTAGGCAGTCAAAATAACAAATATATTAAAATAAAATAACAATTTTAATACAATTATACTTACTAAAACAGCAATATTGACGAGCGAGAACGTTACTGTTACTTTAATTTTTCGTAGCGGTTGTTATTTGTTATATATAGTTAATGCAAGGAAAACACAATAAACTACTAGTATGTGCACAACCCGGCAGCCAGTTAAATGTTTCATAACATTTAGAATTAAAATTTCTAGTCACATTACCTGACTTTTGATATAAATGCAACTTTGGGACAAATCTGCCTTTAGTTATAGTTTGTAATTTGTCAGGATAAGCAGTGTCTCTGTGCTTATATGGGATGCACGCCATTGGATATGAAACATGATGAATGATGAAAGTTACGGTTGCGAACTGGAGCTCCCATAGCGAGTAAACAATCACGACCCAAATTTACCAAATTCTGCGTCGAAGTAATGAAGGCTGTTGCTAAGGGTAACAATTCGATTGCTGGTATAATATAATCGCGTGTGTAATATGTTTGTAATGAAGAAGTAAGGAAAGGCGGTAGAGAGGGGAGGGAAGAGGGAAAAAGAAAAATGGATAAATAAATAATAGGAATAAATTTTATCTTGATGTTATTTTTGCAGTTTCACATTATTTTATGAAAATAATGCATTTACAAGACTCCGAAAAAATAAAAATTGGAGTGATTTCATATACAGCACTGGTTCCCAAACTTATTTTGTCTACTGAGTCGAGAGCTCATGCAGTCGTTGTCTTCGATGCCTCCTAGCTAATGAAATTACAAATCACCCCCCAGGCCTCTACACAACGCCCCCATTTTTTTTCTGGGTCTCTTACCGACCCCCTTTAGGTCTGCAGCGCCCACAAGGGGGCGTTATCGCCCACTTTGGGAATGGCTGATATACAGTGTGAATCGTGCGTAATGAATAAATTCGTTTTCTCAGTTAATATTCGTAAAATGAAGAAACCCTAAAACAGGTCAATTTTTGTTTTTAAATTGAATTTAGTAACTTCAATTTTTCACCCCTAACTGACACTCCCTCAGTATGAGACTTACCACCCCTAATTTTTTTATATTAAAAGGATAGGCTTGTGATACCTCATTTGAAAGGCATTTTCAATCTCCATTCGGGAGTGTTAATTTTTTTTATTTTGTTACCTAGTTATGGATATAATGACGTTACAAATTTAACTTGAAATCACAAGCCTACCCTTCTAATTTGAAAAATTAGGGGTGGTAAGTCTCATACTGAGGAGGTGTGTTAGGGGTGAAAAATTTAAGTTACTAAATTCAATTTAAAAAACAAAAATTGACCTGTTTTAGGGTTTCTTCATTCTACGAATATTAACTGAGAAAACGAATTTATTCATTACGCACGGTTCACACTGTATATATTATATATATAAAATCTCGGACCAAGAAACAATGGACGGAGTCATAATAATTTGCCGCTCTTGCCACCATGTGTCAAACGAATTTTCCTGTCTCTTTCTATATCATTAAGTGTAATCATGAGTAAAACAGTTAGCTATAGTAATTATGGCAACCTAGCACTGTCTGTACTTCGTGTCAGCTTATGACTCGGTCACGAAATAATTATTTGCATAGTATTCGTAAATTTTGTGTTTTGGTTACTAATATTCAAAAAAATAAAAATATGTCATGTTCAGCTGTATCCTTGTACTAGTAACTAAAGCGGCTCGAAAGATTACAAAAAAGATTTTTGTGGCATCTTGCATACTCCCAAGGTATCGCAAAAAAATACACGTCATACATGGACAGATTGGAGTATTTTCATATGCAGTCCCTTTCAGACTGCAGAGTAGTCCTAGACATACTCTTTGTTCGGAAGGTAATTAATGGAGAAATAGATTGCCCATGGCATCTTGGTGGTTTTAATTTTTACATACCGCATAGGAAACCAAGAACACAAATTTCTCTGTTTCGGCTCCCCTTCTCTATTTATACTAAATTAGGTCTTGATTCACCAACAAACCGTCTAAGGGCGCTGTGCAATGGCATGTCCTCTGAAATTGACATTTTTGGGAACACTGCTATTGTAATCAAAAGAAAAGTGCTGGGTATGCTGTGCAAATAGTTGCGATATAATATTTTTTCCATTACATTATTTTGTTCTGCTGTGACAAATGTCATCTTGTTACATAAACATGAAAGGCGTTCGCCCGCTGTTTAATTTTTTCTTACACTATGGTATAACCGTCTAAAAAAACTCACTCTTCATCGTCACGTTCGTCGCTCACGTCGGGCACGCGGCCTCCGTAAGTGTCCCACGTGCTGTAGTCCACGAACCGCAGCTTGTCGAATGTCGTCTCCAGCGGGGTGAACCCCACTAGTTCCTCGTCCTCCGGCAGAGGGACGGTTTCATCTGTTCAGGGAGTTTTAGTAAAAAAAAAACTTGCAACTAGCCAATGATAACCTATTTTTGGGCTAAAGGTACAGGCTATTCTGTGAGTAAAATTTAAAGGTGCAGATTACAAAACTACATTACGTTATTGAAATTTTTAAATCTCTACTATTTCTAAAATTGATACTAAATTAATGCGTGCGGTAATTAGTAGGATTTATTTAGGATGGAGTTCTAATGACGTCATGTTATACTTTATAAATTTATTCCAAATATGCACCGAAAAGCTATGTATTTTAAAATATTTTAGTTTAAATTTTTTAAAGAAACAACAAAAAAAACTATAGAACTTTTTTCTCCAGAAAAGGTAATATCACAAAAAAATGTTATAAAGTAAAATTGAACGTCAATTAGATCAGTAGTTGACAAGATGACAGAATAAATAAGCTGTGATATAGTAACAGACAGGCAGACATGACGAAACTATAAGGATTCTGGTTTTGTCATTTTGATAATGGAAACCAGAAACAGCATCAAATGGTTTGAATGCCAAAAACATTTTTTTTTTTAACATTTTACCCAACCCTGATTAACCAAGTCTACTTCAAATTAAGTTTCCTTAAATTTAAAAAAAAAATTAATAATAATGTAATGTAAATAATGAATCATTTCACAACTTTTATATTTCATTGTTTGCAATAAGTACAAATGCTTCAGTAGCTTTAAGGGTTAGACTAGAGCATGAATTATATGTAACTCTTATATTATATCTTTTCCCAATTTTCTAGGTGACCCCTTCGATTACACTTTGTCTGACAACTTTAAGCTTCCCTGACTGATTCTCTGATATTTCAAAATGGACGCCCTGGGTGTGTAATGTAATACGTACAAGCTCGGCCGTCGAAGTCTTGGAGAGTGGCGACCAATTGGTTAGCGGTGTGCGCCAGCGCCGGCCACAGTTGTGGCCGCGAGCGCCACGCGGCCGCGCGCGTCGCCCCGGTGTGGGCCGCCGCCCACTCCAGCCACACGCGCACTGCACACAACCACACAACCACACCACACGTGGGGACGGGCTTGAAATCCTCATAAATGCCCACTACATCCCATTTTTTTCATTTTTGACTTTAATGGTAAACAAACAAGAAACTAACCAAAATTTCAATAAATTTTCACCATTCACTGGTCCGACGTATTACACGTAGCACTCTAATATACCGATATTATATATATATATATAATATTTTATCGATATAATATTTTCCATTATACCGAGTTAATTGAAAATTAGGAATAACCTCTTAGTGCTAAATTCCTGTTATCATACCTAACAACTTTTATTCTACGACTTTTTTCAAAACTTAATATGTTCCTCAAAAAATATTTCTTAAGTTTTGTTGTGTTCTCTGAAACATAATTACTCTGTGTACGTATTTCCAATGGCACAGTGCAAGCGTGCAAGCGCACCAGGCCTTAGCGCCGCGCTGTGCGTGTGCCGCTTTAGCGACCGGGTAGAGTACGTGCCATTTTCAGAAACATTTACAATGTATTTTTATTTTTGTACAAGCCGTTTCCCGCCCGCTCCGCTGGGCGTAAGTGAAAATTTTGTACGTAATAGTACATTATTGTTTGAAAATGGTGAAGGGTCTATAAAATTGAAAAAATGAATAGAATTAAACCATCTACAAACGATTCCGCATCGAATGGTCGTGGTCCCATGTCGATTCGTTCAGTAGTTTTAACGTGATTGACGCACAAAGAAAACATAACTTCATTATATATATATTAAATGAAATAAAATAAAATGTTATGAATTTTAAAAAAAGTCATAGAACAAAAGCTATCAGGGATAATGTTAAGAACAAAAAACTAATAAACTCTTAGTTTTTAAATTAACCCTGTATACACGAAGACGAACTATTAACAAATAACACTAAATATTATCCAATATAGTACAACCACAGATTAATTAATTACAGTACAACATTGAAAAAATTTTAGTTATTTGTCAAGTGTTTTGTTTTTAATTTGCGTGTCACTTTAAGGTTGCCTTGCCTATGTTCCTAGATCAAATTAGTGTCATAAATAAGTTCATTCAGGTTCATTCTCATATATGAATGACACAATTCATTATATATTATGTAAAACAGAATAAGAACAGAATATTATTGTTTGCAATGTGCAAACAATAATAATCTCTTATTCTATATCTTTAAGTGTTTTTTAAAAATACAAATGTTTACACATCATATATCATGATGTTTTAATTCTTTGTAGTTTTTATTGAAGCACAAACACACAAATGGACAAACATTGTAAACATGTTTGTATTATTAATAACTAATAAGTATGACGACTGAATCAAACAACAGAGAACTAGCCTATCTTTAGATATGTTATAAATATCATAGTGCCAAATTTGTTTACATTAAAGATAAAAATAAAAAAAGTTGGATAACGTACAGACACAAGCTAAAAAAATAAACCGTCGCGGGACGCCTGGCAGATGTGAAACATCGAAACTATTTAGTATAGAAAATATGCATGAAAGGATGGTTTATTAAAGGAAATAAATGTGGCATAACTGAAAAATTTTCAGATATTTTTAAAGAAAAAAATGATTCTGCATTTAAAAAACACAGGCAACATGTTCCGAAATGAATAACAACACTGCATATGCTATACGAGCTCAGTACAAGGCGACGCGTCACCACGTCACCACGCCAAAAGGAAGTCTACCCACCACATATGATGCTTCACATCAAAATTTTTTTTGTATGAATTACTATCAAGTAACGCGCACTAGATTGTTCCGTCACCCGCCAATACCGTAGCGTGCCATGACTGGACCGGCTGCGATACCACGACAAGAATATTTTGCAGTTACTGATACGCTCTGTACATGACACATACGGAACATACACATATGATACATACAGGAATAAAATGCTGTTAATGCAACGGTGCATTGGACATAGTACTAAAGGCCCATATTTCAGAATGATCTGAAGTGTCAATCTCTAATTGGCAATAGTAGTTAATAATAAAAATAATAATGCGCCAGACGATACACACTAATCATCTGATCTCAAACTAAGGTATTTTCCCTGTGCTATGAGAACCAGACGATGACTACTGGGGGCGTCTCCCAGTACACCCAGACCCGAGACACTCTAGAAAAGTTCATTTTCTAATTTGACCCGACCGGGAATCGAACCCAGAACCTTCCGCGCTTGGGTTAACGTCTAAACCACTGCGCTATCCAGGTCGTCAAGTTAGAAAGTGATGCCGCAATTCATCGCTTGTAGCATTCCTTTCTAATTATGCTAAATCAGAAATTCACATTTTCATTCTGGAATACATACATACATATCTCACGCTGTATCCCTAGCGGGGTAGTCAGAGAGGAGTCTTTCGCTTCCTCAAATGTCGTCATTCTTCTCACACATTTTCGCCTAGGTATGCGAGAGCTTTTGACATTTCCATCTGCTAACACTCTGGCCATTTGATGTTCATAAGTCAGTCTTGGTCTTCCTTGGCTTCTTTTACCACTCACTTTCGCTCTGTATAGTTTCTTCGTCAGTCTTTCATCACTAATTCTATTTATGTGCCCGAACCATCTAAGCATTCCTTTCTTCATTTTGACAATAACACTGTCGTGCGACCCTGTCATACTGCGTATCTCTTTATTGCTTATCCTGTCCGCAAGGGTGACATCAATCCCATAAAACCTGAGTCCACTCCCTCACGCCACCCTACATAAAATATATCCCTCAACAGGAGAAACCCTTAGACTGCCTACCATGAGGAACGTTCAGTGCTAACCCTAACGCGACCTTTGACGCTGTAAAAGTCACTAGAGACAACAGGAAAGAGGAGGGATTTTATACACGGCACAGTATCTGCCTGAGTATCCGTGAAGATTTAAGGTTGATGGTAACTTACCAACACAATACTTAATCAACACCAGCTCTCATCGAGGGGCTAAGATTTGTTATACACTCTTTCAATTATACACATATGCTAACAACTCTGTTCGTGTCCGTATGTGGATGTCCTTGAAACAACTAGGTTTACATGAGATTTACTAGCAAATTGAATTGGATCGCGAGACGTCATTTCGCCGTCTTCTAGTCGAGCACCCGTTACAGCGAATAGAGACGCCGAGCGGTGAGAGAGCGAGACAGTGCTGGTCGGAGGTCTAACATAGTAAGAATCGATCACAATAGATCAATATTGGTCGCAGTGATACAGTCAGGCGTGACCCACATAGCCACTTACATCAAATAAAAAATAGTAAGAATACTATTATAAATTTTATTACATAACATTCGATAACTATAACTACTCACGGGCTGGCAGCGGACATTGTAGTGGCTCCTCTACTGTGTAGTTAGGCAGTAAAAGCGCCAATATCATAGAGGCCGCGAGCGCTTCGCTCAACTGGGCTGCTTTCGCTTCGCCTTCGCTCAAAGCGCTACTGTCAACCGACATATCCTCAGTTGTTGAGTGCACAAGCCATATTAGTACACACGTCATCTAAAAGCAAAAGTTTTAAATATATATAAATACATGTACATGTATAGTTTATATAGTATAGTACAGAGACAAAACAATAGAAAGAAAGGGAGACAACGATGTAGGTGGGAGGACGACATTAGAAGAATAGCGGGCATTACTTGGAGAAGACAAACACAGAACCGCACTCTATGGGAAACTCTACGAGAGGCCTATGCTGGAAAGCAAGATAATCTTCACACACCGGTGTCAGATAACTAAACAAAAGTAAAAAATAAAACATTGTAATAAACTTATTTAAGGTTAAATTATATATTATTATGTATTGTTATGTAAGATTGTTAAAAAAAGCCTATTATTATTACATGTATAGTTACAAATATATAAATACAATGACTACAAATATGATTTTATTACTACCTAGCTGTTGCGCTCGTGAGGAAATAAAAATAATACCCAGGGTTCAAGCTATTTGCACACTTGCACACTGAATTTGAACAAAACTGATTTATTAGCCATATAGACAAAATTCTCATTTATAATTATTATTACAGATACTAGGTATAGGTAACAAATACTGTAGTATCGTTTTAATAAAAGTCACAGATTATTATCATAATATAGTAAACTAATTAATCTGCGATATTAGTAAAATAGCACAAAATATTGTCAATGAATATTAGGTTATAACAAATTAGAAAATCAAAAATTAAGAGAAATCGGTGTGCTCAATTTTTTTTAAACTAAATTTTCAACAAGAAAACTGAAAATAAGTTAGTAAAAATTCAAGTTTAGTTATTTTTTAATTGTAATGTTGTTATATGTCCTGAGAAAAATCAAAGGTTGAGTATAACTGATACAGAATGTCACCATGGCCCGAGGAGGACGACAGCGCATGTGGTCTGCACTGTCTTGGCACTGCGAGGACGCAGAGAGGGTTCTATCTCAGAAACCCTTCCTTATCCCGAGAAGTGCTTCGGCCAGTGGCGTACCTAGGGTGGGGCACGTAGGGCACATCTCCTAGGCGCCATTCAAAGGGAGGGCGCAAAATTCGCAAATTATTAAACATTTAAATGCTAACTTGACTGGTTTAGCGCAGATGTGAATTTTTGAGAGTGTCTCTCCGATCTACTTACATCTTACGATTGAAACATCTATCACAAGTTATGAGCGATCTTCTTGTCAGTAAATAAAGATAATACTTACGTAGATACGTACTTTTATTTAGTGTAGAGCGAGACAAACCAAAGAAAAGATTTCGAAAATGTTATAAATAAAATATTTCCGGCGCAGAAGGCGAGGAAGGTGCACCTAATTTGCGAATAAATTTTAGTTCTAAAACAGAATACATTTTTTTTGTAACAATTATGACTTTTATTTAATGTATCCGTTTAGTTTACATTTAGATAATTTACAAAGGGGCGCAAGTTCAGTGCTTGCCTTAGGCGCCATTGCCAATTGATACGCCCCTGGCTTCGGGACAGAGGGAGATAGGCTCAAGGCCATTCCGAACGACATGCCAGAGCCATATCAGGAGTTTCGATAAGAAAAAGTACCACACAACGGGGGCCTGACTACCTGTGTTCAGGTTTCACCTGCTTTATCAAAAAAAAAAAGGATGTAGTTATGCTACACATATTTTACACTTACTCTGATGAGTGTCATTGATTCAAAACTGTCAGTCGCGATCAGAGCCGTCAGAGAGGAGTTGAGAGAGCTGACTAGAGACGATGCCGTGTCCAAACTGCAATCAACAAAAAATAAGTAAGTACAAAATAAATACAATACATTAAGACATTACTTTCAAACCCAAACTTCATAAACACATTCTTAAGTAACTTCAAGCAATATTTATATTTATACCTACATATAATCTTTGATGCTCTACTAGTTATTATGTAACTTCTGAACGACTTGACCGATTGAGATAATATTAGCCCAATATATTTTTGTCGAAATGATGACTCATTGTAGGTATGTTACAGAAGTGGGTATATCGGAACCGGAGTTGGCGCCGCAGGTTTTACATGAGATTTATCGAAGTAGGATTCGGAGCCAAAGTCGGAGGTGGAGTAGAATTTTACACTACGGTATTGGTGTCAACTTCACTAACGTAGTTCCGCATAACACTTATTACTGGCTTCATTGTTTAGTCTTCAAAATACACTGCTAATAATTTCTATTTGGAACTCATAAATATAATGAAGGCTTGAAACGCATCTAACACACAAATGACAAAGCAACTGAACGATAACGCGAGTGTGAGGGGATTCCCCGGGCAAAGTCAAATCTCATAGCACAGATTAATTAGTTACTCTTATAGAAAGAATGAGTGATGAAAGACTGACAAAGAAAATATACAGAGCAAAAGTGAGGTAAAAGAAGCCAAGGAAGACCAAGTCTGACTTATGAAGATCAAATAGCCAGAGTGTTAGCGGATGGAAATGTCAAAAGCACTCGCATACCTAGGAGAAAATGTGTGAGGAGAATGATGAGATTTGAGGTAGCGAAAGACGTATGTAAGAACCGCGACGCTTGGCGCTCCGTCCTCTCTGACTACTCTGAAGTCTTGTCGGAGTCAAACTCCGAAACATCCCTAGTTCATAGTTCATATACCAATTAGGTGGTGCTGTAGTCAAATTACTTACTATATTTTACGCGGGTGTAACTTTAGGGCACAGCCAGAGATATTGTAATTAATTTATTATATTACAATATAGACAGCAACATTCACTAGATTTTCGTAAGAAATTATACATCCTTGGCATGAATACTAAATTAAAATTGACCACTTAAAATGAAAAAAATATAAATTACTAACGAACCGCCCCAGCTTCGCTTCCCAATAGAAATTTTTTTGAAAATAAAATACAGCACTTACTCGCTAATAATATAGCTTTCTATAGGTAAAATAATTTTCGAAATCGGAGAGTAGTTTTTCAGTTTATCCATTACATAAAAACAAACAAACTTTACCTCTTTATAACATTGGTATAGAAAACTAATTACATTTGTATGTATAAAGAAAATAAACTCCTCGTTGCTAAAGTCGTGTTGATCGACGCGCGCAACTTTGGTTGCTAACTTCATGGTATGTTACATCGATGACGTAACTTCCGTTGCATGTTGAAATTACATTTTGATCTTTTTTACCTAACGCACCAAAAGAACCATAACTTCGAAAAACGGATGGTACGTTTTACTAGTCAGGATAGCGAAGTAAAAGAAATTCGAATACTCACTCTTCAACTGTGTGTATTAAATGTATGGCTCTTATTAACTCGGTCACGTAGTTGTGTGCGTCAAAGCGGACGGGGACCAGGCTAGTTGTAGACGGTTCTTTGGTACTGTCGTTCGTTATGCCCGGCAACACGGGCAGGTCTTTGCTGCAGTAACAGAAAAATAATTAATTTTGACATAATGTATTTCTATTCTTATTTCATATAAGTGGCTATATAACTAGGCCAGCACTAGAGTAACACGTCTACAACATACAAATGTATATGTGTTACCTTAGTGCTGGAAAGTAACAATCTATTGGCTTGCATGTTGTGTGTGTTACTCTGATGTTATGTTATTTGGTGGCTGTCTAATAGGGTGTCCCTTACACGAGTAAAAAATTTTTTTTGCAGCTATCGAAACGCATACCCTTTAATTCTTTTTGATATACTAATCTTTATTTACACACAAAAGTTTAACCTCCTATGTTAATGTTAATCTGTGCCGACAGGGCCTAAATAATAGTTTATAACAGTTTATTAAAAAACAACGCAGACGAAGAACAAAAACAGTTCTTATTTCTTATTTATGCTTAGTACAAGAAAATAAAAAGATGTACAGACTGTAAAAAAATATCATAAATAATTATTTAATTTATTGTACATATAAATGTTTATTTAGGATACTTTTTTTTAAATCCTTTTCTACAATCTGAATACATCTTTCTATCTTCTTGTACACAGCGTAATAAGAACTGATTTTGGTCTTCTTTCTTTTGTCTGATTTTAATTTTACTCTCATTATCTCCTCCCAAAAAAATAATTCGATTTAATTCTTCAATCAGTTCCGGATAATCATCACATATAATGGCTTCTTGCAGTTTTTGGTAAAAAAACGTCACATCCGTTAATGGTAGCGTCACAGAGATGCTGTTTGACAAAATAAGTGCATGTTTCGATACTATTAGGATAAATGTTATTTCATTTGTTTCTAAACTTTTTGAAAAGTGGAATATCGGAACTTTTCTGAATTGGCTTGGAGTCTGGTTATTACTGGGTGCTTATTCAATTCATTGTGGTACCCATAGTAAAAGCCTAATGATTACTTTGGGGTCACACAATTTATGTACTTTCTGGAGTATTATTGTATGTGTTTGTTATCCTAGTGTTGTGTCACCTGGTGGGTGTCTAATTGTTTCTTACATGTATGTTATCTCAGTGCTGTGCTGCCTGATGGGTGTCTAATTATACGTTACGTATGTGTAACCACAGTGTTGTACTATCTGATGGGTGTCTAATTATATGTTTCGTGTTCGTTACTCTAGTGTTGTGTTACCTGGTGGGTGTTTAATTGAATGTTATATTATATGTGTGGTACCTCGGTGCTGTGCTGCCTGTTGGATGTCTAGTTGTATGTTATGTGTGTGTTAGCTGTAAGTGTCAGTGAGTATAGGCTACCTGGCAGCAGGGGTGCGAGCGACAGTGGCTGCGGTGGCGGCAGCAGCGGCGGCAGCTAGCGTTCGCGCCAAGTTGGCGGGAGCGGGTGGAAAGGGAGCGCGTACTAGCAGCGAACGCACGTGCCAGTAAAGTGCTCCCAACCGGCGCCCGTGCCGCCATGACACCAGCGCCAGCTGGTTATACGGCTGACCGCTGTGCGCGCTCACAGCCAACGCGTGCCTGCACCAATTTTTTTTATATTCGGATGTTTAATACATATATTTACGATAACGGTATACAATATTTTTGAATCTTTACAATGTGTCTTTCAATGCAATATTTACCGCAATCTTACTGTGTTATAAGGCATCCGTTGCGCGGTGACATGATACAGTAATACTCATGACGAATAAATAAACATCTTCTTTTTTTGGATTTCGCGCATATAACACCATGGGGCAAACATTACAGGCAGGCAGGAAATATCTAGAGGAACATCTACATTTAAAAAAACTGCAAAATTCTGCAAAACTGCGGTGTGGTAGAGCCATGTTGCATTGCAGCACGAATTGGGCCGCCTTGCCCAGTGAAATACCATCCTCTCGCAGATTATCGGCGTGAAATAACAGCTTCTACTGCTGTTGTGTTTTGTTCGGTGAGCGAGTGCGGGTGACCCATCTCCCCCTTCCCCTCCTTTCCTTAAAAGTCGACAACGCACCCATGATTCCCCGGACGTTGCGGGTGCCCATGGGTGGCGGTGATTACTTTCTTTCATAAAAAAATCTACCAGTCTCTGATTACACTATAGTTGGACTTTTTGGAGAACTTTTTGGCGGGAATGGGAGAAGTGAGGTTGTCATTTTATTAGTATTTCCATTTTTTAAATTTTTAGGAGTTTTAAAGTACAACAGTAATAGTATATTAAGTTCTGTGTAAGTGAAAGGAATGGAGATGGAGGAGATCTAAATAAACATGTGTAACTGAAGTTTTCGTGCTCTTCCAAGAAGTCCTTTTTAACTTCAGTAAAGCCTACTATCACTTTACTGGAGGTGTTAGGGACAGTTAATGTTTCTTCAGAAGTGACGTCATTAGGCTGATGGTCTTGTTACCAATGCCTTAAGAAATATAAATAAATAAGTTGGACTTTTTGGGTGAAGAAGATTACAGTGTGGGAGCTGACCTGTAGAAGGTGTGCGCGACGCGCAGCTGCTGCCTGTAGCGCGCGAGGTCCCCGAGGTGCACCAGGCAGTGCTGGCAGATGTAGCGCGCCGCGGCCGGCGGCGGCAGGCGCGCGCCCGCCGCGGCGCCCGCGCCCGCGCCCGCGCCCGCGCCCCAGCCCTCCACGCAGCCCAGCAGCGACGCGCGCCGCCTGCGTGCGGCCCGCACACGTCACACCCCATCGCATCACATCATACCATATCATAACCACTGACTTATATAGATGAGCCGCTCCGATAGTAAACGCATAATAAAAACGTTCCAAAATCGTACACGTGTCGTTTGAGGCGCGCACTGCGGTTTCGTATTAATTTGTGATTCCGATTGGTTCTCAAAAATTGCACGAAACCGCAGTGCGGGCCTCAAGTGACACGTGTACGTACAGGTGTACAGCACAGAGAAAGTATAACAGAGTTGACACTGGCTGAATAGAATTTTTATTTATTTTTAATTGATTGACATAACAGATTTATGAACAGTAAACTTATATTTTTTACAATACGATACAATGCTCGCAACTGACTATAAGCAAACCAATCTGATTTTCAAAATCAGATTGGTTTTGTTGGACCGTTTTGTTTGTTAGGGTGGGCCTATCTATATACATCAGTGATCATAACACACCACTCGGACCTTTTGGCGGGAACGGGAGAAGTGCAGTTGTCATTTTATTTAGGTTTTCTATTTTTTACATTTATGGGAGTTTTAAAGTACAAAAATGATAGTATATTGTGTTTTAAAGTTCTGTGTAAGTGAAAAGAATGGAGCAGGTCTAAATAAACATGTGTAGCTGAAGTTCTCGCATTCTTCCAAGAAGTCTTATAAAACTTCAGTAAAGTCTACCATCACTTTACTGGAGAAGTTTTACGATAAAAAAACTAATTTACTGGTGATTCTACTAATTAATACGTGACATTGGCAAATGCGCTAAACTGTGCGCCATGCCATAAAGAAAGAGAAATAATAAAAAAACACACCACTCACATCGCTGCCCTTCACACTAGTGTCACGAATGTCACTAGTGTCACTAGTAGTGTCACGAGCGATATTAGAAAAACGAAAAGTAAAAAATAGGCAGTGATTAAACACTGCCGATAGAAGTGAAAACTTAAAATTATGAAATAATGTAAACAAAAAAAACAATAAATACAAGGTATAGGTACATGTATATGTACATATATCCATAGATGGCTTCCAGTCGAGTATATACGACGTATTTGTACATACGTGTACTAGCTCCGCAAGCGACAGCATGTCGGTAACGCTAAACCATAAGATTTTACCCATCAAAAATTCGTCACAGTCCCTATGAAGTTTTCACTTTAAAAAAAATTTTGAACTGGCCACCTACCACAGCTTCGCGCGTATTGAAATGTTTTTGAAAACAAAATACGGCCCATATTGCTCGCTGATAATGTAGCTTTCTATAGGTGTAAGAATTTTTGAAATCCGTTGAGCAGTTTTTCAGTCATTACATACAAACAAACAAAGTTTACCTCCTTATAATATTATAGTATAGGAACTTCGCATATTTTTTATTATGGCCCGTTGGCGCAGTGGCATATGCATCTGCTTTCCAAGCTAGGGTCCCGGGTTCGATCCCCGGTCAGTTTAATTTAGGAAACGAACTTTTCTAAATTGGCTTGGAGTCTGGTTGTTACTGGGAACTCCCCCAGAATTCGTTGTGTGGTACCCATAGTCTACAAGCTTACTGTTTAGTTTGGGGTCACACAATCTGTGTAATTGTCTGGAGTATTATTATTATAATTATACTAGTCTCAGCCGTTCTAGTGATCGTTGTTTGCAACCACGTCTTTTAGTGGCTGATAATGAGTCCTGTCAAAATCAGTTAAGCCATTCTGGAGATTAGCCCGAACAGACAGACAAACAACAATTTAAAAAAGCGTGTTTGGATTACGTGCAAATAACCATATAAACTTAAGAAGGTTATTTCGAAATCACAGACATGCTTCAATTTTATTTATTATAATGTATAGATTCCAATAATAGTTTTTGCAATAATTACTCGTAATAACAAGAAAAAATAAAAAATATGAATACTCACCTAAACGGCAAGTCAAGTTTAAATGTGGTACAGATCTGATGAAGCAGACAGAGGTAGAAACCAGCAGCTGCTTGGAGTACCCAAGACAGCATTGCCTGACCCTCGCTGCGCAGGGGATTCTGGTAACATAAGTGATAGCTAAAGATAACGTTTAAAATTTCCTGAAATTTTATAAATTTCAAGTCCAGTAGTTCAATAATAATCCCTTTTCACTTTGCCATGAATATTTTAAAACATTAACTAATGTAACATAAATGTAGGTTACCAAAATGCATCACTAATCACTATATTGGAATTAAAGAATCCATGCAGTCGGCCAACAGAGACGTCTAGACAGAGCAACTGTGCAGGGCGCGAAGAGTGAGGCGCGGGTACGGAGAGCCCGAGCTGTTCACTCCGCCGTTTTAGTAGGTCGGGACTTGTCTTACAGGCCTAACGCGTTTGTTGTAGATGATTTTTTTATACAATTAAAATGTTACATACAACATGTACTGTGAGATTGAGTCGTCATCTCGCTTAAATCGCCCAAGTATAATAGGTTGGACTTGGCAAATCACGAACCATAATATCCATAATTATAGTTTCATATAAAACACTAGCTGTACCCGCGACTTCATCTGCGCGGAAAATTTTTTCGTGACTCTCCCGGAATAGGTTATATTACGTGTGCATGTAAATATTTACAAAGATTGTTATTGAAAAAAGCCTGCCTACTCCAGGCACATACTAACTATCTCTGTACGAAATTTCATCATAAAATTGTTTAGTGGTTTGGCATTTGTCATTTAAAGTTTTGTCCCCTTTTCATCCCATTACGTAAATCGCAGACAGCATGCGACAGCCAATATCGTGCGATATCTGCTGTCAAAACGAGAATTTGTGTAATGTAATTTGTATAGTGGTGTTAAATCTATCCCGAAAAGTGCATTTTACGATCTTAGAATAATAGATATGCAATCGTCATACATAATATCAACTTTTTAATACAATTAGTCACCAGTCGCGCAGTGATCGCGTGGCTGTCGCTGTCTGCAAATTTTTAGGTAATAACCCCGCGGATAGGTTTTCGATAAAAAAGTAGCATATGACCGTTCCCAGGTGTCAAACTATCTCCATGCCACATCGTAATCGGTTCGGCAGTTTAATCATTTCCCATACAAAGTTTCCTTCCTTTAGGGGTCGATTTTTGATAAAAAAAAATAACTTAACCTATATGATATTTCTGTTAAGCTGTACCCGCGACTTTGTGTGCTCGGAAAAATTTTTCGTGGTTTTCTCGTATTAGGTTAGATTACATGTATATCTATATATGTATAACAGAATGATCGTTTTTGAAAAAGAGCCTCCGTTTAGCCTACGTCTGCCCCCGGCCACGTCTCTATAAAATTTCACCATAGTTCAGCGATTTAGCATTTCTCATTTAAAGATTCATCACCCTTTTCACCCCCTTAAGGGTAGATTTTAGATAAAAAAAGTAGCCTATGCCCGTTCCCAGGTGTCAAACAATTATCATTCCACATAAGAATCAGTACAGCGGTTTAGCATTTCCCATGCAAAGTTTCATCCCCCTTTTCACCCTTTTAGGGGTAAACTTTTGATAAAAAAGTAGTTTATGTCCGTTCTCTGATGTCAAACTATCTCCCTGCCAAATTTTATCATAATCGGTTCAGGGGTTTACCGTTTCCCATACAAAGTTTTAGCCCCCTTTTCACCCCTTTAGGAGTAAATTTTCTAAAAAATAAGTAGTCTGTCATGAGCACAATCACGTGTTCTTACTTAATGTGACCATTTATTTTTTTTGTCAGAGCAGGACATTTGGGAAATTTAGTAAAAAAAAGGCTCACTTTACAATTTATTCAAAAACAAGAACATGAGAACAATGTATCAATAAATATGTAATTTAAATTAATCATCACTTTATTCAGTTGCAGACGCTTTTGATTTATATTTGTCAGTGGAGCAAATCAGTTTCAAAATGTCGGGTCTAGTTTCCAAGTAGGTATAAAGTTTATCACATGATTTGTTGTTAGTTTTGGTAATTAAAATAGCTTTCAGGACTGCGACACTTAATTGTGTTTTGGGTACCCGTACGGTACGTATTAATTATTCTTTGGTCAGTTTACAAAAGCGAGACATTTTTGCTCTGGCTGGGGACAACGGGACAGACGGCTTGAAAGTGGGACTGTCCCGCCCATAGCTGGACGTATGGTCACATTATTCTTACTACGTACCGATTGTTATCAAGATCAGTCAAGCCGTTCTTTAGTTATAAAAGGACATATAGACAGACAGACAGACAGACAAAAATTTAAAAAATGGTAGAATCGAAATCAGTGAGTCAGAAAACGACTATCTATCGCAAAATTTGTCAAAAAAACTGAAATTACAGACAGACGCAAGAGATTTATATAGTAGTATAGATTATAGTTTTTTTATAAAATTGCATTTAAAAAAGTAATAAGTGAATGTGATTAAACATTATAAGTATAACTATATTTTACTTAAATGATAAAAAAAATTATGCAACCCTTGCAGTGTCGCGATGTTGCCGGCTTTTGCACTGTTCTCCCACTGTTTGTATAATTTTATTTCTTACACTGTAACTATACCCCTACAAAAATTGTTTGTCAAGCAAGTACAAGCCATGTAAGCCTACTATGATTCAGACAGACCATAAAGTATCCTTATTTTTTTTTTTGGGAATAGAGAACAATAAACATATATAATAACATATACACATATCTTCATGTCGTAACTCGTGAGAGTGGATAAAAAGGACAGTGTTAAGAATTGCGGTCATTATTCTCATCACTCTTATTGCGCTAATATATTATAAGTGCTTTTGACATTTTCGGCAGCAAACGCTAAATCTATTAGCTTTATGTTATAAATATTTCATCTTTTTCTTTGATACCAATATTTATAAGGGGATTCCTTAAGAAGAAAGAAAAATTCCTTAATTACTCATCTTAGGGTATTCCTCATATTTAATAAATCATTATCTAATCTCTGAAATGATAGGAGGGGAATTATTTTTTAGTCATTTTTCATCATAAGTCAAAAACTATGCAGCATAGCAGCATATGAATCAAAAAGAAAAAAAAAAATTTTATATGTAAATGAAGTCCTTTTATATGATACCCTAATTGACCTCTCTTTAAAATTTTGTCATTGCCTTTCCACCCCTGTTGCAATAAAAATGTTTTTGCAATTTTTCTATTTTCAATAAAGGTGGGTTGTTTTAAAATTATTCTATTATTATATAATACATTATTTTCTAAATTTCAAGTTGATAGCACCAGTAGTTTCTTAAATAAGCGGTTGTACTCTTGTGACAGACAGACCAACATACAAAGTCATACATAAGGGTTCCTTTTCACTATATTGGTATGGGACACTAAATCATAAATCAGGAAAATAATAGAGACAATAAATACTAATACCTTTTTATCTTTTGATATGGCTTGTAGGGCCTCGATCTGTTGTTTGAAGCCAACATTCCAAAGGTCTTGCTCAACTTTTTTGTCCAGAGCATAATCTAAGTCCAGTACCAACACTTTTTGATATACCTACAATTAAATGAATTGATTAATATTAATTAAATTACCTGATAGCTATCAGTTTATTTACTGGTGTTGTATATATTATGTACAGTAACTGGGTGACCAAGCTTTACTGACAGACAGAAAATATTTCAAAAACACCAAAATGTGTCAAATTTAATGGATCATTTTATTTATCATTACCCATATTAATGTAAATGTAAAGGTAAATACCTCAACTTCATATAAGTATAGTAAAATGGCTTTAATAACATATTTGAATTTTCATGATAATGATGGATGAAAAAAGGCTGATCTTTACCCATTTCCTTCAATTATAATATTATTTTACAGCACACTTTATAGCGCCAGTTAAATATAGAACATAGAAGGTAACTGTCTAAATACCAATAGATTTATTGCAGTAAAATCCTACAGGCAACTATTTAAATAGGTTGTTACTGTTATTTAGTTCAAATAGAACACTGCAGGTGAGCACCACATACACACACACAGCATGTACAAACGTACCCACTCACACACACGCATACAGATTGTCGCACATAATCTTGATACCACTGCGCCTCCGCAGTCAACTGAACCACTACAAGTGAACGTGAACCACTAACACACACACAAACATAGCCTAACCGTTGTCTTGATACTATCACGCCATCGCCACCATCTGATCCGCAATGGCGAGGATAAAGACATAACTCACTCACTCACATACAAACCATCACAAATCATCTGCAACAGCAACATCATTGTCACTGCAACTTAAGTATAGGAGAAAATTTACTGTTTTGTTTGATATTAGTAGCTATGTTGGGTATAATATAAATGTATCACCGTGACCAGCTTTGATCTATAGTGATTGTAAGTTTACAACAAAATACTACCAACTTCCACTGCAGTCAGGTACTACAAGATGTTTCTTAAGTTACTTTAACCTCCTTGCTTAGCTGGAGCAATTAAAAATGTTGGATTACCAAGAAAATTTAACTAACCTTCTGTAGTTGTTGTTGTGTTACCCAGAGACTCCGTTCCTGGAGCATTGATGTTCCACTTTTGAATTTCAGGATCTTTTGCTTCAATTCATCTGCCTCCCTGATATTAAAAAAAAATTGAAATTAAATAAACATACATAATAGTTGTAATTTAATTAAGTAGGTATAACATACAAAGTACTGATTGTGTAATCTTTGTACTAGTAATGAGTAATTTATTGCTATTTAGATATTAAATTTCACAGTTATATATGCTATGATTTATTTTCATTTTAAGAAAAATAAATCAGCTTATATAATTGTTTATGAAATGAAGTAAACATACATAATAGTTGTAATTTAATTAGTTAGGTATAACATACAAAGTACTGATTGTGTAATCTTTGTACTAGTAATGAGTAATTTACTGTTATTTATTTAGATATTAGATTTCACCGTTATATATGCTATGATGCAAAGAAATATATGTGCAGGAAGGCTTATGTTACCCTAATCAACAAAAATATATAGAAGACAACACTGTATGCAGTGTATGATTAACATAAATAGATGGCCTGTATAATGACAAAAATAATATACGATCGTCATCAGTTACAATGAAGAACTATATAAATGTAAACCTGAAATGCGAAGGCAGTCATTATAGCAAATAATTATCTAATTTTCAAAATCCACTTACGTTTTGTTAAGAAAACAATTCGAAGACTTATGTGACGGAAAAACATTTTATTAAGGTTTTACTAAGGTTATTAGTTAAAAGTATCTATTTACTGACCTTAGCATTTGTACAGCGGCGTTTAAAACCATTTTGATAGAGGCTTAGAGCCTCAGTATTTGTCATAGCATTAGGGTTAAAAAATTCAAAGTAAAATACGGAAAAATGGAGACAGGAAAATTTCTGAAAACAATAGAGATGCACGCATTTCAAACGAAATGTCAGTAAACATCAACGTGACGTTATTGTTTTTTAATTTTTTTTTTATGTTTATCGTTGTTTGTAAGCATAGGTAAATTGTATTTGTAAGCCAAGCCCATACAGCCAATAATTTAAATCTAATGAGTTGTTTCCTCGCTTTATTTGTTGTTGTCAATGTACACACATACGAAGGTATATGGTGGTATAGAGTACGGTGCCACTAAAATAAAGTTTTAAAGAGGTACTCTTGCGAGTTCTTTGTAGAATTTTATGGAGTGCTGTCGGGAGTTTATTTCGACGATTTGCAAATTGTTTGTTGTGAATGTGATGTGAAATTGGCTTAATTTTGTGTCCCAAGCATCCACGCTGTTGTGTAGTATGTGGAATTACTAAAGTAGGTGGTTACTTAGTATTGCGACGTTAAGATTATTTTTAGAGGCCAGTCTGCCTCGGCGGATTCCACTTGAAAAACCACCTCAATATATTTGTCGCTAAAAACTCCAACAAACATTAAAATGTATTACGTCGGCATTTTCATGAAATAAAACATACCTCTAAATACATATTATTTTCACGTTGTATCCATAACGAGGTAGTCAAAGAGATCGATATGCTTAGCTTTAATTCAATCTGGGTTACAGTCCTTACGTACTTCCTTCGCCTACTAAAGTAAAAATGTATTTATTACTAAAGCGCTAGCTGTGTGGGAATAGATTATTTTGCTTTCCCTCTCAAAGGTGAAACTCACAAAAAAAAAGAGTTTTTAGTGGGATTTTATATTGTTTATGACGAGCAGTTGATTTCATTTTAATTGTTTGGAAATTGGTTTCAAGTAAATATAGTAAAAATGGCGTAGTTTTACATAGTAAGTATTTATATTGTTGAATAACATGTGGAATTGTTAAAATAAGTGCTTATTTATTAGTGTGTGACATGACAAAGTTTTTAATGGCTTGGTCTGTCTCAGCGGATCTTACTAGAAAGACTACGTCAATATATTTGTCGTCAAAAGTCCAAGAAATATTCATATATTCACGTTGAAATTTTAATGAAATAATAACGTGAAGTTCGTCTATTGATTGATGAAAACACAGACTGTATGGGCATAGATCCCTTTGCCACTTATTTGAGAATAAAATTTTCTACACACCGTCCAATTTGTTGAAACAACTTTCCTAGAGATGGCGATCTGGGATCGATTAATGGAAGAATCATTCATTCGATCTCGAGCAGTGAATTGATCCAGTGAATAGACAACAGGAACGCAAAAATCGTTCTACAGGTTTTTAAAATTTTGCATGGGATAGACAAAAGTTAGATGACTCAAAAAAGCGCTGAATCTGGCTTCGAGAGCGCTAAAGGTGATCAATCTGAGATCGATTAATGAAAAAATTGATCGATCGATCTCGAGTAGAGAATTGATTTAGTGAATTGATTGCGGGCACACAAAAATGGATAATTTTTTTACCAATAATACAAATTATTTGTATTGGTAAGAACGCAACTATAAAATAATGAGCTAGCGTGGAACTTTTCATTAAATTATACATACGCATATCGAATACTACCGTCACCTTAGCGCTCTCGGAGCCAGATTTAGCGCTTTTTTAAATCGTCTAACTTTTATCTATCCCATGCAAAATTAAATAAAACCCGTGAAATGAATTTTGAGTGTCTATCGTCGATTCACTGCTCGAGATAGAATCATTAATTCTTCCATTAATCGATCTTAGATCGCCATCCCTAGGAAAGTTGTTCCAACAAATTGGAAGGTGTGTAGGGCATCTAAAGCAGGTACTTTGTGTTATACTATACGTCAGTATCCCTAAATAGTCTGTGGTTACCACAGAACATATATACTCGTTGTTCACGCCATATATGTATAATTTATTAAAAAAATCCACGCTAGCTCATTATTTTATAGTTGCGTTCTTACCAGTACAAATATAATGGAAACTCCATTTCTGAGTGTCCGATATTAATTCACTAAATCAATTCTCTACTCGAGATCGATCGATCAATTTTTCCATTAATCGATCTCGTATCGCCATCCCTAGGAAAGTTGTTCCGACAAATTGGAAAGTGTGTAGGGAATTTATGTCATTAATGTTTAAAAGTACTTTGTGTGCTTTGTGGTCAAAGATAATTTAATTACTACATTTTCTTTGTGGTCATTATATCCTAGGGATAGAAACGGCGCGAAAAAAGTTGACTTTTGATTTTGGAATCGACTTGGAATTTTTTGATTCTTAAAGTCGATTAATCATTGCTAAAAGTCGACTTTCGACTCTCAAGTCGACTTTTTAAAACACAATAGCTTTTTAAATTTCAAACGCTTTTAAAATCTGTAGTCAATATTCTAAAAAATACATTATCTAAAATATTAAATTGCTCCTTTGTTGATGAGAGGGTCTGGAATCAAGCCTAGCTTCCTATCTGTTATACGCCTGTTATAGGCCTGGGCATACGCAAAATCTCGAGTGTGTCACTGCCTGCTTTTCTTTCGTCAGCCTACAGCACGGAAAACCTTTTCCTATCTGTTATTCGCCCTTCCTTAGGATCGGTTGAGGTGCCGTGCTTGACTGATGCTCGAAATGCTTGGTTAAATGTTTGTCCGAGTACTAACCTGACTACCTCGACCTTTTCTCAGAAACACTGGGACGAGCCTCTATGCAAAAATGTTCATTTACAACTTTTAGATTCTTGTAGTACCGAAAAAGACCGGTCTCGCCTCCTGGCTGTTTCTGAGAAGGAGTCAAGACACTGGTTGAAGGTAATACCTTAAAAAAACTTAGGAACCTTAATTGACAATACCACGCTTTCTCTCATAGTATCCCTTTGTCTGGGAGCCAGGATTAACCTTCCTCACCGTTACCGCTGTGGTGATCTCGTCGATGTACTAGGTCACCACGGTTTATCCTGTTTACGTAGTGTGGGCCGCATGTCACGACATGCTGCCTTGAATGACGTCATTCGGCGGGCTCTTGTCGCCGCTGGCGTTCCTGCAGTCTTAGAGCCTGTAGGTATTGCGTGTAGCGACGGCAGGAGACCGGATGGTTTGACGCTCATTCCTTGGAAACTTGGAAGATCGCTGGTGTGGGATGCCACTTGTGTCGATATACTTGCTGTTTCCCATGTGCCGGCGACTTCCAGGTCAGCAGGTGCCGCGGCCAGCACTGCCGAGAATTTGAAGCGGCGTAAGTATGCGACTCTCTCTGAGAGTTTCATATTTACGCCCTTTGCAGTCGAAACTTTGGGTCCTTGGGGCCCCAAAGCCCATCGACTGGTTTCTGATATTTGTAAGAGACTGGTCGAGGCTTCGGGAGACCGCCGGGCTGGCAGCTTCTTCCGCCAACGAATCAGTTTGGCTATTCAAAGAGGCAATGCTGCCAGTCTGCTGGGTACCATAAGCAATGACAGCCTTCTAAGCGGCAACTTTGAGAAAGTTTATTATTTAAGATAACGTGTAGTTTTAAGTTAGTAAATATTAACATATGTATGTACTTTTTCGTTATTAATAAATAATTTGAGTCAGTTACTTTTATTTAAAATGGTTACCAAGGATACCAGCGATGATATTTATTATAATCCAACCAGCAACCAGAGGTTAGTTTAAAGAAGACAAAAAAAATATGAAAGAGTCGATTCATGAAAACGGTACAAACTATAGACTATACTATCATCATGTGTTAAGTGTTGTTTAAAAAAAGTCGGGACTTTTTGGCGGGAACGGAAGAAGTGAGGTTGTCATTTTATTTAGATTTTCTATTTTTTAAATTTTTAGTTTTAAAGTACAACAGTGATAGTTTATTGTGTTTTAAAGTTCTGTGTGAGTGAAAAGAATGGAAGAGATCTAAATAAACATGTGAAGCTGAAGATTTCGCGCTCTTCCAAGAAGTCCTTTTTTGACTTCAGTAAAGCCTACTATCACTTTACTGGAGGAGTGTTAGGGACAGTTAATGTTTCTTCAGAAGTTTCGTCATTAGGCTGATGGTCTTGTTACCAATGCCTTAAGAAATATAAATAAATAAAAATTAAAAAAAGTCGAAGTCATCGAGTAAGAATCGATTTTAATCAACTCGAGAAAGTTTCAAATTGATTCTAAAAAGTCAATTGTTTTCATGAAAAGATCGATTCTTGACTTAAGTCAAAGTTGACTTCTATCCCTATTAAATCCGTATAATAAGCTCCTTGGTCAGGAACAGCAAAAACATCAATGTGTGCATCAATGACTTTCCATAATCATTAAAGATAGTATGTTAGTCATTGAAAAACCAATAACAGGTACACTTATGATAAAATCTCAGGATAAAATAAAGCATCTAAAGTCTCCGTGTATACGTTTTATTTTAATTATCACCTCTATATTTGTAATTAAAACATTGCGACTAGGTTGTAAGTGAAACGTCATTACTGTTTGTTGCACCATGGAATGTGACCAAAATCCTAATGTACTTGTAAGTAGGTTTTAAATTGTTTCATTTTATTCGATAATTTTCCGTTGATTAATTTATATTTTTTTTTAGGATGAAATCAATGTGATATGTGGCCATCGGGTATGCCAAACACGTGATGCGAAATGGTTATGCTTTGAGGAAGCTTACCAGAAGTTCCATCGTCCTCATTTTTACGACATCGGCGGCACCTACATAGAAGACGTAGCCGATTACTGGTTCCTATGCAAAATTGAACGCATAGGAGATAATTTCCTCTTCCATGTCTTCATAAGTAACCATCAAGAAGGCTCATTTACTGTAGCCTTAAGTTGTGATAATGAAATATTAGTAGATAAGAAGAATGGGGCATTTCTATCATCAGTATTGAAAGAATATAAGTTTGACAATGTAAAAGAAAGAAATCAGATTTACATAACTACTTACCATTTTACTGAAATAGATATAGCTTTGCTTAAAGATAAGAAACTCTATATAGCAATTAATTTTCCGTGCACTCCAACTTACGGTAGTAAAGACAACCGTAATATCACAGACTATGTTAAAGCTAATCATGATTTTGGTGCTCTTCTAACTGATCCTATCGGATCAGATTTTACTATTGAGTCTGCTGACGGTGAGAAGTTTAATGTCCACAAGGTGCTGCTGGTTGCTCACAGTGAGGTCTTCAAAGCCATGTTGAAGGAGGAGACAGCTGAGAGCCAGAACAACTATGTCAAGCTAGTTGATGTTGGAAAGGAAGATCTCACTTGTATTCTGGAATTTATCTACACAGGAACCGTAAAAGATTTAGAAAACTGCAATTGCTTCAACCTGCTCATGTTAGCAGATAAATACGATCTCAAAGGCTTGCGGGCTTTGTCTCAATATGTTCTTTCGCAGCAGCTGAACACTGATAATGCCTTGGAAGTGTTAATGGTTGCTGATATGTATAACTCCAAGTATTTAAAGACAACAGCATTGAAATTCATTAAGAAAAACATTAGCATACTCCAGTCAGATACGTTTAAAGAAATCCGCAATGCTGATTTGCTCCGAGAACTGTGCACATTTTTGTTGCCTTACGAGTGATTTTGAATCATGTCTGATATAATATTATAAGCATGTTTATTTATCTGTGATTAATTGTTGAATTTAATAAGTACATATTTAAATATATGCAGTTACAAACTAATTATTAAAATACTGTTTATTAACCCTTTTAAATGAAAAAACTAATAAAGAAAACATAAAAATAAACTTTATTGAATTTAAAACATAACTCCTGTTAAATTAAGAGTAAATTAAATATTAGTTTAATAAATATTGTAGATAAAGTTACAGTGGTTGGTTATTAATCATATAGCTAGTCTCACGCTGCCTTATCCATCGCGTCTGCTCTGCTCGCAGCGCACTCGTTGGGTATTTAATCATTTTGGAATGTTACTTGAAGTCTTCGTCTCTGTGGCAAACAAATATTTTCTTCTATTAAAACTTTATTTAACGAATGTGACCATATACTGTTTTGAATTTTGACCTCACAGATTTATTTACATTAGTTATTTTTGTATAGACTGTTCACTCACGCTGTTTGCAGTTCAATGGAGAGATTTAAAACCTAGTACCTCTTTCCACTTGTAAGTTCTACTGATACACTGAATTGCTGAATTGCACTTTATCACTAATAGATATGGACTTTTTATAAATGTTCTCATTTTCATCTCGCTAGTCTTATTAGACTATGTGTGTGAACAGCCTACTATACAGCTACGATAGCGATCAACACGCAAAACTAGCCTAATGATTACTAGTTACAGCATTTAGCATCTTTAAATGACTTCAGAACTTATTTTTGTTATTTTCACTCTAACTGGTGTTTCTCAGTTTATATTAATTCATTTAGCGAAAGGAAAAATGTGGTTAACATGCAGGATAAGCAAGAAAAAAGGCCAATAGTTGTAATAATTATTATTTATTAATAATTGCTGAAACCGATACAGAAACGAAATAAAGAATAAAAATCTCACGAGGAAACAAACGCGCAAATGCAAAAAATTAAAACCTACACTTAAAAGATCATCTCGAATATAAAAATAAAAACTTATATGACCCTAGTATAATTTATATTAAGTCAACTACAATTACATAATATTCTAAGTCGAGCCTTACCTGAAGGTTTATGCCAAAAACTAAAATACTTATGAATAAAGACATCATATCGGTCATCATATCTATTCTAAACTGGATTTAATCTTACTGAATGATAGAATTTACTAACATTACGGCAACTGTCGTAAAGAAATGATGTGATCAACATCGAAACCATTGCTAATGTATTAATATTCTGATAAAAATGAAAGAATTCATTATAATCTTCCACACATGATCAAAAAATACTCCTTGAATTAATACCGATGAATACAATAGCATAGGAAAAATTATGACTATAACTTTTACCATTTACAACAAAATTATCACTAGTTTCAACTTTTCTCGCGTGTGGAAATGGATAACTTATTTTTTATAAATTACAAATACATCAGCAACAGTATGTAACAAATTTCTGCGTTGTCTCCTATTCTGTATTCGTCACCTCAAAACCCGGTTTCTTAAAGTTCATAATTTCTATGTCGTTTGATACAGAACCTCCTATATATTTTATACTCGACCAATGAAGTGTGGAATGTTACATCCGTTTCTTCTCATGGTACGTAGTAAATCAAGGCACCAATGCCAGACTGCCATATTCTAAACAGAAGCTTATTACAAGCGCAGTTAGATTTATTACAGAAGGAACACAAACACTTCATACTGCAAGGTGTGCTTAACAGTTTCAGATTCAGAGTTAAAATATCCAACCATGCAAATTACTCTCGCAATATGAAGTACATATATTTAGCTGACACAAAATAGGACAGTGACACAGATATGACAATATAAAAACCGATTTATTTTAAACACATTTCTTTCGAAAATGACACTGATTTGTATATTATAACTACACAATAAAGTGTCCCATTAGACAACCATGAAACCAGTTTTTTTACTTGTAACATATCAGAACTTGTCCGTCTCTTCTCGGAACTTGCACGTGTGGATTATTCACTGTCCACAGCGGTGTCAGCTATCGTGTTAACACTGTGGCAGTTCGGAGGTGTCTGTATCAAGGCGCGTGCGGCGCGGCGCTGCGCGGCCCTAGCGTTTACCGTTGTTGTACGAGAGGCTACGGAGGGGCGCTTTGAAGTTCGCCGCGGCCTGCTGCTGGATCTGGTATGCGAGCGGATGGATCTTGAAACCGTAAAGTCTGTCGGGAAATAAAATGCAGGATAAATTATAATAACAAACGCCAGATATAGGCCACAACCGAAACCCTAAGTTCAAATTAAGTGGGACAAAATTAAATTGAGTAGGTAGTATTCAAAAACATCTGTATTGACATAACCCCTGTAACAAGAATTTGTGTTAGATTTGAGATCTTCGGCTTTGAAAGAAAATATATGGGTTACTAGGTCAAAGTTTAGGAATCACACCTCTTGTTGATTAGTGAGTTTCACGTTTGGTTGTAGAATTAATCATAGCATTTTTAGACAATGCACAACATTTACGTACACAACAGTTGCGTACGCTCTATAACAGCCATTCCCAAAGTGGGCGATAACGCCCCCTTGTGGGCGCTGCAGGCCTAAAGGGGGGCGGTAAGAGACCCAGAAATAAAATGGGGGGCGTTGTGTAGAGGCCTGGGGACTGATTTGTAATTTCATTTAGCTAGGAGGCATCTTAGACAACGACTGCATGAGCTCTCGACTCAGTAGACAAAATAAGTTTGGGAACCAGTGCTCTATAATATAGTGCACAAGCGTTATGAGTGAGATAGCATGAGTGTCTGTTGTTGTCTACACTTTAATACTGCCTGCCCCATATTACGAAGTGTGGCAATAAAATCACAAAATGTAGATGCGTGGGTGCTGTTTTGTATTGGCGGCCGTCATCTCATCTATGCTAATATTATAGGTAAACTTTGTTTGTTTGTATGTAATGGATAACTACAAAACTACTCAACCGATTTCAAAAATTCTGTCGTCTATAGAAAGCTACATTGCCAGCGAGTAACATGAGCTGTATTTTATTTACAAAAAAATGTCTACCTTTGCGAAGCCGGGGTGGGTCTTATTTTTCCTTTGTTACAATTTTACTCTTTCCGTATTGCTACTAATATTCATATATTTTCAAAGCTATCGCCGTCTCATGAATGATCCAAAAAGGAAATTTCATGCGGATAATGTCGCGGGGCAACCGCTACAGACTAAAAATAATAAAGTCGACATAGGGGAACATCACTATTTCAAAAATTGCAAAAACTGGTTACCCTGGAAACGTCAAATCACTCTACCGAATTAAAAGTTGGACTATAGACAAGTGTTACTTTGAGGCAATGAATAAGGACAAAATATAAGAATCGCGACGCTTGGCGCTCTGTCTTATTTGACTACCTATTAAGGATGTATCCTTAATGTACACTGTATATTGTACTGTATAATTTATACATACTAGTATGTACAAATATTTCATACTAGTATGTATAAATATTTCATCTTATTGCAGGTTTGGTCGGTATTTTAGTTTAATAACTAATTTTTTTTAACCTATCCTAAGATTATAATATGCCAAGAAGCCTAGTAGGCTAGTACTAAGCACACTATCCAGAGGCTTCACTAACAAGTTTCATGCCTGTCAGACTTTTGCCTTAAAGTGAAGTGGGAGCAAGCGTACGATAAACATACTTGCAGGGCGCCTTTTGCGCTCGCCCCAACGCGACCGTTGACGCTGTAAAAGCTACTAAGGCTAATAGAAAAGGGGAAAGATAAGTAGTATTGAACCCTAGGAAATAATAATAATACATAAATGTTAAAATAAGTGAATAAGTAGGAAATGGAACTATAGAACAAAGATAAGAAGTAGAACTCTAGAAATGAAGTTTAACTAATAAGATAAATTTTTTGGCAAAGTATAATAGGACGAATGAATGGAAAGCAAGGATAAAAGTATGATCAAACGAAGGAAGAACGAAAAGAGCAAAAGTTAAAAAACGTCGCTGACATTTAAGTTGGGAGAAGCATTGACCTACAAGACTGGCAATGTAGAACTACAAATTTGTCACCTAAAGAGCAGTAAATTGGTTACAACTCATTTAGTCGATCACATGCAACTATGGGAACAGGTTGTCTGATTTGTGAGCTAAATATTTGAACACTTCATTTGAAACGCGTTTATTATTAAATTGTTTATTGATGTTATATAGTAATGTGATTTATTTCAAGTATGATAACTAACTTGTGATGTCTGATGTGTGCCAATGTGTGTGTGATGTGTTTTCGTTGGCAATTGCTTGTCTTGTAGGTCTATGAGGGGAAGCAGAATAAAAAAAAAACAGCAGAGAGTAGTCGGTTCGAGTCCGACACTACGTAGAGTCCGGCTGAGTGTCCGTGGAGATCTTTCTCTTCTCAGAAACAAAAAAAAACGACAAACCTAGGCACGAACTGTACCGTGGCCCGTTTGGGGCGGTACTCGGGGTGCACCATGAACACCATGTGGGGGAAGCCGGTGCCAAAGTAAGCGCCGTCCGTGTGATGGTGCCGCGACGATTTGGGCGTGTACACGTCCATGCACTTGGGGCAGTAGAGCTTCACCATCGCCTCGCCAGGCACATCAGACAGACCTGCTCGCAGTAATACACTGTTAGGCTCTGCAGATGGTTAGAGTTGAGTCGGACTGGATACTGTAGCGAAATTGTATTTTTATACTATCTACCTATACTAATATTACAAAGAGAAAAAATTTGATGGTTTGTTTGTAATGGATAAACTTAAAAATTACTTAACCGATTTCAAAAAAGCTACATTATCAGCGAGTAACATGGGCTGTATTTTATTTTCTAAGAAATTTCTAAGCCGGGGCGGATAGCTAGTTTAATATAAGCCTATTGCTAAATGATCTCGAAAAAATTATATTTCACTGTTTCTTATCGGTTTTTCTGTGTGCAAGTTTGCTTTTCGAAGGTAGATTTGACGTAAAAAACCCCTTGCGGTTGGGTTTACTTGAATAAATTTGACTTTGAACTTTCGGTTTCGGCGTATAATTGAAGTAACAAAACTGCCGAAACTATGAACGACACCGGAAGTAAATTCTTGAGTTTACGTGCTGACTTCAAGTCAGCCAACTGCCTCTGTACCATAATGCACTACAAAATATTTTTACAGCAACAAAAACAGTCACAATAAAAAATACTGTGGTCAGACCCACAGACAGCTCTAGATAACGCCTATGAGGGCACCCGCCCTATGCTTATGACTGCCCGTAGTTTAGTAATATATCATCTATACGATGACCACGACTATACCTCTCCACCTCTTAAATATTTTTTAATAATAATAATATCCTCAGACATTTCACACAGCGCCATCTAGTCCCAGTGTAAGCAGCACAGCGCTTGTGTTATGGGTACTAGACAACTAATATAATACTTATATACTTTTTTTTGTAAATAAATACATATTATACATAAATACCCAGACTCGGGGCGGGAATCGAACCCGCAACCCCCGTTTACTTACCGACGCGCTTAGCCGTTGCGCCACGGAGGTACTTTGTGGTCGGGGCCATACACATCCCCGGACACGGAAGGAACCATAATTTAAGTTCGCAGAGCTGGATATATATCCGGACGCGTACTCTAAAAATGACGGACCTACCCATCACTATGAATGTTTAATTTTCAAGTTAATAAGTATGTTACAAGTTACAATACTAAAAATTCTCAACGATCCCTTTGCTCTCATTCATTTCTAATAACGGTCAGTTAAAGGGGGTAGGATACTTCCACCGCCATTTCGATACGATGGGCCGCGAATAGAACGTTAATCTATAAAGGATATAAAGGATGGGTACATACAAATTATGCTCTAAAGTTATATATTACAATTTCATGAAACCCACTGTCAATTTTATAACATATTTTTAATTTTATTTTAAGTATTACAGTATTACATAACTAAAATTGCATTTTAATTCTACTGAGTCACCACTTCATAGCAACAGTTTTAGTATTTTAAATTATAAAACACAAATCCTAAAAAAAAAATATAATGAATGATGTATAATACTATAAGAAATACATAACCGGACATCAGAACTATATACATTACAACTAGCTGGAGTTTTAAATATTCATAGTAGTTGACGAGTACCAAAATTCCTTATTAACTATTGGCTGGAGGGTCCTATAATTTTCTTTTCAGGGAATATTAACCTTTATCTAAAGTTTACAAATATAGTATGAACGTTAAGCAAGTCGAGCTAGATCAACTTCTTTTTGCCTTACACAATGATCTGATTAAAATGGCGTATTGCCAGTCCTATTCTTATTTCAAACGCAGTCTTTTAATTTTGTTAAGAGTCTGCCTATGCAGATTTTGGTGTGTTTGGTGAGCTAGATCTCTATATCTAAGAAGACTGAGAGTTAGATATTTGGATATATACAACTTCAACTCTTTATCTTGAAATCCTTAAACGTGAAAACTTGATTGGAGGAAAAATATAGATACAAAAAAATCCAGAAAAAAACCCTGTTTTGCACAAAGATTCAGTTGCATCTGGGTACTTCTATAGAATTTTAAAATGATTTTTACTAAAATGTATAGGTAATTATAATATCTCAAATCTCTAAAACCAGTTTTTTAATTGGTAATGTAGTTTTCCTGCAAGCTATAGTTATGTGCAAAAACAAATGTTGAGATTTCTCCGCGCTAAAATATGAACAAATCGCAACTGCGACTTTATGGTTATCGCCATAGGGCGTGGCTGTAATGAGCACATTCGCTGCCTTGCTCTGGGCTGCATAGGCGGACTCTTAATATACTCATTCAAGAAAACATATATAATGTGTTTTCTTCAAATATACTCATAATAAGTATTGATAAATTTAATATAAATAGAATTAGATAATCGTGAGGCAATGAACTACAGAAACAGGAAGTTTATATACAGAAACAAAGAATACACGTAGGTGGAAAATTAGAAACGTATGACGAAATACACTCATAAAGCTTCGCCCAACCGTAATTATTAGCTAAAAACTGCGCAGTTTCGCGGCGTCTCTAAGATCATTTCGATAACACGAAACCATTTGTATCGTTAAAATTTATTAGTTTTGTTTCTATATAATTTTTACTAAAAATTTACCAAATAGGTACAATTTACAAAATTATTTTTGAAAATATCTTTTCTGTGAGCCTTATACATGAGATAAACGTAAGATAAATAATATAATAGAGACAAGTATCAATGATTAATCATTGATAACACCATACAGAGCATTACAAACATTTTCTACATACATACATATTTGACTGGCCCGTTGGCGCAGTGGCATAAATGCATCTGGTTTCCAAGCTAGGGTTCCAGGTTCGATCCCCGGTCAGGTAAATTTAGGAAACGAACTTTTCTAAATTGTCTTGGAGTCTGGGTGTTACTGGGAACTCCCCCAGAGTTCGTTGTGTGGTACATATAGTACAAGCTTACTGCTTAGTTTGGGGTCACACAATCTGTGCAAATTGTCTGGAGTATTATTATTATTATTTCTATTAGGTATATGTATAGGTCAGCTTTTCCAAAATTTTTTTTTGACCTACTTATAATTCATTTTAAATAGGGTCTGTTCTCTTTCATGATATAAAAATATAATTTAATAACGATAATATATTATTTATATATTTACCAAGTATTAATTAAGAATTAATTAAGAAAAATTGGACTAGGAATAACAAAACCGGCTAAGTGTGAATCCTGCTCGTGCACCGAGGGTTCCGTACCACCTAACAATGTATTTTATGACACATGTTTAATAACAAAATATAAAAATATATAAGTCAGATACAATACAAAAATACAAAAATAAACTTTGCAGTTAAAAGACATGTTCTCTCGTACTCTCTAACTGCAAATGTTAGTTTGTAATGGCAAAAAGTGTGATATAATTATAAATACGCAATTTTTGGATTTTTCCTTTTATTGTGCTGTGAGACCTTGCTTCTTCCCAAATTTCATGATTCTAGGTCACCAGAAAGTAACCTACTGGTTATTGTTTGAGTACATGAATGGCTGTATCTTTATATTGTGTTGACTCAAAACCTTGAATTTTTTACACTTGCAAGGGACCATAGAGCTCATTATTTCATATAAATTTCAACATGGTATCTCTGCCCGTTCTAGAAATAAAAGAGTTTTGACTGGTTGGACAGATTGACATATGGGCAATGAAGTGATAAGGTACCATTTTTTCCTTTTAGGTACTTACATAACCCTAAAAAGGAGAAATAGTAGGGTAGGAATTAAATAGGAGAAAAAAGTGGCTCACTTCACAGTTCTATAGACAATAAATCAAAGAAAATTATAACTAAATGACAGCATATTGTATTCCATATTATGCTTTCTAAAGTTAAATATTTATTTCTTCTAAGGTCTTCCATCTCCATTTTCGTTACTATATTTTTTGGATTGAAATACTGAAGACGAATTGAATAATTGCAATAGACTGGTAATCTAGAGACAGTAAAAGGAAGAGAAGACAATGATGGCGAGACAATTTTAATTTGAGATTAGGCTTACAGTATTTGTAATGAAGAGTAAAAGTAAGGAGTATTCCGTTAGTGTAGTCTACACTAACGGAACTACTACAGTGCTACACTAAAAAAAACAAAATAGGAAGTTGCCAAGAATAAGAAATAGTGGAAGCTGTTAAAAAAGGCCTTTGCCTTTTCTTTTCACTGGACTGAGAGGCATTTTTTAACTACTGAAAGATTTTGCAATGAGCCAGTGTCGGATAGGTTAACTTCTTTAAATTTAAATTATAAGTAGAAGTGGACTGATTTTTTTTGCTCACAAGTGTACATGGAAAGTGCAAAGTAGTACTTTGTGTGAAAGTACCCAGATTGTGAAACACTGCTAATGATTACATATTCTACATCACACTACGACTCACCTAATGGAAGCATTGGTTGGGACTCACAATACACACGAGGACAGTGTCCAAAGTCCCCAGCTTGTAATTTTTCTAACATTTGTCCAATTCCCCTGGAACAATAACATTAATATTAAAATATATGTACATGTACATATAATTGTCACTCATATGAAAGTGAGGGACACTCACTATTTTATATTGATTTTTATTTTATTTTAAATTCAAAATTTGATATTATGCTGATCATGTATTGTAATAATTCGTTATAGTAGATTGGTTGTATTTGTAGTATCGATAGAAAAGAGTGTAGAATGTGGTACAGATGCCCTGTTTTGTATTAATATTGTACTGTTAGTCTGATCAAAAACTAGCAATGGCAGTGCGACTCATGGCTTATTAATGAACATATGGAAAGGTACAGACTGTAACTACATAGCACCTCTAATAGTGTTTTTTTTTTCGAATTTACAATAATTCTTGTTTATACAAGTATGTTGCCCATTATTAGCCATCCCTTCTAACAGATTAGTACAAATACAGTTGATGAACTTATAAGGTCAGTACGCAAAATACACTAATCAAAAGTGTCTAGGGATCAAGTACGTTTTAGAGTATCGCCGCAATTGAGGATAATTATTTTAACTTTTTTGGATCGTTATTGATTCTTTTTAGTGATTTTTACTATTTGAATAAAGATTTTTTTTTTAATTTTGATTAAAAATAGAAACTAAAATGTCAATCAGGATTCCTATAAAAGTGTGTAAGCGTTTTTACAAAACCATTACAATTTCTGCATCGGAACTGAAAAAAATTGCATCGATATGGAGCGACGACATCATTTGACACGAGAAGAGATCATGAGAGCCGTCGGAATGTTGCAAGCTGGTTCCAGGCAACGTACTGTGGATGTCGCTCTTGGCACTACACAGAGCGTCATAAGCCGTATCTGGACACGCTATCGTATCACGGGCAGCGTGGCCGAGCGACATAGAGGACGATCTCGCATCACCACTGGCAGACAGGACCGGTACAACCAAAATATTGCTCGACGGAATCGTACTATGACCGCCATGATGTTGGCTAGGAGGCTCCACTTTAGGCTTGCTGATAAGCGACCAAACCATCCGAAATCGTTTACGTGAAGTGAGTCTGCGTTCCGGAAGGCCGCTGAGAGTTCTGCCTATAGTACCCTGCAATCGTAGGGCCCGTTTACAATGGACTCGCGAACACAGAAATTGGGAGGAAGAAGACTAGCGTTTGCTTTTCCGATGAATCTTGTTTCGGTATGAGGCCGGATACAAGACGTACTCGAGTTTGGAGGACCTCTGGACATCTAGAACGTTTGAAATTTTGTCAGGAAGTTCATTCATATGGAGGGGGAACAATAACGGTTTGGGCCGGTATTTGGATTGGTGGAAGAACCGATCTCATTTGGATCAGGAGCAACCTCAATGCTCAGATTTATGCGGAGGATTGTTTCAGACGTGATCATACCTCTGCGAGGCTGGTTGGATGATTCGTTTCGACTAATGCACGACAATGCACATCCACACACGGCTAGTCAATCGCCAGACCTCAACCCAATTGAGCACGCATGGGATATGCTTCAAAGAAGAGCTCTGCCGAGTATGGATGGCGTGCATACCCCACAACAACTTTTTGACTTGTTAGAAAGAATGTGGGCGGCCATTGCTCAAAGTGATTTTGATGAACTGATTTTAAGCATACCAAATCGCTGTGATTGTGTAATTCGTGTCAATGGTGGAAACAGATTATTAATTTTTTTATCTTTACAATAAAAATTTTAAAAATCCTCATTTTTGCCTTTTTTTTGCCATTTAATTGACACCATTAACTTAGGTTAATTTCCCACAATTTGCAAAAATTGTAATTTTTCTTAATTTTTACAAAATATAGGGATAGGTTGTTAACTTAAACATAGGAATTAAAGTCAGAAGCCAGTCTGGAAGACTAGATTTGATAAATATTAATTGAATATTTTTTTATAGTTAAAAATGTACTTGATTTGATGTGTGTAGTTGATCAACTCATAAAGGTCAATGCTCATTTACTACCAAGCGACCAGCACTGTAGTAGACCCATACTGACCTTCGTTGTTATTATTTTGTGTCTGCTTGGTACAGACTTACTAGTCTATTGATGTCCTTAATAAATATTAGTTTCATTGACACTATTAGTTGCATTTAATGTGCACAATAAGCATGTAAAAAAGTCAGAAAAAATTTATGTACATGCATAGTTAAACCTTCAGTTTAACAGATGCCTCAACAGTAATAGTCAAGTCAATTTTGTTGAAATTCATAGATATAATCAAATAAAATACCTTGCTATTTTATTTCAATACTAAACTACTTTCTCACCTATTAGTTAATATATAGCGAGCATGAATCAGGCCATATAATATTTCAGAAGCTTGCTCCACTAGGTCAGACTGATTTGGATTATCATCTAGGTCATCATCTAGAAAACAACATTAAATATATTAAACAATAAATTATTAAACAAGTGAAAAAATTTAATTTAAAACATTTGTTAGTAAAAACATATTAAAGCTGACAGAAACGCCAAAATGACTCGCATACCTAGGTGAAAGTGTGTGAGGAGAATTATGACATTTGAGGAGTTGAAAGAAGTATGAAGGGACCGCAATGCTTAGCGCTCCCGTCACCACTACCCTATTAGGGATACATTCTGAAGATATATGTTCTGTAGCCAAAATAGCTAAAATAGAACCCTTTGTTATATTGGTCTGTCTGTATGTCACAGCTTTAATTATTTAATAAATCTTTACCCCCACTGACATGATATTTGTTATAAAGACATAAAATTGTAATCTAAATCGAAAAATTAAAAACGAAAAACTTCTTTTTGCCAATAATTGCTACGTAACTCTAAATTAATGTAAGTTACACTTGGTTGCATACATTATTACTTATATTTTTGTCAGCAAAATTTGACAAAAACCACCAAATTTTGTTCTATTTAAAATCTGTGAAGAATGGTTTCAAAAATAAAGTTGTTTTTTTTAAAAACAATCTTATTTTATGTTATATAGATAATGTACACCATATTTGTAGCAGTAGACCTGGAACAACTAGGAATAAATAAGTAAAAGTGTTATCCATTAATTTTCAGATACCTTAAACATTGCTGACAAGTAATTGCTGTTATTTATTTTACAATACAAAGCTTACAATTCTCTTTTCTTATATATTCTTGGAGTATTTCATATTTAATTATATCATGTGAAAAATTTAAAACTACCTACCTCCGAACAAACAAAAATATTTGGTATTGTACTAAATTGTTAACTTTGAAGGGCCTACACTACATCTAACTCCATAATGTTGACAGAAAATTGCAGATAATTTCACATTCAAGTGTATAACGGCCATTAATAATTTTTTTATGGACTCGCGTAACTCTCGTAAACTCACCAGGTTCTAAGTCTAGGATCATATCCAGTGCTTGTCTATAATGTGGTACTTGCTCATTAAGTCCCGTTAGGTTGAATTTATCATTTATATAATCTTCATCCACCTAAAAAACAAAAGCTGGATCAATATCGTACATAATTCCACTTATAATCGTAAAATTGATTTTGTTCACCTCGCAGAAAAACTCATTGCCGCGCAACCCGCAAAACCATGAAATCCAAGAAACCTCCTCCGAGCTGCTCATTTTCCTAAAATATAACGTTCTTATAAGCTGAAATTCCACCACATTCAAGTTTAAAGTTTTAAAGCTAAAATCTACACAGCACACGACACCATTCAACAAAAGGAACACATTCAAGTTATTTTCACCTGTTTTTTGGAAATTAAACAGTATTTTCACAATAATTTTGACGTAGATTAACGTTAAGACAATTTATATATTTGAATTTATTCGAAATAAACCATATAAAATACAATTTTTCACTCAGGAACCTCACCTTTTGGTGCCTTGATTAGCCACGCTTGACGGTACTCCGAAGAGAGAAGGAGAAGGAAAATTCTATTCACTCGCCAATAACACTATTTTGTCTATGGTTGAGTGAATAAACGAAATTCATTCATTCAATTCACAGATGTTCATTCAATCACGTTTCTTTATACGAAGAACGTAACTGTCATTTTTCTAATAACCAATCATATTTTACATACATATATTCACGCTATATCCCCAACGGGGTAGTCAGAGAGGACGGAGCGCCAAGCGTCGCGGTTCTTACATACTTTTTTCGCTTCCTCAAATCTCATTATTCTCCTTACACATTTTCGCCTAGGTATGCAAGTGCTTTTGACATTTCCGACCGTCATTGCAGTATTGTCCGAATCTAGATAGCCGGCGTTTGATAAACAAATTTATCCGCCAAGTTCTGTAGCTGCTGAAAATACTCACGCATTTCTATAATGATTCTATCTAACGACGAAAACAGTTTCAGTCTCAATTCATTTTCACAAGACAGATTGGCATCTCTGGTTCCGTCATCAAATATGTTCCCTCTTGTTATGCGCCTCTGAGGTTCCATGGAAATGCCAAGTTCTTCACACATATTTTTTGCATAACTTACAGTGCCATCTGTCCATTCCTTTCATTTCTCTACCAGTACCATCTGCAAAACTTTTACTTTCTGAGTGCAGTCTTATGTCAAGTCCCTTTTTTGTAAAAACTTTTGTGCGTCATTCACTTCATGTAGCACCGGTTGCCAGAGGCCCAAGAAACAAAAAAAAGGAAAATGACTGCATCGTAACTAGTAAAGTAGCATCTGTTCTTGTGTTTAAGCTTTCGCCTGTCTCTGTCAGTTTTTCCAAAGTGACGAGAATGTCTCTGTAATGATGCCCTGTCATCTTTACGGCATCGCCTCTTGCACTCCACCGCATGTCTTGACCCCTTTTTAAGCTTTTGCCTGTAGCTGCTATCAGAAATTCCCAACGATGTGTGGACTTGGAAAAAATTGAATAACGTTTTAATGTGCCGAAAAAAGTTAGTGAACTCGCCTCAACTGAGGCAGCATGTAAAGAAACCAGGTTTAACAAATAATTTGAGCAAGGTACGAATTCAACTTTGGGATTTATTTCTTTAATTTCTTGCTGAACTCCTGAATGCCTTCCAGACATAACAGCAGCATTATCATATGCTTGATCTCTACAGTTGCTTATATCGAGGCCATCAGCTTCAAGCTTGCTAAAAATCACCTTTGAAATTCCTTCAGCAGTTTTATCTTTTGTTTCAATGAAATCTATAAAAGGTTCCACTACTCTGGCTTGTTTGATCTTTATGAGAAATGTCTGGAGTGCTGTCGAATATAATCGAATAATACTGAGCCTTTTTTATTTGTCCGATGATATGTTGGAGAACTTTATTTCCCAAAATTGCAATAAATTCGTTTTAGATTTTTGGTGACATATACGTGATTGAAATTTTACCACACATTTCAGATCTTAGTACTTTTACCAGCGAGCTGAGCGAGCGAAGTGAGCGAGCCGCAATAGCGAAGCGCTAGATCCGCATGGGCCTTCGCTTCCATCTTCACTCTTCCCTCTCTTTTTACACTTCACGTCAGGGATTCCCAAGGTGGTCCATATCGACCCCTTGGGGTCGAAATTAGTTTCCCAGGGGTCGGTCAACGTGTACCAACTTTTTATAAGAATGACTAATATTTTAGTAGGAAGTATAATTGTTATACTTTTAAAAAACTCAACAAGTCGATAAGCGGGCACAAGTTCGTACAAGATGAAAAACTCGGCAAGTCAATAAGCGTGGACAAATTCGTGCAAGATAATGAGTTCGAGCGTACAAGTCTTTCAGGCACGTTTTGACCATACATTTCTGCAGTTTATGAAAAAGTAACAGGGTAAGTACCAAAAAACGTTTTAAAATTTTTCTAAGTACTTTATGAAATTACTTTAGAAAAGTTGTTACCTAAAATTATAAATGTTTAGTTTTCTTTATTTTCGTTTTTTACGCTGATTGATATCTAATACACTTTTTTTATACTACAGTGACTATATCCATCCAAGTGACTATATCAATGAGTAAGTTCGTGAGCATACCTAAAAAACATCCAGTACCTAGGTGTGATAAAAATAAGCTTGTGCGCAAATTTAACAGTTTTATTATTGTTTTTTTTTAAGTAGTTTCTTAAACATATATATTTTTTAATTTGCAAGTTTACTGCGAGTTTTATGATGGCATGGATGGATGGATGGATTTATGAAACTCTGCCTCGCGTCATTTTGTTTTTATAACTAAGGCATTTCATATGTACGAACCTATCTAGCGCACGAGGCATGGGATGCGTGGGCAGCTTATTTGACAAGTTCGTGCAAGTAAAACGCACAAAAATGGTTTTTGAAAAACAATGCAACTAACACATTACAAGGGAACTGTGCCTTAGAATTAGTAAGATCATCAATCGTAGTTTGTTTTCCTTTGTTTATGGCATGGCGCACAGATTAGATAGCCTATGGGCTGCCAAGGTGAGACAGGTTGCGTCTATACTCTAGGTTGCGTCTCTTTGTTTTGAAACTTTCGCGATCTCTGTTTGCAGTGTCACAACTGGTCACAACCCTACTGCAGTGTTGCCGACTTAGTGGATTTTCCACTAAATCTGGTGGTTTGAACCCCCTTTTAGTGGGGGAAATATTGCGTTAAGTGGCTGGTGATTTTTCTGGTGGTTTAGTGGAATATAATTTTTCCTATTTTTTTTTTATTTAGTACATAATCACGCCAGTATAAAGTTTGGACGTTGCAGTTCATAATATTTCTAATTTATTTTAGGGGTATTTACTTTACTATGTGAGCAACACTAAATCTCTGTTGTCAAGTAACACGGGGATTTCCCTTAAAATATGTTGTCTATAGCAGTTTTCTGTCAGGTGAAGCGGGGATTTCCAGCAAAATATTTTTTATATTCTAAACTTTCTTCTTTCTCAAATTGGTCTTATTCACTGTCTGAAGTTTGTTCGCGAGGGATAGGTCACTTAATGAAAAATATGCCGAAACCTCAGTATTCTCAAAAGTTTCGGGATTCTTGGCTGCAAGACCCTGCTTTAAAAGATTGGCTTCAGATGATTGAAAGTACTACTGGCCAAGTAGCGAAGTGCAAATTTTGTGGTACCACTTTAAGGAGCCATTATGGAGACTTAAAATCACATGGAATGTCGAAGAAACATCAACAAAATGCAAAGGTAAGCTAACACGACTATTTTATTACGGTAAAGCATGGTCAATAATGTGTCCATGTGGTACCGCATTTAGCATTACCTCATATTATCTTCCTGAGGGTGTCGTAATACGTGTCTGAGGGATGTGAAAATGGCAGCAGTGCTTCCCGTGAATGCAACATTTTGCATTGTAGTGTTCATAAATCCGCCTCGCCTACCAAGTTTGATGAGTGTTAGCATAGTAGACAGAGTGCATTTATTTTTTACACGACTGCCCAAAAAAAGGAGTGTAATTTGTTTAGAGTTTAAAAAAAATTAGGGTATCGTTGGAATCCTTACATTCTTATCCCGAGTGACATAGGCTATATTTTTTTTTGGAGATAGCTGTCGTGTTTTTTTTTTAAATTTATTTTTTAAACTTATTACATTATTGTAAATTGTTGCAGATTATCACTGAGCAACCCAAATTACCATTTAAACCAGAACCCATTGGAAGTCAAAAAAAGGAAGAGGCCAGGCTTGCTTTGTTTACAGCCATGCATACGAGTATACGAGTAGTTGACCATTTAGGTGAGGTAATCAATCATAGCCATCAAAGGGAAATAGATAAAGTACAACTACACCGAACGAAGTGCACCGCGGTCATAAAAAATGTATTAGCATCACATTTCATTGAGGTATTAAAACAAGATATTAAGGATCAATCATACAGTTTATTGATTGATGAATCAACAGATATTGCTGTTCAGAAATATTTGGGTTTGGTTATAATTTATTATAGTAAAGCACACCAAAAAATAGTATCTACATATTTAGACCTTGCAGAGCTGCATGAATGCAACGCTGAGGGTATTGTCTCCGCTATAAAAAAGACACTTAAACGATTCGATTTGAAACTAGAGAACTTTATGGGCATTGGTACAGACAACGCTTCCGTAATGGTTGGAGTAAATAATGGAGTTTTTGCGCAGTTGAAAGCAGAGGTACCACATTTGATTCTAGTGCGTTGTTTATGTCATTCCTTGCAACTGGCTGTTTCTGCTGCTGCAAAGCAATTTTTGCCGAGGAATTTAGAATTTTTAATTAGGGAGACCTATGATTGGTTTGCTCGCTCTTCTTCTAGACAAAGTGTTTATAAGGAGCTATACAAAGCAATGAATGATGGCCATAAACCACTTAAAATCGTTCAAGCATGTCAGACACGATGGTTGTCAATAGAATCAGCAGTCTCGAGAATATATACGCAATGGCTAGAGCTAAAAACTCATTTTTCTATAGCCAAGATCCACGAAAGGTGTCACACAGCAGAATTATTGCACTCTATGTATGCGAACGAGATGAATTACGCATATATTTCATTTTTATATCCAATATTAATTGAGATAAACAGAGTCAACAAAATGTTTGAGTCAAAAGATACAGACCATACCAAATTGTGCGATGAGTTGATCAACCTGATAGATATGCTTGTCAGCAAAGTCACGTTACCTATAAATAAAGTTAATATTTTCACTCAAAATATTCGTGATTTTTTGGATCAAAGATGTTATTTGGGATTCCGATTTGAAAAACAAATACAAGAGATGAGAGAAAAAGGATTACCAGCAGCAGAGGAAGTATCAATACGGAATCGGTGTATACAGTTTATAGTTAGTCTGATTGAAGAAATTAAAAACAGGCTGCCGGAAAATGTCTGATGAAAAAGATTTCTCGAGTAAGTGTTCAACAAGCACTAAATCACAACAAAGAAGATCTAATCGACATAATGTCTCAATTAAATAAAAAAACAGACTTCATTGCAAAAGTTGATGATCAGTGGCGACAAATACATTTAATGAAATGGAGTGAAACCAAAGACAAAAAAGTTTTGGATCGAAGTGTTGCATTTTAAAGACGCTCAAGGAGAAGCTAGATTTCAAGATTTAGCGAATTTTGCAATTTCTCTTTTAATATTACCACACTCCAATGCCGACGTCGAAAGATTGTTTAGCAGCATGAACATTATAAAAAATAAACAGAGGAATCGTATGAAGTTGAATCTTTTATGTGCCATATTAAGAGTACGCTGCGGTATGAGGGTGATAGGTAAATGCTGCAATGACTATGAAATTCCAATACACGTTATAAAAAAAATTGGCACCAATGAATCATATCGTTCCTTGGAAATTGATGATGATGGTGGCGGTGAAATAGACACATCTGATGACGATTTGTAATAATTTTAATATGTTTCATTTTCGTAATAAACGTTTTTCATATATCCCTGCTTATTTTTCTTTCATATTAACAATAAAAAAGATTTAGTGACAAATTTAGTGGCTTTTTAACTTTGGTTGTTTTTGGTTAGTGGTTTTCTGGTGGTTTTAGAAGTCGAATCTGGTGGACAGCTCGTTCACCTGTTGGCAACACTGCCCTACTGTTATAACAGTTGATTTGCTGTTTTCACATTGATGTCACTTTTTTCTGTTTCATTCCTAATTTTTACTGTTTTTCAATTATTAAATTACGCAACAGAATATCGACTACAACTATTAAAGGGGAGCATTACACACTAAATCCGAAATAACCGATTGCTACTCATTTGAAACCACAGAAAGGCACATAAAGAAATTTACCAAAAATATGTATGATTTTAAAACGGAAAATGAGAGAAAATACTGAAGATGAGGTAATTCAGGATGAAAGTGGAAAATAATTTTACTTTGATTTTTGTTTTTTATTATGTTGTAATCAATATTATAATATAACAATGTATGTGTTCTAGTAACTAATAAAACTAGGTAATTGTTTTAATTATATGAGGAAAGTATAAAATCTGCCTTTTTTCACTTTACCAGTAGGTAAAGTGAAAAAAGTACTGATTACGAAAATGACATTCATTTACAAATACAAGGTGGCAAATATTACTTTTTTGGATAAATGGATATGGATGCCATATTCTAGGTTTCTCGTGGTGATGATTTCGAAAATTATGTTTATTTTCAAATCCAAGATGGCGAATATTATTGTCTTGGATAAATTACATGGGTATCATATTATAGGTTTCTCGTGGTGCTGATTACGAAAATGACATTCATTTTCAAATCCAAGATGGCGAATATTACTTTTATGGATAAATCGATATGGCGGTCAAATTCTAGGTATCTGGGTACGGATTACAAAAATTACGTTCATTTTTGAATCCAAGATTGCAAATATTACTTTTTTGGATAAATCGACATGGGTGTTATATTCTGGTTTTCTCGGGGTGCAGATTACGAAAATGACATTCATTTTCAAATCTAAGATGGCAAATATTACTTTCTTGAATAAATCAATATGGTTGTCATATAGTAGGTAATGTAACACTACATATAGTACGGAAACCAAATTGAATAGAGTCGTCAAATAACGATTTCCGTGGGATCGAGCAGTATTATACCGACACCTGGTATCCTCGTATTCAGTAGTATTTCCTGAGTAAGAAAAACGGTGTTGTTACTTTCTCAGTTGGTGGAGGTGGAGGGCGAGCTATAACGCCACAAAGATGGCGATTCTTTGTTTAAATTTTGTCAAATAACTCAATAACTACTCAACCTATTTGGACAAATGTGGTATCATATGAAAGATATTGAAATGCCTAACAAAAAATGTTTTCCAATCATAAGTATAGGTTTAATATTTAAAAAGTTATTTGAAAGAAAAACAAAAATAGAAGTGTTAATTTTTTATAGTTGAAATAACGCGGTAAAAATGCCAATTATAATAAAAATGGTTCAAATAAAAAAATCTTGTTTCGTTTTTCATCATTACTGTACACTGAATTTTTATTATCGGATAATAAATAATTTTAAACGAACGCGGTGCAATGCGCGGGTGCGGAGGCTCGTTCGCTAGACACGATCGACCGAGTCAGAGCCGAGCCAACTAACTCGTGACAGTTTCTTACAAATTGAGTTCATAAACTTTTAAACTTTCGCGTTGTATTAAAATATCTTTACCCTGTATCCCTCTGTAACTGGGTAGTCAGATATATAGCGGAGAGCCAAGCTACGCGGTCCTTGCATACTTTTTTAGCCTCGTAAAATATCATAATTTCCTCACACATTTTCGCCTAGGTATCCGAATGCTTTTGACATTTCCGCCAACTAACACTGGCTATTTGATCTTCATAAGTCAGCTTTGGTTTTCCTTGTCTTCTGCTACCACTCACTTTCGCTCTGTAGATTTTCTTCGTCAGTCTTTCATCACTCATTCTATCTGTGTCCGAAACATTTAAGTAATCCTTGTCTGTCGTGCAACCCTGTCATGTTGCGTATCTCATCATTGCTTATTTTGTCCAAAAGTGTGACACCGCACATATGTATTTCTAAGAGATCGCATTTCTACTGCATTTATCTTATTTTTATCTGACTTCGGGCATATCCAGGCCTTACTATCGTACAATAAAGTTGGCACCAACACCGCATTGTGGGTGTCAATTTTGGCCGAGTTAGATAATATATTCACAGTGCCTATTAATGCAGTCAAAGCATAGTTAATAGCCAGCTATTACCCGTCTCTCCACATACAATATTTCATTCTCTTGTTCTGGACATTTTCCATTTACACATATTTCAGACTTCGGCTTCATCTTCTCTTTCAAACACCAGAACCTTAGTTTTGTTTACATTCATATTCAGTTCTTTCACTTCACATTTTTCTTTCGTGCATGTGACTAGTGTCTGCAACTCTATTTCTGATGTTACTATAAGCACAGTATCGTCAGCATAATTATAAATGACAGTTAACCACTGTGCCATCACATATCATATCACTCATACTATCTTTGCATGTATGGAGGCAAAGATCTGAATACACTACGAATAGCCAGGTAGGCATTACGCAGTTCATCTGAAATATGTTCCTTGTCAGTACCTCGTGGCAAGCTCCTATTCCAGATATTTAGCTCACACAAATCGTAAGCTCTGTTCTTTAATGACGTTACAAGTATATAGCTTATCACGATATGTGCTTTTATGTTCTATCGTAAGTTAAATTGAACTTCGTAACTCAGCTTTGATTTTTCTTGTCCTCTGCTACCACTCACTTTCGCTCTGTAGATTTTCTTAAAGAAGAGCCGATCTGACCGATTTTAGAAATGAATTTTTTCATCACCTACCTTAAAATATTTTCAATTATTGTGCAGATAATATGAACATTCAGTGCAAATTCAAATTAAAGATTGAAAGTATAGTACAATTCTCAATATAGTTGGAAGTAAAATAAAAGAATTAATAATTAATAACAACAGTATACATTTTCAAAATATTAAAAACAAAACCTGCAAAAAAAATTAATATACCAAGTACAATAAAAATACTTCGATTATAACATTTAAAGCACATTCAGGTCATGTAAAACTCCATTTAATTGTGAATTTAATTTTTTGGCCCATGTGTATGTATATATTGAAATAGCTTTTTTGCTAAATTAACATCTGCTAAGTTATTCCAACCCTCTGTTTCCATTACTGCAGGATTATACTTAATAAATTTAAACACATTGTCCTGAAGTTGAGTTAGCTTGTACTTCTCTGAGAGAAGAGCAACTTCGACAGCATTTTTAATGTTTATTTGTTCTCCTATTGCATACTGAGTCAGCAAGAACAGGTTTTTTAGCTGAAATTTGTCAGCAATTTCAAGTAACTTTAAACAGTCTTGGTTCAACAAATCCTTGATTGTGCCAGTGTAAATAAATTGCAATAGCAAATTCATATCATGATTGCTGATGTCAATGGTTAGCGACGGTTGATCAATGCTCTTAATCATATTCCTAAGTACTGGACTGTGGGCTGCCAGAATGATTTTGTGCACTGAAAAATATTTACATGCTGCTGATTGAAGAACAAAGTCAGTCTTCTCTCCTTTAGACAATAAATCACCAAAATCATGCTCTAGTTTAATTCGTCTTATTACTTCTCTATCAACACTGTGGGTTAATTTTAATTCAATTTTTACTGGTATAATAAGTGTATTATTCTCTAATGCTTTCGCATCTTTGTCTGAGAAACAGAAAGTTTTTATATAGAAATGTTCATCTGGTTGAGTACTTTTGAATGAGTATTGAATTAAAGTTTCAAGTAAACTCGATCGTCCTGTTAAATCATCAGGTATCTTTGTCTTAATTATAGTATTAGAGTTACTAACACTGACAGAGAAACTGCCAGTTTTTCGGTAGCATACAAATAAATTTAACAGATGATTGTTTCCAGGGCATGTTGAGGTTGTATAATAGAACCAGAGGTCTGGCTCACTATCAGTACCGGTGTAAGATCCTCCAATGTCAAATTCAGAGTTATATTTTAGTTTGTATGATGAGTCATAAATACAAAGTTTTCTCGCTTTATTTGACTGGCATCTGTGTAAAGGTGATATTACATCATCTCGAGCCTGTAAACATAAATAAAAATAAAACATATGCAATGTCTGCAAACTTTTAAATAAAGAAATATTAAATCATTTTACATAAAAAACAGTAGGTACCTACTTACCTCTAATGGTATAACATCCATTGCAGACTCAGTATACTGCTGTTCATCTTTATGAAATGTATTCATCTCTTCTACAGAAAGCAAAACGATGAAAACCTACAATATGAAAAAATAATTATGTACCTACATAAAATCTCTAACAAATTATCGGTCATCACTTGTGATCACTTGTCATATGGAAAATAGATGATTCACACTTCGTGTTCGAAGTAACATTGCGTCATATTTACCCCGCTGATTTTATTAATAATAGAAGAATTTTTAATTTGCTACTGTTCCATTAAGTAACAAAAGAAATATGATTTTAACTTTCAATTGTTATAAAAAAAAGGACAAAAAAGGTACAAAAATATCAACTATCAAAATCTAGAACAGATTATTTGTAGCAATAGCAAGCTACAGATGCGACAGCACAGATATCTAGTCACTTTGCCGTAAGTGTTATGTATTTCGTTTTGGCGCTACTATCGCCTAATTTTTTGACAACCGTACTGTACGTACCGACTTAAGTACGTACCAAATTTTTATACAAGGTGTTACACGAGTTCGGGTAATGCTTAAAGCGCGATAGAATGTTACAAACACTGAAACGAAAAGTGCGATTATTTTTGTTTTAACTGTTAGGATTTCTGAAATAATTACTATCGAAGTTTTACAAAACAATCGACATAATTTCTTAAGAATCCCATCCCTAGTGATCAGCTATTCGTCAAGTTCAAGGTCATCAACCTCAAAATCATAGATTATATTTTTTTCAGACTGGGGACATTTGTAAATACTTTCTGACTAAGCTTCCGTGTGCAATTTGTATTGAACAAACTATTTTGACTTTTTTAGTGTCTGTATGTGATGTTATGTCTGTGTCTTTTGCGTTGCAAGGTTCATAAACGAACACCTAACACTAAAAGATGTAATTAAAGTTTTTTCGGCAAATTATCTTAATTACATTTAGAAAATGAAAATTAAAGTACGGATTGTTACGCTTCGGCTTTTAACGATACCGCACTTATTCCATAGGAATGCGTATTATCTAGCTGTTTCACACAGATCCATCTCCTGTAGTTTAATCTTTGTAAATACCAGGCAATTAGAATTTGGCGCTATTTTTTCAAAGCTTTTTATTTTTTCTACATGATTCCGTATAATAATTAAAATATGACACAACGGTTTGCTTGATATGGAACTTCGTTCACTAGACCAGAAGATGTTTACCAGGAACGACCTTCACAGTTTACTAAGAACAAAATAAACAATGCAAATAAGTAATTGAACTCTCTTTGCTCAGCAACATTAATTAGGCATCCAAGTTACATTGCAGGATACTTTGTGACATTTTTAAATTTCACTTTCATATCAATCAAACGCATCAATATCGAATTTCGGAAGACAATAGTTTTCATTTCATTTCGGTTAAAATATTTATCGTATCTTATTAGCTTACGATAGAAATACCGTTGTTGTAGTTGTTTTCTTGAGTGTGAGTAGAGTAGTGAATACCTACCAAACGCAGCAACGCAGCCATTTTTCGACAGGCGAGGTTTTGCGTAAAAGACAAAGGACGACACTTTGAACCTCTCCTCTAATTTTGAATTACTTAGAAATGTACCTACCGTTTTTGGTGTAGGTGGTTTATCTGTTTATGTAGTGACTTAAAACTTTCCTTCATTGATTTTCGAAAGTAATCAATAATACAAAGCAATTATCTTCTTTTTTACATATCCCTTACTTTACTGTTTTAAAATTAATAAATTCATTTCGCATTAAAATTATTTTGAAAACGTATTTGGCTTCCTAAATTAATTTTAAGGGTTCCGTACTTTTGCATGATTTTTGATAAGTATTGTTCATTTAGTTTCGAATCGTAATTACCCGGATAATCACATTTTCAAAATAGTACTACAAAGTAATGTTGATTTTATACATTATTTATTTCTAATATTTACTTATGATTTCTTCTCGTTACTTTTATTTACAATTAAAAAGACGTACAATTTTTTCTTTAATAGATGACTGTTTATTCATGGCTATTATTTATTTCTAATATTTACTTATGATTTGTTCTCGTCGCTTTTATTTACATCTAGCGACCCGCCCCGGCTTTGCACGGGTAGAATTAAAAAAAAAAATACAGCCCATGTTACTCGCTGATAATGTAGCCTTCTAAGGTGAAAGAATTTTTGAAATCGGTTCAGTAGTTTTTGAGTTTATCCATTAACATACAAATAAACAAAGTTAACCTCTTTATAATATTAGTGTACATTAAAAAGACGTACAATGGTTGCTTTCAAATAAAAAAAAAATGAAGCACTCTATACGAAATATGAGTTTGAATCTTTGAAGATTCTGTTTTTTTTAAAATATTGTATCGAGTTTTTTAGTATTCGAGTTTTTTAGGTATTGTATCGTATTCAAAAAATCAGTTTCTTAACTCTAAAACGGCAAAAATTTTGTTTTTCCAAAAGATTTTTAAAATGTGTAGTTCCATTGTTAATACGGTTATAACGGGGTCATGGTACTCATCGTGTTAATTTTACATTACTGTTTTTAATCATTTAAATTCTAGTTCCGAACGCCTACTACGAAATCGAATGTAATTAAATTATAAAAATTTAAAACGGGACCCTAAAAAGGATTAGTTCTCCCCTTTAAATAATACATAAAAACTATAATACCAAATTGCACACAAAATATGCAATAATTTCATTGGTTTGCTTCGACCAATCGCAACTGTTTGTCGCCACCTTTGACTGCCGGAAGGTGGAACTTATTATTTTAGTCAGAGCTCTGAGCTGTTTACGTAAACATCTAATTTTTATTTATTTTAATTGTGAGTGAAAATGTGATAGTACTAAAGGAGACTACTATGACATGATGCTGTGCTTGGAGCCATTAATGGAAACTTGTGTGCCGCTTGTCGCATTTAGGAATATCGGTTTTGCCTCAACAAATCAGAAGCAGATGGGAGGCTGCTTCTATGTTTTTGGAAATGTTTCGCAAGATGACACAACGTTTGCATACCGCTGATAGTGTTCTCAGTTCTACTAGAGAAGGACTTTCTGTCACACAAATGTAGACTTCGAAGAACAGATAGATATTAGAACACTACAACTGAGCCCAGAAGTAATAAACGAAGCGCTGCCGCCATCCTCAACACGGATCACATGACCGTATGGCGGATTCTAAACATCAATTTCAATATATCGGAGCGAACCGCTTTGTTTTGAACGGCGAGAGAGACAGCTTTTGTGACTTAAAGAGTGCGTGTATTATTGTTTGTGTTAGTGCGATTAATCGAACGGCAACTTACGTGTTCTTTCGAAAGGATGCCTAATTCCCTTGGATGGGTTCAAAGCGGCTGCATTGTGAGTCATCAAACTTTCAGTATGTATTTCACATTATTAACTATGTACCTTTAGCGATAGGTTAGTGCGCGTTATAATTGCAAGCAGAAGGTAGGTATGTATAGCAGGCCGCGGCGTGCCGTCGCCAAGCAGCACAGATTGCGAGAGCTACTCGACACGCATCTGTACAATATTTCAACGCCTATTATTTATTAAGTAGCTTTTATTTATTGTATTCGCGCTATAAAATACCTAAACAGTAGATACATATGTACTTTGTAACGGGCGCGAGCTACTTGCCGTCGGAACGTAGCAGAACAGTATTTCAACACGTATTGTTATTAAGTAGCTTTTATTTATTTATTAAGTAACACATATCTGTACAGTATAACCACACCTATTATTTATTAAGTAGGTTTTGCACATACATATCTTCACGCTGTATCTCTAACGGGGTGATCAGAGAGGACGGAGCGCCAAGCTTTTGATTCTTACATACTTCTTTCGCTTCCTCTAATCTCATCATTCTCCTCACACATTTTCCCTTAGGTATGCGCATACCTAGGCGAAGTATCTTTTATTTTTATTTTTTTGTTAAGTAACGTGCGATTTAATTGCTTACAGTAGGCCTAAACGTAGCGGCCGCGAGCCGCTTGACGACGGCACATTGCATTTAACAATACATATAGCTATCCCTATCTAGCTGTGGGCGTGGTGCGCTGGTAGCCTGGTAGATGCCTAGCAAAGGAGGTAGTTAGCTGGTAATTCACTACTCCCTGGGGTTGTATATGGGTCATGAACTCAAAATAGTGATGCCGGCAGTTTAGTCGATATTTTCATTTATCATTAAAATTATTTAAATTGTATCAAAATAAAAATATCACAGGAGGACTTTTGTAACCTCATAGGTGGACTCTCTACTTGACATGCTACAATACCTTTCAGGGATTTGGTGTTAGTTTGTCACACCTTGTATATCTTCATGTAAGTATATCCTAGTAATTCCGAAAAACCACCAACGCAGCGGTTTAGAGGATTGCTTACATCAAACAACAGAGGAAAATAGGCATTTCAAGGTTCTCCTCTAACACGAAATCGAAGAAAACACAAGTTAAACCAAAACTGAAATCTAAATAAAAAAGTAGTCAGTCTGAGCATGAGTCAGACTGATAGCACACTGACAAGCAACTGACTTTTAAGGCGGATAGTCAAGACGGTAGAAGCGATTATAGCGCTAATACAACTCGTTCGGAACTAAAACTGTCACAGGTCTGAATTCAAGTAGCAGTATTAGTAATTTTACATTCTCTTTGGTATTAACACAGAATTAGGAAAAAATATTACGTACCTACCTACATAGTATTAAATTGTATTAAACAAAACATAAACAATAATGTACTTTGTGAATAAACACAGCCAAGGAACTATAATACAGTAGTGATAGGTGTTGCAAGCCGTAAATACTTATTGAAACTATTTATGGAGGCAATACCGAAAACTATGTATTAGCTTCTACAAAAACTATTTATCGGATGAAACTATTTATTACATGGTACGCGATTTGCGTACGCAAAGAACATATTTCCTGGATACCTAACCGACCGACGTTACACGAAACCATCCGATTTTAGCCGAGATGACAACGAAATTGTAAACGAGACGGACGATGATTTAGGATCATTGAGCCTTATTATCGTGTTACACAGTTAATTATTGCATAATAATTTTTATAAACTTTAACCTTGAGCGTGAAATCATAAGTAGATTTCTATTTCATTTCATTTTAATAGTAGTGAAAGATATGTAACGCATAGAAAGTGGTGGAGCACAACGTAACTCCACGCGGACGAAGTTGCGAGCAACAACTGGTAATAATATAGACAACTACTCTTGTGATCCGACGTCGGTTGGGCTTAAAATACTATTCCAGAACAAAAACTACCCCATATCCTTCTCCTGGTTGCAGGTTATCTCATTGTCAAGTTTCATTCAAATCGTAGTAGTAGTTAAGCCATGAAATAGTATCAAACAGGCAGATAGACAGACAAACCCATTTTTGCTTTAATATTAGCACAGATGCAGCCAGTCCTAAGCCTCAGTACCTACTTGCATGAAATAAATAATCTGTATGTATTAGTACATAACTATATAGGTGCACATATAATTCATTAGCGCTTAATAATAGATATAATTCATTAGCCTTTATTGGTCAAAAATCATCATTGAAATGCTAACACTCCCAAAAAATTAGTTTCTTAGATGAATATACTATAACCTAAAACGGTTTCTTAAAAAAACAGTTTCATAAATAAACAGTTTCTTGAGTAGTCCAGTTTTTTAAATAACTATACCACAACGTAAATCGTACACTAGTTATAGCGCAGTAGAATTAGATTATCAATGTACATTAATTGTGGTACTAATGATTTTTGGCACATCGATAGAGTTATGTCTGTGTATGATTACCTTAAATTCGCAACCGATTTGGAAGTGCGGAAAATGGTGAAAATTGAGAAAATCTTGGATTTTTGAATAATTCCAAAACAAAAATTGTGGTACTAGTTGCGAGAATACCAAGTGTTTGGAGTACGAATACCTACCTACTCAAGCAATTTTGAGCGGTTGCGACATACGGAACATACCTAAATTTAAAAAAAGTGATTTTTCTTCTTTATCTCCTAGGCAAAATTTGTGGTACTATGTAGTTGCGAAATCATCGGACACTTGTTTTAGCTTAATATACTTAGTTTTAAATTTGCAACCGGTTGCGACCTACGGAACCCTAAAAAAATACTTTTTTCAAAATTCTACTTCCAGAAAAATTAATGTAGTCAATATTAATGCTTATATCACATTTATAGGTCGTATTCCAACTGCATTGTGATCGCAACCTCTGAAAACACTACGGAACCTAGTCAATTTTGCAAATGAAATATACGCTTATTACGCATATTTCGAGGGGAATGCGAGCGGCGCGGGAAAAAGGGTACGGCTCGAGCGACTACGACTCGCCGTGCGTTTCATTCATACATCGTTAAATATAAACGCATTAGCAAGCTAGTATTATTCCAAATTGAAAATAATTGGACGTAGACCCAAAAGTCGGAATGGTGGAGTGTTTTCTTTTTATAATTATGAGAAATAGGTAATAATTTTATCTTAACAACTTTTGACAGTAGAAAAAAAATTACACCGATTAGTTTTCGTTAAAAAAATAGGCAGTCATTAAGAACTGCCGAGAGAAGTGAAAACCGAAAATTATGAAATAATGTAAAAAATTATATCCAGTCAGACTATTATACATTTTCAATTCAAATTACATTTATTTTCAAATATTCCTACGTATATTTTTCTACCTGAAATTTCGTTAGTTTTTGATAATAAACCTTAAATTTGAAATGAAAGTCAGTTTGCATAACTAGGTTTGAATTGAACATCTAAGGCTTTTTTTGCAAATTTTTCAGTCTAAAATTTGTATAATATAATGTAATAAACAATAACTTTGGATTACTAACCATATTTCTGAAAATTAATATATAAATTTAAAATTGTTATAAAACTTAATAGATTTCTTAATTTTAATATCCACGAGGAAAATATTATCGAACAGATAGAAATTTGTTTTACCACGCTCGTGAAATAACTCATAAGCATAATGCAATGAGTATTACATAGGTAATACTCATTGCATTATGTATAGCAGAGGTCAAATATAAAAAGAAAGCATAAATATCATGTCGTGACGCGAACTCATAAAATTTTACTCATTCAAAATTTAATTTAAATTTGGAATTCTAAGTGCAATGAAAGACATCGATATTCACACTGAAATCATAGGTATCAAAATCGATTTTACAGGTAAAGGTCTAATAAAAAAATCGATTAAGGTTAATGACTGGGTTCTACTGCTTTTTAGTTTTTGTATTATTGATGTACCCGCGACTTTTTCCGCGTGGAAAAATTTTCCGTGACTTTTCCGAGTTAGTGTTTCTTTTTCACCCCTTTATGGGTAGATTTTTCATAATAAGTAGCCTTTGTGTTTTCCTTTAAAAAAGTCTATCACTGTCTTAAACATCGTAATCGATTCACCCGTTTAGCATTCCTCACACAAAGTTTTATCCCCGTTTCCATCCCGTTATGAAAAGATCTTTGATAAACGAAGCAGCCTATGTTCGACTCCCGGTTTCAAACAAGTTAGTTTGAAGTTCGATTCGATTTCGATTTCCAGTTCGATTTTGACGGCACGGAGATCCATGCCATCAAAATCGAACTGGCGGTTTAGCCGTGAAAACGTAACAGACAGACAGACATACTTTGCAAAAATAATACTTATTATTATGAGATAGTATGGATCGTATAGCATACTATGTACATTTTATGTTTAAGAAAAAATATTATTTTCGTAATCTGCACCGGGAGCGACTTCAAAAATGACACCCATATCATTTTACTAAAAGAATAATGTCCTCCATCTTGGATTTTAAGATCAACGTCATTTTCGTAATCTACACCCCGAAAAACCTTAAAAATGACGCCTATATCAATTTATTGAATACCTATAGTAATATCTGCCATTTCAGATTTGAAAATAGACATTTGTAAGCAGTACTCCGAGAAACCTCGAAAATGATACCCATGTCATATCATTTAAAAAAATTAACATGCATTATTAATTTTTTTTAATTATGACAAAGACGTCGATTTAAAAGTAGACGTCTTTGAAATTTGAAATTTCACCCATTATCACTTATATATACAAAAAATTAATTTCGGCCGAATACCCAGCATGTGTTGCAATGCCCCATGTGCGCAAATCACATGATATACAGAAACCTTCTCCTGTGTTGTCCATTACATTGGATACCGATATTATAGAAGATCTTAAACAAAAAGTCACTTCCTTTCGCGTAGCATCCGCTATATTGAATTTATGATGACGTCACATGTTCAGTAACCTTCCTTTGCGTCTTCCATTTCATTTGATACCTATATTGTTGGTGTTAAACAAAAAAAGTTAGCCATATTGGATTTATGATGACGTCACATATACAAAAACCTTCTTCTGTGTATTTCTTATCATTTGATACCCATATTGATGGAGGTCTTGAAAAAAGTTATTTCCTATTGTGGATCATCCGCCATATTGGCATATCATATTGTATATGACGACGTCACATATACAAAAACCATATCATTTTTTCAATAAAAAAATTTTGCTTTCGGGCAATTACTATCTCTGTACCAAATATCATCATAATCGGTTCTGCGGTTTAGCATTTCCCATACAAAGTTTCATCCCCCTTAGGGATAGATTTAAAAAAAAAAGATAGCCTATGTCCGTCCTCTGATGTCAAACTATCTATCGGTCCGGTGGTTTAAGAGTGAAAACGCAGACTTTCGTATTTATAATATTAGTATGGATGTAGATAATTTTTTATTTATTTCGATTCAGACAAAACATAACGCCATCTCAGTTTTATTTCCAAATATATTTTCATTGTACGTACTACATTTTCATTGTACATACATATTATACGAAAAAAGCACTTCCTCCCGGTGACGTGTTGCACGGTGGTTTGTGAGGTTTCGATTTCTTTTAATCTTTTGATTGAGTGGGTCGATTTCGAGAAAATAGACACTATATGTTACTCAGATAGAAGGTTCATTTTTTTCAGAAATTAGATTTTTAATTCAATAAGTGGTATATGCCTGATATGATTACAAATGAAGACAGTCTATGATTTTATTACGTGTATAGATTATTAAAAAAAATTTGATGCAAGTGGACTCTGTTTCAATTAATTTTATTTCAAGCTGACTTGTTGGACGTAAATTAATTATTACTAAATTTTGCATATTGAAAGATGTATGAAAAGAGAATAAAAATAAACGTAAACTAAAATGAATATACACGTATACATACATACATACATATCTTCACGCTGTATCCCTAACGGGGTAGTCAGAGCGGACGGAGCGCCACGCTTCGCGATCGATACATACTTCTTTAGCTTCCTCAAATACGTGTATAAAAAGAGTTAATTGTTATTTTAAATGATGCTTCTTTAAGCTCTGTAAAAACATTAGACTATAGTTAGGACAATAAATCGCTTTTTTTTAAATCACTGTCCTGTATAGTCAGTAAAATACAGATACGCTGAATTTTTGTTAAAACAAAAAAAATATATAAATTATTTTTCGAAAAAAAAGAAGACATAAAAAGTGTTTTGTTTAAGCAGTACTCATCACTCACCGACATCCCGTCTTAACTAAATTTTTATTGGAATATATTTCCAATACAAATTTAGATAAGACGGGATTTCAAATATTAAAAACAGTTATCATACGCAACGCTAATTTCAACGCTAGTCCCGTACCTGTATCGCCCGCCGCGCGCCGCCCGCTTTCCCCTCGCAAGACTCGTAATTTATACGTACTTTTTATTTACAAAATAGACTAGGTTCCGTAGTGTTTTAGAGGTTGCGATCACAAAGCAGTTACAGACATAACTCCATCGATGTGCCAAAAATCATTAGTACCACAATTAATGCAAAATCATGCCATCGTTTATTTTTATTCTCTTTTCATACATCTTTCAATATGCAAAATTTAGTAATAATTAATTTACGTCCAACAAGTCAGCTTGAAATAAAATTAATTGAAACAGAGTCCACTTGCATCAAATTTTTTTTAATAATCTATACACGTAATAAAATCATAGACTGTCTTCATTTGTAATCATATCAGGCATATACCACTTATTGAATTAAAAATCTAATTTCTGAAAAAAATGAACCTTCTATCTGAGTAACATATAGTGTCTATTTTCTCGAAATCGACCCACTCAATCAAAAGATTAAAAGAAATCGAAACCTCACAAACCACCGTGCAACACGTCACCGGGAGGAAGTGCTTTTTTCGTATAATATGTATGTACAATGAAAATGTAGTACGTACAATGAAAATATATTTGGAAATAAAACTGAGATGGCGTTATGTTTTGTCTGAATCGAAATAAATAAAAAATTATCTACATCCATACTAATATTATAAATACGAAAGTCTGCGTTTTCACTCTTAAACCACCGGACCGATAGATAGTTTGACATCAGAGGACGGACATAGGCTATCTTTTTTTTTTAAATCTATCCCTAAGGGGGATGAAACTTTGTATGGGAAATGCTAAACCGCAGAACCGATTATGATGATATTTGGTACAGAGATAGTAATTGCCCGAAAGCAAAATTTTTTTATTGAAAAAATGATATGGTTTTTGTATATGTGACGTCGTCATATACAATATGATATGCCAATATGGCGGATGATCCACAATAGGAAATAACTTTTTTCAAGACCTCCATCAATATGGGTATCAAATGATAAGAAATACACAGAAGAAGGTTTTTGTATATGTGACGTCATCATAAATCCAATATGGCTAACTTTTTTTGTTTAACACCAACAATATAGGTATCAAATGAAATGGAAGACGCAAAGGAAGGTTACTGAACATGTGACGTCATCATAAATTCAATATAGCGGATGCTACGCGAAAGGAAGTGACTTTTTGTTTAAGATCTTCTATAATATCGGTATCCAATGTAATGGACAACACAGGAGAAGGTTTCTGTATATCATGTGATTTGCGCACATGGGGCATTGCAACACATGCTGGGTATTCGGCCGAAATTAATTTTTTGTATATATAAGTGATAATGGGTGAAATTTCAAATTTCAAAGACGTCTACTTTTAAATCGACGTCTTTGTCATAATTAAAAAAAATTAATAATGCATGTTAATTTTTTTAAATGATATGACATGGGTATCATTTTCGAGGTTTCTCGGAGTACTGCTTACAAATGTCTATTTTCAAATCTGAAATGGCAGATATTACTATAGGTATTCAATAAATTGATATAGGCGTCATTTTTAAGGTTTTTCGGGGTGTAGATTACGAAAATCACGTTGATCTTAAAATCCAAGATGGAGGACATTATTCTTTTAGTAAAATGATATGGGTGTCATTTTTGAAGTCGCTCCCGGTGCAGATTACGAAAATAATATTTTTTCTTAAACATAAAATGTACATAGTATGCTATACGATCCATACTATCTCATAATAATAAGTATTATTTTTGCAAAGTATGTCTGTCTGTCTGTTACGTTTTCACGGCTAAACCGCCAGTTCGATTTTGATGGCATGGATCTCCGTGCCGTCAAAATCGAACTGGAAATCGAAATCGAATCGAACTTCAAACTATCTTGTTTGAAACCGGGAGTCGAACATAGGCTGCTTCGTTTATCAAAGATCTTTTCATAACGGGATGGAAACGGGGATAAAACTTTGTGTGAGGAATGCTAAACGGGTGAATCGATTACGATGTTTAAGACAGTGATAGACTTTTTTAAAGGAAAACACAAAGGCTACTTATTATGAAAAATCTACCCATAAAGGGGTGAAAAAGAAACACTAACTCGGAAAAGTCACGGAAAATTTTTCCACGCGGAAAAAGTCGCGGGTACATCAATAATACAAAAACTAAAAAGCAGTAGAACCCAGTCATTAACCTTAATCGATTTTTTTATTAGACCTTTACCTGTAAAATCGATTTTGATACCTATGATTTCAGTGTGAATATAGATGTCTTTCATTGCACTTAGAATTCCAAATTTAAATTAAATTTTGAATGAGTAAAATTTTATGAGTTCGCGTCACGACATGATATTTATGCTTTCTTTTTATATTTAACCTCTGCTATACATAATGCAATGAGTATTACCTATGTAATACTCATTGCATTATGCTTATGAGTTATTTCATGAGCGTGGTAAAACAAATTTCTATCTGTTCGATAATATTTTCCTCGTGGATATTAAAATTAAAAAATCTATTAAGTTTTATAACAATTTTAAATTTATATATTAATTTTCAGAAATATGGTTAGTAATCCAAAGTTATTGTTTATTGCATTATATTATACAAATTTTAGACTGAAAAATTTGCAAAAAAAGCCTTAGATGTTCAATTCAAACCTAGTTATGCAAACTGACTTTCATTTCAAATTTAAGGTTTATTAGCAAATACTAACGAAATTTCAAGTAGAAAAATATCCGTAGGAATATTTGAAAATAAATGTAATTTGAATTAAAAATTTATAATAGTCTGACTGCACATAATTTTTTATATTATTTCATAATTTTAGGTTTTCACTTCTGTCGGCTTCTTCTGTTTGAAAGAGAAGCGGTACAAACGAAATGTGTGATTTGTGTAAATGGAAAATGTTTAGAACAAGTGAATGAAATTATGTATCTGGGGAGTGCGTTTTCGAGGGATGGAAGATGTGAGTTGGATGTGGAGAGACGGGTATCAACTGGCAATAAAGTGAACGGTGCTTTGTCCGCATTAGTGGGTAGTATGAATATATCTAACACTGCTAAAATGGCCATCCACAATGCGGTGTTGGTGCCAACTTTGTTGTACGGTAGTGAGGCCTGGATATGCCCGAAATCGAGTGAAAGGATGATAAATGCTGTGGAGATGAGGTCTCTCAGAAATATGTGCGGTGTCACGCTTGTGGACAGGATAAGCAATGATGAGATACGCAGTATGACAGGGTTGCACAACAGTGTTATTGTAAAAATGAAGAAAGGAATGTTTAGATGGTTCGGACACTTGGAAAGAATGAGTGATGAAAGACTGACGAAGAAAATCTACAGAGCGAAAGTGAGTGGTAAAAGAAGCTAAGGAAGACCAAGGCTGACTTATGAAGATAATAATAAAATAGCCAGAGTGTTAGCAGACGGAAATGTCAAAAGCACTCGCATACCTAGGCGAAAACGTGTGAAGAGAATGATGAGTTTTGAGGAAGCGAAAGAGGTGTGTAAGGACCGCGACTCCTGGCGCTCCGTACTCTCTGACTACCCTGTTGGGGATACAGCGTGAAGATATGTTATATTATGTTACTTCTGTCAGCAGTCCTTAATGACTGCCTATTTTTTTTAATGAAAACTAATCAGTGTAATTTTTTTTCTACTGTCAGAAGTTGTTAAGATAAAATTATTACCTATTTCTCATAATTATAAAAAGAAAACACTCCACCATTCCGACTTTTGGGTCTACATCCATCTATTTTCAATTTGGAATAATAGCTTGCTAATGGGTTAATATTTAACAATGTGTGAATGACCACATGGCGAGTCGTAGTCGCTCGAGCCGTACCCTGTCTCCCGCGCCGCTCGCATTCCCCTCGAAATATGCGTAATAAGCGTATATTTAATTTACAAAATAGACTATGTTCCGTAGTGGTTTCAGAGGTTGCGATCACAATGCAGTTGGAATACGACCTATAAATGTGATATAAGCAATAATATTGACTACACTAATTTTGCTGGAAGTAGAATTTTGAAAAAAGTATTTTTTAGGGTTCCGTAGGTCGCAACCGGTTGCAAACTTAAAACTAAGTATATTAAGCTAAACAAAGTGTCCGATGAGTTCGCAACTAGTACCACAAATTTTGCCTAGGAGATAAAGACGAAAAATCACTTTTTTTAAATTTAGGTATGTTCCGTATGTCGCAACCGGTCCAAATTGCTTGAGTAGGTAGGTATTCGTACTCCAAGCACGTGGTATTGTCGCAACTAGTACCACAATTTTTGTTTTGGAATTATTCAAAAATCCAAGATTTTCTCAATTTTCATCATTTTCCGCTCTTCCAAATCGGTTGCGAATTTAAGGTAATCATACATAGACATAACTCTATCGATGTGCCAAAAATCATTAGTAGGTACCACAATTAATGTAAATTGATAATCTAATTCTACTGCACTAATGGATGTCATATTCTAGGTTTCTCGGGGTGCTGATTACAATAAAGACATTCATTTTCAAATCCAAGATGGCGAATATTATTTTTTTGGATAAATCTACATGGGTATCTTATTCTAGATTTCTCGGTGTACTGATTACGAAAATGATGTTTGTTTTTAAATCCATGATAGCGAATATTATTTTTTTTGCTTAAAAAAAATCTGAATGTTTTGTTTTTGATTATGCCATATTTATTTCCTTTAATAAACTATTATTCTTTCATACATATTTTCTACACAGAATAGTTTCGATCTTTCACATCTGCCAGGCGTCCCGCTACTGCTAATTTGTTTGTTCAACATCAACAATATGGTTATCAAATGAAATGGAAGTGAAATGACGTGGATATCATTTTCGCGGTTTCTCGAGGTGCTGAATGAAAGATAAGGTGGGAGCTTTAACAAATTGCATGTCGGAAGTGGATGACAATTTGAATTAATTGCTCGTTCGACTTTCACTCGTGACCCAAGAATTTACCGAGATCAAGACCGGACTAGGAGAAGCTCTGGACAAAGTTAAATTACAAAAACGACCTTTTTCTTTTCAATAAATTGATTTGGGTGTTATTTTCGAGGTTTTTTGGGGTGCATATTTATTATTATTTATTTTAATTAAACCACATGGCTGCTATAGATGAATGAATTCAAGTTTGTTTGTGTACAGAAATCGAAAACGATTTCCATTTTCAAATCCAAGATGGCGGACATATTTTTTTTAGAAAAATGGTATTTGAGTTTCTGCGCTATCGTGGATCTTGAAAAAGCATTAAAAAAAATCAGATCCAAGCTTACAGATATCACTTTCAATGACGTAAACTTAAGTTTGGATAAAACAAGAAACTTTCAAGGATTTTACACTATATTTTTTTGAAAACCCAAAATATAATCTTTCATGTATGTTCACTATTTTTTTAATACCATGAAACTAATGCCCGATTTCGCCGAAGTTCTCTAATACTTAGCGAATCCCTAAAACCGGATAGGGATCCGCTAACAATGAAATTTTAAATAGTAGTCTCGGTTTTAGGGGTTCGCTAAATATTAGGGGACTTTGGTGAAATCGGGCTTAAAAACATACGTTACGTCACGGAAGTTGCTGATTACGGGAATAAATATCATTTTCGTAATCAGCATCCTGAAATACCAAGAATTTGATACCCATGTCGATTTATCCACAAAAATAATAATTGCCATGTTGAATCTTAAAATAAACAAAATTTTCGTAATCAGCACTCCAAGATACCTAGAATTTGACAGCCATATCGATTTACCCAAAAAAGTAACATTCGTCGCCTAGGATTTGAAAATGAATGTCATTTTTGTAATCAGCACCCGAGAAACTAGAATATGACACTCCTATCGATTTATTCAAATAAGCAATATTCGCCATCTTCTAAAAATGAACATAATTTTCGTAATCTGTCATTCGTTTTCATTATGAATTATATATTTAACTGAATACTTATACGCAAATGCAAAAGATACAATCATATAGTATGTAGGAGGTCATTTGCAAATATTTGTTTTGTAAAATAGATATTATATATATCGCCGAGATATATCGCCCATATCTTTGTTGCTTCATAAAATATGTATACGTGTATCTTTACATAGGTTTTTATAGGTCCAAAATTTCATATTTATTAACCGGTAAATATGCATCCTAGAGTTTTGTTTACGACTTGATCAGTTCTTTATAGAATAGGTTGGTACACCGTATACCTACCTACGTATACCACGTATATCGTATACGTGGTATACGTGTATGATTTCATTAAAATCACCTAATACTTAGCGAACCCCTAAAAAGGATAGGGGACCGCTAATGATGATTTTGCGTTTAACGAAACGTTAGGAGGCCCAATGTAGTTGATTCGATTTTCGAACCCTTTTATATAGTTTTGTGTGTAAGTTTTTGACAATTTGGAGAATAATTTGTTATATTACATACAAACTTACAAGCAAAACAATAATATTTGTTTTTTTACCTATAAACTTTTGGAAATGACTATTCACAATGGAAACAATAAAACGTCGCATGTCTGACATTACTAGGGAACCGTTAGATTAGTGAAAACGAATATTATCAAGAACCGGTTTAGAGGTCTTTTTAATCTAGGGTATAGTTATGTGACGACTTAGACAATAGACATGGTGAAATCTGGCAGTCTCGCAAAATATGTACTATAAAATTGAGAACAACAATTGATATTGTACTTCAGTAACGTTAGCTAAACATATAAGTTCTAATATTTATTATAATACATGAAATTGATCGCAAAATAACATATGAGCCGATGCAGTGTAGGTAAAGGTAGGTAAGCAATTATACTTATGAAAATTGTCTTATTTTGTATGAATTTATTTATGGTTTTAGGTAATCATATTGGTTAGATATCTAATAATTAAGGAACAATGCTGTCAAGTCAATGCAGAAATGGCACGGAGACATGCAAAGACCTAACATTCGCGTGGATATGCATGTAGCAGATTTCGTAAACGCGCCTGCGCGAACAGTGCTCGCTCCCGGTCCCGTCTGGTACCACGTTACTAGTGATGGACCCTGTCAGTAATGAAATGATTCACTTTTAGGTACTATGTTAACAAAATAAAGATGTTCAAAGGACTCAAAACATGTCGTACTATTTATAATAAATTTTAAGGCAATAATTAATGACCATTTTAATTAATTTAGCTTTTAATTGAATTATACCATATCGATTTATTTGCAAATGGGTTTATATTACCATATTTTATTTATGTACCTACGATAATACCAGGGCAGCTGATGGAGCAGTGACCCTGGGCCTCCAAGAATAAAAAACTCAAACGTTACCTTTCAGACAGAATCATCAATGAAATTACAATAGGTTCTTTATTTCATTATCGTAAGTGGTAAAACAATAATTTTAATAATATTCAATAATTATTATATGAATTATTAAGCAGAATATTAATATTGTTATCACGTATAATATTTAATACGTAACAAACATTCATATTATTTTATACATTAGAAACTAACAATTCATACTATACTTCCTGCTGATTATCTCACAAAAATGATCAGGCGCTTATTTTTTTTTATAAAAAGTTTACGAATCCGTTTTAAAACGATTCGAGATTTAACTAGGCTTAACCAGAACTCAATGCTCCAGCCCTATGCTGCAGCGGCTTCAAGGTCGCATCTTTCAGTAGGCTGTAAACGGCCGGCGAGCTCGCACGATGACGTCGTCACTATGACATCACCACGCCGTTCCGATGACACTCTCGAACTTTTACCATTGAAATCGGCTCTAGTGAATAATAACTACTCCTGCAGGGACGAGGATGATGCGTACTATCCGCCAACCCCAGTTTTTAATAATAATCCATCGAGTTCCAACCTCTCCGAGTATACTCTCCTTTCGAAGAGAACGCCGGCTTCCAAGAGGTACGCTTTGTATTGGTTTCTGTTGTGATTGCTGATTATTATTAGTTTCGCATGCCGAGATTTACTTAGATATACCTTATTACATTTTTAGATAGTTTAAGACCTTTCGCGAAGTTTCATTCTTTAATTTTATAAGGCTACATATTGCCATTTGTCATCTATCAACATATTAATGCAATAAATTATGTGTACCTGATACTTTTGATATCTGACGACTATAAATAAATCATTAACATGTTTAACTACCGATAGTCTTGTGAAATCTAATTACCTACGAAATAAATAAAATTGTAATAAAAAAATGATTTGCGGGATTTCTTTTTTTATGTTACGAGTATGAGCATAATGGTTTTCTTTATTTTTATTTTTATAGCTTGTATTGAATTATTACGTACATAATTCTCAAGAGAATATAATAACTACTTATATTTTTATTTTTTAATAAATCATGCGGATTATACCTGCTATAAATGCCAATACCTACTACATTTTGTAAAATTATGGGGTGATCCGTGATATACTAAGTACATGGATTAAAATGTTATGGAAAATTCATTACTTCCGCGGTCCTTACATACTTCTTTCGCTTCCTCAAATCTCATCATTCTCCTCACACATTTTCGCCTAGGTATGCGAGTGCTTTTGACATTTCCGTCCGCTAACACTAGCTATTTGATCTTCATAAGTCAGCCTTAGTCTTCCTTGGCTTCTTTTACCACTCACTTTCGCTCTATAGATTTTCTTCGTCAGTCTTTCATCACTCACTCCTTCCATGTGGCCGAACCATCTAAGCATTTTATTCTTCATTTTTACAATTACACTGTCGTGCAACCCTGTGATACTGCGTATATCTTCTCATTGCTTATTTTGTCCGCAAGGGTGACACCGCACATATTTCTAAGAGATCGCATTTATACTGGCATTAATCTTACTTACACTCAATTTGGGGCATATACAGGCCTCACTACCGTACAATGAAGTTGGCACCAACACTGCATTGTGTATGGCCATTTTGGCTGAGTTAGATATATTCACACTGCCTACTAATGCGGACAGAGCTCCGTTCACTTTATTGCCGGGTGCTAGCCGTCGCTCCACATCCAACTCACATCTTCCATCCATCGAAAACGCACTTCCCTGATACACAATTTCGTTAATTTGTTCTAGACATTTTCCATTTACCCATATATCATACTTTGTCTGTACATCTTCTCTTTCAAACACCAGAACCTTAGTTTTATCCACATTCATATTCAATCCTTTCACTTCACACTCCTCTTTCATGCACGTAACTAGTGTCTGCTACTCCGCTTCTGATGGTGCTATAAGCACAGCATCGTCAGCGTATAATAGGCAGTTTACCACTGTACCATTACATATCATACTACTCATGCTACCTTTCAATGTCTGGAGGCAACTGGCCAAATAAAACACGAATAGCCAGGCAGACATCACGCAGCCCTGTCTGGCGCCTAAACAGACTTCGAACCAGGGCGACATGTCACCATCTATCCTTACACAGGCTCTGTAGCCTCGATATAATGACCTCACATCCTGCAGTAAAGGGCCCTCCACGACATATTTAGGCAGAAGACTCCACAATTTCTTTCGCACTACTCTATCAAATGCTTTTTCTAGATCCACGAAAGCGCAGAAAACTTTCTGACCTAGGGCCAGAAACTTCCCCACGATAACGCGAAGCGAGAAAATCTAATCCATACAATCCCTACTGTTCCTAAAACCACCTTGCTCTTCCCACAAATATCTTTCAGAAAGATCTTTCATACGTTCAGTCAATATCTTGGTATAGATTTTACTTGCTAAGCTGACCAAGCTGATGGCTCTATAACACACACAGTCAAAATGAGAACCTTTCCCTTTATAAGAGGCACTATGACTGCGGTGCGCCAGTCCTCTGGCACCTCTCCCTTCTGCCAACAAAGGTTGCACAGTGCACAGAAGGTATTCCAGACCCTAGGACCACCATACTTGATCATCTCAGCAGTCACCTCATCATTTGCCGCAGCCTTTCCACATTTCAGACTTCTTATCACTTTTTCAATCTCTTTCATACGAATGGTATCCTTCAGTCCCTGGACCCGTGTGTGGCAATTCATTAGAATCGTTCTCAGTATCAGAGAAGGAGTCGCCACTCTCATATATTTCTCCATAGTATTCACTCCATCACTGCAGAACATCTTTTTTATTTCTTAGCAGGTGGTTTTCTTACGGACCCATTTTATTCATTCTGCAACGTGCCGGACCACTTCGGTACTTACCTACTTCTTTCCAAAATAATTTGGAATTTTCCTTGAAGTTGTCCGACATCTTGTTTTCATCTAACACCCTACACCTTTCACGCTTCTCTTTCACTAGTGCCTTCGTTTCTGTTTTCTGCAGCTTATATCTGTCTTTCATCAAATTCTTCATACCACAGTCATTTTTAGTAGCAATGTAGTCTCGCCATGCTTTCTTCTTCTTATACACAGACACTTTCACCTCATCATTCCATCACACATCACGCTTTTTACCGTTCCCAATCTTATTCGTTCCGCACACTTCTTTAGCAGCCTCGATCATATTATCCCTAAGGTTTTGCTAACATAATTCAAGATTCTCGCTCATCACTTTCAATCTATCATCAAGCTTACCGGATATTACCCTTTCATAATCATTCCTGGTGGTCGCGTCTTGCAGTTTCCAGCTCTTGATGTGACAGACCGCTGCAGATTTGGACGCTACGCGACATCGTCACATTGCAAACAAACCTCTTATTCTAGTTACCACTAGAAAATGGTCTGTTCCGAGATCGGCTCCTCTGTGTGCTCTCATGTCCATAACCTGGTTTTTGATCCGGCTGTCCACCAGGAACAAATCAATCATACTTTTTTCATTCTTCCTTTCCCACGTGTACTGATGAATACTTTTGTGGTTAAATAAGGTATTACTCCAGGCAAGTCGGCAAGTTCACTGCCCTTTGGCTTGGTTTCATTCAAACATAACACATCCAATCTTCTTTCTTCCATAATATCAATCACTTTATTCATCTCTTCAATCCCGCCTCTCACATTCCACGCAGCTATTCTGCAGTCCTCCATCCACTTCCCGTCGCGATGTGCACAGCGTGTTGGGTGGCGGTCCCCAACGCTGAACTGCACTCTGCTCACACCGGTGTACGTCTCTTTCGAGGAACGCCCTAACATTCATATTTACGTTGTCCCGCATGATGTGCACAGGAGAGGAATTGCAGTCAGGGCTGGCAGGAGTCGCGATGAGAACGCTTCCTCAATTGACCCCCTAGATATCTAGACATCTCTATATCTCTTCTAGATATCTCATATCTAATTATTACATTATATTCAAGTGATATTATACCCCGTAAGGGATACGGCGTGAAGATATGTATGTATATTCAAGTGGTGTATATGAGACAATAGGTATAACTGGTGATAACATAAATCCACACATAGATAGATTATAAATAATCTTGAATGAATTCTGTACCGCTTCTTGAATAGAAAATTTTAAAACTGGTGGTAGTTTTGCATTTTGGAAACACTTGCTAATGAGATTTAATTGAATAAATTCTTAATACGTATAGTAGCTAAATACTAATTTGTTTTTACTTTGTCTACAGGCTACTAGCCCGGCAACAGCAAGCTGTACCCACACCTCTTGTTACACTATGTGGAGCCCCTCCGCCGTCACGCAAGAGAGAAGAACAGACTGCGTTAGCCAATTTAAAGAAAAAAGTTGCGCCTGCGCTCCTTAACATAGCTAAGTACGACAACTTGTAATTATGTCAATTTATACCTTACTACATTTATTGTACCACTTAGGTGTCAAATAAGTAGGTATAAGTAGTACTGTAGTATCACTTTGCGTGTTGCCGTCTCCGTAAAAACCTTTTCGCACCCTTTTGAACAACCCTTCACTGTAGTCTCTAGGGTTAACTTTGACAGGCATTTCTTTCTTTAACCTGAGTATTAGAGGGAAAAAGTTCCTTCGAAACAATTTTATATTATATTGGCGGATGTCTCGAAATGGTTCGCTGCTAATAATTTACTACTGAATGGACAAAAAACCAATTGTGTCAAGTTTTCCCTATCCAATGTACCCAAAATCCATAATAGACTAGAACTGGATGGGAAACAATTAGAATTAACGAAATCAGCTACTTTTCTTGGTTTAACAGTAGACAATAAGTTACATTGGGCGGACCATATCGACACTTTAGCTAAAAAGCTCAGTTCGGCAATATATGCTATTAGGCGCATTAGACAGTTGACAGATGTGGCTACGGGTAGGCTGGTGTATTTCGCATATTTCCATAGCCTTATGTCTCATGGTCTGCTACTGTGCGGATCAGCGGCGCATATGAAATCTATCTTTATTTTACAAAAGAAGGCAATACTACAGTATGAACGCGCGAGAGTTGCTGAGAGATTATTTTAAAGACATTGATGTACTCACCTTACCCTCGTTATACATCTATGAAAACATAATGTACACTAGAAAAAATTTATGTCAAAAGAAAGGCGTTATTAATGGTGTGCAAACTCGTGGTCGTGATCAGCTAGTTATTCCTTTTAAATTACAAAAGTCAAGTGGTTCATTTTTGGGTAACTGTGTTCGTTTTTTATTGTTTACAAGTATTTTTATTATATTATTTTAAAAAAATGTTATTGAAATTTGAATGAGATATTATACAGGTTTTCTTTGAGACAAGTTCTTTTCGAATTCTGGGTAATTTTTAGGATTCCGTACCTCAATAGGAAAAAACACTGTCGGATCACGCACAGTGAAAGATTTCGTTGTCAGGATGCACAATATTCATTTAATAAGCAGCACACATTCATGAATATATTCATGTTCGTATTTCACAATTTTCAATGACACTAGAAAAAAAAAATTCCGCGGTCACTGAGTATGACCGCAGAAATAATTTAAAATATTCTTTATCTCAAGCATTGCACGACATATTTTATTCTTATTAATTTTTGTTGAAAGTGTACCATCTTTTTCTTCAAGTTCTACTATCTTAAATTTTTCCTTAGGGTTGTAAGTTCGTTCGTAATTCGTGATCCCCTTGGCATGTCCTTGAATCCGCATCTGCTCAAGTACGAACGAACACACGTCACAACGGAAGGGGTAGCTAATAACGAAATTTGCAATTCACTACCAACTTGAGCGCGAAACTTCGATCAAAGCAATTAGATGGAATGAGTTGATAGCTGAGTTCTTGTTGGTTACATTTGCTTACATTTGAAATATTATTTTTGTTTCAGATTTTCTTCTAAGAATAACAACGAACGGAAAAATAAGATTGAGAATGAAACGGCGCAGCTCGACAACCGGCCCAAACTGTTACAAAAGGTTAGAAATACTAATATAATATCTACCCACTATAAAGGGGAAACTTCATGCGTTGTATTGTTTTTAGGCGAAGATTAGACGTTCAATAATTATTGTGGTTCGCAGTTTATAAATCTCGTTGTATTTATTGATCGTGTAGACCAGCCATTCCCAAAGTGGGCGATAACGCCCCCTTGTGGGCGCTGCAGGCCTAAAGGGGGTCGGTAAGAGACCCAGAAAAAAAAATGGGGGCGTTGTGTAGAGGCCTGGGGGGTGATTTGTAATTTCATTTAGCTAGGAGGCATCTTGAGAACGACTGCATGAGCTCTCGACTCAGTAGACAAAATAAGTTTGGGAACCAGTGGCTGTAGACCAGTGTATTAACGAATTTCAATATTTATCACAGGATTTCTAGATTTCCAAATTCTGGAATGACGACCCGTCGGATTGTGATTAATATTGAAAGTGCGGTCTCGTGTCAGTGTTTAATGCATCAGTACGGATTGTGATTAATATTGAAAGTGCGGTTTCGTGTTAGTATGTAATGCATCAGTACGTATTGTGATAGCAATGGAGGAAGCCACCTTTTGTGAAGTTAAAGCAGCGGAACACGTTTAAACACAGTACGAAACACGCCAGGATATTGTCGTGATAAATATTGAACGTTTAGAGCAGCGAATCCTAAAGTAGGTTCTGCGAAATCCAAAGGTTCCTCGTAAAAGATACTAGTGTTATGTTTCCGCGAGTGTTATATTTGTAGTTGAATCGATGGGATATTTTGGATATCGTCATCTGTGGCAACATTATTTTCTGCGAGGAACTTGGCCTAAACATTAAGTCCTACACTATAAAATTGCTCGATCGTAGACCTAGTAATAGTAGTAGACCTAGTAGACTTCGTAGACCTAGTAGTGTAGTATATATAGTAATAGCTTTTATAGGAAGCAGTGAAATAATTTTATTCATCGCAATAATTTTCATTTTGAAAGAAAGAAAGAAAATGATTTATTTATCGCCACAGAGCAAAAAACACTTAAATAATAAAAACGAATACAGATATAAATTAACCAGTAGCTAATACACTGGAGGCACAGCGCTCTGTAACGACAAAATGTTTTTCAGCTTAGCCCAAAGTGACACACGGACAGACAGCCAGGTACGACTAAAATGTCTATACAGCCATTCCCACATGATGTGTTTCTCGGTTTGTTTATAATTAATTATCATATAATTACGTGCATTATAATGGACAACAAATACATTATTACTTACTATCCTATTAAAGCTAATTATAACTGAACACAAATGAATCAAAATTTAAAAATTTCAAGTATTTGTAATAAAGGATTTTTACTCCTATTTTAAGTAGCAGTAGGTTTTTTCTTATTTGTTACAGTTACAGTTTACTAACTCGCATACCTAGTCGAAAATGTGCGAGGAGAATGATGGCATTTGAGGAGGCTAAAGAAGTATGTAAGGATCGCGAAGCTCGGTGCTCCATTCTCTCTGACTACCACGTTAGAGATACAGCGCGAAGATAGTATGTATGTATGTACGAGCATCTATGTACTAAGGGGTTCCATAAAATGAAAGGGATTTACTGAATGTTCCGTGGCCTTAAAAGTTTAGGAGCCGCAAAAAATATTAATCTGAAATCGACTAATACGGAGTGTCATTCATCAATACAGATCGCACTGATGGTTCACAGTCTGTATTGACCGTTTAGCCTTCGCAATAAGATTCTGTAGCCAAAATGGCAAAACGAAAGCCTTATATCATAGTATTGTACAGACCCGGATGTTACTTTGCGGAAATTTGGTCATGTGAGCAGTTCTTATAATTTTAACTATGTTTGGCTCAAAATCTCAAACTTGTTTTTAATTGACACGTGTTTCGCCTCTCAATGGAGCATCTTTAGGAAATTCCAGACTTCGGTGCGAAGAGATCAATGGTGCAAAGTACAAGACTTGGCCTTTGATTCGGTATTAGTTTGCTGGCTGAATCTGAACTTTGGAATAGATTTATATATTTTATTTTATTTATTTATTTATTAAACAGAAATTCTCAGCTTGCTATAATAATAATTGAAAAGTTATATATTTTAAAAGGCTGATTTAAGAGTTTACCAAAATTGTATCACATATAAATATAAATAAATCAGCTGATGTAGATTGGAAAAAAAGAAATATAATATGAAAGAACGAGAAAATTAGCAAATACAGTAACGAACCTATGCATGCATAAGTATGGTATGTGTGTGTGTATATGTCAGTGCGTGAGTGTATGAATTTTTGATTGACTGTAAGTAATTATGTTCATCGAACTAAGTAATTGAAAATTATGTTTAATCGATAATAAAGCCATGTTTATATCGCTAAGAAAACCCTTCTCAGTATGCAAATTATTATGCAAATAACTTAAAATTATGCGGCGAGAGTAGCCATCGTAAATCAGTGAAATCGTGATTTATAGTCGTTATTTTGCTTTTGAGCTCGTCTTATGTAATGTAAATAGCTATATTGATTGTTTCAAGGAAATGAAGCCTCAAAAGACTAAAATAATAAACACTTATGAAATATTAGTCTGCCTAATCATTAATTAGTAAGACACTTGGATTGTGATTCAATGCTTGGCTTTTATTATTCTCTGTTAAATAACTTATTTCGAATTTCGACGTTACAAGTTATTTTTTCATATTTGTACTTCTGTGCATCTATACTTACTTATAAACAGAATAGGGTAGATGACTGCTATTAAATGTGGTATATTTTATACATTGTATTAAAATAATTAAACGTTTTGATTATAGTTGAAAAAAAAGTAATTGATATCCATTGACAGAAACGGAGTTATTGGGTTTTAAACTTCAGTAGTGGGAACAGTGTGGGGATGAGCTAGAGGGAGATAGCGTTACATAGCTGTGACGTAACAAATTCCCAAAGACATTGCACAGGCCTAGGAGCGACAGAGACGGAATTTATCGCCACTCTGTTCCCACTACTAAAATTTAAAAGCGAATAACTCTTATGTTTTTTGTTGTATTTCACATATTTTTTCAGTTTCGTTAATGATTACTGAACCTATCTTTTAACTAGGTCGTGAAGAAAAAGTTGTCTAGCCTATTGTAGTGTCTGTATGCGTTATAGCTCCAGGCACGACCACTGCGCGTGCCGGGCCCTTTATAATTTTCGGCAGGGTAGCAAACGTGGCGGGAACTGCGCCGACATCGACCGCGATACGCGGCGCTGATCAACAATATTATACAAATAACAGAGGCTAAATACCTTTAATGTCCGTTAGTCTTCAGGGTGATGGAAGTCGGAGGTGGCTTCCCGCGCCGTAAAGCCACAAAACAGAAGATATACTCGCTTCTCACCTACCTAACCGTTTGGTCTACCACTTTAAAATTATAAAGTAATAATAGAATACAATACATTCAACTGCTAATTTCAGTCGGCTAACACCACAACACGACAGAACTTCTTTTAGCTTCAAAACAAATAAGATAATTGAGATTTATAACCAATATTCCAAAAAAATTCCCTTTTTGTTATCACAAAGCGACCGACGCCTTTTTAGACTTCTCCATTTCAACAACTCAATTCACATACTAAATCACCCACATGCCAAAAAAAAACATAGACTAAACCAACACTGAACGCGACAACCAGCACCATCTCCCGGCATCGTGAGACAACAGGAACATTTTATTCCTAACAGTCTGTCTGTGTTTTCGAAATAAAGGCTATTTCTATTTGCACGTAATGAAACCCCAAACACGCTCTTTTTAAGTTTTTTTTGTCTGTCTGTTTGTCCAAGCTAATCTTCCAAACAGCTAAACTGATTTTGTCAAGACTTTCATTGTCAGGTAGAAAACTTTTCGGAGAGTTTTCTACTATCTAGGCTACTTTTTATTGTGGAAAAATACCAAATTTAAGGAGAGCGAACCCGCGAAGCACTATTAATCTTTAAAACTAAAACCTATGCTTACATATAAAAAGTACCTACCTACGATAGTAAAGAGTTAATTAAGTAAGTATACATTATATTAACTTAATTATTATTATACTTGGGCATCCAAGCAAAAAGGGTCCAGTGGTCGGCATTTAGTTTCCGAGATATACGCAGTTTTGTAGTTGGGTGAAAAAATGGCAATTCGCGATTTTAATTCATTATTAATTAATACTCAATTATTTACAAGTTCATATAGTAAATGACTTTATATGATGTTTCTAAGTGGAAACAAACAAGTAGAAGTGTGTTTTTTTTTCAAACAAACTAAATATTCTTTTTCTCAAAACAAACTTTTTCAGAGTTTCAACTTTCAATGTCTGATAAAAAAAATATATGCCAGATTTTGAATATTTTTTAATCCTTATTATCAATTGACTATTCGAAATTTCGAATCTAGTCTTAACTCAATACCCCACCACTGGCCCCGTTTTGCTTGGACCCCCACATATTATCTCAATCTAGGAATATAACCTAATATCATAACGTTAATATTTACAAGCTTAAAACTAAACATTATCTAAAAATCTTAAATAATACACTTCCTTGAAGTTGCCGCTTAAGAAAGCTGCCATTGCTTAGGGTGCCCAGCAAACTGGCAGCGTTACCTCTTTAAATAGCCAAAATGATTCGTTGGTGGAAGAAGCTGCCAGTCCGGCGGTCTCCCGAAGACTCGACCAGTCTCTTGCAAATCTCAGAAACTAGTCGATGGGCTTCGAGGCCCCAAGGACCCAAAATTTCGTATGCAAAGGGCGTAAATATGAAACTGTCAGAGAGAGTCGCATACCTACGCCGCTTCGAGTTCTTGGCAGTGCTGGCCGTGGCATCTGCAATAATAATAATAATTTATTTACCAAAAACAGATTATTCATGTAGATTAAATTACAGTGACCCCCACACTAGGCTTAGTCTGTATCGTTGTGTTTACACGTTGCTTCTTGTATTTTTTGGAGTTTACTCTTTAAGAATCGTTTTTCATATAAGGCCCCCGGTATGAAAAAAATATGAGGAGTAAAATCTATTCATCGAATGACAGCGTTACGTTTTTTGTGCGCAACCTATTGACCTTTCACTTTTCAGTCGTGAGTATTAAGACGTACATAGGGTATGCTGCGGGGCAGCTTGCGCATGTAAGTATTATGTATATATAATATACCTATATGTTATTTCTATATAAAATATATAGGTATATAATATATACTCTACATGGCGAATATTACTTGGATAAATCGATATGGGTGTCACATTATAGGTTTCTCGGGGTGCTGATTACGAAAAGGGCTTTCACTTTCAAATCCAAGATGGCGAATATTACTTTTTTGGATAAATCGATATGAGTGTCACATTGTAGTTTTCTCGGGGTGCTGATTACGAAAATGATGTTGATTTTGAAATCCAAGATGGCGAATATTACTTTTTTGGATAAATCGATATGGGTGTCAAATTCTAAGTATCTCGGGGTGTCGATTACGAAAATGACGTTCATTTTCAAATTCAAGATGGCGAATATTACTTTTTTTTTGATAAATTGATATGGGTATCAAATTCTAAGTTTTTCGGGGTGCTGATTACGAAAATGACTTTCATTTTGAAATCCAAGATGGCGAATATTACTTTTTTAGATAAATCGATATGGCGGTCAAATTCTAAGTACCTCGGGGTGCTGATTACGAAAATGACGTTCATTTTCAAATCGAAGATGGCAAATGCTACTTTTTTTATATTTATTAATATTGATATTTACTGTTATTGTATACAGTGAAGTGAATAGATATTGTAGAAAGTGAAGTGAAAAACCAATAAACTCCAGTCGTGCGTCGGAGCTGACACACACACTTTTTTTTGGTAGTTTTTAGTCTTATCTTTTATTTATTTATAGAACTTTTTTTTCTTCTATAGCTAGATTTTTTTTTAAAACGGTTTGCTGTCGTCCGAGTTTAAAAGGGGTAGGTGGGCCATAAGGTTTCTCAACCCTGGACTAAACGTACAAAAATGAACTAATTAAAAATTAGAGAATTTCCAATTATTATTTGAATGTAAATTAAATAACATTCACACGTTACCATAATTCAAAACTGGCTTGAAAGTGTAGGTAAAAAGTGTAGGTAAATATACATAAGTACAGGACACTGGTTGAAGGTAATACTTTCAAAAAACTTAGGAACCTTCATTGACAATATCACACTTTCTCTCATAGCGTCCCTTAGTCTGGGGGCCAGGGCTAACCTTCCTCATCGTTGCCGCTGTGGTGATCTCGTCGATGTACTAGGTCACCACGGTTTATCCTGTTTACGTAGTGCGGGCCGAATGTCACGACATGCTGCCTTGAATGACGTCATTCGGTGGGCTCTTGTCGCCGCTGGTGTTCCTGCAGTCTTAGAGCCTGTAGGTATTGCGCGCAGCGACGGCAGGTGACTGGATGGTTTGACGCTCATTCCTTGGAAACTTGGAAGATCGCTGGTGTGGGATGCCACTTGTGTCGATACACTTGCTGTTTCCCATGTGCCAGCGACTTCCAAGGCAGCAGGTGCTGCGGCCAGCACTGCCGAGAACTTGAAGTGGCGAAAGTATGCGACTCTCTCTGAGAGTTTCATATTTACGCCCTTTGCAGTCGAAACTTTGGGTCCCTGGGGCCCCGAAGCCCATCGACTGGTTTCTGATATTTGTAAGAGACTGGTCGAAGCTTCGGGAGACCGCCGGGCTGGCAGCTTCTTCCGCCAACGAATCAGTTTGGCTATTCAAAGAGGCAATGCTACCAGTCTGCTGGGTACCTTAAGCAATGAGAGCTTTCTAAGCGGCAACTTTGAGGAAGTTTATTATTTAAGATAATGTGTAGTTTTAAGTTTGTAAATATTAAAATATGTGTGTACTTTTTTGTTATTAATAAATTGTTCCTTCAAAAAACCATAAGTACCTAGATAATAGTTATGTATTTAACTATAAATGCAAATCTAATGTTTTACTAAAAAATCTTAAGATTATCAGAAGGGCCAGACAAGTGGCTCGAATGTCGTAAACGTTAGTAGAATAGAACGACAAATACAGCGTAATTTAGAGTAACGAATTTTAAATTGGTTGGCAAACGTTATTAAGTGTCTTATATATCAAACTAAACGTAAAATTGTGTAAAACGCCGTATATAACGTAGTCAAAGGGCACTTTTGACGAACAATAACGCCGGCAAGCGTTTCGATTTGACGAAACGTTTGCCACTTGTGTAGACGCTCAATTGGTGTGGCTGTGGCCAGTGGCTCAATCGTCGTAAACGCTAGTAGAATAGAATGACGAATACCACGTGATCTAGCGTAACGAATTTTAAATTGGTAATTAGACATTATTAACTTTCTATTCCTCTTCACCTGAAAAAGACTGTTCTGGACACCTATATCTTGCCGACTCTCACATACGGCTGCCAAACATGGACATACAACACCAAAATAAAAGCAAAATTAGCGACCTGCCAGAAGGCGAAGGAAAGAAGTATAATGAAAATAAGAAAAGTTCAAAGGATAAAAAGCGAATACATAAGAAAAAAGACAAAGTTAATAGATGCTCTCAACTACGCTCTAACACAAAAGTGGCGTTGGGCAGGACATCTAGCGAGATACACGGACAAAAGATGGACATTAGAAATAACTAAATGGGAAGGACCAAAGGGGAAAAGAAGAAGAGGCCGTCCAAGGAGCAAATGGAGCGATGAAATAATAGTAACGGCAGGAAAGGAATGGAGAAGCAAAGCAAAGAGTAAGGAAACATGGAGTAAGCTGGAGGAGGCCTATACCCAGCATGGGGTTCCAATAACATAATGATATTTAATACATAGATTTAAGAAAAACAATGTTTTGTAAGGTTGTTGGAAAATAAAAAAGGCTTATTATTATTATTATTATTATTAACTTTCTATTAAATCAAACGAAAAGTAAATTCATATGAAAACCGTCGTATAAAGCGTAGCCGAATGACACTTTAGACGAGTAATAACTCCAGTAAGCGTTTCTATTTTACGAAACGTCTCTTTCGTTGCGAAAACTCGATATTATGTAAAACTTGAGCGCGAGAAGCGTCTGCTTACGATATGCCTTTATCCCAATATACGAAAGTAACACGATGTTTAGGGCCTGAAATGGGAAGTAGGCTGCGCCCTTGACCCGTAACAGTGAAGAGTAATGTTTTCATAATATTATGCTCTTTGGCTTTCACGACCCCTTGATGGCTGGGATATGAGTAAATTCAAGTTTTTAGTAATTTAATTATAAATGAAATTTTATAGTCTTTTAGGTAAACTGCAATTGCAAGATTCAAATAAACGTTTTTAGATGTATGTAGGTATGTAAGTGATATCGTTTTTACACTAAAAGTCACATTTATGAGTAACTTCAGACGCCATGTCCGAGCAGCAACGGTCAGGCAAATCATATAAGCTGACTCATCTCTACATACGACACTGCTCATTTATTACTTATTAGATAATCTGATTGGCCGTTATTTAAATAGAAAACAGCATTTATATATCTTATTTGAAACATTTTATTTGATTTTCTTTGCCTCACTTCGTGTTCGTAGTTTAGACATGATATCTGAAGTTATAAAGTCTATCCCGAAAATCCTAAAAATCACCCAATCGACAGACCGTAGGGTACCTACTGCCTACTACAACAAGATCAATGACTTTCTCAAAGATACGAGAGTGCATATATAGTATGTGAATAATCTCCTTATTACACGTGTGCTCTAACACCCTTACCGCGGCAACACCATATGATTTATATGGTGGTTTATATGATATAAACAGTAGGAGGACGTCTTCATAGAAAGCTGGCGTACGTAGTTTGTGTGTGCGTGCTAATGCGCACACGCCGTGGCACGCACACGACAGAAATATTTTGGGTGAATATGGGTATTAATGCTGCGCCAGTCAAGGACGCACACGGCACGCGGCGCAAACATGCAACGGCATCAGTTCACATCGTAACGAATATAAAAATGTCTAAATCGCTTAAACTAACGTAATTTATTGTCCCTATAAGCCTAAATAATTTCAGTTATTCGAACCCAGTGGTATCGTTCTTCAACGTAACTACAAGAAATAACAAACATGAAAAACTTATCCGTGTGCGTTGTTTTTTATTGTTATGTAATAAATGTATTTATTTATTTGATTAACAGATACTCCAACACCATTATCACAAAATTACACCAGCTAAAGTATAAAAAAAACTAAACTGTGCGAAACACTTTTACAGGAGTATATAGAACTTACAATTATTATACAGTGATACTAACTATACTACACTAACAAAGCATTACAATTTTTGAATTTGGTAGATACAATAAAGTAAAACAAAATAAAACATAGTAAAATAAAATATAGCTAACTAATCATAACATGGTTATTATTTTTTTTCGAAATTGGTTGAGGGGTTCATGAAAAATGACAATGTCATCTGGATAACTAATCATTATAGGAACGCATAGTCCTATTCAAACAACATTTAGTGATAGGGTATCATGTGGTAGTTCGCAGAACTGTCAGGTTGATTTTGCTTAACAAATCAGGTGCGTCCAATGAACTGTTTACAATTTTATGTAAAAATGTAAAGTCACGGTAACTTATCGGCGCTTCTCTAGTGTCCAACCGAAATATAATAAACGTGCTGAATAATGATAAGGACAGCCCTGACACTTATAAGCCAAAAACTTTGTTGTATTGTTTAGGGTTTTTTCGATTCTGTCATTATGAAGTTTATAGCATGGATTCCAGGCAAAACTTGCGTACTCCAAATTGCTTCGAATGAGGCTGTTATAAAATAAAATTATGGTTTGAACATTTTGAAATCTTTGCAAATGCTTTTTATGAATCCAGTTACTTTCAAGCCTTTGTCACCATACTGTTAATGTGACTTGCAAATGTTAATGATCTATCCAAGAGAACACGCAAATCAGATACCTGATCAACCTCCTTGATAACAATATCCCCCAGCAGATATTTAGGAGCGATGTTATTTTTTTTCTGCAATTTATTGAATGACAGTTATCTGCATTCAATGTCATTTTATTCTGAATACACCATAATCGAACAAAATTTAGGTCGTTTTGCAGAAGAATAATATCCTGATTAGACTTGATCTGTCGATATAATTTTAAGTCAGCAAAGAGCAAGTATCTACTATTACGGATACAGCCAATGACATCGTTAATAAATAACAAAAAGAGCGCCGGACTCAGGTACGAGCCCTGAGGTACACCAGACGTTACCGCAAACATTTTGGAATTATAACCTTTAACTGTTGTTCTTTGCATCCGGTCCCGAAGACAGGATCCAACCCAAGCCAAAAGATGACCAATGATTCGATAGTGTTTTAATTTAGAAAGCAGGATAGTGTGAGTGACTTTGTCTAATGCACTACTGAAGTCCGTGTAAACCGAACGGATTTGTAGACCAGATTCTATTGAAGACGAAACATCAGAGCCATAACTAACAAGATTCGTGGTAACTGAAATGAATGAACAAATTTCATTCGAAAACCATGTTGGAAGTTGCTGACAAATTGATTAATATAAGATGGAAGAGTTAGATCACACGTTCAAAAATTTTTGAAAATATATGTAGTATTGAAATAGGGCGGTAATTGTTGATGTTAGATTTATCACTTTATTGTGGATAGGGACTACATTGGTTATCTTCCATACAGACGGACAAACAGATGTTTGAAGTGATCGCTCGAATATCATTTTTAAAGGGAATGTAAGATGTTTATGAGTCATTTAAGAAATAGTGGAGGGATACCATCTGGATCTGGACTGGACCTTACATACATCAATTGACTTCAGTAGTTATGTTGCGTTCGACCACTACTACACCGCCCAGTGACTGTTGCATATGAGGACTAGCAAAGTTTGGCTTGCATGACATCATTGTGTTCGGAGTATACACTAAAGCAAATTGTTTGGTAAAAATATTACAGATATCATCACCCGAGTTAGCAGTAGCAGAATCCAAACTCATTACACCCGGTATCTCAGACGAGGAACCACGGCGTTCCTTGACAAATGACCAAAACTTTCTGTTATTGTTACGGATAGCACTCTCCACGTTACAAATATAATCAGAGTAACAAATTATAACCAAACTATCAATACGTTTATTCAATAACCTTAGTTCCAATCCATCTCTGAGATTACTGTATCTTTTAAACCTTTTTCTAATTTTTTCTTTCTCTAATAATTTTGATTAAATCACTTGTGAACCATATATGATATTTAACATTGCGTAATTTACTTTTTGGTAGATGTACCAATCTATCATAAAATCTGATGAGATTTTATGATAGATTCGATGATAACATAACATTTTGAAACCATATTGTTGACATCTCCCTCAGAACCTAACTCCTCTGTCCAATTCACTTGTCTTAATTTTAAATTAATTTTTTTAATAAGCTTTCCTAAAATTATAACTATAAATTTTTTTTTTCCTTTAAAAACTTTATAGAATTACAATTTAAAATATCAATTTCTAAAGCAGAATGATGAATATCGATTTTTGCAACAGAATCTAAGCTTTCCTGAACATGAACACTTCTTAAATTTCCGAGAATTAAGTCTAAAATTCTTAGGTTCTGGTTTTTAACAGAATTAAATTGAAATAATTCATTTAATGAGATAAAGTCGACTAATGAGTAACCCAAGTTATTGTCGTAACCAATAGGTTTCAGTTTGCCAGAGTTATGTATAACTAAATGAAATTTTCTTCGCATCTCGCAACCAACATAACAACCCAACGTATCCGGCCGAGATCCAAGTAATCGATTCTTCTTTTCTACTTACTTTTGGTGGCACGGAATGAATTAGTCCATATTTTCCATTACAACGACACAAAAGGTGTAGTAAAATTTGTACTCAAACTACTTGATTCGCAGCACGAGGCTTATCTAACCTCCTTTTGTGTTCTAAATATTTTAAACTGGTGAGGTCAAGATTCAAAAATCCTTGTGCGAAAATAATTACACCTCAATGCTCCGCTTTGATGAAGCTCAGTAAATGTAGAATTCATCTTTTCCCTACACCTGTTAAAACGAAAACTATACCATTCGTTGAGGAAAAAACGCTACTTTGCTATACGTTTCGTGAGAAACCTGTGCTCGCGACGTTTCAAGTCTCATTCCGCGGTTATCATGTTAAAAACTTAAAAGAATGAAATTCTGTTGTAAGATGATGTTGAAAAAATATAATATCTGACAGTGTCTTGTCGGTTCTTCTTAACATTGGCTTTTCTCGAGCGACTGCAGCTACCTCAACGAAAATATTTACTTCAAAATAAATGAAGTAAATACCTATTTCTTTTTTTTTAATTTTAACATGTTTATTAATAACAAAAAAGTACATACATACGCTAATATTTACAAACTTAAAAGTACACATTATCTTAAATAATAGATTTCCTCAAAGTTGCCGCTTAGAAAACTGTCATTTCTTAAGGTACCCAGCAGACTGACAGCATTGCCTCTGTTTGTTTTGTTTGCTTGTTTCTTTTTTATTAATATTAAGCAACTTCGATGAAGTCTATTACTTATTATTATAACTATAAGATAATATTTAGTTTTAGTTTTCTAAAAATTAACATTTATGAAGGCCGGCAACGCACCCGTGATTCCCTGGACGTCGTGGGTGTCCATTGGGCGGCGGCGATCACTTTCCATCAGGTGACACGCTTGCTCGTTTGTCCCCTCTGATCACCTTTAGTGAATATTTGAATTCAACTCATTCAATTTCGGTCAAAAAAAAAATATCCGAAGCATGTGATTCGCCATCAAGCTCCCTAACTATAATACCATGTAATACAATAGAAACATGATCAGGATAGAATATTCTCCCACCTGGTGCGAAAATACTAGTTTTCTTACGTAATGATAAATGAATGGTTCCCCGTCGGCTTGGTTTGATGGATGGGTTTCGGTGTTCTCATGAAAAATAACGCGCCCTTTACTTTGATGAAATGCCAATCGATATTTCATTTTATATTTTAATAACGGTATCGTCAATATTCTGAAATATCGCGATTAATATTTTGCTTGATAATATTTTAATATCATAGTGGAGCATTGATCTATACTTTATTTAAACTTTGGGCCTCTTTGGTGCAACTACATTAAAATTAACGAATATTACTTTTTAATGTAGAGTTGCTAACTTTTTTAGATCAAAATATGGTTTTTCGAAGGACAAAAACTTACAAAAAGGTATAAAAAAATATTGGTAGTTATTTTTTAAATTAATATTTTTCTTTATTTTGATATGAATTATTTTTACTAAATATAACTATATATGAACATTCACGAAAAGTGTGTACCTTTCGAACCAACAAAAAACGCATGTAGAGAACAAATATAGACGACTCGCTCATAATAATATAATAGTTTTGCATTGAGCACTTATGTGTTCCATTGCCTACTATAATTTTTTTTTAGAATAACAGTAGCAAAAATTATACTGTATATTTGTATTCACAAATTGGCTTGGCGAGTAGCGACTCCATATAGGTATATCTCTATATAACTGCTCTCCACTGATTGTATTATGTAAATTAACGAAATAAGTACAGTTTTATTAAAACAACGTTATCTTTTTAAATACAATGGAATGAAGCAGTGTATTTCGTCTTTTCACACAGATAAGTCAAAGACTTATAAAGAGAATTGTTATAAAGAGTTTTATGCCCCTGTGGTTTTGTGGACTCTTTCTAGCGGTCTCGAGAGGTCGACTTTGATAAATAGGCTAACTTTTTTACGCGATCACTCTTAAAAGTTTCTCGATTAAAGAGAGCTATATTGTTTCATTTCATAGAAATCGAGGTACTTATAGTAGGTTCTAAAAATTCGCTTCCATAGTTTAGGTAGGTACTTGTAGAAAAATATGATTGTCGCTTTGTGGATTTCCATCTGAATATGAATATTGCTTTTGCAGGCAGTCCTCGAATTTTAATTAAAAAAAATAAATAAAAATAAACGTTTTAAAACTAAAACCCAACCACGTAACTATATAGTCAATAAAAACTTGTAAACGAGTTGAAATAACTTATTTCTTGAATTCATTGTCAAATTAGAGCTTGCTTGTTATAATAATTATGTTTATTCATGAAGCATTTTTTATTTTAGCATGAAGAATAATATGGTTCTACATTACATTTTTGCTATATTAAGTAAGTACATTATGCTGCAGCTGATTGTTGTTGTTTGTAAGATTCTTCCTTCTAAGGCAAAAAAATCTATGGCCATACAGCCGATGTCATCAGTACATATATAAATAAATATATTCTTAAAGCGCATGTTTGATGTGTAGACCTCCTTCCTTTCCCTTATCACTAAGTCCCTAACTTCTGCCAACTACATCTACCGATCTATACATATAAATAAAATTGAAATGTCTGTTTGTGATTTCGAAATAATTAAGGAATTAAGCTTACATGATTTTTTGCATGTAACCAAGACCCAAACACGTGTTTTTAAAATTTTTGACTGTCTGTCTCTCTGTTTGTTTGGGCTAATCTTCGAAACGGCTGAACCGTTTTCGGCGAGATTCCCACTGGATGATAAAAGTTATTTCGAAGCATAATCTAGTTTACTTTTTATCCAGGAACTGTTTAAGGTTCCTGCGTAAATTGAAAATCACTAGAACTTAGAGTAAATTAATAATTATACATACAAAAGTCTATAAGTATCAAAAATGGTGAGGATACCTTGACAAATTTCATGTTTTTTGAAAAGCCATATTTCCCATTCGACGCAGCAAGTTGTTTCAATTTTCGGATATGTTTTTTGACTATTTATTTTAACCTTTGTCTAAGATCAAAACATATTTGTTTAATATTTTCTCGATAGAAAAACAATTCAAAGTAGTTTCTTAAATTTTCCTTTTTTCTCTATTGTAGGTTAGCAGTTGTTCATAAACAGTGAAACTTAGTAACAATAAAGATATTTTCTCTTTGTTTATATTTTTACTTTTTGGATATTGAGAAACTGCTAATAAGTTCATATGCAAGTGTGACTGTTTGAAGTACAGAATAAAATATATACAGAATCAATTACTTAATAATGTATATATTTTATAATTGCGCTATATTTATCACACGTTTCTATTAATTATCTCTATTAATAGAACAAGAAAAGTGTAACAAAAACAGTCTTTTCGTGAAAAAAGGGTGAAGTTCCGTTGAATAGTACTGCTGTGGACAGTGTACCAATTGAGAAAGGATTGTGCTTATGAATCATCCTTATGCTATCTCTTCATACAAGTGGCCAGTGTCGTGAATTCGAAAATAAAAAGTTCATTATTAGAATATTGACAAATAAATATTATCGCACTCGGATACCTAGACGAAAAAGTAAGAGGAGAATGATGGGGTTTGAGAAAACGAAAGAAGTAATGTAAGGACCGCGACGCTTGGCGCTCCGTCCTCTCTGACTACCCCATTGGGGATACAGCGTGAAGATATGTATGTATGTAATATTATCATTCAAAGTTGTGATCGCTATTGCTGTTGATTGCCTAAAAAATGCGCGAATTTGTTACAATACAGTATATTTTGAACATTACACAAGTTTGTATTTCAAAAACTGTATCGAATACGTATACATGGAAAATGTTCTAAAAAGGTTTGGCAGTTTGAGCTTATGGGGCATTTCTGAATAGCAAAATAAATATTACTAAAATTTTTGTTTGCGGTGTATCCTACATAGACGAAGACTATTATCAGTCATAGACATAGATGGCTAGGCTATATCACGGATGTTCGAAGAACAATTTACTAATAGTTCACGACATTTTCGTTTCAACGAAGGAGACGAGTATTCCAGCTTTTGTGTATATTATGAATAAGTACCATGTATTCTAACCAAATTTGTTGGTTAGATAATTTTATATTGTATGTTAGTTACAGATATGGATTGAATACGAGTAAAGAATTTTTAGATGCGTAACAGAAAGGAAACTAAACGGAAAAGCATAATTACATTTTTCTTTATATGTCACCATGTCGAAATAATAATTATTTTGATCTTAGAAATACATAGGTGCATTTATTGAAAAAAAAAATATAAATATTTATGTATGTAATAAGAATTTGACGAAAAGTCACAAAGAATGTTGGAAATTTTTCTATCGACATCCCTATTCCTTTAACAACAAACTACAGAAGTTGCACCAGCAAATACAATCGTCACACTTATTACGTAACTTGCAGACAGCATGCGATAGCCAATATCGCTCGATATCTGCTGTCAATACGAAAATTTGTGTAATGTAATTTGTTTAGTGGCGCTAAATCTACCGCTAACATTGCATTTTACGGTCATAGAATATAGATACGCAACCGTCATACCTATTACTAATTTTTTATTACAATTAGTCACCGGTCGCGCAGTGATCGCGTGGCTGTCGCTGTCTGCAAATTTTTAAGTAATAACCCCGCGTGTTTCTTTCACAGTCATTCTCTCTTAAGTAAGTAAGTAAGTCAGCTCTTAATCCTGCGTCTGCGTCCTTGACAATAACGTGACTATGTAATGTAGTGTATATAAACCCTACAATAAGATTTACTACAATGACATTTTCATCAAAAATTCACGCGGACAAAGTCACGGGTTATAGATAGTAAACAATATAAATAGAGAGTTCTGTTTTCGAAATATCGCAGGCATTGATAAAACAATTGTCTTCTTTCTGAGTAATCTAATTCTGACTTAATTTGGTCTAACTTGAATGAGAGACTTTTGTAAACTAATTACAAGGCAAATATAATGTATTTCGTGCTGTAAGACCCTTATAATCCTTTTAGCTGGGTGTATTACATTGAATCAAATAGCTATTCAAGTAACAACCCTTTGTAGTCATTATGGTTATATGCAAATGTGGGTTTTATGGTGGTTTACATAACATAGTTTCAACAACAACACGCAACTGCTATGCAGTTATGAAATTTTGTTTTATTTACAAACATTAAATATTGTTTTTGTTAAAGTTGCTTAAATACTTATATAAATCATACTATTCCCCATTCCGGGTAGGTAGAGGCTTTGTTGCCGTTTATGGCAATATCGACCTACCTATTGTGGCTTATAGATGGATAAAAACCATATTACAATAATCATAGGTTGCTAGCTACATACAAACATATCTCCACGCTGTATCCCCAAAGGGTAGTCAGAGTACGGAGCGCCAAGCATCGCGGTCCTTAGTACATATTTCTTTCGCTTCCTCAAATCTCATCATTCTCCTCGCACATTTTCGCCTAGCTATGCGAGTGCTATCGACATTTCTCTTATTATTATTATTAGATATTATTTTTTACAATAAAAATCGTCACTTAACATGTTGCTTTGGGGTGGGGGGGGGGGGGGGGCGCTTGAGCCCATGCAAAATGCATCTCAGTTCCTCCATGAAAAATTTTAGGGTTTATTTTAGGGAACTCCCTACCCTCATTGGGTTCAAGCCCCTCCCAAAGCATAATCCTGGATCCACCACTGATCGTAACTATAGGGAATATTTTTCTATTGTATGTTTTCTATAGATGTCTGTATAATAGCGCATTAGCCTAATACTCATTTCTTTTTTAATAGGTTGTAGGGTAAAAGGGCCGCCATTGAAACGTGACTTTCAAGGCAACACGCTATAGACTTCTACTATGTTGTCGTACAGATATTGTAGTCTTTGTAGTCTTGGAACAAAATTTTTTTTTGCAAGTGCCTATAGAAACAGTTGATATTCTTCAACCTTCCAACACTTATAACTCGGCTCGAACTGAGTTTAGAGGTGTAGTTGTAATAATAAATCTTATTTGCTACATCATTCTAAACTTAAAATTATAGGGTCGATCCGTATTAAAAACATAAAAAAAGGCGCCACGGGTCCATACAAATCCGGCTTTACTTTTGTTTTTTTCAATACTACTTAGTTATACCTTAGTAACTAATTAATTTGTGGTTATGTTTACTAATAGTCTGTTATTCGCGCCAATTAAAAGTGACAATGGCGTCAACGATATCTAAGAGTGTAATCTAAGTAGTATGAACGGCTTCCGTCGTCCAGAGCGGCTAGACTCTAGGTTCCCAAACTTATTTTGTCTACTGAGTCGAGAGCTCATGCAGTCGTTGTCTAAGATGCTTCCTAGCTAAATGAAATTACAAATCACCCCCCAGGCCTCTACACAACGCCCCCATTTTTTTTCTGGGTCTCTTACCGCACCCCTTTAGGCCTGCAGCGCCCACAGGGGGGCGTTATCACTTTGGGAATGGGTGGGCTAGACAATTATGCTTCGTACAACCGTAACGGTTGCTGGCAATTTTCACACGACTTTACGTTTCATTTAATGTAAAAGAAAGTAATAGTGTTAATAATGTATTTGTCATTCTATTCTGCTAGCGTTTACGATAACTGAGCGACTTGTCTAGACCCCTTGTAATGTGTGCTCTACATACGTAAGTGTGTAGAGTAAAGTAGAGAGTGCAAACATGTTTACAGACTACAGTAATAATAATTTTACATACTTACATAAAAAAAGTTGTTTAATAATAATAATAATAAAAATAATACGTACTGTATTGTGGAAAGAACTTTAAAATATGTGTGAGTAATATAATTGTAAGTAGTAAGTACATTACCTAATATAAAAAAATTAAAAAAATAATTTCATTCTATGTATTTCTAACAATTACTAAGCAATTTTTATGTCTATACTAATATGAAGAAGGGGTAAACTTTGTTTGTTTGTATGTAATTGATAAACTTAATAACTCCTCAACCGATTTCAAAAAATCTTACATCTATTTTTTTTATTTAATTTGTCAGACATTTCACACAGCGCCATCTAGTCCCAAAGTAAGCAGCGCAGCGCTTGTGTTATGGGTACTAGAGAACTGATATACTACTTATATACTTTTCTTTTGTAAATAAATACATATTATACATAAACACCCAGACTCGGGGCGGGAATCGAACCCGCAACCCCCATTTACTTTCCTACGCGCTTAGCCGTTGCGCCACGGAGGTTGTCAAAGTATTAGAAAGTTACATTCTCAGGGAGTAACATGGGCTGTATATTATTTAAAAAAAAAATTCTGCCCGTGCGAAGCCGGGGCGCGTCGCTAATAATGAATAAAAAGGTCTTATGTTGCCTATTTAAAATTATTGCTAAGTCTCATCATTCAGTATTCATACTAGTTAATTTATATTTCTATGTAATTAATTTTATTGCCTGTAAGCATAGGTACATTACTTTAAAAAACAAGTATATCTAATATAATTATAATGTTGTTATGTTTACCCTTTAGTAACAATTTGTTACCCATGAACTTCGATCACAAATAAAAAACTTATTTGTGATTAAATTTCATGAATTAAAATATACACAACATTGTTTAATCTAATAAAAGTTTTACAGTTATTTATGTTAATTTAACGATAATATAAGTTATTTTTATTAATCTTATGTTCATGGAATCTAACTGAAAAATATTTTTCTCTCGATTGTTTATGTTGCACTGCCTTTCTAGGCAATGTGTACTAATTTTCAACTGGCTCAATAAAGTTGTTTGGCTACGTCCCAGCCAGGTTACGTAGCTCATACGTAGCTACTGTGCCTCAATAAAGTATAGTGCAATTCACGTGACTGAAAATTTACGTAACACTGAATTGAGTGTAATCCGAGTAAGATGAATATAACGCAAGCTTTTAGAATAGCGATAAGGTCAGGTACGAATTTAGTCGTCTTTCGGAAAGGTTTATAATCTACATATTCTACATATAAGTAGTGAAAACAAAATGTTTTTGAAACTTGAGAATGACTGAACCGATTTGGCTTTATTAATCGAAGGATTTAGCTAATTTTTTTACATGTTCGTAATGGGCAGAGTAAGGTTTTTATGGGCAGAAAAATTGGAAAAGTTGCCTGAAAAATTAGAAAATTCAGAAATACTGAAAGTACTTTTTTCTGTGGGATTTTTGTACAAACTAAAAATCATAACTCACGAAAAATAGTATAATAACAACGGAACCACAGCAGTAGTGGTCGAACACAGCTAGTTTATAATATAACGTCGGTCAATGAATATATTATAAAGATATAACACCAGAGTTGCAGACACTAGTCACGTGCATAAAGTAGAATGTGAAGTGAAAGGATTGAATATGAATGTGAACAAAACTAAGGTTCTGGTGTTTGAAGCGGTACAGACGAAATGTGAGATTTGGGTACATGGAAAATGTTTAGAACAAGTGAATGAAATTGTGTATCTGGGAAGTGCGTTTTTGAGGGATGGAAGATGTGACTTGGATGTGGAGAAACGGGTAGCAGCTGGCAACAAAGTAAACCGTGCTCTGTCCATATCTCAATACATTAGTAGGCAGTGTGAATATATCTAATACAGCCAAAATGGCCATGCACAATGCGGTGTTGGTTCCAACTTTATTATACGGTAGTGAGGCCTAGGATAAGCCCGAAATCGAGTGAAAGTATGACAAATGCAGTAGAAATGCGATCTTTTAGAAATATGTACGGTGTCACCCTTGCGGACAGGATAAGCAATGAAGGGATACGTAGTATGAAAGGGTTGCACGACAGTGTTATTGTAAAATGAAGAAAGGAATGCTTAGATGGTTCGGGAACATAGAAAGAATGAGTGATGAAAGACTGACGAAGAAAATCTACAGAGCGAAAGTGAGTGGTAAAAGAAGTCAAGGAAGACCAAGGCTGACTTATAAAGATCAAATAGCCAAAGTGTTAGCAGACGGAAATTTCTAAAGCACTCGCATACCTAGACGAAAGAGAGATTTGAGGAAGCGAAAGAAGTATGTAAGGACCGCGACGCTTGGCGCTCCGTCCTCTCTGACTATCCCGTTAGGGATACAGTGTGAAGATATGTGTGTATGTATGTATGTATGTAATACAGACAAAACAAGAAATGAAGAGAAATGTAGTATGACAGGGTTGAACTACGGTGTTATCTTAAAAATTAAGAAAGGAATGCTTAGACGGTTTGGGCACATGGAAAGAATGAGTGATGATAGATTGACGAAGAAAATCTACAGAGCGAAAATGAGCGGTAGCAGAAGCCAAAGAAGACCAAGGCTGACTTGTGAAGATCATATAGCCAGTGTTAGCCGACGGAAATGTCATTCGCAAATCTAGGCGAGTGTAAGAAGAATGATGACGATTGAGGACGCAAAAGAAGCATGTAAGGAACGCAATGCTTGGCGCAGCTCCGTCCGTTCTGACTGCTCCATTAGGGATACAGAGTGAGGATATGAATGTATGTATGTATAGAACAATAAATCAATGTATTTATATCTGAAGAACCATTAGAATGCCTACATGGGTCCTACGAGGACGCAGGCTGATGACCCAAAAACACTTGTTCTGAAAAATATTTTTTGAACCCACTTTCAGTTTGGAGTTGTATCGTATGATCGTATCTACTCCAAAATTTTTTCGTTCGCTCTATGAATGAGGTATTTTTAGATAGCGCTCCTAAAATATAACAAAACATGGTTTTTAACCTTGTTTCCATGACCTTTCAGGTACGAGTTTTTTTCTAAATGTAGTAAAGTACAGAGCATTCAGTTAACAATTCAATTTCTCTGTAACGTAGCTCCTGGAAGTTTATACTAGGAAACAGATAAGTCTCTAAAGTTAGGAAATGAATGAAGCATGTATTGTCTTCGTAATTTCGTATGTAATGAACGTCTCCGTTGAATACACAGAATTTGACAGATATAATATTGTACACATTATTTCTGGCAGGTACTTCAAACAAAACCAGTATCTATGGTTGTACAATGGAGTGAGGTGCGAACAGCCTGGCAGGACAGTGACTTCATCACGGAATGTCTCTGTTGGCACAACGTGTATAGGCAGAGGCATGGCTCGCCTCAACTTTATATGGCACCTGAGGTAATATTTTATTCCGTCGACCAACTGATTGGTTACCATCAATAAAGCGTAACGCCTAGGTGCATAGGGAGACGTAGGCCGCGCAGTCCAGCACAGGGCAAGGGCAGCTTTTTGTCCATTCTTTACTAGTATTAATATAATATGCATTATTTAGTGTTCAGCCATACAGGCATTTGCGACTGAAACATGTACTAAAAGCAATTTCGTAATGCTGCGCAGCCGCGCTGTCCTGTGGCAACCTATATGTTCTATTCTAGTTCAAAATTAATAAAGGCGTCTTGTCTAACTGGCCTGTGATCTACGAAGAAGTAGAAGTTGAGCAGGATCAAATGTCTAGCTAGTTGTAGAATTGATGATGCGACTTGGACATTTGCAACTCGTAATAGCAGAATGGTGATTTCATTAGGTGAAGAATGAGGTGACAGTAATAGATACGCAGTTTATATCAGGACATTGTACTGTACTGTCATTACTCTCTGCCAAATATAAAACTAATACCCCATACACTGTTTATCACAATGTCATCAGTTATCGCATTGTTTTACTGCCCATAAAAATGTTTCTGTCAAATGGCTGTTGCCGATGTTATTGCTAAGACAGTGCGACTGGGCTCTCGAATCACATAGGGCGAATAAGAAAATAAAGGGAGACACGAGTAAAAGCAGTTCGATAAAATGCAACCTCAAGCCCCTAAAGTTGGTCCAAATATTTAATAATATAGAATCTATCTAATTTAAATACTTTTACAAAATTGTTTTAAAAAAATGTAACGTATAGTTTCGTCATTTCAACAGAAAGATCTTTTGTTTCAGTAAGCCTAGGTTTATATGTGATTTTATAATCAAAACATGAAAAGAATAATTAAATCTATTATATTTTAATACATTTTGTTGCAAAATTTAATACTATGACTTATGAGACTACAGGTTGAAACATTAACATAATTTTAACCCTATAGAAGATTGGTACTAACTTAAATTTTGGAAGAAAGCAGGTGCTTGAACTTTCACCGTCCATGAAACTGAATTTAGAATATAGTGAATGGACCTAAAATAATTTACAAATTATACATAAAAAATACATACACATGTTACCTATGCATACATATTCTCGTATTCAAAGGGGATTGCAGGGGATGGAGCGTAAACCTCGGTCTTTACATACTTCTTTCACCTCCTTAAATCTTATCATTCTTCTCACACTTTGATGAGGTATGTTTTAAACATTTCCGCCAGTTAACACTCTGGCTATTTGATCTTCACAAGTCAATCTTGGTCTTCCTTGATTCTGCTACCTTTAACTTTCGCTACGTAGATTTTCATCATTGACCGTTCATCACTCATTTTTTCCTATATTTCTAAATATTCCTTTCTGCGTTTTTACAATAACACAGTCATCCGGCTCTTATGCTATACCTACTGCGTATCTCTTTATTACTTATTTTGGCTGCGTGGGTGACACTGCATGTATTTTTGAGAGATCGTAATTCCACTGCATTCATTTTACTTTCACACAATTTCGGCCATATCCAGGCCTCATTACTGTTCATTAATGTACATGTACATTAATAAAGTTGGCACTAATGCCGCATTGCCGATGGCCATTTTGGTAGACTTTGTATATGGATACATTCACACTACAGCTAAAGCTGACATGACGCCGTTAGCTTTGTTATCAGCTGCTACCCTCTCCACATTTAGCTGATATTTTCCATCCTTCGAAAACACACTACCTACCCGAATATAAAGTTTCATTCATTTGTTCATTCATTTTTCTTTCATTCATTTTCCATTTACCCATATTTTACACGACACGAGAACTTTAGTTTTGTTCACATTTATTCATATATGTTTTGTCATAATGTGTATAAATGACAAAGTATATTTATATAAGTTTTCCTTTCGTTATTCTAGTTATGTGACTATGCACAAGCATGGGCAAATCATTTGGCGCACACGAACAAATTCTATTACCGAAACGATCGAGACGTAGGGCAAAACTTGTACCAGAGACCTGTGAGCGCTCTTCAACCAGATGTAACAGGTGACGATTGTATTGTGTGTTAATTATAGTGCCATATTATGAAAACTGTACAATCGACTGCTCTCAAAACGATATGACGCTTTAAGCTTACAATCATCGTCAGCCAAGATTAATCTGTACTGGAGACAAGTAGTCTTGCCCGCCCTAGGCCGCTTAGTATCAGCCACTCTTATTTTTTGATAATTTTGAGCTCCGCGCGATGTTTTCTCATTATATCGTTCGCGAGCAGAAACCGCACCGTGTAGATCGGTCGCCGCTAATTTCTGGCCGCCCTAGACCTGAGCCTAGTTGGCTTTCAGGCTAATCCGCCTCTAGCTGGACGTATGTCTCTCCTATGACGTGCATTTATCGAGCTTAATCTTGAGCTTTGCGCATACAATTCCTTTTAATCTTACATATAGACGATCATGCGGTCTAACAGGTGATGACCCTAAATCATGGAGCACTTAACCTATAGAGTGGCAATGTCATTTATTTTGTATGGAAACAATTTACGTCTAAACACTGGCGGTAACTGCGTTCTGTTCTATAGTTTTCTTTTGCTGTTTTTACCACACCACCGAATAGAACAATAAGCCATTACATAAATATTTAAATATCTCGCAATATAAAGAGTTGGACACACAGCTCCAGTACTGGTTAATATGTATTGCTTAATGCGAGCGAGAGTTGATATTTGTTAGTGTAAAACTGAGCAGTGGTGATTAAAATGGTCTCTATAGGTTGAGTGCTCCATGTCCTACAATATGTTTCCACGCAGATCATCAGCCGTCGCTTTGAAACTCGTTGGTTCCAACATTTATCGGTTCCGTGATAGACATAGCAAACTGTTAATTCGGCTTGCTTACCTTTAAGCTAAAATAAAACTCTTGACCTTAAAACTATGGTTTCGTATAGAAGAAAACACATAGGTGTAGTGGATGTGTACTCAACACTATGCTTAATCACAGACTAGCGAAGAGTGATTGAATGGGAATGAATGATTTGTTATTACTGAAGATAAATAATTTATTAATAGATTTCGTGACTTATTTTAATTCAAGCCACTACATCGATGCCATCTGACCTTCCAAAACTTTTTAACTAGGCTTTTACTTGAATTCGAAGAAATCTAGTCTGACATAAGGCCCACTATTTTCTATCTCATAAATAATAATATGCTTATGGTATCGAGTCTTTACATTTACGCGACATTTTGTAAATTGCTTTTTAATTAATAAATGAGTAAGTAACAAGCTTTCAGAGAGATGATCGTACCAACTTTATGCGGCTCTAAAATAATAGCTAAGCTTGTACTATCAGCGATTTATAAGTATGTATCTATGTATAACGAATTAGAGGCGTAATATAAGATTTATTGCATTCTCATTCCTAGTGTCAAGAAACGTAGGGATGACGATGTCCTACCCAAATTTGATTTAAGCTTTCTATTTGTATTGTGCATATATGTAAATAATGACTAATTACTATAGGTCAAGAAGTATCCTCGTACTGGTACGCGGCAGTGCGACAATACAGTTTCTTCAAAGAGCCTTATGTTTTACATGCCAACGTGAATGCAGGTTTGTCCTTATCCAGTGTATATTACATATCATGAAATACTTGTATAAATAAATAAATCACAAGTTTGAATACAATAAGTCACAAGACAAATGATAATTCTAGAGCTAACCTAAATACTTCGAGAGACTTCAAGCTTTATACAATTCAGAAAAACAAAGTTTGTTTTTTTAAATTGTTACGGTCTGTACCCAAATGAATCCGATAAGGAGTGACACCTGTGGGGCCTATCGTTTTATTTACTTTAACTGTTACACCACATAACCACATATATATATATAAGCAAAGGCGTAATTAGGTAGCGCCCGATAAGTACAGTCCTGCTTCAGGACAACTCTAAATTTTATATTAGAATATAAAGTCCATTTATTTGGCTAATTATTAACTTTTTAACTTTATACATATATTATTACGTATAATGTTTGTAAACTACGTTTTTGTCAAAGTGACTGACTAGGCCCTCCTGGTAACAAATCCTAATTACACCCGTGCTTAACAGTTGTAAAGCGCCTCGCACACTACACGGTACACGTCCATGACCCATGGTTGTGGCTGCAATTTGGTGAGACTCGTTGCGACCAAATCTGCGAGCAACCATGCGGCTAGTTGTATTGCATCTCTTGGCTGATCTTAATATGAGAGGTATCTGGATTTATTCCAAGCGATGAAAAATTTTGAAGAAATCGCGGTCTCTTATGATAAATTATAATAACTAGCAGCGATAAGATTGGTGCGGCCAAGCGCGCAATCTACGTTCTATTTTCGTAGATTGTCTATCCCTCAGAAGGTCTGTCCGCATGCGACCTTTGGTTGTGGTCGTAGCTTCATAGTGTGCGCGGTGCTTTATGACAATCTATAGGACTACGATGTTTCTATACTAATGGCACAGAAAACTAACAGTCTGACTAATCCTATTATTATTGTGGTAAACGTTCTCAGGTCATTTTACGCAAATGGTCTGGGTAGCAACACGATACTTCGGCGTCGGTAAAGCTCGCTCTCGCGCCGGTAAAGTAATAGTCGTCGCCAATTACTCGCCTCATGGTAACATTTCCGGCCAATTTGATACTAACGTGCTTCCGCCGCTGCCAGAGAATTTCTCCGACATACCACCACCGATGCAGCATTGATGATGATTCTCTAATCTCCGTAAGCGGCAGAAATTTGGAAATTGATGCTGTTGAAAAAGTAAATTTTATTTTCGAAACAACGATGAAGGGGCCTGCAATACAGGGTTAATTTAAAAATACTAATAACCTCTTAGTATTTTGTTGTTAACATCATCCCCGATAGCTTGTGTTCTATGACTTTTAAAAAATCATAATTTTTTCTTTCATACAAAAATAAAAATACATTAAATGTTTCTGAAAATGGCATCTACTCTACCCGGTCGCTAAAGCGGCACACGCACAGCGCGGCACTGAGGCACAGTGCCATCACAGTACAGGTAACTGAGGCCGCGCTTGCACTGTACTATCACAGTACGAGTAAGGTACTATTGGTGTTGGAAATACGTACACAGAGTAATCACGTTTCAGACAGTACAACAAAACTTAACAAATATTTTTGATGAACGTACTAAGTTTTGAAAAAGTCGTAGAACAAAGTTGTTAGGTATGATAGCAGGAATTTTGCATTAAGAGGCTATTAGTAATTTTCAAATATCCCTGTAGATGTATTTTTTTTTCTTGCCTCTTCTTTGTTTGCATTTGACTGAGGGCGAGTTTCCAGTGGTCCAAGCATTAATTAAACTTTTTCCAAAAATAATAAGACAGAAATTTTATCAAATCTTGGACCAGGAGAGTACCATCCGGTCTATATAATTATGAAAGTAATAATTTTATTATGTTTCAGTTTAGCAAGGCAAGGCAAGGTTTACAGGCAAGATTAATAACAAAATAATAAAATGTAATCAACAGAGTATTTAATTTTCGAATCAAAAATTATTATAAATTGTATATTATTTTACTCAACGAAATTTAATAATTATCGTTTTCCAACTTCCTGCTTTTTTTCTAAGTTTTGTATTGTGCAGAGGCAGACTAACACTCTTGGCCGTCTTAGGCCATGTAGTACTATCCGCTTTCTTCTCATCATTTACTGGGACGTATGATATGAATTTACTTTGCAATGATTTTTGCCACGATTAGCGGCCCCTAATATCTGGCCGCCCAGGCCCGGGTCTAGTCGGCCTTATGGGAAATCCGCTCCTGGTAGTGTGTATTTTTTTATGTATATTAAGCATATGATACTACTATATTTCCTTAAAAAAATCACAAACTTAATAATAACGTCTTTGATTAGACAAGTAAATAATCAAAGAATAACGTGTAGTTTTTAATAACTGGGATTCATTTCGAAAAATTCTAAAGAAAATTGAGTTAGTAAACGCAGTAGAATATGTAACGTCACTGTAACTTGAAAGTTGAAACAGAGCGAGAAATAAGAAATTAAAAAAAAATTAATAAATTGAAATAAAATTTTGAAGTATGACGTTATGTGAACGAAAAATATTTTTTCAACAACTTCGTATCCTGCGGGCTGCGGTCTAAAGACCGCATCTAAAGATGGCGGTAAACCGCCATCTCTATTTATTGTTTGGAAAACCCGCGTAGACAGAGAAAAAGTATTTCCGTTTGCACAAAGGCACTTGAACTATGCCGATTTTATGTAGGTATGGTACAGAACAAAAAAAGTAAAATTGAAACTAGTTTTAAAATTTGGAAAGGAATAGCTAATTATGATAGAATTTAACTTTTTATCAAATCTCTTTAATATGCACTGCAATCAATCCGTCTTATTATTCACACCGTCCTGAATGCCTGAATATTTCGAACAGTTCTAAATTATTCATGTAGGAGTCCCTTTGTACGCAATGCGCTTAAATTAGGCCTATTTTTTGTGACAAATTGTACACAGAAAGCTGAGATGCTGAAATTAATTAGTTAATTATATATAATACATACATAAGTATAGAAATAATAACAGGAAATGCCTAGGTACTTATTTTCAAAACATAGGTAAAATATTTTATCTATTTATCTATTTTTTATTACTCCTAGAACTTTGATTAAAGAGTTTGTATCTTGATTAATTTCCAAAAAATATTATTATTGTAAGTAGTGTTTTGCGATTTGATTAAAATTCATTAGGTACCTATTTATTATTGTCAGGGTGTCTCTCTTCGTACGACATTGAAATAAAGTTCATTTGTGATTCAATATTGTCGTCACAGAGAAAATTATATATACTGAGCACAGACTTAGGTATACTGAGGTTGTCGCATACATGTCGCATTCTCATACTTAATACATATACCTACCTATTTATGGCCGATCTAAGGAGTCTCAGAGCTGTCTTATACGGTGGGGAATTTTTGAATTTGTTCCTGTTGCTGAAATTAGTGTGTAAAAATCACAATATGAGTCCTTAGATGTTATAAACTGTTTTATAAGGAAATGGTAACTAGTTATGTATTTGATGTAAAGGTGGGCCGTATCGACAGGCGGGCTGACTTATTTGGTTGCTTCACTTTCTGGTTTTAGTGTACCTATTAGACATGGAATCTTATCTTGTCATTATGTCTATATGAAGAGTCAGACAAACCATTTCAGTATTTACTGCATTGCTAAGTTTTCAAAACGCAGAAACCGCTAGGTATATTTTATGCATTAACGTGAGATTGTCAAGAACTTCTAGCCATCCATCGTATCTAAAGGTACCCACCTAAGAATTATACGGTCGCTGTTCAAAAAATTATTATTTATGAGTTTATTAAGCTTAGAGTATCAGATTTATTATGAAAGTAATGCCTATCAAGATTATTTACTTAACACATAACTACATAAATGAAATGCGTTTTTAGGAAAATTCCTTATAATCAATTAACATAATTATAAAGTAGGTAATGAAATCATTGGCCATTTGAAAGTCTATTAAACGGTGTTAGCTTTGTGCTTAGAATTTAGACTATATTAAATATCTTGGTTGTTTTGCCTGAGCTTGAAATTTATATTAGAGTACCTAAATACTTATGAACCCAATGATGTTATAACACAAAAGAAAATATAACATCATTGTATGAACCCTACTAAAATAGGTGTAAGTAATTATCTATTTAGAAAGCAATATTTTAACGCACAGATATTATGTATACATTGATAGAATGGTAACTTTATTATAGGCTTTTAGGCTTGCCATTTTTCGAAGTCCAAATTGATGGAGTACCTAGCTTTTGCTGGTGCTTTCAATTGTCATTAGCACGAAGTAAAAACGTCATTAGAATGAAATGATGATAATATGTTGTGCTCCCTTCTGTTCCAAAACCTGTCTTCCCATATGGTTGATGATATTGTAATGTTACTTGTTAAGTTTTCCTGTTGTAATTGTTTACATAATGAAATGTTTATTAGGAAAGTACGTAAAATATACTAAAATTAATCAATTAATAAATGTAACGTCATTGAATTCTCTTATTGTTTAAAATAATTTAAATTAAAAATTCATAATTCCTAAAATGACATTTTTGAGACGTATTTACAAAATTGACGAAAATTGCTAATTTTGCTAATCAATTGTTAAATCTATGTATAAGCTTTATAGAATTTTGCACTTATATGTCATAGCACGTATATTAGGATCCTAGACATAGATTCTCTAACATATAAATTAGCAGTCTTAGTATAATTATACCCTTATTGCTTGTGCTGTAGGAAAGTGTTAAATAACTTTTTAATTATGTCCAATAGGCCTAAAACAGTATTAATTAGTATTAATTTAATAGATATCATGTGCCAAATATAAAGGTACTTATATAAAAAATTAAAAGCTACTACATTTTAAAATGTTTTATTAATTACATTATTTATTTATTTATTGATCTTTCACGCATATGCAGTTTTAACAAAACCTTTTATTTATTGTATGTAACTCCTACTTATGAGGAAAAAGATAGAAGTACTATGATTTATCACCCAATATCTAGTATTATTGCAGTGTTAAAAACAAAACCAAGTGTTACATCTTCTCTATTATTATATGATTTAACTCAGCATTTAATTTTGTAAATTCTTTTGTACTAATCAAGTTGATATTCTTACTTAGCATGTAACTATTTGAAACATTAATAATAATCATAGAATACAGTAACACTTATGACTGACTTAATTTTCATAGTACTTTCTTCCATGCTGGCTTTTTAGGACTAAATATACAATTGGTTTTGCCTTTAACCTGGTGTTATGTTATACAATTCTAATATTTTAATCCATAATAATTAGTTATGGATCTCAGGTGGTCTAAATAAATCTGTATACAGGACACTTTTACTGATTATGATTAAGAAAAACATTTTTTATGATGTAATCTTTATGTAATGTTATTTTTAATGAATGTTGTATTTAAGCAACTTTAAAGTAATTTATTTATTATAAGCATAGAAATTATCAACAGCAAGTAGGAAATTACAACTATTTTTGGTCCATATTTTAATTATTTAATAAGGAATTATAAATTATATGGTCAAATTAGTTTAAATGTGACAAGTAAGACACGTTTCAAAAAATGAGATTGTCAAGACACTTTACAGTAAAATTAGGCAGTAAACAAAGGCTACAAAGGCAAAATGACATATCATTAGACATTACAATCAAAGAGATTGTGAAATTACTATGATTACAATATTAGTGTGACAGCAGATACATTATTTTTATTTGTAATAAGTTGTTGACATATGGTGATATAAATGTACTGGTTTTTCAAGAATATATTCCTTTTTATATTCATTCTCATAAAAAAGCAGTTAAAATATTGTCACTTTATTTAATTCAATTTTTCTCATGATATGACCTATGACCCTTTCAAGATATGTCATTCTTGTTGCAAATTAATAAGACACTACATAATAGCAACAATTTTGTGTTTTATGAAATTTTTGCAGTTTAAGAGAGAGAGAGAGAGAGAGGGAATACCATTGAACTAAAGTATACTGTTATCTTTGTAGATAACAGTATACTTTATTTCAATATTACATATTTTTCTCATAAAAAATTATATCCTTAATGTTGTGATTTCCAAGGCAATGTCGTATTGTACTAACAATAAGTGTATAAGTAAGCAAAACTCCACTTTTATTATATAATTCAATGGCTGTGAATTGTTACTGTTAAATTAGTACTGGCTATAGCTTCGCGATATTTATTTTCGTTTAATAAAGATATCTGAATACAAATTATAGCTTTTTCAATCTTATACAATAAGGAAGTGACTTAGATCAACCATGTTTACATGTTTTGACACTCATTATTAATGCTTAATGCCTGGCACAGCATACATAATATTACACACACATTTTGATTATAGATTTTTCAGATCAGAAAAAAACCAGCTGTGTGAGGCCAGCTTAAGACAAGCTACTTGAATTCAGATTATTAATTTAAAAACAACATTCCACCTGAGTAACGTCGGACTAAAGTCTTAGTCTTCTAACCCAACTGCTAGAAGTTGTCTCCGAGTAGAAAGGATTTCTTAAACAATAAGTTAATTTAACATTGGTCATAATATGGGTACCTACAGTTTTAACGCCCAAGAGTTAGTTAAAATATACCTATGATGAGTGTCAAACAGGAAACTATAGTTGATATAAACAATAACCGAAAAATTATTAAAAATAAATTTGTCTGATTTATCACCCATAATTTTAAGCTTAATAGAAAATAACATTCATTCAGTCCATCTATGTTTACAACTTGTGCACACATAATAAAGCCTCATCTCCTCTTCAGCGCGTCTTGTCTGGCCTTGGAAGAATACAGCCTCCCTATGGTTGCACCTGGGGCACATATGGTCCTTGGTTCGAGGCAGCGTGGGGTCGCTAACGACGTCAGGATTGATATGAGTTAACTCGTCGACTTCGTGCATAATTTTGTTGACGTAGACACAGTTAGAGTCTGCCAGTTGCTTATAGTCACAATTTCTACAGGCATATAATAAAACTTTGTTGTTTTTATCCTCCCGTGGGTAAAGCATGTTGTTGCACTCTTGACAAAACTGTATACCGACGTATCCAGGTCCGCCGTCCTTTCTACCGAGATTTAGGGTCATGATGATTTTCTTTCAGTAGCAATATAATAAACTAATACGATACGACTGTTCCTAAATATAGTAAATCATTCCAAATTCGACGATACAAAAAAAGAGAAATCAGCGAAAAAAAAAATAAATGAAGTCGAATCTGACCAAAGTCTGTGAATCTGACCACAAATCTGACAGTGATATTTTATTTTGTACAATTTTTCCATAAGAGGGAAGGCAAAGGGATCTATGCCCATAACAGCCATTGTCTTCAGTAACAGATATACTCTTCATTTTAATGTTTCTTGGATCGGCAGAGGCAGATTAAGCCACTATAAAATCTATAAATACTCAACAATTCAAAAACAAAAGCAAACTACGCCAATTTAACGTCACAACCTTTACTAGAAACAATTTGCGAATAATTAACATAACCGCCCAACCACTCGCCATTAAAACCAATGACTAAGGAACGCTAGTATACTATTAGTATTCTGTGCTAAGGAAACTAGTAATGTTAAAATTCTCGGAAAAAAACAAGCCACCAAAAAGTCTGCTAATTATTTTTTTTATTTATTGAAACATTGGCATCTGGACTATCAGTCTAAAACTTCCCTGACAGCGTAGAAGGAGTATCTACTAACGGACGGAGTACGAGGTACGGAGGACCGTGGACACATGATTAAAAAATGTACAACAGATTTTTAAACAGCTATATTATTAGTATTGCTACAAATATTTATACCCGTGTAGATTGTAGGTTTCATTATAACGACGGGGTCGGAAGTTAATAATGAGATTAATAATAATATTATGACGGTACGAGTATTGTAGTATAGGAAAGTATCACATAAGAGATTTACGTACAAGGTATGTTTTCCAGATCATAAATCTCGAACCAAGTAACAACAGACGGCGAATTTGTTCTAAAAACGTGTCCTTTAAGTGCCTTTTTTGTTGATGCACTCTAGACTTATACTAACGCGCGTGTCTAGGGAAGGTCATTGTATAACAATAACAGCCGAACATGACATATTTTTATTTTCGTGAATGTTAGTACCCAAAACACTTCAAGCTAAGATTCATGAGTAATTTGCAAATAATTTTTTTATTATCGACTCCTTAGTTGATATGATATGAATTAAACTGACATTGCGAGGTTGCCATATTTATTATAGTTAATATCTGTTTTACTCGTGGTTACGCTCAAAGAGATAGAAAGAGATAGGAAAATTCGTTCGTCACACAGTAAAAGCGGCAACTTATTATGGTTCCGTCTTTTACATGTCTTGGTCTGAGCATAAAATAAATTAATGTCAAATAACATTATTTTATTTCTGTTTTCTGACATTTATTTCTGATTATTATGTTACTGCGTAATCATTTCACTGCAATTTTACTTTTCCATTTACTTTACAAATATTGCATCAATCAGATAAACAAATAATGGAATTCATATAGCAAATTGAGAGCAATTTTTTGAACTGAAATTTGTGTAAAAGTCGAGTACTATTTAGTATTGTCAGCAAATGAATTTTTTTTTAAACCAGGATTTTATGAAATTAACGAATCTATACAATATAAACTTCAAACATTTTAGAACAGAATTCTGAAGAAGGATATATAGTGGAATATTTTGACATGATAAAATACCGCGGGAAACTAAGTTTAACAAACTAAAGAAATAATTGTCCACAGTATTGTTACGAGCTGAGGGTAATAAGATGCCGGTTAAGGGTGCAAAGAGTTTATTTTCCTTCGTACAAGCAGATGTCAAGAACACGCGAACTTAATTACGTCGGTCCCTAGTCTTCGTAGTCGCCCTCGAAGTAGGTACTCGCGTAGTAGTCACCGAAGGTACACGCTTCACTCAATAACAACTTTCCCGAATCGGAGAGTTCTTCTATCCAAGGTCGTCGCAGTGATCGTCGTAGTAGTCTATGTAATTCGCCTTGATGTCGCCTCGATATATCGCTTGGATCGATAATCGAGAAACATTGATAGTCCGATAAAAATGAGGGTGGAATCTTCTAGAGTAAACCCGAATGGTAGTAATAATAACGCATAGAAATAAAGAGGGTGGAACTTTCTAGTTAATGATGCTCGCTAACAATAATTCGACATCGTTCTCGACGCGGCCTGTTTGCATGAGTCATAGGTACATGATGTCATCGCTCCGGAATTTTCGAGGTGCAACTTTGTTCTTCTTTCTTAATTTTACCTATACCATTCGATAGTGTAGATCTTAAACCTAGCAATACGTTTTTAGGTTATAACTCTGGAAAGCCTAGGTCTCGAGATATAAGCACTAAAAGTTACGTTTTTAGTTCTAAAATTAAAAAATAATAAAAATAATAAAAAATCGACCTTATTCCATAAGCATAAGTTCCAACCGTAACAGTATTTTCTCTTCACTTATTTTATATCGTATGAGGAAAAATGGTATTAAAAGGCTGGTAGCCCCAATACGAACAAGATTATTTAGCTTTATACTCTTTTGTTCAGCACAATTAATCGATCATTGTAACTTGTGACAATAACATTCTAATAGTAGAATGTTATTGTTTATGTTTCATGTTGGCTACAATAGATCAGTGTTGTGGTGTTTATATTCTTATTTACAAAAGCTTCCTCTTTAATCAATGGGCTGCACTAAAATCGACGACTAAAATAGATCACTGTTGTCATTGAAAACAGTAAATTACATTTATAGGTGATGACAGTAAAATGTAATGTATTTGTAATAAAGTATTTATAATTTCATTACAAATGACCTAAAGTAAGTATTGAAATGCAACACAAGCTTAACGGTTGCACATTACATAAAAAATTTTTTTCGGTCGTTATTGAAATAACAATTTATTACTACAACGATTTAAGACATACGCTTATTTGATGTCAAAATTTATAAAATAGTGGCAGCATACGGAATTATTTGCATTTTGGACAGCCCTCAAGCATATTCGCCATATTGTAAGATGTGTTGTCTATGGTCCGAGAGCGCGGGAAATGCGTGCGTTATCAAGCAGTTTGCCCACTTCATGTATATACACCTCAGATCAATAAACATAATGGATGGAATCATAATAAGTAGCCGCTCTGACCACCGTGTATCAAACGAATTTTCCTGTCCCTTTCTATCTCATTGAGTGTAACGTCGAGTACAACAGTTAGGTATAGTAAGTATGGCAATTTCGCACTACCAGTGTAATTGATGTCAGCTTATGTGCCAGTCACGAAATAATTATTCACGAAATAAATACTGTGTTTTGGCTATTAGCATTCACAAAAATAAAAATATGTTCCGTTCAGTTGTGTATCGTTGTACTGTGATTCTTCCCTAGTCACGCACGTTAGTAAAAATCCAGAAACTTGGTCAACAAAAAAAGGATACCGTAAGGACACTCTTTTAGAGCAAACGCTCCGTCCATTTTGAATCTTGATCCAAACGACTCATATGAGTATGAAATCCACGTGACCACATCCACAAACAGACTGAAACCAAAGAACGCGTACTCTAAAACAGACTTGTGCCATTTGTGTGAAATGCACATATGATATAACTTAATATCTTCAAAGAGATAATTAGGGAATTATTATAAACAAGGAATTCGTGTCAAATTTTGCAATAAACGCAAATACCTCGAGTCTTGAGCTTGGAAATCGATGTTTTGAACTACAAATGGTCTATTAGGTTATGAGAAATGGTTGTACATATTGTTTTGTGATAGCGTAATTCGTCGTGTCGTAAAATATCAAAGATGTAAAATTACCTTACTTACTTGCGAAATATCGAGAGGTTTCGTCGAGTTACTCGGGTTAGTCGAGTAGCTTGAACACCATGTCCAATTCTTTAAATATTTTACTTCCCTTTAATTATCGGTCACATTTTTTTTTAATAATTGTGAAGGAAGCCGACCCCGTTAGGAATACAGCGTGAAGATATGTATGTATGTACGTATGTATGAAATGAAGCATACCTAGCACGTTGTTTCTAACATATCACATACATTTAATATTAATACATACATTAAATGTGATTCTAAAATCATAATTAGCTGGAAGTAAAAATTAAAATTACGCACAATACATTACTGTTAAGACAAATAACTCTCGACAACCCATGTTTTATATTAAAAAATATTTATTCATTATAAGAAAATCGGATATTTCTGCTAATTTAATAAATAATCATTTAAATCATTTCGTGTTGATCGGCGATGACTTGAGGTGATATTTGTTTTGGGATGTGATATAAAGGGCAACCCTAAAATTAAATTGTCAATGTTGGTGTTACTGTTGAATTGAAGCCATGGATTGGCGAACTGATTTCTTTTCCCATCTGTAGCCGATTGGTGTCGTGCTATCGAAATGGGTAAGGAGTCGTTTTGTGCATAAAATAATATTCACTTGTTTTTTATTTTTATACTTATATTTATAAGAGAGTGCATTAAGTTTACAGAGTGTAATAGTGTAATTAGGCAACAGCTCATTCCGTAATTTCATCAATTTTAGATAACATGCTTGGGTCGTAGCGAGTCGGCCATGGCGCAGACATGTTTTTCTCGTGGTCTAAAATAAATCCCTTTCCATCTCGCAGTCTCTGTGTTAATTTTTAGGTGCAATAGAGCTATTCTAGTCTATATAACATTATATGTAGTGTAGTGTGTGAATTTCAGCATCTGATGTAAACATAGTGCTAACCGGCGACATCGCTTTCCAGGTAAACCCCGTGGTATTCGCACGGCGCGTAAGCACGTGAACCATCGCCGAGAGCAGCGATGGGCGGACAAAGACTACAAAAAGGCGCACATGGGCACGAGATGGAAGGCTAATCCCTTCGGTGGCGCATCTCACGCTAAGGGCATTGTCTTGGAGAAAGTGTAAGTACGTTTCTCCAATTTTAATTAGTTGGTTTAGCGGTTATGTAGGTAGCGTCGCAACGATATGGACGCTATCGACGTGTATTGCTAATGTACCTATTTTGTACCCAACTGAGTTGCTATACATCTTGAGAAAAGAATTTGCGTCGTTAAAGCCGTTACCGCCCGCGGTATTATTCCTGTGAATGTGTTCCTACTACAATCACAGGATAATACTGCGAGTGGCAGCGTCGCGTCGCCGATCGACGAAAATAAGAAGAATGGAGATTCATTCATAAACTACTACTAGCTACTACTACATGTGGGTCAATGAACTTACCCTGCAGATTGAGGTTATTGTACTACTGTTTTTTACAGCATTGTAAAAAGTGAATTGCATATTGTAATGATTATTGTCTTACATGTTTATAATGCCTTTTATTGCCATTTTCTAACAAATTTCGACAATTTAAATCAATATTATTATTTTATGTTAAGAATTATTTGCTATGTACTTAAAGCATCCTGCTTAAAAAGTGGAAACAAATTTAAAATATTGATTACTTTAACATAACTGACTTATAACTAAAGCAAACATGTCACTATTTATTATATTGTATAAATTCAGGTGTTACCTTGCGGAAATCCATCGCATGTGATAAATTCCTAAAATCTTCGGCCACCTAACCAGCACCGAATAAGAAAATTCGGTGCTGGTTAGGTGGCCGAATTCTATCTCTGGTATATCCTGGGGATGCTTCGTTGAGAGGCGAAACATGTGTCGATTCGTGATTTTTAGTTTGAGCGGAATATAGCTAAAGATTTTAGGAATTTATCACATGTCACTATTTAGTTTTTGCCCTAAATTTTGTTGTATAAATCTCCTGTTCACTCTTAATATTAAAAGGCTTGATGTTTATGTTGGTAATTATTTTTTTGAATTGCATAAGTTTTTGTTTTAAATCAATATTACATCTGTGCAGGGGCGTAGAAGCCAAACAACCCAATTCTGCTATCCGCAAGTGTGTCCGTGTGCAACTCATCAAGAATGGCAAAAAGGTGACAGCATTTGTCCCTCGTGATGGTTGCTTGAACCACATTGAAGAGAATGATGAAGTATTGGTTGCGGGTTTTGGTCGTAAAGGTCATGCTGTTGGTGATATTCCTGGAGTCAGGTTTAAGGTTGGTATGAGTTAATATACAGTTTATTTTGCCGCTGATTCTGAAACCATTATGAAATTATGAAAGGAAAATGATGATTAGCTTTATGTATTTGGAGTATTTGCTACTCTGAACGCCATGATGTAGTTAGCTAAACTGACATTGTCTCAATAATCTATATACCATTTATAACATTTTTAATTTTAAAATTTAATATTGTTTTTACAGGTGGTGAAAGTGGCCAACGTCTCACTCCTGGCTTTATACAAAGAGAAAAAGGAGAGACCACGTTCATAGACAACTATTTACACTGTGATAAGGTAATTTTTACATTATTTTGAAATATTGTTTCGTTAAATACTATCTTTTTATCTGAATGATGTTAAAACTAGTATTTGCTACTACTGAATGCCATGAGGTAAAATTTTTACTGAAAATTTTTCTAGGAATAATTTTTGGGTTTTCCTTTTAAAATAATTAATCTTTTGTTACTATTGTTTCAGTGACCTGCTGCTGGGAGGTGGCGTTGTTTATAAGTGTATAAATATGTAAAATCAAAGTACATAATAAATTGTGTACGCCATTTTGTTTTTTTATTTTCTATCATGTTAGCTATTATCAATATTCTCGATTAATCGTTCTAATCATAATCGTTAACAAAAGGCAACACTGTTTTTTGAAAGTGTTGCTACTTTCATAATAACATGGTATTTTTGAATGTCAGAAAATAAGTCAGTTGAGAAATTCACGAGTTAGCTAAAGCATTTCTTTTAATTATATCTCCTCATCCTACGTTTCCATCCGAGTCCACATCCTAGAAGAACAAATAGTTTTCAATCATTTACATAGGAAATACTATTATTAAATGCCTGATTTCATCAACGCTATCTATGTCGTCACATATTTATGTACCCTAGTCCAGTAGAATTAGCTCAAAATAAGGCATGATTTTGCATTATTGTGGTACTAATGATTTTTGGCACATCGATAGAGTTACGTCTGTGTATGATTACCTTAAATTCCCAACCGATTTGGAAGTGCGGAAAATGGTGAAAATTGAGAAAATCTTGGATTTTTGAATAATTCCAAAACAAAAATTTTAGTACTAGTTGCGAGAATACCACGTGTTTGGAGTACGAATACCTACCTATTCAAACAATTTGGAGCGGTTGCGACATACGGAACATACCGAAATTTAAAAAAAGTGATTTTTCATCTTTATCTCCTAGGCAAAATTTGTGGTACTAGTTGCGAACTCATCGGACACTTGTTTTAGCTTAATATACTTAGTTTTAAATTTGCAACCGGTTGCGACCTACGGAACCCTAAAAAAATACTGTTTTCAAAATTCTACTTCCAGCAAAATTAGTGTAGTCAATATTGTTGCTTATATCACATTTATAGGTCGTATTCCAACTGCTTTGTGATCGCAACTTCTGAAAACACTACGGAACCTAGTTTATTTTGTAAATAAAAAGTACGTATAACCACAGATTAATTAGTTTACTACCGTAAAGTATAACTACGAATCTTGCGAGGGGAATGCGGGCGGCGCGCGGCGGGCGGTACAGGTACGGGACTAGCGTTGAAATTAGCGTTGCGTATAATAACTGTTTTTAATATTTGAAATCCCGTCTAAACTAAATTTTTATCGGAAATATATTCCAATAAAATTTAGTTAAGACGGGTATCGGTATCCAATGTAATGGACAACACAGGAGAAGGTTTCTGTATATTATGTGATCTGCGCACGTGCGGCAGTGCAAAACACATGCTGGGTACTCGGCCGAAATTAATTTTTTGTATAAAGTGATAATGGGTGAAATTTCTAGGTTCTTCGGGGAACTAATTATGACAAAGACGTCTATTTTCAAATCGACGTCTTTGTCATAATTAAAAAAAATTAATTATGCATGTTAATTTTTTTAAATGATAGGACATGGGTATGATTTTCGAGGTTTCTCGGAGTACTGCTTACAAAAGTCTATTTTCAAATCTGAAATGGCAGACATTACTATATTCAATAAATTGATATAGGCATTTTTAAGGTTTTTCGGGGTGCAGATTACAAAAATGACGTTAATCTTAAAATCCAAGATGAAGGACATTATTCTTTTAGTAAAATGATATGGGTGTCATTTTTGAAGTTGCTCCCGGTGCAGATTACGACAATAATATTTTATTAGATCTTTACCTATAAAATCGATTTTTAATACCTATGATTTCAGTGTGAATATCGATGTCTTTCATTGTACTTAGAATTCCAAATTGGAATTAAATTTTGAATGAGTAAAATTTTATGAGTTCGCGTCACGACATGATATTTATTCTTTCTTTTTGCATTATGTTATGAGTCATTTCACTAGCGTGGTAAAACAAATTTCTATGTGTTCGATAATATTTTCCTCGTGGATATTAAAATTAAAAAATCTATTGAATTTTATAACAATTTTAAATGTATATATTAAATTTTCAGAAATATTGTTACTAATGCAAAGTTATTGTTTATTATCTTATACAAATTTTAAACTGAAAAATTTGCAAAAAAAACCTTAAAGCCTTAGATGTTCAATTCAAACCTAGTTATGCAAACCGACTTTCATTTCAAATTTAGGGTTTATTAGCAAATACTAACGAAATTTAAGGTAGAAAAATATACGTAGGAATATTTGAAAATAAATGTAATTTGAATTAAAAATGTATAATAGTCTGACTGAACATAATTTTTTACATTATTTCATAATTTTAGGTTTTCACTTCTGTCGGCAGTCCTTAATGATTGCCTATTTTTTTAACGAAACTAATCGGTGTAATTTTTTTTCTACTGTCAAAAGTTGTTAAGATAAAATTATTACCTATTTCTCATAATTATAAAAAGAAAACACTCCACCAATCCGACTTTTGGGGTCTACGTCCATCTATTTTTAATTTGGAATAATAGCTTGCTAATGCGTTAATATTTGACAATGTATGAATGAACCGCACGGCGAGTCGTAATCGCTCGAGCCGTACTCTGTCTCCCGCGCCGCTCGCATTCCCCTCGAAATATGCGTATTAAGCGTATATTTCATTTACAAAATAGACTAGGTTCCGTAGTGTTTTCAGAGGTTGCGATCACAAAGTAGTTGGAATACGACCTATAAATGTGATATAAGCAATAATATTGACTACACTAATTTTGCTGGAAATAGAATTTTGAAAAAAGTATTTTTTTAGGGTTCCGTAGGTCGCAACCGGTTGCAAATTTAAAACTAAGTATATTAAGCTAAAACAAGTGACCGATGAGTTCGCAACTAATACCACAAATTTTGCCTAGGAGATAAAGACGAAAAATCACTTTTTTTAAATTTAGGTATGTTCCGTATGTCGCAACCGCTACAAATTGCTTGAGTAGGTAGGTATTCGTACTCCAAGCACTTGGTATTCTCGCAACTAGTACCACAATTTTAGTTTTGGAATTATTCAAAAATCCAAGATTTTCTCAATTTTCACCATTTTCCGCACTTCCAAATCGGTTGCGAATTTAAGGTAATCATACACAGACATAACTCTATCGATGTGCCAAAAATCATTAGTACCACAATTAATGTAAATTGATAATCTAATTCTACTGCACTAGCCCGCATATTAAAAGAACCCCTAAACCGGTTCTTAAATAATATTTGTTTTCACCATCCTCACGGTTCCCTAGTGATTTCAGACAGCTGTGAAGTTTTTTTTTCAATAACCAGTTTAAAAAACCTTACCGTCAAAGCATAATATTTTAAAAGATCTTTGCATGGCGTAGAAACGAAGTTTGTAAAAAAATATTTTAAATGCAATCTTACGCCTCGTGCGTAAAGTATAATTCACATAATCTATTTGCATTGTTAATTACGTCAATTTGATTAGTTACATGAAAGTGACAAGGATAAAACATCGTGAGGCAATATTCGAAAAATATGAACGTCGTCAGGCAACTTTTGAAAAATATGATTACGAATTTAATAACAAAGCTATGTAACATTATTATAACGAATTAATGAATACGTAAATAATATTATTTCATTTATCTTCTGAAAATAGAATCCTTTTTTAACGTTGGACATGTTTTTTTACAATTTTTGAAGGAGCACTGACGTTTGCTGTTAGTTTTCGAATAGATATGGGTAGGTCTGGGGATGGATACGTGTCCGCGGACTCGTATCCCTAGTGGTAGTGTTGGATGTGCATTGTATCACAGACGAATAAGATACAATTCTATTACCTAATACTATATTAGATCCAGTTCCGCACACTTCGTAAGTCTGGTTCGGGGGTTGGTAGTTGGCACCATTCATTACCAATACAGCGGGTTATTCACAAACGTCGGAAACTGAAGTTTCCGTATCCGACAGAAAACTTTTCGATGACTTTGTCTATACGCGATTCACGAATACGAAATATTATTATATTTATCTATACTACTATATAAATCTCTTGCGTCTGTCTGTAATTTCAGATTTTTTGACAAATTTTGCGATAGATAGTCGTTTTATTACTTACTGATTTCGATTCTGCCATTTTTAAAATTTTTGTCTGTCTGTCTGTCTGTATGTCCTTTTATAACTAAAGAACGGCTCGACTGATCTTAATGGCAATCGGTACGTCGTAAGAACACGTGATTGCACTCAAGATAGGCTACTAATTTTTTAGAAAATCTACCCCTAAAGGGGTGAAAAGGGGGATGAAACTTTGTATGGGAAATGGTAAACCCTGAACCGATTATAATGAAATTTAGCACTGAGATAGTTTGACATCAGAAAACCGACATAGGCTACTTTTTTCTATCAAAAACCTACCCTTAAGGGGGTAAAAAGGGGGATGAAACTTTGTATGGGAAACGATAAATCTTGGTAATGATAAAATTTGGTGAGGTGGTAAGACTTTTTTTATCAAAAATATATAGGCTACTTTTTTATCAAGAATTTGTGAAAAGGTCGGACGAAACTTTGTACGGGAAATGCTAAACCGCTGAACTGACTATGATGTAGCATGGATATAGTTTTTTGACACCTGGGACGACATAGGCTACCTTTTTATCAAAAAACTACTCCTAAGAGGGTGAAAAGGGGGATGAAACTTTGTACGATAAATGGTAAACCGCTAAACCGATTGTGATGAAATTTGTCAGGGAGATAGTTCGACATCAGAGAACGGGCATGGGCTTCTTTTTTTTATCAAAAACCTACCTTTAAGGGGGTGAAAAGGAGAATGAAACTTTAAATGGGAAATGCTAAAGCGCTGACTATGGTGATATATGATAAATGATGTTTTGTTCAGAGATAGTACGTGCCCGAGGGCAGACGTAGGCCATACGTAGGCTCTTTTTCAAAAGCAATCTTTCTATTATCTATCTATACTATAATATAGTATAATATAAATCTCTAGCGTCTGTCTGTAATTATAATTTTACTGTCAAATTTTGTGATAGTCATTTTATGACTCACTGACTTCGATTCTACCATTTTTAAATTTATGTCTGTCTGTGTGACTGTATGTCCTTTTATAACTGAAGAATGGCCTGACCGAACTTAATGAAATTCGGTCCGTAGTAAGAATATCTGAATGCGCTCATGATAGACTACTTATTCTTTAGAAAATCTATCCCTAAAAGGGTGAAAAGGGGGATGAAACTTTGTGTGGGAACAAATCAAATTTTGGATAAATACTCATTTTATGACACAATGACTTCGATTCCACCGTTTTTTAAATTTTTGACTGTCCGTCTATCTGTATGTCCTTTTATAACTGAAGAATGATTGACAGATCTTGATAAAAATCGGCGCGTAGTACGAAAATATGAATGCGCTCACGATAGACTACTTATCTTTTAAGAAAATCTACCCCTAAAAGAGTGAAAAGGGGGATGAAACTTTTATAAGAAATGGTAAACCGCTGAACCGAATACAATAAATTTTGGCAGGGATATAGTTTGACATCAGAAAACGGGCATGGGTTACTTTTTTTTATCAAAAATTTGCCCCGAAGAGGGTGAAAAGCGGGACAAAACTTTGTATGGGAAACACTAAATCTTGGTAATGACAAAATTTGGTGCGATAATAAGACTTTTTTTATCAAAATCTGTGAAAAGGGGGACGGGAGAGAGAGGGATGAAACTATGTACGGGAAATGCTAAACCACTGAACTGATTGTGATGTAGCATGGATATAGTTTGACACATGGGAACGGACAGGCTACTTTTTTATCAAAAAACTATCCCTAAGAGGGTGAAAAGGGGAATAAAACTTTGAATGGGAAAAGCTGAACCGCCGAACCAATTATGATGTTTGGTACATAGATAGTATGTGTCCGGAGACTGACGTAAGTTTAAACGTAGACTTTTTTCAGAAACAATGTTTAAACATGCTATGCATATTTACATATAATTGAACCTAATCCGGGAAAGCCACGAAAAATTTTTACCCGCAGACGAAGTCGCGGGTACAGCTAGTATTATATATATATCATATTATAAATAGTCGTATTCACAAATCCAAGCCGTCGGATTGAATTTATGCTTTTGGACGATCAGCCTTTCCGCCACGGACAGTTTGCGACGTTTGTGAATAACCCCCCCGGTCTGCGGCCACGGAACCTGGACCCGTATCCGCAGAATAGGATTTATATACGGACCCATATCCTTAAAAAAGCCGGACCTACCCATCTTTATTTTCGAATACTAAATCAAAAGTGCATTCAAAAACTGATTTGAGTGCGCGTTTATGGCCACGCGTTTGGATGGGACGTTTTTGAAACGTTGATTTTGTATCTTGTTTTTATATTTGATCGAAGCCATACTGTTAAAAACTAACACACGATACTGTCACATAGTGTTATGGGTTCGAAAATCGAGTTTCTTAACTTGGAGGATCTTTTAACTACATAAGGCCTCATAATGTTTCGTGAAATGCAAAATCATCCTTAGCAGACACCTTTTTAGGGGTCTATCCCTTTTTACTTTTAGGGGTGGCTAAGCAGCGCCGGATTTAACTTAACGGGTCCTTTGGCACGAAGGCTGTGAGGGCACCCTTGTAAGGAAATCAAAACATTGTTTCCAACAATAATCTATTCCTCCATTTTGCGGTGGCGGTCATCTTGGATTTACAATGATACTGAATATATTCAAATGTATTGTCATCAGAACTAAAGGTGTGTACCAAATATCAGATCATCTGTCAACAGGAAAGGGGTAGATCCTACATTGAAATCCCGCTGGGGTGAGTATCTATTAATTGTAGCTGATTTCTGGAGGATCCATCTGGTCGTGACTGGAAACCTCGAGAGTACCTGCTCGAGACTGAAAACTACAAATACCCAACCAGAGCTTCTGAGCGGAACTACCGAAGGATTCAGACCAATGACTCCCTAAAACCTACGGAAGACCGGATTGTGCGGCTTATGGCGGATTATTCGCTTAATAAACCAGGACACTACGTAATATAAACTAGTTTATTTGACCCACACTTTAGTCCATCTACCTACCCTAGGTCACCCTACTTCAGATAACCACTAAAAACCCCGTGACATAATGAATTAGATAATGTACTAAAAGCTAAGAAATAACTAGGTATAGGTCCTAGGCACCAGTCATCACATCACTCCTCATCAATCTAGTAATCTAGAGCATTGATCAGACTAAATAAAATCGTGGGACGTGTAAAGTTTCTACCTGATTAAATATGTAAATAGCATTTATAATGATATGAGCGGTTGACTGTTGATAGAAAATATTACACACATGTGATAAAGGTATATATTAGGTTGAATATTTTGGAACAACTACAGATTATAAAATGTAAAAACAACAATGCTTTGTTAAATGAACAGATAAATTCAATTCATTCGCTGCTTTTAAACATATTTACATGTGACAATTGAGTTTAAATTCAACATAATACTGATTCGTCCAAATTAAGAAGGCGGGCCCATTAGTGGTGAACTCTGATAGGCCACTCACTCTGGTCGTGGGTAGGGCAATTAGTATAAATAGTCGTGCAGCTGACTCATTTGTTAACCCACCGTAGACGATCGAGAGACGATTACATATCAGTGGCGAACGACGCCCTGTTAAACACCGCAAATAACGCTGCGACACCACGCCTTGTGCGACGTCTTGCACATTAACACCAGGGCCTCTGTAGGTTCTACTCAAGTACATCACATACTCCGATAGGGCCTCACTCGAGCGCGGAACTTCCGTCCGCGCTGCGTCACACGATAGGCATTCACCATTTCGGGCCTTCAGCCGATAGATCCCCGGCCGGTTATAACCACTCTGGGATCGGCCCCCGCCCGTATAGTTTGTCGATGGCACGCAGGTGCATATTTTCTCGGCGACAACCTGAGCCGAGGTTCCGGCCGCCGTCCCGGGTACTCCCCGGACGCAGAGCCCTCGGGCTTTGTCGATCTCTCCAGGCGGAGCACCTTCCGCTGCCTCCCCGCAATACGTTTGGTTCACTAGGACGGCTTGTAGGGTCAAGTGGAGGAGGGTTGTTTTAGTGGGTTCGAGCCCGACACTACCCGACCGGTCCTCACGTTCTCTCCTGATCCGTGAGGAGCGGTTGGGTTCTCGCACGGAGTTTCTTCCCTTCCAATAAACAAATAAAAAATCATTTGTTGATTCCTCCAAGTAATTCAAAACAGATTCATGTGCAGGGCCACCCTCCTTACGTGCGCAGCGTAGATCTGCCCTACGATTTAGAATTGCCTTCTGTAACCGTAATATCTTTCTTTATCTTTCTATCTTTCACCGCTCCTCGCTACACCAAAACCTCCTAGTGGTCAGGGCATCCTTGTACACCCCCGAGCTACCCCAAAAGCTATCGAGGGCCTAGACATGTGTTAGGCGACAGCGACGACAACATTCCACGTTCGAACTTTAACATGCCCGCTTACACACTACGACCGCACCGCCTCCACCGTAGCGTTGGGTAAGCAGCACGCGAGTAAGCACAATTGTGCCAGCACAGTTTTGGAAAAGAGGGAGGGGCTCGTAGAATAAAACTGTGGTAGCACATTAGCACAGTTACACAATCGAACCGGCCGCGTACCGCGATGTTGTGAGGCGCCAGTTGAATGATCATTCGAACTTTTATTATCTATGGCTAACGACATAATGATTAATTTCGTACGAATAGATAATTTAAGCAAGTGAATGTAGGTATACTTAGATTTAATATATACGTTTCTTAGATTTAATATATTCGTACTTAACGCACTAATTATTGAATACGGCTTTACTCACGTGTAATCGGTATAGGTACCGACTAGTTTCGGACCTATTGGAGGTCCATCATCAGGGTGAGTGGGATGAGTTCGCGGCCGCGCCCCGTCTCGCACTGCGCGCCTGAGCTCGCAACGCGCGGCTTGACAGGGTGGGGGGCGCGGGGTGCGCCGGCGATGGTGACGAACTCCGCGAGACCGATGCGTCTACGTCAATATTGGTGTTTACGGGCGCACAAAATGTACTCACGATGTCCGCTACATACTCGTCAGCACTATCGTTCTTATTCCGCGTCGTGTTTAACAACACGGGTTTCCAAGTAAGCGGTAGAGCCCATCCCTTGTCTCTATTAAAATTAGGCCGGCGGTCGATTTCGATGGCTTCAAGGAGCTTGCGTGATACAAAGTTCTTTTCACGAGCCAACACTTTCACCTTATCGAACCTAATATAATGTGACGTGTCGGAGTTGAGGGCGTGTTCTGCCACCGCCGAGGTGTTGCTGTCCATTTTACGCATACTGCGGATGTGCTCGGTGAGCCTCGTATTGATGTTGCGTCCCGTTTCTCCAATGTAGCTTTTGCCGCTATCGCATGGAATTTCGTAGACGCCAGGGCTATCTAGAGGGTCCCGATCCTTAGGCGATCGCAGAAGACTTCTAATCTGTGTCATGGGGCGGAAAATTGTCCTGATGCGATATCTACGGCGTAACAGGTGTCCAATTTGATCCGTTACCCCTCGCATGTATGGTAAATATGCCGGGACTCGCTCTACAACCTGAGGCCGTTGTTTGCTGGTCGTGTTTGCTAGCCGGCAACTCTGTCGCCAGTTGTAACCATTGCACTCTAACACCTGCCGCACGTGTGTCAATTCCGACTCTAGGAATTGAGAATCACATAGACGAAGTGCACGATTAATGAGAGTGCGTGGCAACGAAGATAGGTGCGACGGATGGTGATGGGAATCTGCTCTTAGATACCGATCGGTATGTGTCGGTTTTCTGAATACCGTATGTACCAGGCTTCCACTAGATTCACGCTTCACCAGTACATCCAAAAATGGGAGAGTACCGTCTTTTTCCTCCTCTGCTGTAAAACATATCTTTGGATGTATTTGGTTCAGACGGTCCAATAGTTGTCTTACACCCTGCCTGGAAACTATAGCAAACACATCGTCCACATATCTCCACCAGTATCTTGGTTTTAATGGTGCACAATTCAACGCTTCCTCCTCGAAATGTTCCATGAATATGTTGGCCACGACTGGTGCTATTGGTGACCCCATTGCCACTCCATCCATCTGCAGATAGAAATCCCCTCTCCAGAGAAAATAGCCACTCGTGAGGCAAAACTCCATCAATCCCAGGTATTCAGTAGGTATGTTGTTCTCTATTAACTGTTGTTTTATTATGTCAATAGTTTCTGCTACTGGTACATTGGTGAATAGAGACGCCACGTCGAAACTCACCATTAACTCATGGTTTTGGATTTTGACGTCCTCCAACAGATGGATGAAATGTGTGAAATCTCTTACAAAGCTCGTTGTTTTTCCAGTCAATGTCCGCAAGATGCTTCCCATGTGACGTGAACTTTTGTAAGTAGGCGACGTTTAATAATGTCTCACGAAAGTTTTAATAATTTAATTGCTTCCATATGTAACAAAAAAAGTTCATTGTTAACATACGCGATATTACGACGGTAGTCTTGAATAACTCGCCTCAGTATTTTGTTGCTCGTCGTGTCAAAGAATTCTTTGTAACCCCGAAAGCACTTCACTTCCTTGATACGCGCAAATTTCGGTATCACACCATTATTACGACACTGTATCACAAACTGTAACGCACTTTCGAGTTTGTTACGTTTTATTCTTAACGCCGCGAACCGTTTCACTCGCGTTTGCCATACCTTGCCGTATCGGTTAGCAATTCAAATCAAATCAAATTGGACACCTGTTACGCCGTAGATATCGCATCAGGACAATTTTCCGCCCCATGACACAGATTAGAAGTCTTCTACGATCACCTAAGGATCGGGACCCTCTAGATAGCCCTGGCGTCTACGAAATTCCATGCGATTGCGGCAAAAGCTACATTGGAGAAACGGGACGCAACATCAATACGAGGCTCACCGAGCACATCCGCAGTATGCGTAAAATGGACAGCAACACCTCGGCGGTGGCAGAACACGCCCTCAACTCCGACACGTCACATTATATTAGGTTCGATAAGGTGAAAGTGTTGGCTCGTGAAAAGAACTTTGTATCACGCAAGCTCCTTGAAGTCATCGAAATCGACCGCCGGCCTAATTTTAATAGAGACAAGGGATGGGCTCTGCCGCTTACTTGGAAACCCGTGTTGTTAAACACGACGCGGAATAAGAACGATAGTGCTGACGAGTATGTAGCGGACATCGTGAGTACATTTTGTGCGCCCGTAAACACCAATATTGACGTAGACGCATCGATCTCGCGAAGTTCGTCACCATCGCCGGCGCACCCCGCGCCCCCCACCCTGTCAAGCCGCGCGTTGCGAGCTCAGGCGCGCAGTGCGAGACGGGGCGCGGCCGCGAACTCATCCCACTCACCCTGATGATGGACCTCCAATAGGTCCGAAACTAGTCGGTACCTATACCGATTACACGTGAGTAAAACCGTATTCATTAATTAGTGCGTTAATAATGTCTCACGAAAATTTTAATATTTTAATATTCGTACTTGTTGCATGTGAGCGAGGGGACGTATAAAATTTATTTTCCTCTTTTGATTGTGCTCGTTACTCACGAGTCGTCGCCTCAGGCACACTCGCACAATGCATGCGACGTGCACCGTGCATTCAACACTCAACGGACACCTCCCCACTTCTCTAACACAGTTACTCCAGCCTCGCACAAACGTGTCAACACACTGTGCTAGCACGTTTGCAAAAAGAGGCCCTCACACGATCTCATTTTTAAAGTGCGTGCTGCCCAACTCTACTCCACCGGCGGAGGCGAGGACGTCCTCCGCGTCTCCCGTAGGGTCTCACATTTAGAAGCTCTATCACGCAGCACTACTACGCTCACACATGCGGGTCTTAAGTCACATTCTAAACTGCCACGCGGAACACTATCCGGCCTTCAGCCGCCTCGCCCGCTGGGCTTGCTAGAGGTCCGGCCCCCACCCGCGTAGGAAGCCCGTTAAGATGCATGCAGTTGCGGAAAGCTCTCCTGGCGATGCCTTGAGCCCGAGTCCACCTTCCATACGAGGTATCCCTCGGCTGGAAGAATCCTCAGGCGGTCGACCATCTGGCAGGGCGCCTTTAGCGCTCGCCCCAACGCGACCGGTGACGCTGTAAAAGCCACTAGGGTTAACAGCAAAGGGGTTTTTTTAGTCGGTTTGAGTCCGACACTTATTCAGTAAGCTGTGTCCATGGGGGATTTATTTGGCCTCTCAGAATACAAAAAAAAATATTGTTGATTCGGTGCTGGTTAGCTGACCGATTCTGTACTCTGGAATATCCCGATTAAAAGGCGAAACACGTGTAGATTGGTTTTTGGAGTTTGAGCGGAAAATAGCTATACGAGGTCAATACAAGCGCGTGGCGACGCGTCGCATCGGCCGGTCTGACCCGCCCCTTAAAATATTTCACATCAAAACAAAGGAAAAATGTTACTAAAATGCCGTTAAAATCTTTATATTCCGTCCACATCGAATGAAAATGGCGCGGTTGGTTTTAAAATAAAACATTTTTATTATAACCATGATTTATTGCTAAATATATTTTCATTGCTCTGAATAGTAGGTACATCCCTTATACATGTCTAAGCACTAACAGTTATTTACAGTCTAGTTAGAACAAGCTCTAGGCAAGACGTGTAATGCGCTAAGTTTTTATTAAGGAAATGCTTAAGGTAAGTATATCAAATGCGAGTAATTAGTGTCTACGAAATCGTTTTAATCGAGTTAATAATTTTTATACATGATTAGTGTTTGACGGAAGTAACTATTTTAAAACCAATGTGCGAAATAAACCGGTGCTTAATAAACAAATCTTAGCTTAAATTAGTTTATTTGGATAATATATTATGCTTAAGATTAATTAGATTTGGTGCATTTAACGTGTAAATTAAAAACTATTTTGTAAGTGGGAAAATAAAAGACAAAAATATATTATTTCGAGATAAATGAACATTGGATAAGTACATATTTGCATGAAACACCCTCTTGTGAGATTCAAAAATGCGATCATGTGTAAATAAATATTATATATATCTATATAATAATAATTATATCTATATAAATAACACAGACAATGTACATATTCAGTTTTATCAATATTTTATAACTGAGAACCAGTCCGTTTCAGGCAGAATATACTAGGCCACAGCTCCCCACCCAGTAAATACAACTATGAACCGAAATAGTGATATGTTAACTTATAAAGAATGTTATAAAATAAAAATTATTTATTGTAGGTCTCAAAATAATACATGTTATAATCTACACGATGAAAGATGTACATACATAAAATCTATGATTCAAAAAAATATACAGTACACTTATATACTAATGCGTGTTAAAATGTAAAATATGATTTTTTCTACATAATCTTATTGTGTGAGTTATGAGCATTTTTCTCGTTTTTCCTGACCTACCGCATCTTGCCGTGTCATCTATCAATGATTCACATTTCTTGCCTAATCGCTAATCAATTCATTAAACTAATCATACATTTCTCCATAAATTAGGTATTCATTCGGCTTCATATTATCTAATCTTATTTTTTATATTGACACGTTACCAAAATATTGACTCAATATTTCTATATCCCACTCTAAAATCACAGTCGCGTAATGTGATTATTTAGGCAAAATACTTAATGAACTTCATCTCGTTTGGAACCAGCCAATTTTTATATATTTTTATATATTATGTATTCTCTATCAATGATTAAATAAGTAAGAGGATACTTTTATTTGCATATTACAACTTGACTTTAAGACATCATGCCGTCACTAGCCCCGCTCTGAAGAAGCTGATTTTTCATAGGTTGGCGATATTGGAAACACCATGAGCACTTTTATCGACGATTCTAAATAGATAGTTTGTTTCAAAAGTTAGAAGTATTAAATGTGGTTTTAATACAGAAAGAAAGTGATAAAATTGTTAAAAATGATGATGATACCAATATAAAAAAAATGTCAGCGCTAAGTCAATGGAATCAAGGTGATTTTATTTAACATTTCTCTTAACTTTACGTGATCTCACTGATACTCGTACCACTTAAAATGAAGACAGACCGTCTCAGTGTGCATCCTCTTATTTCTTTACTCATTGTTCTATATATGCATACGTTATAATACTTTCAATATAATATATAAACACGATTATGGATCGTTACACATTATTAGTACTCGCTACGCTTAGTGGCAACTAAAAAAATATATTATTTTTACGTGCTAAAATTATACAAAAAGTTAGAAATATGATTATGCTGAAAATTGCGAAAAAGTTCAAAATGAGTAAGAGAAAAGGAACTTATTGGGATTGGAAACGCGTCTTTGTTTTCTTTTGGAATTCTTGTACTTTTGACTATTACTAAACGGACCATATATATCAAAATAGTTTTTTAATGTCACATATCAATACATAATCAAAATAACAAAAATAAATTAAAAAAAGCCTTTTTATTGAAATCTATTTATTTTCAACAGTCCCTTTTCGCTTCGCCACTTACTTTTTATTTTTTTGTCTGTAATTCTTTTTCTAGCAACATTGTCGTATGATTATGAATGTGGTCTTACAACAAAAAACTTATCATTGGTATAAAAAATCACAAGTCTTGCCATGGACCTTAAGATTTCGACATTGATTCCAGAATACACGAGAAAAGAAAACTAACTTCAATACATGATTGCTTTGACCTAAATTATGTAGATATATGAATGCATTGTTGAAATTATATGCAACTTTGATATAATATAGTCTACTTAGAAAGAGCACGCGCAATTATTTGCGTCCGATTTTTTATATTTAGATTAAGGTGCATAATATTTTTAAGCGGCATATAATTACGCAATGAATTAACGCGTTCTCTCACTATATTAGTGGCTACATAATGAGTACGCACAGATGGAATAGTTATAAGTTATATAGCGAACAAGTGTTAATAGGTGTTAATTTTGACATTTTTGAATTTATATGGTGTGGCGTCGCTCGCGGCGTAAAAAATACCAATACATTCCAAATTTTAAATCGTTGACACGCGCTGAATTCTGCAATAAAAAGATAAAATACATTTATAAAATATTGTCAGATAAATTATTTTATTTTTGATGTGGCAATACATAAGGTTATTAATGCCTCGGGACTTTATAGCGGGAACGGGAGTAGTGAGGTTGTTATTTTATTTACATTTTCTATTTTTTACATTTTTAGGAGTTTTAAAGTACAACAGTGATAGTATATCGTGTTTTAAAGTTGACAAGAATGGAGGAGATCTAAATAAACATGTGTAGCTGAAATTCTCGCGCTCTTCCAAGAAGTCCTTTATAACTTCAGTAAAGCGTACTATCACTATACTGGAGGAGTGTTAGGGACAGTCAATGTTTCTCCAAAAGTTACGTCATTAGGCTGATGGTCTTGTTACCAATGCCTTAAGAACAATAGAAAAATTAATGCCTCGGACCAAGAATCAAAATCACCGGAGCTTTTGCTCTAAGAGCGTGTCCGTTTTGTTGACCTAGTTTCTAGACTTGTACCAACTTGTTCCAATGTGAGTAACTTGGGAAGAGTCACAGCACAACAATACACACCTGAACATGACATATTTTTATTTTTGTGAATACTAATAGTTAAAACTTAAGATTTACGAGAATTATGCAAATACTCATTTCATGACAGACTCGTGAGCCGACACAAAATATAATAAGAATGCGAGGTTGCAATACTTATTATAGCTGTTTTACTTGTCATGCTCAATACGGAAATTCGTTTGACACACGGTGATAAGAGTGGCGACTCATTATGGCTCCGTTCGTTTTCATTCATTCATTCATCATCATTCATTCAATTAATGCTAGTATGAGTTCGCCATTACTATTAATATAATAATTATAAACTATTGCTACCGTCTTTGGGACAGTCCTATGGGATCCTATTATCCTTGAGTACAGGAGAACTTCGAAAAACAAGATAGGAGCCAGTTCAGTAAACAGCTTTTCGACTCTTCAGTTTTTTTGAAATCAAAATTTTTGAAATACGAATGAGAGGATACGCGATTTGCAACATATAAACCATATGTTCTCAACCTTATTTTGCCCACCGCCCACTTTGAGAATTTTTTTTTCTAGAGCCCCCAATTTTTTTTATTTACCATCTGTTGCGAATCTGAAACAGCTAATGCCACGATTATATTTAAACGTGTAATATTATATAGTCGTAAGATAAGATATGAGCCCTGAAACTCACTCAGAGTGAGTTTAAAGAAGAATGTTTCAATGAGAACAATTAAAACGCATACTTAATTACATTGAGAAGTATTTTTATTAACATTCATAAAACATTAAATTTATAACTTATCTAATGAGAAGGTTGAATTTGATGCATTTTAAGGAGTTTGTTAAAAACAATCGCAAGTCGCCGCGTTCAGTAACATGGAGTCGATTTCTCTTTTTAGTTACCAACCTTGCTACAGCACTAAATCCACGTTCTGCTAAATAGGACTATGGGAATGCTATCAGAAATCGTTGAACAATCGACCATAATTCTGGGTACAGGTGCGAAATCGGCTTCTGCAAAATTCTTGATAGCCATTCTTAAATTTCATTTTTAATTCCTCATTTGTCGCCAGTTCTTTATTCTATTCTTTATTAGTTCTTCTTCTAACTGAGATGATCCTGCTGTGTCGACATTTGAAAAAGGATCCAAAACCCAGTTTAAAATGTCCTGGAATCGTTTCTTGAAATCACTGTGGAGGTTTTCCAAGTGTTGCGAGTAAACAAGCAAATCGTCGTTCTTGAATGATACTGCTGATAAATTTGGTAAGTTATTATATTTCCGTCTGCCGATATTTCTTTTGTATAATAGCAGTTTGGATGCGAAAGCAGCAATGCTATTTTTTGTCTTAGTCAATTTTAAGTCGTCGCCTTGAAGATGGAGATTGACATCATTAAAGAATTTATACAGGTCTGCCAAGTACGCAATATCGTTCTTTGATAAGATGAGGTTGTCGCGCAATTTTGTGTCTTTGTTTCCTAGGAACTCTATCACAAATCCAAACAGATTGTAAAATCGAGTCAAACAAATACCCTTTGACAGGTAGCTCACCTCTGTGTGTGCTGGTAAAATCTTCCCCAATAGTATGTGGATTTCCTGTTTTAGCAATAAATGATGACATTTGACAATTGACAGCTCGAAGTCCGTAATCGTTTTGCTTAGAAGCTGATGAAAAAATTTTTCATATACCATGTGTTAAATTTCAGCTCAGTAGGTGTTAAGATGATGGAATAAATCGAAAGTAACATATGAACAGACAGACATATAACGAAATTAACATGTTTCCGTTTTTGTTGTTTTGACTATATTAACAAATAGAATATGACTGCATGAGAATTCAGAATATGATTAATCGATGTTCGGAAGTGAAAAGAATGTGAGAAGTCACAATATGATTAATCGATGTTCAGAAAAGAAAAGAATGTGAGAAATAAGCGAGTAGGCAGAATATGATTAATTGCTACTCAGAAATGAGAAGAATATGAGAAATCATTGAGAAGTCACGATATAATTAATCTATGTTCATAAATAAGAATGTGAGAAGTCAGAATATGATTAATCGCTGCTTGGAAATGAGAAGAATGTGAGAAATCATTGAAAAGTCACGACATGATTAATCTATGTTCATAAATAAGAATGTGAGAAGTCACAATATGATTAATCGATGTTCAGAAAAGAAAAGAATGTGAGAAATAAGCGAGTAGACAGAATATGATTAATTGCTGCTCAGAAATGAGAAGAATATGAGAAATCATTGAGAAGTCACGATATGATTAATCTATGTTCATAAATAAGAATGTGAGAAATCAGTGAGAAGTCAGAATATGATTAATCGCTGCTTGGAAATGAGAAGAATGTGAGAAATCATTGAAAAGTCACGACATGATTAATCTATGTTCATAAATAAGAATGTGAGAAGTCAGAATATGATTAAACGCTGCTCAGAAGTGAGAAAGAAGAATGTGAAAAATCAGTGAGAAGTCAGAATATGATTAATCGATGTTAGACGAAATCGATTGGTAATCGGCGTGTAGTAAGTACCTACCAGGCGTGCGTGCAACCGCTAGGTGTCGGCGGTGTCGGAGCGCGGGTAGTCCATGGTCTTGATGTAGGCCACCGCGGCGCAGAACTGCGTCCACCAGTACAGCGCCTCGCCCGCCAGCGCCGGCCCGCCCAGCGCGTTCACTAACTCGATGGTTGACAGCAGCGACGGCGGGTTCACCTGGGACCATACATTTGACACTCATGGATATCGCCCTTACACACGTCACGAATTAGACTGAAAGAAATATATGGCGTAAGCCCATTATTGCTATTCTTCTTCTTGTAGCTTCTTGATGGTAAACAATACTGTGGATTATGTAGTAGATGATATATTGGTACCGTGCAGTGTGGTTACGCCATAGAACTGTCGTTTACATCTCATGTCTTATACTAATTCTTACAGGTATTTATATCGAATATGTACGTGACAATTTCCTTTGCAGCGATACAGATATTTTGTTTGTAGGTCACGATTACGCACGAGGTTACGAAGTGCTGTGACAGAGTAATATCTGGCACACCCATAATAGAAAGAAATGGGAATACACATATTTCGTTTCAATCAGTATGCTCAATAATAATAATAATGCGCCCTTCGATCACAAATAAAGAACTAGATTCACAATCTCCTATAAAATTTAAACAAATTATTGTCCGAATTCATGTATATATTTTTAATATAGTAAAGTATTATCGGCAATATTGTGTTAATCTAAAGTAGACCTTACTGTCAAACCATAAGGTTATAAACGCTCGTAAACGATTCTTGCATGACATTGAAACGAAGTTTGTTAAATAAAATATTTAAAATGCAATCTTACGTCTCGTGCATAAAATATAATTCAAATAATCTATTTGCGTTGCTATGCATGTCATTTTGATTTGTTACGTGAAAGTGACAAGGAATATATGATTGCGAATTTAATAAAAAAGAGCTATATAACGTTATTACTATAATGAAATAATGAACACTTAAATAATATTATTTATTTATTAACCGAAAATAAGAACTCGCGTCTTTTTTTAGCGTTCTAGATGTGTTATTTTTGCAATTTTTGAAGGAGCACTTTGACATGTTCGCTGTTAGCGTTTTCGAATACCATTAAAACCGAAGTGCGCTCAAATACTCATTTGAGCGCACATTTGGTTCGGACATTTTTGGAGCGTTGATTGTGTATCTAGTTTTTTATTTGTGATCGAAGAATGCGCCAGACAATACACACCAATCATCTGATCTCAAACTAGGGTATTCCCTGTGCTATGAGAATCAGACGACGAATACTGAGGACGTCTCCCAGTACACCCAGACTCGAGACATACTTGAAGTTTATTTTCTAATTTGACCCGACCGGGAGTCGAACCCGGAACCTTCCGCGCTTGGCTTAACGTCTAAACCACTACGCCATCTAGGTCGTCAATGTTATGCCGTTGCGTTGGACAGACCCATGAGACAGACCTATGAACAAAATAAATCTTTGTTCGTTGGTACTTCTTTAAGTTTTCAAATTATTTTTGAACTAAAAAAGTGAAAAATTAATAAAAAGATTTTTGTAAATATACATATTATGTGATATAGAGACTCTTTTGAGTGTGATGGTTGAATGCAGCATTTTAGGCTGCAAAGGCAGGTTTGGCAAACAGATTATTAAAGCGAAAAAGACTATATTGGCCGCATTGCTATATCTATTAGTAATAGATCTGTACCTGATACAAACATACAATACATATCTTATGACAGAAGGCTGTCATAACTATTATACGTTTACGGCGCGTTTATTAGTAAGGCCCTTGGTATTTAGTACACACGGCGAACTGAATCCCAAGTGGCATTCTGTACTAATCAATCCTTGCATGGAGTGAACAAGTATGTAGGAAGGAAACGTATTCCTTTGTAAATGAGATTATATATACCTACATAAAGCATATCGCACCTTTAGAATGAAACTGACCTATTTCGATATTTCAGAATTTTGAGTTGTAATAATAAACTTAAGCTACCTACTATCTAGATATAGTATGAATTTACTTATCTGTCCGTTCTATATCGTGAGAATATTTAAACATGCATAATATATGAAAAATCCATTTTATTGTTTGAGTTAAATTCATTATCGTAACTTGCCAAAACCAAATCTCACAATTTTGACTTAGGTCAGTTTCATTTTGAAGAAAATACATAATAATTAGATAAATGAATACTAACGAGGCATTTATGCTACATGATTGTCTTCATTTAAATTGAATTTGTGTAACATTATCTTGAAAATAGATATGGAAGTAAATTACAAAATGTCCAGAGGCAAGTTGTTACAGAGACATACAGCTGTGTACGTACGTACCTTGAGTATGACGTAGACCAATACCGGCGTGAGATCGTCCGCGGAAGGCGCTGCACCGTCCGTTAACCCCAGCACCGCCATTATGCACGTCACGCACCGCATTATGCACGACAACTGTGCGAGTAACACACTATTTATAATCAATTTCGTAGCAGTGTTTACTTTATTGAAGTTATATATCTTATGGCGCGTTTGGAAAAACAGATCAGAGTGTAATTTCAGCATGTAGCGGCGGTGTGTGTGTGTGTGTGTGTGTGTGTGTGTGTGTATGTGTGTGTGTGTGCGCGTGTGTAGTGCGCGTGCGCGTGCGTGTGCGTGTGCGGCACCTTGTCGCGCGGCGTGCGGTAGACGGGCAGGTGCCGCAGCGCGTGCTGCGCGCGCGGGAAGGGCGCGGCCCACAGGTGGCGCGGCGCGAGGCCCGCGCGGGCCGCGCTCGTGCACGCCGCCAGCCGCCGGATGTGCTCGCTCAACACCCTGCACACGATTACGTTATTGTTTCTGTTGCTTGCGACTTCCGTTGCATCGAATTTAAAAAAAAGTATTTTTTTTTCATGGCATAGGCGCACAGATTAGCGCATTTGCCAATGTCACATATTGTATTATCAAGTAGAATCGTTAACGTAAAACTGCTCCAGTAAAGTGATAGTATACTTTACTGAAGTTTTATAAGACTTCTTGGAAGAGCGCAAGAACTTCAGCTACACATGTTTGTTTAGACTTACTCCATTCTTGTCACTTACACAGAATTTTAAACACAATATACTATCACTTTTGTACTTTAGAACTCCCAAAAATTTAAAAAATATTAAATCTAAATACAATGACAACCTCACTTCTCGCATTCCCGCTAAAAAGTTCTAGTTATTTCTTTCCTTTGAGATTCAAATCACAGATTTAATACTAATAGATATCGCCTTGATGATGATGCCTTGCCTTGATGACTATACTATAGTCTTTCTCGCTTTGACAACCTATGTTTGCCAAATTGGCCTTTTCGGCGTAAAATATTGCATTCTACCGTAACGCCCAAAAAAGCATCTATCTCACATACATTTACAAAAAAAATTATATTAATTTTTCACTTGTAAAGTTCAAAAATAATTAAAGAAATTGAAAGTACTAACAAACAAACATTTGTTTGGTCTGTCAAATGCTACACAAAACAGTCTTAAAACATTGAGCATACAAATAGAGACGAAATCCCCTTCCTTTTCTATTGTAGGCTTTCACCACATATTTCTTTCAGTAACAAAGAAATCTAATACTATCGCATCCACAGATTACGACACTTGACACATGCTTACATTTGACACTATTTGTAGTAGCTACAAAAGAGAATTTAATAAAGAAATGTACATTGTTTGTTAACTCTTAACAGAAAATTATGTTCAGAAAAAATTTTAGGTACTTACAGTAAGACACAAATGATATGGCGCATCGTTAATCAGCGTTCGCGCAGACACGAAAAGACGATCAACGAAAATACCCGAAATGATAACCCATTTTATAATCTTATGCAACGGTCATAAGGTGGAAAAATTATTAAAGTGCATTCACTTTCTATTTCGTTCACGCGATGTTGTACACTACGTTCTATTGAAATGGGTCATTATTATTAAAGTTTGCCTTATTAATAAAAAATTTGATCTTATAATTTTCATTGCAGAAGACACAACCACATTTTCGAATCAAAATAATGACTTTAAGTAACAGTTATCTAGTCAGTAACAGACTGTAAAAGCTTATAAAGTCAAAAGTTCCAATTAATACAAATGTTTATTTTAATATACGACGTTTACCTTAACACAAAAATAAGAAATTATTTAAATGTAAATCATTAACATTTTCTCGATTCTTTTTAAAGAACGTCCTCTTTTTAATGACGACATAATTATTTTTATGAAATAGTACGCTCAATTTGCAGCTAAGTGTAACTTTGTGTTTATTGCGCAGGTATATTGGCAAGCCATATAAGATGTGTACTACTGTACTACATAATTTATATAAAACTATGTGACATAACGCACTAATAATTTATTATAATTAAAAATATTTATAAATTACCGAAAATATTTTATTTTTATATTCGTTTTGTGTTTGTATTTATTACTTGTTTTCAGTTTTTTATTCGACATATCTTAATGTATAACCCAAACTACCGAAACTAGAAACTTGAAATATTGCACAGAGGATCTTTAAGCATGTAATGTAGGTGATATATAAACGAAGTAGTATAATAAGTTATAATTTTTAAAAATTCAACCTCTTTAAAAGTAATGGGTTGCCAGAAATAATGAAAAAATATACTAAAAATGCGTTATTTAATGACCTCAATATCACAAACAGTTAATAGTTAAAATAATAAAAGGTTGCGTAGCTACATGCAACTCTAGTTTATTCGCAAAGAAATATAGATACTCGCCGCGGCGTTGATAAAAGCGAACCCTCTATAGTCATAGTTCTGTAATTGTCAATGCTCACTGATCTCTGGCGATGTCCCCGTCCCCATTGGGGAAGAGTACGTGTAAATACAGTCTCGCGAACGCCGCCCGCTCCACCGTGATCTCCGCCATCTCCAGTACAGTGGGAGATGCGCCTGCACACGACACGTAAGAATATATAACACTTTAACAGACAGTATTATGCATTTGCGTAGATACGAATACAAAAAGTCACGTCGTGTGCTTTAAAAAACAAATAAATAGCACCACCTTTGGCATTAACGTTTGCAGATAGAAAAGTGGAACCATCCTTGTAATTGTCATCCTCTATAGATATTTGCATATTTTATATTTTTTTTTCTGACAGGCATGAAAGTAAACCATTCGGTAATTCCGTGTGATAACCGAAAAAAATCGTATGACTGCGAATCAAAGACCCGCATTTGTCAAACCTTTGGTTTTTCTGTATTAAGTAGAGTTCTGCACGTCATTTCTAGGAATATCCTGCGGTATCTCGCAGCAGTGGGACTTCATAGTATTTGGCCACATAATGGCGATCATAACTGGTCAAAGTTGGTGACAGTGACACAGGTCAGTTATGACCTATACAGCCCGTAATTTTAATTAGTGTAGGGGAAATGGTCAGGTAAAGTTTGAATGTCCAATTCGCCCATCTTCGATTTTCATAGGATATTTTATATTTTAAAATGTTAATTTGTGTAAAATATGTGAATTAGCAAGATACATATTTTATTTCAAGTTTTAACATCTGCGAAACTTTTTAAGCTCATTCCAAGCACATTTTTATATCTTTAATGTACAGAATACTTCTATCACAAATATATAACAAGATACACAATCAGCGTTCCAAAAACGTCCGAACCAAATGTGCGCTGAAATGAGAATTTTAGCGCACTCAGTCTTAGTAGTAATTTGTGAACACTAAAGGAAACATCACAAAGTGCTCCTTCAAAAATTGTAAAAATGACACGTCTAGAACGTTAAAAAAGATGGAGTTTCTTATTTTCGGTAAGTAATTAGGATTATTTTATTTACGTGTTCATTATTTCGTTATAATAATAACGTTATATAGCTCTTTTTTATTAAATTCATAATAATATTTTTCAAATGACGGCTACATTATACAATTAATTATACGATCGTGAATAAGACATTGAGAACCATACTGCAGCATTCAGATTTCATTTATTCGGATTATACTTTTATCTCTGTTCTAAAATTGTAGAATAGAGTTTTTAGTCTTACACTTTCATTTTTTTAAATATATTTTTGGTGTTGAAATTTCAATTATGACTGTAGTATAGGATTTGCTGCTAATTATAAATTTTAATGTAATTTATGTAATTATGTATTCTTTTATAAACACTGCAAGTTATTGCAATATTTTTCTCGAACATATAAAAAAATATATAGCTTTCCTTGAGATCCTATTCGATATGAAAAATAGACTTCTATAGTAGCACGCCAAAAGTGCGATGAATAATACCAAATGAACGAAGCGTAGTTTGCTCTGATCATTTTTTAGAAAGTGACGAATATGTCACAGCGAAAGGCTTAAAAAGGCTACATAATATTACGTATTTACTTAGTCAAAGTCAAAGTCAAATCCATTTATTCAAGTAAACCCAATTACAAGGTATTTTTGAACATCAAATCTACTTTAGTTCGGTTCAAATAGAAAACCTGGACACTGAGAAGAACCGACAAGAAACTCAGTCAGGTATCATTTTACTTAAACCTGCACTGCATTTCTATTTGACAGTAAGTTATTATTTGTATTGTGGCATTGTTAGAAGATTAACGTTGCCACTAAATCGTTTGAAACTAAGATTTTAGATCTTTTAATTGTTTTTTATCAAAGTTAAGATTTCTAGTCATGATATATTTCTCTGACTACCCCGTTAGGGATACGGCGTATTGATATGTATATATATATATTAAATAATGACTAGCATACGATTTCCCATTAAAAAATTAAAAAAATATCACCACTTTATTGCGACTTCACTCTGTATTCCTAGATTACGTCATTACCAGATATCCAACATGTTTTCTTTGTCTCGCCTAATCTAAATATTGTCTTATCCTTGTCACGTCCACGTAACAAACCAAAATGATGTAAACAGCGATGGAAATATATTACGTGAATTATACTTTAAGCACGAAAGGTAAGTTTTTTTTTTGAAAAACTTCGTTTCAATGTTTCAAACTTTTACAACTTTATACCTTTAAGGTCTACTTTAAATTGAAAGAATATTGAAAGAAGGACAGTAATTATGTATTTAGATTTCAAAGAAAATTGTGAATTATTATTTGTGATCGAAGAACCAAAAATAAAAAAATATTAATAACTGTGTAACAATGCTGCTCCCTCCCTTTTTCTATTCTTACATTGCATCCGAATATGTCATTGCCTGACATGCAACATCTTATTCCTTGTCTAACATTATAATTTCTATGTGTCTTATCCTTGTCACTTTCATCTAACAAATCATAATGATGTAAATGGCGAAACAAATAAATTACGTGAATTACACTTTAAGCACGAAGCGTAAGATTGAATTTTAAATATATTTTTGTTAACAAACGTCGTTTCAATGCCATGGGAGAATCTTTTACAAGCTTTTACAACCTTTATATGCATTGACAGTAAAGTTTACTTTAAATTAACACAATATTGAGATAATACTATACGATATTAGAAATGTATATGTCAATTCAGACAATAATTTGTTCCAATTTTATAAAGGATTGTGAATCTAGTTATATATTTGTGATCGAAGACAGAATATGATGATATGGGTTTGTTATAGTTTTAGAATGATATAGATGCATATATTTATAAAACAAAATGAAGATAATTTTACAATGTGGATTGGATTACCATCCCAGGAGGGGTCTGCTTTGATTTCAGCAGTAATAGCTTTTATTCCAGCTGTCAGTCTTGTTGCTTTCTCATCCATCAACTCGCCACCTACGAAATAACATATGAGAAATGATTAGTGCTGTCGTCAAAAGAAGGCCGATCTGGCAACACTGCTGTACTAGGTAGTGTTGCCGACATCAAATTTTTTCTCTCCTAAGAGTGGCTAATTGAATAATAACCCTTAAAATTGAACCGAACTTCCTTAAGCCGAATATTATGATATTATTATATTTTTTGAATTGGTACTTTCTTTGAACTATAGATTTTGTCGCTTAAAAATACTGTAATTCGATTGAGCTCTGAAAAATACTTCTGTTAACATTCTTTCCTCTAATAAAAACTCAAGAGCAGTTTTTTCATCCTAAATTTAAGGTGAAAATTCCTAAATTGGCAACACTGTGATACTGTACATCACTTTTATAAGTTGAAACAACGTATCTATACAGATGTCAAGTTTTTAGTAGGTGCAAACATATTTTTGGTGTGGGTGTCATTGTTATCAAGTTTGTCTGTGAAATGTGTCGTTTTGTGTCCGTCTATATTTACTCTATGTTGTTTTGTCCTATTCCTTTTTAGGGGTTGTTTTCAACTCAACATTCCAGTCTCCAAATTGAAACCAAAAGGAAGCTTTTATGTAGATCCCCATTGTGTATATTCCTACTTCAATTGTTGGAATCTTTATAATCATCACCTTAATTGGCCTCCTCTGTTTTCAAGTATTCTCATAACTACGGGACATTGGCAATATTCGCAATCGCGACAGCGCCATTCAACTAAAGAAGTAGAACAAGAACATATTTTTGCCAATCATAACGAACCATATTTACACGAAACTTCTGGATTCTCTATTGGTTGTTGCGTACAAGCCATACAGTACACAAATGTTATGATCGATATAAATCTATATGTAAAGCAACAAGGTTTACATTTCATTGGTGATTAAAATAGTTTTTAGTTAGCGTTAGATATCATTCTGCACTAACGAATATTGTCGATCTAACTTATATTTGTAGTTCCACTGTATCATACAGCGCAATGTGTTTGTAGTGCATGAGTTAGCGGCCTTTATTCAAGAATATGTCGTGAAGTGGTCCAAAATGACGTAGCGTCCATTACCATATATTATTCCTACTGTTACTACTAGTGGCTCATTGGTGTCCAGTACTATGTACCAGTACATCAGTATGGCTACTACTGTTACTATTACCGGTGGTCTAGTGGTGCCCAGTACCATCACCACTATTTCTACTGCTAGATATTACTACTAGTGGCTCAGTGGTGTCCAGCACTGTGTTATGACTATTAATGTGTCCAGTACTGTGCACCACTACTATTGCTACAAGCGGTCCAGTGGTGATTAGTATCGTGCGCTATTTGTACTACAGCTAGTTTAGTAAGAGTAATGCGTAGTAGTAGTAGCAGCAGTAGTGGTGGTAGTAGTAGTGGTGGTGGTAGTAGTAGTGGTGGTGGTAGTAGTAGTGGTGGTGGTAGTAGTAGTGGTGGTGGCACTACAGTACCGTGCAGTATGGCGTGGTTGTTGTGCGCGTGGTGGTGGCGCGCCAGGCGCCGCAGCGCGCTGCCCCGCTCCAGCTGCTCCTGCACGCGCGCCGCGGCCGCTGCGCGTGCGCACGACACGCATTCCGCCCGCACCAGCGTTATTTGCCTGTGCACACGCGTCAAATACCTTCAAAAACTGAGTACATGTAATGAGGTTGATCTTGTTTTGTTATATTATGTAACATGTAAACTTGTTTTTATTATATTATGTATTATATATACCTCGTAATTTAATTTATTGTGTACGTGTGTTAAGTCATTGTATAAATAAATAATGTTATTAACTATATTTGGTACTGGTCAGTTAGTTTAGTAAATTTTTATTTTTTAATTTATTTATTGTCTTAATAATTGATAAGGATAGATAATTTATGTATAATATTTATGAACAGGAATTATCATAAAATCGAAAAAAATCCTCAAAAAATAATAAAATTGTCCCTTGAACAACTGAAACTGCTTTGTCTCTTGGACAACCACCAAAGTAAGGAAAAATATCTAAATGTTTTAAAAATTACTTTAATATATTTGTATACTAAGGTAAAAATGAAATGACAACACTTCGAGCTGCGAAATGTGTGTGTATTCAAACGAAATCCACTACCATACAATGTACATAGAAAAACAAATATTTGCGTGTTACAACAACAAATCGCATTATCTACCGTTACAAATATAATATCACAACTTATAGAATATTGATAGAATAAATATTCTATTTTCGTCCATCCGTTGTTTTTTGGTTGAAGTATTAGACAGGATAGGACAGGAAAAATACGTATTTCGTATCTTGTATCTGTATTTCAAATAAGTTACATCTGTGCGTGTGGCCCTCGGACCAAGAAATGAAAGAAAGAGTCAAAATAAGTTGCCACTCTTACCACCGTGTATGAAACGAATTTTCCAGTTTCTTACTATCTCATTGAGCATAACCACAAAACAGTTAGCCATAGTAAGCGTAATACTCGTAAATTTTAAGTGTTTTGAGTATTAATATTCACAAAAACAAAAATATGTCATATTCAGTTTGTGTATCGTTGTACCACAGATTAATAAGTTTACTAACGTAGTTGTACTGTGACCTTTCCTAGTCACGCACATTAGTAAAAGTCTAGAAAGTGGGTAAACAAAAAAAGGACACTAAGGAAACGCTTTTATAGCAAATACTCCGTCCCTTGTGATATTTGGTCGTAGGCGTGGGCAGTGGGCGGCGCGCACCTGGAGAGCGAGTGCAGCGAGTGTGCCAGGTGCGCGCGGCACGAGGCCAGGTAGGCGGTGTAGGGCCGGCGCGCGGCCAGGTCTGCGCGGAGGGCGGCCGCCAGCCGGGCTGCGCGTGCGCCGCCCGCGGCCAGCGCGCGCGCCAGCTCGGCCGCGCGCGCCGCGCCCGCTTCGCCCCCGCTCCCGCCCCCGCCCCCGACCGCACCCAGCGCCCGCACCCACTCCACCAGAGACGTGCTCGTGCAGCGCTGCGGGGACACACACGTACGCCCCTATTACGTAGCTGTAACGGCGACTTCGTCTGCGTGGAAAACTTTTCCGTGGCTTTCCCGGAACAGAGGTCGTACAAGTCACCATAACACTCACTCTGATTTACTGAGTAATTATCACTGTGCTGTCAAATTAAAAAAACTTTATTTAACCTTAAACGTTACGCATATGTGTACAACTGATATATCGACGGTGACGCAATGTAAGAATGCATGCGTCAGCTATTTTACAATTTTATAAGTTTTAACTACATAATTATACAGGCAATTTTTAAAAAAAAAAGTAACCTATCCCTTTTTGATAAAAATTCTATGTCTGTACCAGTGGCGTGCCTGATAGTAGAGCTTCATACATGACATACATGTTCTTCATTGTTTTTATAAAAAGGAAGGCTAAAATATTATAGATTACTAATTAATCATGACCTTCGCAAGCGTTACGCGAACGGGGCCCTTTCGGGCTTCAGCCACAAGCTGTCACTTCCACGTCTATGTTCAAATTGAGCTAACGCGTACACCTTACTAATGCTTTTCGAATGGCGTGATAAGCGCGCTGTGTGTACACGTTATGTACATGCTCATATCAGCACGTGTATCTCAAAGGCCGCGGTGACGCCCACGCGCTTGACATTAAGCGCATGTTTGTGTATGTATGCCTAATCAGACTTCTTGGTTTTTAAATCGCGCGTTAACAAAGCGCGGTTCAAAACGCTTAATATGCACTAGTTCTTATAGGCTGTTTTAAAATGAAATCTTCATCTTCACCATCATTTCAGGAATTGTACAACCCTCTGGTGTCAGGTCAACTTCTGATATACTTGGAATGTCGTTTTTACAGGAACAATAAAACTTTCTTTCCACTGCAGTTATGCATTATTTTTACAAGATCACAAAGCTCAATGTCTTTGCCAAACAAAACACAATGACGCCACGATATACAAAAAAGAAACATTAATATCGCACCGTCTAGGCATACTAATAATAAATAATAACCTTATTCTACAGGAATGTATAGGGAAAGTTTTCTAACTATAACGTATTCACATTTGTATAGACTCAGGTGTGACTTTTCGGAATTCCATTTTATGTTATGAATTCTTATAATTTCTAGCCGCCCAAAATTCTTAACTCACTAATTGACACTTGTTTTGCCTCTTAAAATAACAAAAAAAAAAGAAAATAAAATATAATGCTTATTTATTTGAATTATTTAATACATTATGAAATGGCAACGCTACATGGTCATGTCAGCAGCAAATTAAATGAATTAAATATTAAACTGGTCGTTCGATTTAGTTTGAAATTGTATGGACTCAGTTCTATCTTGACAACACCTTTTTAGCTGGCCACATTATTTCCAACTTTGACACATTGAAACGTCAAATGGCTACCAAATTAAAAGTTAGTCTATAGTATATAGAATTAGAGAATCTAAGACATTTCATAATCTAATAAATTGTATTTTTTCTTTGCAAATTCCGTAATAACTTTGGAAAAATAACATTGAGAGATAGATAAATAAATCTAAAACTGTCTCACATTTGGCACGTATTCCACGCAGTGCAGATCGGGGTTAGAGAGGACCATACGTAACTTGCGCTTCATGCTGTTAAACACCTCGGGGTCGTTGAGATCTACCACACCCTCGCATCTGTAGATAAATGATACCAGCTGTGCCAAAATTTTCCATCACACAAATCTGTAAATATCCAGTTGCCACTACCAAAAAATCTAAAATAACCTGTATATATATTATATATTTTTTAGGGTACTGATAATAAATTGAGTTTATAGCATTTCTTGGTTGAAACATTTTGGCGTTGAGAATAGATATATAGTATAAGAATAGGTAAAAACGAATGGCATTTGAATGTATGTGTGCGTAACTTTGTGTATAAGTAGTGGTCCATTGGGGCAAATAGTGCGTTTAGCGTAAAGTTTATTTTCATTTGTAGCAACTTGCTTGTGCAACAATAATGCAATAATATATCTAACACTGCTAAAATGGCCATCCACAATGCGGTGTTGGTGCCAACTTTGTTGTACGGCAGTGAGGCCTGGATATGCCCGAAATCGAGTGAAAGTATGATATATGCTGTGGAGATGCGGTCTCTCAGAAATATGTGCGGTGTCACGCTTGCGGACAGGATAAGCAATGATGAGATACGCAGTATGACAGGGTTGCACAACAGTGTTATTGTAAAAATGAAGAAAGGAATGCTTAGATGGTTCGGGCACATGGAAAGAATGAGTGATGAAAGACTGACGAAGAAAATATACAGAGCAAAAGTGAGTGGTAAAAGAAGCCAAGGAAGACCAAGGCTGACTTATGAAGATCAAATAGCCAGAGTGTTAGCAGACGGAAATGTCAAAAGCACTCGCATACCTAGGCGAAAATGTGTGAGGAGAATGATGAGATTTGAGGAAGCGAAAGAGGTGTGTAAGGACCGCGACTCTTGGCGCTCCGTCCTCTCTGACTACCCCGTTGGGGATACAGCGTGAAGTTATGTTATGTTAATGCAATATTAAGATAATTTATTTAAAAATATAACACATTAAAACAGTTGAAATGGATACATTTATAATTCTGAAGTTTTCGGTTTCTAGTTTATTATGTTACATGTTGTAAACAAATGTATCATTGTCCTATTGGCGCCTTCGCTTCCGAGGGCCCTGAGTACGATTCACGACTGGTCAATGTATAAAGCAAATTCTAATTAATTGTAATGGAGTTTGCCAGTGGGGTTTTCCATAAACGGTTAGTGGTACCCGTAAAACTCATTGACATCAAGTAAGACAAGTACGCATTGAAATCATGAGCCAATCGGCAACTCATAGCGATTATTTAAATCCTTTTGGTGTGCTGTTTGACGTCAGCGACCAATAACGTCATCTGCCTCCATTTAATTTGAGTTTTAAAGCCTATCTGGTATTCGCGACTTCGTTCGCGTGGAATTTAAAAAGTAGCCTATACTACTACAGTGTTCAAGTTATCTCCGTAACACATTAAAATTGGTCCAACTGTTTAGTTATCTAAACATAGTAGAAGAGATATTCGCGTATGTGTGCATGTGAGTTCGTGTATGTGCTTGTTTTAGTGTGTGTGCTAGTGAGTGCGTGTGTGCGCATGTGAGTGCGTGTGTGCGCATGTGAGTGCGTGTGTGTGCATGTGAGTGCGTGTGTGCGCATGTGCGTGCGTGTGTGCACATGAGTGCGCGTGTGTGTGCAGGTGCGTGCGTGTGAGCGCGCGCGCGGCACCTGTCGAGCCCGTCGTCGGGCACGTCGGAGGCGCGGCGCGCGCGGCCGCGGCGGCCGGCCGCGCCGTCGGAGCCCTTGCGGCGGTACTTGGCCAGGATGTCCTCCGAGCTCTCCGCGCCCGCCTCCGGCGCCGGCGGCCCGCGGCACGTCTCCTCGCTGCAGGCCTCCTCCTCCGCCAGCTTGCTCTCTACACCATGAGTACATACATAGCCCAAGTCTAATGTATTTATTTACGTAACACCAGTTAAAAGGCATTTTTTAACCTCAAACCTACCACGTGTCGGGCCGAAAATAGCCTGCGCTGAGAAGAACATCATTTTACAATTTCGAATTCTGAAGCATTTTGCTTACAAATGAAAATGACATGAAAAACAGCAACAATTTCGTTACATATCCTGTCACATTATTTTAGGAAGAAAAAATGTTTTTACTTGACTCAAAGTACAAATAAATAATAAAATATAGTTTAATAAAGATAAAATATTATATCACTTTCAAATTTGTTGTAAGTTCTCTACCAAAACAAAAGCGTTTACTTTTAAACGTCGCAAAATAATCAGTAACCGCTCACCGCTCAAATAATGAATAGACGTTTCTTGCATTTCAAACCCGCTTGACCCAATAATTAAGCAGTAATCTTTACAGACAGGTCTATTGTTTCCCACTCGCAGATATCACAAAAGTATTGTTTCTATTGGAAACTGATAAATCGTTAAAAACAGAAATGTACTCTATAATAATTCGATAGTAGCGACGTACCATTATTATGATGGTGGTTGCGACCTTTCTGTCTGAACATCCTGATCTTGTGCAGTAGATTCCCTCCTGAACGCTTCACGTTATTCTTCAACTCATCGAGATTGCCGACAAGTCCCTCTTCACCCGCTATGCGTCTTCTAGAAACATATTTTTCATTTATTACAGTTTTGTATGTCCAAATTATCTCAGAAAATTCAATCTGTCACCTGTTAAATAATTTGCAATTGGTGTTATTGTACATGTACAGTGATCAATATTATTAATGTTTAGACTTACCTCTGTGATTTTTCAGCCGTAGCATCGAAACTGATACTTTTGGGTATGGCGCCAGTTGAAGCAGTCTTGACGGGCGGCGGACTAATTCGCCTTTCAGTAACATTTTCAGAGTTCACGTCCTGACTAGAACTCTTGTCCGACACAGACGTTTCTGCGCTGTTAACTGACAGCGTACTGAGCGACATGTTGCTCGCCACATCTCGTTTCTTTTCGATTCTTGAAGAGCTTATATTGACGATACTAGTACGTATTTCTGATTTCACTATACGTGAGGTCAGATTGTTGACGAGATTAGCCGAAGTGGATATAGTGGCCGAACTCATTCGAGTCATCAGATCAGTTATTGTCGATCTGGATTCGGGTTCGGGTCTTTCCACATCATTTCCGTTGTCGTATCTCCTGTCGTACTGCGAGACGGAGAGCGCATTGAACGAGCTTTCGCTAGAGTTCAGTGACCTGTCCATGGGGTCATCGTCGTATGGTTTGGAGGTCGAAGGTATGTCGTATTTCGAGGGGTAGGGTCTATCAGGTGAATGGTGGGCGGGGGGGAAGCTGTCATCGACCCACTGGCTAGTGGCGTCCGATTGGCAGTTCCCACCTTCTAGTGTTGATTCGGTTTGGATACTGTTGCTGTAAATAAACAAGCGTTTAATAACTTTTTGATGTAGGAAAATAGTTACAAATTCAGTTAAAATTGAACTATTAAAAAATGTATTAGAAGTTTTAAAATGGTTGTAAAATATATTAGACGTTGTAAAATGGTTCTATGTGTTATGGTCAGACCGACCGTCTACGTGTGTAAAAATAGAGGCGGCATCGAGATACAGGCGCTCTAAGAAGCATGGCTTTTAATTTTTTTTCCCGTGTAATCTAATGTAACTACATTCACTAAACAAGGAGGCACAAGTCGAGATGTGGACAGGTCCCGTTACAAGTTGTCTCTTTTTAAACAGAAATAAAATTAGAGTTATCTGCACCCCAACTGTTATTTTCTGTGAGTTCTCACTGGATTATGTACTCTCAACGTCGCCTCTTGACTTTGGCTTTGCAGTAAATGTTTCTCCATACATTTACTACAAGATAAGCGAGAAACTACTCATTTGCGACAGGCCCACTGTTTTCTATTGTATATTATTTGATTAGTTCTGAATAAAAGGCCAAATAATGTCACATTTTCCTCACGCAAAATAGATTTGACTTAATAGATTTAGAGTCATGGTAGGACAAATATAACCTAGAAAATAAAATTTACCCATTTTGTGGAACATAATCGAAGACGTCGTTAGGCATCTGCGCCGGCGCACACGTGCTGGGGCTTTCTGGCGCTGATGTCGCGTAACATGTCATTACCTACAAGTATAAATTAAACATTTCAATAAGGAGTGTTAGACATAATATCTACATCCCGCGTAATTTTTGAGATCCGCATCTATAATGGCGACTTTGCGGGTCGTACAAAACCGTTTCTTGCACGATCTAAGTGGACTCTTTCTTGAAATTCCTATATTTTATACATCTTCACATTGAGATAATTAAAAACTATAAATGATTAAAAAAAAATATTTGAATTCTATTGATTAATAATATGGGAGTTTTTGGGGTTAGTTTTTTATTGAATTCAAAAATTATCTGAACTCTATTGAGTACTAACATAAATTCTAAACCACAGTAGAGGCGATAAGCTAGAGGAAGATAATGCAATCAAACTATGAGTTAAAATTCTCAATGCTAGGAGTCAGCTTAGAATACAAGCAACCTGTCCTCATTACTTGGGTTTAAAAGTCAATAACTTCTACGTTTTTCAATAAGATTCAAAGTTTTTTTCAGTCCTATTCATATGTACTTGTTACGGACGGCCGCAACAACGAACGCAGTGTGAAAGTGCCTAGTGAGTTAGTGAGCGAGATGGACTCAATGAGTGACAGAGACACAAATATTTATATTTATAACTAGTACAGTCGATAGTTGTGCACACCTCTATTGTGCAAAAGAGATAGATATAAGATATTGTAATCGCTAGGACTAGCGCTAGTTGCGCTCACGCAAAATTGTATATACAAGGTGTTACACGAGTTCGGGTAATGCTCATGAGTCTGCTCTCGGCCGCCGTACGAGACGCACGCGTCGCTCGCTCGCTCGCCTCGCCTCTCAGTGCTCAGTGCCGTTTCCGCGCGCCCGCGTTGCGCTGCCATCGCTCTACTCGCTGCGCATCGTGCGTAGCGAATTACTGCGTTCGTGTCGTGTCGTGTCGCGTTGCGCCTGCGCTCCGCGTAGCGCCGACCGGTTATCGCGTCGCGCCTGCGCTCCCCGTAGCGCTGACCGGGTTATCGCGTCGCGGCCGCGCCAACTCGAATCGTTACGATTTCTCCGAGCGCCCGCGTGCGCTGCCACCGCTGTACTCACTGTGCATCGTGCGTAGTGATTAATAGTGTGTTCGCGTTGCGTCGCGGCCGCGCCAACTCGTATCGCTAAGTGTTAGTGTTAAGTTAGTGAAGTTTATATAAGACCTAGGTGTTAGGTACACATCTGTGCACAATAAGACAGGCACAGTACGACCAGGGCTACAAAGTAGGCACTCTCCCCCCTGCCTATCCCCGGTAGGGAGGTCCTCTCATTCAACTTGGCGGCTCTACCAGCGCCATGGACACGCTGACGGACACCCAATTCCGCGCGTTCGTGATGGCTCAACTCGAGTCATCACACTCCCATATTCGCGACCTGTGGGACCACCGGGTCTCACCCGCGCCCCGCGCCCCCACCCCCGCGTCTTACTCGGCCGTTGTTTCCGCCGCCGCTACAGTCGCGAAGCCCCCGCCGCGCGAACCAACCAAGCCGGCCCCCGTTAGCGATTCGCCCGCTTCCCCTGACCCGACGGAGGCTTCGGACTCCGAAGAGGAAATGGACATAGCGCTTCCCTCCTCTTCGGAGGACGAGGCCACTAAGAGCGCCGATTGGCGCTTAGTGGTCAAGAGGAAGCGGGCGAATTCTCCGAGGGAAGGCGACACGCCTAGCCCGCCCCCTAAAACGACGAAGGCGGCCCCTCAGGCCTCCGGAGCTCCCGCGGCCCCTCTGGCCGAACAAAAAGCGCCTGCCTCACAGGCCATCCAGGCCCCTCAGGCCGACAAAAACAAAACACCGCCGCCGGTGTTTATTCAAGAAAAAGCGTCGTGGGATAGGGTCTCTCGGGCCTTAGACGCGCGCCGCATAAAATTTGTTTCCGCCCGCAACACTGCACAGGGCATTAAGGTGCAGGTCCCCACCCCGGCTGACCATCGAGAGCTCACAGCGCTCCTACGCTCGGAGCGCATAGGTTTCCACACTTATGCGCTCCCGGAGGAGCGCCAGCTTCGCGTGGTCATCCGCGGCCTCCCCAAGGAGCTCCCGGAAGAGCTCATTCTCGGCGACCTTAAGTCGCAAAACCTCCCGGCGCGTGAAGTCCACCGCCTTTACAAGCCTCGCTCGAAGGAGGCCTTCGACCTCGTGTTGGTCGTACTCGACCTCTCCCCCGAGGGAAAGGCCGTTTTCCACATAAAATCCGTGTGTAGGATTTCCGGCCTCTCCGTAGAGGCCCCGCACAAGCGCGGCACGGTGGGTCAATGCCACCGCTGCCAATTGTACGGGCACTCGGCCCGCAACTGCTTCGCACGGCCTAGGTGCGTCAAGTGCCACGGAGACCCGCGACATCCCGCGAACTATCGCGGATGCCCGAGAGCTCCGCGCCGTCGCCGCCGTGGGGGTAAGTCGCGCCGAGCCGGCGGAGCACATCAGGGCCAACGCCGCGGCCCCCCTGCGCACCCAGCCCAACCTAAGGCCGCCCCTACCGCGACCTCCGCACCCACACGGCCCGCGCCCTCTGCGCCAGCCAAACCCGCGCCCTCCGCGCCGTCACAACTCGCGCCTTCTGCGCCGCCACAAACCGCGTCCTCCGCGCCAACTCAACCTGCGCCCTCAGCGCCGAACAAACCCGCGCCCTCAGCGTCGACTAAATCCGCGCCCGCGCGCGCTCTACCGGCCCGAGAGACCATAGCGCCGACGCCAGCACAACAACCGCGGCGTAAGGGGCCCGCGCCTCAAACGCGTCCAGCGGCGCCGGCTCCTTCAGCGCCGGCGTCCGATCTCCTCGGCGACATCCGAATGCTCGCCGACCTCGTTAAGGAAATCAACCTTAACGAAATTAAATTAGTCGCGCGTAAAATCCGCGACTGTAGCGACGGGATGGGACGGCTCATCATACTTGCCGAACACGCGTCCCTTCTGGACAGCCTAAGCCGCTTCACGGCGCCCCCTCATAGGTTATAAAACCGGGCACCCACGAGACAACTCCCTCCGCGCGCATCAAACCGCGCGGGCTCTCAATCTCATTTTTTAACGCGGACGGACTCCGCAGGCAACGCGATCTTCTTCACGAGTTTACGCGAGACCACCAAATAGATATAATGCTAGTGCAGGAAACCTTTTTGAAACCTAGAAATCGCGACCCCGGCCTCTCCGGGCTTAACATCGTGCGAAACGATAGGGTGCCCGCCCCCAAAGGCGGCACTGTTATCTACTACAGAAGGTCCCTGCACTGCATTCCGATCGATACGCCCGCCCTCACCAACATAGAGGCGTCGGTGTGCCGGGTGGCCCTCACGGGGCACGCGCCTGTCACACTCGCGTCAGTTTATCTCCCTCCCGGTAAAGCGCTAATTAGAAGCGATCTAGAGGCCCTCCTAAATTTAGACGACTCTGTCATACTCGCCGGCGACCTCAACGCTAAACATCGTCGCTGGAATTCGCACACCACCTCGCGAAATGGCAGAGCTTTAGACGAACTAACCGATGTCCTTAACTTTGACGTTATCGCCCCCATGACGCCCACCCACTATCCCAGAGTTACAACACACAGACCGGACGTACTCGACATAGCGCTTCTAAAGAACGTAGCTCTAACGCTGCACTCAATAGAGGCGTTACACGAGTTAGACTCTGACCATAGGCCGGTATTACTCAAACTAGGACCTATGATAGACACTAGGACGCTCACAAAAACCGTGACGGATTGGCAGAGTTTAGACGAAACGCTAAACGCTGAGAATTCGCCGCGGCTTAACGCGATACCGGACGTTATCCGTTCCGCCGAGGACGCGACCGCGGCGATAGACGCGCTCACCGCCCACATCCGCGAATCGGTCTCCGCGTGCTCCCGTGAGGTCCCGGCGGCGAACGACCGCCGTTGGGAGCTCCCCGGAGACATCCGTCGGCTGATCAGAGCCAAGAACGCCGCGACCCGCGCTTACGACTCGTTTCCCTCAGAAACGAATAAACGCAACTTACGCGCCCTCCAACGCGAAGTCAAATACCGAATTTCCGAACTTAGGGATAACAGGTGGAGCGATCTCATGCGAGAGATCGAGCCGACGCACCAGGCTTACTGGAAGTTGGCCCGATCTCTCAAATCGGACACATTCCAAACAATGCCGCCCCTGACGAAACCGAACGGACAGACAGCTTTCGACGATGTAGATAAAGCCGAACTCTTGGCCGACACTCTGGAGGCCCAATGCTCACCTAGCTCTCAGCCTGTAGATCAGAATCATTTAGACATGGTCAATCGCGAAGTAGGCTCCCTACCGCCCGCGACCGCCCCCTGCCAACTCAGACCCGCGACGGTTGACGAAGTTCAGGACATTGTCAAGGCTCTCAAACCTAGAAAAGCCCCCGGTAGAGACGGCATCTCCAACCGAGTAGTCAAAATTTTCTCGATGCGCCTTCTCGCGCTCTTAGCAGCAATTATCAATGCCGCCATGGCGAACCGCGTCTTTCCAGCCGCCTGGAAGGAAGCGATCGTCATCGGAATCCCGAAACCGGGTAAACCCCGCAGTAGCCCCAATAGCTATCGCCCAATCAGTCTCCTTAGCGTGCTAGGGAAAATTTACGAACGGGTCCTTCTGGCTCGTCTCAAAGCCCACTTAGACACCTCCGGTCTCCTCATAGACGAGCAATTTGGCTTTCGAGCCAAACACTCGTGCATACAACAAGTGCACCGCCTCACGGAACACATCCTGGAGGGCCTTAACCGCCCGAGTCGCACTATAGGCACGGGGGCCCTCTTCTTCGATGTAGCGAAGGCGTTCGACAAAGTCTGGCACGCCGGGCTGGTGTACAAGCTACGCCGGCTCGGCGTACCTGACGATCTCGTACGCATAGTACGGGACTTTTTGTCAGACCGCTCCTTCCGCTATAGAGTCGAAGGGGTGCTCTCCTCTCCCCGCCCCATCAGGGCAGGCGTCCCACAGGGCTCCGTTTTATCGCCCACGCTCTACTCGCTCTACACGAACGACGTCCCCAAAACCCCCGGTGTAGAGCTCGCCCTATTCGCGGACGATACCGCTCTGTTCACATCAGACCGGAGTCGCCTCAGAGTCTCCCAACTCCTCCAAGTCGCGGTCACGAGCCTAGGCGAGTGGTTCCGTCTTTGGAGAATCGAAGTCAACCCCGAGAAAAGCGCCGCCGTGTACTTCTCGAGGGGAACGACGACCAGCCGCGCCCGCCGCGCTAACACTCTCAGAACGATCACACTTTTCGGCCAGGATATCCCTTGGACTAGGAAAGTCAAATACTTAGGAGTCACCCTTGACAGTGCCATGACCTTCGGCCAACACATCAAAACGGTCCGCGACCGCGCCGCGTTCGTCCTCGGTCGTCTCAACATGCTCATTTGCGCTAAAAGCAAAATGTCCCTCAGACATAAAGTTACCTTATATAAGACGTGCGTCAGGCCTATCATGACGTACGCCAGTGTAGCATTCGCTCACGCTGCGCGCTCTCACATCAACTCCCTCCAAGTTATTCAGAATAGGTTCATGCGCAGGGCTACCGGTGCCCCTCCTTACGTGCGCAACGTAGATCTGCACTACGACCTAGAATTACCCTCTATAACTCAACATCTAAAAGAGGCGTCCCAACGCTTCTTTCACCGTTCCTCCTTACACCCGAATCCCTTAGTGGTCAGGGCGTCATCGTACACCCCCGAACGCCGCGTCCGCAAACGCTATCGTAGACCTAGACATGTGTTAGGCGACAGCGACGACGACATTACACGTTCGAACTCGAACATGCCAACCTACACACTTCGACCGCACCGCCCCCACCGGCGGAGGCGAGGACGACCCCCGCGACACCCGTAGGGTCTCACGTTTAGAAGCTCGATCACTTAGCTCTACACGCACACACGCGGGCCTTAAGCCACATTGTAAACTGCCACGCGGAACACTAGGCACACTAACCGGCCCTCAGCCGTCTCGCCGGCCGGGTCCGCTAGAGGCCCGGCCCTCACCCGAATAGGAAGCCCGTTAAGATGCACGCAGGTGCGGAAAGCTCCCCTGGCGACGCCTTGAGCCCGAGGTCCGCCCTCCATACGAGGCATCCCTCGGCTGGAGGAACCCTCAGGCGGTCGACCATCTGGCAGGGCGCCTTCAGCGCTCGCCCCAACGCGACCTGTGACGCTGTAAAAGCCACTAGGGCTAACAGCAAAGAGGGGTTTTGTTTAGTCGGTTCGAGTCCGACACTCCCCAGTCGGCGTAGAGTCCGGCTGGGTAGCCCGCGGGGGTTTCATTTCGCCTCTCAGAAACCAAAAAAAAAAAAAAAAAAACGGGTAATGCTTAAAGCGCGATGGAATGTTACAAACACTGAAACGAAAAGTGCGATTATTTTTGTTTTAACTGTTAGGATTTCTGAAATAATTACTATTGAAGTTTTACAAAACAATCGACATAATTTCTTAAGAATCCCATCCCTAGTGATCAGCTGTTCGTCAAGTTCAAGGTCATCAACCTCAAAATCATAGATTATATTTTTTTCAGACTGGGGACATTTGTAAGTAATTTCTGCCTAAGCTTTCGTGTGCAAGATGTAATTGCGCTATTTGTATTGAACCAACTATTTTGACTTTTTTAGTGTCTGTATGTGATGTTATGTCTGTGTCTTTTGCGTTGCAAGGCTAATAAACGAACACCTAACACTAAAAGATGTAATAAAAGTTTTTTCCGCAAATAATCGTAATTACATTTAGAATATGAAAATTAAAGTACGGATTGTTACGCTTCGGCTTTTAACGATACCGCACTTATTCCATAGGAACGCGTATTCTCTGTAGTTTAATCTTTGTAAATACCAGCCAATTAGAATTTGGCGCTATTTTTTCAAAGCTTTTTATTTTTTCTACATGGGTTCCGTATAATAATCAAAATATGATACAATGGTTTGCTTGATATGGAACTTCGTTCACTAGACCAGAAGATGTTTACCAGGAACGACCTTTACAGTTTACGAAGAACAAAATAAACAATGCAAATAAGTAATTGAACTCTCTTTGCTCAGCAACATCAATTAGGCATCCAAGTTACATTGCAGGATACTTTGTGACATTTTTAAATTTCACTTTCATATCAATCAAACGCATCAATATCGAATTTCGGAAGACAATAGTTTTCATTTCATTTCGGTTAAAATATTTATCGTATCTTATTAGCTTACGATAGAAATACCGTTGTTGTAGTTGTTTTCTTGAGTGTGAGTAGAGTAGTGAATACCTACCAAACGCAGCAACGCAGCCATTTTTCGACAGGCGAGGTTGTACGTAAAAGACAAAGGACGACACTTTGAACCTCTCCTCTAATTTTTAATTACTTAAAAATGTACCTACCGTTTTTGGTGTAGGTGGTTTGTCTATTTATGTAGTGACTTAAAACTTTCCTTCATTGATTTTCGAAAGTAATCAATAATACAAAGCAATTATCTTCTTTTTTACATATCCCTTACTTTACTGTTTTAAAATTAATAAATTCATTTCGCATTAAAATTATTTGAAAACGGGACCCTAATAGTATTATGGAGGGTTCGATATTCCGGCCTCTCAACAGCAAATTGCACAATTGCAAAATTGCACAACCCACAGAGCACAGCTAAATTGCATGCTCTCCTGGTATTTGGCTTCCTAAATTAATTTTAAGGGTTCCGTACTTTTGCATGATTTTTGATAAGTATTGTTCATTTAGTTTCGAATCGTAATTACCCGGATAATCACATTTTCAAAATAGTACTACAAAGTAATGTTGATTTTATACATTATTTATTTCTAATATTTACTTATGATTTCTTCTCGTTACTTTTATTTACAATTAAAAAGACGTACAGTTTTTTCTTTCATAGATGACTGTTTATTCATGGCTATTATGTATTTCTAATATTTACTTATGATTTGTTCTCGTCGCTTTTATTTACATCTAGCGACCCGCCCCGGCTTTGCACGGGTAGAATTAAAAAAAAAATACAGCCCATGTTACTCGCTGATAATGTAGCCTTCTAAGGTGAAAGAATTTTTGAAATCGTTTCAGTAGTTTTTGAGTTTATCCATTAACATACAAATAAACAAAGTTAACCTCTTTATAATATTAGTGTACATTAAAAAGACGTACAATGGTTGCTTTCAAATAAAAAAAAATGAAGCACTCGATACGAAATATGAGTTTGAATCTTTGAAGATTCTATTTTTTTTAAAAATATTGTATCGAGTTTTTTAGTATTCGAGTTTTTTAGGAGTTGTATCGTATTTAAAAAATCAGTTTGTTAACTCTAAAACGGCAAAAATTTTGTTTTTCCAAAAGATTTTTAAAATGTGTAGTTCCATTGTTAATACGGTTATAACGGGGTCATGGTACTCATCGTGTTAATTTTACATTACTGTTTTTAATCATTGAAATTCTAGTTCCGAACGCCTACTACGAAATCGAATGTAATTAAATTATAAAAATTTAAAACGGGACCCTAAAAATGATTAGTTCTCCCCTTTCTTATAATACACAAAAACTATAATACCAAATTGCACACAAAATATGCACAATAATTTCATTGGTTTGCTTCGACCAATCGCAACTGTTTGTCGGCACCTTCGACTGCCGGAAGGCGGAACTTATTATTTTAGTCAGAGCTCTGAGCTGTTTACGTAAACATCTAATTTTTATTTATTTTAATTGTGAGTGAAAATGTGATAGTACTAAAGGAGACTACTATGACATGATGCTGTGCTTGGAGTCATTAAAGGAAACTTGTGTGCCGCTTGTCGAATTTACGAATATCGGTTTTGCCTCAACAAATCAGAAGCAGATGGGAGGCTGCTTCTATGTTTTTGGAAATGTTTCGCAAGATGACACAACGTTTGCATACCGCTGATAGTTCTCAGTTCTACTAGAGAAGGACTTTCTGTCACACAAATGTAGACTTCGAAGAACAGATAGATATTAGAACACTACAACTGAGCCCAGAAGTAATAAACGAAGCGCTGCCGCCATCCTCAGCACGAATCACATGACCGTATGGCGGATTCTAAACATCAATTTAATGAATGATGATGACCTCCGTGGCGCAACGGTTTAGCGCGTCGGAAAGTAAAACGGGGGTTGCGGGTTCGATTCCCGTCCCGAGTCTGGGTGTTTATGTATAATATGTATATATTTACAAAAGAAAAGTATATAAGTAGTATATCAGTTGTCTAGTACCCATAACACAAGCGCTATGCAGCTTACTTTGGGACTAGATGGCGCTGTGTGAAATGTCTGAGTATTATTATTATTATTATAATTTCAATATATCGGAGCGAACCGCTTTGTTTTGAACGGCGAGAGAGACAGCTTTTGTGACTTAAAGAGTGCGTGTATTATTGTTTGTGTTAGTGCGATTAATCGAACGGCAACTTACGTGTTCTTTCGAAAGGATGCCTAATTCCCTTGGATGGGTTCAAAGCGGCTGCATTGTGAGTCATCAAACTTTCAGTATGTATTTCACATTATTAACTATGTACCTTTAGCGATAGGTTAGTGCGCGTTATAATTGCAAGCAGTAGGTAGGTATGTATAGCAGGCCGCGGCGTGCCGTCGCCAAGCAGCACAGATTGCGAGAGCTACTAGACACGCATCTGTATAATATTTCAACGCCTATTATTTATTAAGTAGCTTTTATTTATTGTATTCGCGCTATAAAATACCTAAACAGTAGATACATATGTACTTTGTAACGGGCGCGAGCCACTTGCCGTCGGAACGTAGCAGAACAGTATTTCAACACGTATTGTTATTAAGTAGCTTTTATTTATTTATTAAGTAACACATATCTGTACAGTATAACCACACCTATTATTTATTAAGTAGGTTTTGCACATACATATTTTCACGCTGTATCCCTAACGGGGTGATCAGAGAGCATGGAGCGCCAAGCTTTTGATTCTTACATACTTCTTTCGCTTCCTCTAATCTTATCATTCTCCTCACACATTTTCCCTTAGGTATGCGCATACCTAGGCGAAGTATCTTTTATTTTTTTTTTGTTTGTTAAGTAACGTGCGATTTAATTGCTTACAGTAGGCCTAAACGTAGCGGCCGCGAGCCGCTTGACGACGGCACATTGCATTTAACAATACATATAGCTATCCCTATCTAGCTGTGGGCGTGGTCCGCTGGTAGCCTGGTAGATGCCTAGCAAAGGAGGTAGTTAGCTGGTAATTCACTACTCCCTGGGGTTGTATATGGGTCATGAACTCAAAATAGTGATGCCGGGAGTTTAGTCGATATTTTCATTTATCATTAAAATTATTTAAATTTTATCAAAATAAAAATATCACAGGACTTTTGTAACCTCATAGGTGGACTCTCTACTTGAGATGCTACAATACCTTTCAGGGATTTGGTGGACTCGTGTAACACCTTGTATAGAGTTAAGTTAGAAAAATAAACATGGTTCGCAGCATTAACGATCTTTCATTCCGAACACACGACGAGAAGAAAAAACATTCAGCACCTCCCACGGAGAGAAGCGACGATCTCGACGACCTCCAAGTGACTACCGTCCTCAACAGTACTAGTTCTACTAATATTATAAACGCGAAAGTTTGTGAGGATGGATGTATGGATATTTGTTACTGTTTCACGCAAAAACTACTCAATGGAATTTAATGATATTGTGTTTTTGAACTTCGCGCGAACGAAGTAGCGGGCAAAACTCGTATTTTATTTGTCTCCATCGATCTATATTTTCACGGCTACACCATTGAACCGATTTTGATGAAATTTTTAAAATTAAGACGTATGCTCACCGGGTAGCCGTTGACGAGGATGCTCTTCCTGTTCTCGATGGAGTAGGCGTGTTGGTGAGCCGGCGACCTCTGTGCTGCCAAGTCGAGTTCAGCGCCGCGCGACAGTTGCGCCGTAGCGCTGAGGTAGCCCGCGCCGCCGCCCGACCTACTACCACACGGACCATTGTGCTACTGAAGGGCAACTGATCACTATTGCGCGACTGACAGCATTATTTATAGTATAACAAGACGTGAAAAAAAAGCATCAGCGGACGCGCTTTATTTTAACCAACGTTTCTAAGCGTACAATAATAAATTGACCTTGAATTAATAATTAATGAACAAAATAATTTTTTTTTCAGATTTTTCTAATGTTCGTAATATTTCAATAAGTGGAATAAACAAAACCATTCCCACTTCGAAATACTAAGAGAAATATTGTAATAATAGAGTCCACTTTGGTAAAAAATTCTATCGAAAAAATATTCAAGTGTGTTTCACCCGAATGTACATTATAAATATTACATGATCGAAATTTATAGAATATATATAAAATTTATTTAATAATGTTATGTTCTTACCTGTTCGGTAGACTAGGTCGCGACGTATGCCTTGGACTGCTCATATCGGGCTTCTTTGTGTTGCCATTCTAATGAACAAAACGACATATTTTAATTCTTGTTCCAAAAAATGTACTCGTACTCTAATTGACAATAAAAATAAAAATTTTTCGTAGCTCTAAACTGCTAGTAACTAATTAATCTGTGCTTAAACTATTACAATAAAATTTTATATTTTCGGTATTGTTTAAAGAAATATATACCAAGCAATCTGTTACAAAAAGTGCCTTGTACTTCCGGCTTCCATTCTATCGCTACAGTAGGTGCTTAGCATCAGAATGGGTCAGTACATTTATATCAAGTCTGTCTAAAGGCTAAACAAGGATTGAAACATATTTATTTTGTCACATAAATCACAGTACTTGAGCAACCGATATTTGCTGTTAATTGTATATAAAAAAAAAAACAAAAAAATAGTCTGACCACATTAAAGGATTCGGACCCGCACATTTAGGCGTGACAGATCTACGCTCTAGCCAAACTGTTGCGAAAATTAACCATCAAATTTCGCGGGTAAGTTTTTAAGTTCTAAGTGTGTGAAAACGGGGGAAAACGATTTTTCCCAGTACTGAGACTTAGCTACATCGATTTCTCACCCCCCTCAACCACCATATTACAAATTTCATCGAAATCGTTAGAGCCGTTTTCGAGAACGCAATTATAAATATATAAAATATTGCTCGTATATTATAAGTGGATAGTCCCCCCCAGTCCCCCCCCCCCCTCCTAAACGTTACCTGTCCGTGGTACTTGGCGGGCGCGCAGTCGTCCTGGTGCGAGGGCCGGCGCGGCCACGACGTGTCAGACCGCGCCGCTACAGACACGCAGTCGTCCGTGTCCACCTAACACGTCACACGTTCGGTTACATTTCATATTTGCACTCATAATAACACATACATGTATGTTTGCATATGAGAACAATGTACAATGCTATAGTCACTTTTCTCGGACCGAGAATCAAATGGACGGAAGTTGTGCTCTAAGAACATATTCGTTTTTTGTACATATTTTCTAGACTTTTACTAATGTGCGTGACTAGGAAAGGGTCACAGAAGTCGCAGTAGAACAATACACAGTTAAACATTGGCTAAATATGATATTTTGAAGTGAAAACTTCTATAAGCACTTAAGATATTGGATAGACTCAGGTGTTACTTTGCGGAAATCAATTTGATGTGATGAATTACTAAAATCTTTAGCCATTTCTGCTCAAACTCCAAAAACCACCAATCGACACGTGTTTCGCCTCTCAACGAAGCATCCTCAGGATATACCAGAGATCGGACTCGGTCAGCTTACCAGCACCGAATCTGACCGAGTCCGATATCTGCTATATCCTAAGGATGCTTCGTCGAGAGGCGAAACACGTGTCGATTGGTGGTTTTTGGAGTTTGAGCAGAAATGGCTAAAGATTTTAGTAATTCATCACATTCTATAGACACGTTCGGCGAATTTTAAATGGGTAAAATATTATGGTTTAGCGTCATCAACATGCTGTGGCGCGTGCAGCTATTACACATGTATACAAACACATTGTGTCAAATCATCCATAGATATATGTACCTTTACAATTATACATGTATACCTTACATTTATTGTTAATTTTTTTACATTATTTCGTAATGTTAAATTTTCACATGTATCGGCAGTCCTTAATCACGCACGCACAAGATTTATGAGTATTTTGCAAATAATTATTTCAGTATTGCAATGTGTTGTATGTCAAGTCGGTTATGAGCTGACACGAATTACGCTGACAGTGCGAGATTCCTATACTTACTACAGCTAACTATTTTACTCGTGGTCACGCTCAATGAGATAGAAAGAGAGACACGAAAATCCATTTGATACACGCTGATAAGTGAGCCGACACATTATGACTCCATCCATTTCTTGATAAGAGTTTAATTTGATAGAGTAATTGGATGTTTCCAGGGTAACCGATTCTTGCAATTTTTTTAAATAGTGATATACGCCTATGTCAACTTCATTATTATTAAATCTGTAGCAGTTGCTTCGTGGGGTTATCTGCATGAAATCTGTTTTTTAGATCAGTCCTTTGATTAGATAGCGTTAGCGTAAAATATGTAAATATTTGAGCAATAATAAAAATGGGTAAAATATTTAAAACAAAGGAATAATAAAACATGATGTTTTATTTATTCGAATTATTTAATACATTATAAAATGGCAACACTACAGGGTAGGGCTGCCACCTTTCAAAAAGAATAGACCCGGAGATTTCGGAAAAATCGCTATTTTCATTCAATAAAACAATGTTTTTTGAGGTAAGTATTATTTACATAATGACCCGAGAGTCCCAAGACCAACATAAATATAACAATGCGATTTTTTTTTGGGTTTTATTGAATAGGTGTTTGTTTCGATGTTTGGAAATTAAAGGCTTTTACTATAATTATCATTATTTATTGACATTAAACAAGTAGGTACAAGTGCTGGGATCCCAGCGCTAGCAGCTCTATTTGGACTTGGTCCCAGACTGGGACCAGTTACATTTAAAAAACTATAATTTTTATTTGAAAGAAATTGTGTTAACATTTTTTCGTCGTCCGCTGCCCGGAGATATCAATGTTAAACCCGTAGCCCGGATATGAACCATTCAACCCCGGAGACTCTGGGTCAAACCCAGAGGGGTGGCAGCCCTATTACAGGGTGATGTCAACAGCAAATTAATAGACTTAAATATTAGATTAGTCGATCAATTTAGTTGAACCAATATCGACTTAGTTCTATCACATTACAACATTATTTTAGTTAGCCACATTTTACAACTTTGACATATTGAAACATCAAATCACTATCGAATTAAAAGTTAGACTATAGTTACTTATTAATCTGTGATAGTACAAAGAAAGTACCTCTGTGTTCCTGTCGCTATCAGAGGCAAGTACGTCCATACTCCATGCAGACTCACTGGCTGTCTCCGATACATCTGGAGCGTTAGTGTTGCTTGTGTTCGCTCCTACAATGAAATTATTTATTGCAAAAAACGAAAACATATTATTTTAACAAGTTTTACGAAATTTAAATTGTATATCTGTATTGCATTATATCTCCAAAATTAGTAGGATCACTTTATGATTTTTTTTTTGGCATAATAACATTAAAAATATCAGTCAACTTTGCGATTAAACATGTAGTTTCTTAGACTATGTATTTATTTTCGAAAAATTGTGGAAGGAAGTAATTTCTCTGGTAATATGTATGTAACTTTACGTTAGTAAAGTAATTAATCTGTGATATAACGAAAACGCGAAAAGACCCTCCATATTTTTTTGTGACTCATGTAACTTGTCGGCCATCTTGTTGTATAAAATTGTGTTTCCTTTTATTTTGATAAATAAGACGTTCGCGTAAATCGAAAACTGTTTTATTCGTTTTATTGTATTACAAAATGTGAATAATAATCACGGATCGCAAAGCTTGTACTTGATTTGTAGAAATGGTTTTGTGGTCAGCACCACGTTAATTTATGAACTACTTACTCTCACCACGTTAGACCAAGAACTAACTCATACCACGGATGCACAGATATCGCACACACAGAGCGGAACTTGAACACGTTAATGTCGTTCTGTCACATAAACTATATTGTCACACAGACTACATTTGATAGTTTCACAATACTGCCTCGCACAACTCCATTCGGATGTTACCCGCTCCAAATCAAATACCACCTATTTATGAAATTACTTCGCTGCAATATTAAAATAATCACTACCAACAATTGACATTTCTACAAAACAATCAAAAATAAGATAACGCGCCGTCATAATTAGGTAATCGCTGTCATGATATAGTTACCTGGTTATGACAAAACCACTTACCTTGATTAGCGGCTATTTGCGTTTGGTCGCACGAGTCTCCGATTGTCTCCGAGTCTGAAGCCAGAACGTCTGTGCTCCACGTGTCGGACATAATACTTATTGTCTCGTCGCCTTCTAGAAGTTTCTGGAAAGGAAATCATTCATCGTAGTAATATGTATTTTGGTTTTAAGAAATGTTGTAATGGCAACAATATGAGTTATTGTATACAATATGTAACACAATATGCACCAACTATTTAATAGTCTTCAGTTAGTGGTATCAAGCGAGATGTTAGTTCTTTAGATCAAGTTTAAATATTTGGTGTAAGCCGCCCTAAACCCGAATTTACGTTACGAAACAAGTTTCATGGGCGATGAAATTAATTTCATGAAACTTGTTCTAATACCTGTGAAACTAGTTTCGTTATAATTATAATGTCGTGAAGTCCACAGTATCACCGAGATCATGGCTCTGTCGGCATCAAAGCTTTATTTTGCATCGCAAAATGTCGTACATATGATAATATATAAAATGAAAATAAGTTGTCTCGAAAGAAAAGACATTGGTGAATTCGAGGGTGGGTAGCAAGAAAGTATCTGAGTGCAACACAGTTAATTTCTGACTTAGCAGATGAAGATCCTGCGTGCTATACAAACTTTTTTGGAATGAGTGAACATCATTTTAATTTTTTATTGAGTAAAATGTCCAATTGACAAATTATAAATGGACCTTATACAGAGGAGAATAATGAGTTACAAATGCTTACAAATCTTACATATACGTAGGGTGTATGCTTAATGTTATTATGTATGTATGCCGGAAGACGCTTTTACCTTGATCTCAAATTTACAGAACTTGTCTTCTATATCGTTCCTGGTTTGTTTTAACAGCTTAGCTTGAGCGCTACCGGCTTGACTGACAGGTACATTTTGTGGTGCGCTGTAATCACAATAATTTAAATTTTTTACTTTGTGTTATTTAGTTTGCTTTCTAGGAATATCTAATAGGTGTGGATATCTGCTCAACTTTTCAAATTATAATCAAAAGGAAAATTTTATTTGATCCCCTTCGTGTATTTTCCTACTTCGATTGCAAGAATCTTCTTAAAGTTTGTCATAATTATCATGTTTACGTAATCTTCATTTTAACGGGACGTCAATTAAAGAAGTAAATACATATTTAACAAATACACTTCATTGACGTCATAGTTGCAATCAAGTTGAAAGTATATATTCACCGTCTGGGCTGAACGTCGCCAGCAGCATCTCCGTCAGTGACCTGTGAAGAAGGTGTTTCTCGGCCGGAGATGTTGGGACTGCCGCGACCACTCACGTTAGCAGACACCTGACGACAATAACAAAATATCAAACAGAGATCAGAGTGGCTAGACAAGTGGCAACGCTTCGAAGCGTTCCTATTTCGAAAAACACCACCGCTTTAGCGTTAGCGATATTCGATTGGTAGCCAAAGCTACAAGAACACTGCAAACGCTCATTATATTCGTTGATTCGATAAAAACCGCAAATTGTCTGTGTTATCCATTACAAATGTTTCAGTCAGATTGGTTTGACATTAAACATAGTAAATATACAGACTAAATAAGGATATTACGTATTATTACTATATTTATTTATTTAGGCTAATCAACAACTGTTTACACTAATACATTCTATAATATACATAATTCTTAAGATAATTACTAACCATAACAGTCTTATATAGATAAGCTCCACATGCTATAATTTTGGATATTACATAATTAAACAGTCACCGTTTCGTTTTCCACAGTTTTTGGTGTTCGCTTAAATTAGGTACAATTGAAATGCTTGCTGGCGTTATTGCTTGTCAACTCTCTTGCTTGTTCTCAGTTGACTTTACGTTTCGTTTGATTGAATAGAAAGTAAATAACGTTTGTCTATCAATTTAAAATTCGTGACACTTGATCAGATGGTATTTCGTTTGCTAATGTTAATTCCATGCATTTATCATTCTATTCTGCTATCGTTAACGATAATTGAAAACCACTTGACTAGGCCCTCAGTAAGCTCATAGGTGACGCGTCGCATCCTTACTAATACTAATATCCATACTAATATTATAAATACGAGTCTCTCTGTCTGTCTGTCTGCTTGATTTTCACGGTTAAACCGCCGGACCGATTTTGATAAAATTTGGCATGAAGATAGTTTGACGCCAAGGGGTGAACATAGGCTACTTTACTTTTCACAAATCTACCCCTAAAGGGGTGAAAAGGGGGATGAAACTTCGTATGGGAAATTTTTAACCTCTAAACCGATTAAGATGTAATTTGGTACAGAAATACACCTTTATTATTAAAAAAACATAGTTTTCTTTTTTATCAAAAATCTACCCCTAAAGAGGTGAAAAAGGGGATGAAACTTTATAGGGGAACTTTATAATGCTAAACCCTAACAATATGGGTATCAGATGAAATGGAATACGCAGAGGAAATTTTCTGTATATGTGACGTCATCATAAATCCAATATGGCGGATGTTCCATAATAGGAAATAACTTTTTGTTCAACACCAACGCTATGGGTATCAAATGAAATAGCATACGCAGAAGAAGGTTTCCGTATATGTGACGTCATCATAGATCCAATATGGCGGATGTTCCACAGTAGGAAATAACTTTTTCATTCAACACCAACAATATGGGTATCAAATGAAATGGAATACGCAAGGGAAGGTTTCTGTGTATGTGATGTCATCATAAATCCAATATGGCGGATATTCCATATTAGGAAATAACTTTTTTGTTCAACACCAACAATGAGTATCAAATGAAATGGAATACGCAGGGGAAGGTTTTTGCATATGTGACGTCATCATAAATCCAATATGGCAGATGTTCCATAATAGAAAATAACATTTTCGTTCATCACCAACAATATGGGTATCAAATGAAATGGAATACGCAGAGGAAATTTTCTGTATATGTGACGTCATCATAAATCCAATATGGCGGATGTTTCATAATAGGAAATAACTTTTTCGTTCAACACCAACAAAATGGGTATCAAATGAAATGGAATACGCAGGGGAAAGTTTCCGTATATGTGACGTCATCATAAATCTAAAATGGCGGATGTTTCATAATAGAAAATAACTTTTTCGTTCAACATCAACAATATGGATATCAAATGAAATGGAATACGCAGGAGAAGGTTTCTGTATATGTGACGTCATCATAAATCTAATATGGCGGATGTTTCGTAATAGGAAATAACTTTTTCGTTCAACATCAACAATATGGACATCAAATGAAATGGAATACGCAGGGGAAGGTATTTGTGGGACGTCATCATAAATCCGATATGGCGAATGTTCCATAGTAGGAAATAACTTTATTGTTCAACACCAATAATATGGGTATCAAATGAAATGGAATAGGAATGGCAAGGTTTCTGTATGTGTGACGTCATCATAAATCCAATATGGAAGATGTTCTATAATAGAAAATAACTTTTTTGTTTAATATCAACAATATAAGTATCTGGGATAACCTCGGTAACCCGGAGAGGTTACGCGAAGTCGCGGTTACAGCTAGTAATTTTACAATGAGAACAGACATGTCAAAATATTGCGCAGTGTGGGACTGTGTGCTGTGATCTGATTGGTCGCATAGATATCGGACGTTGAATATTCGAGAGTGGGATAGGTGGAAGCTTTGGGCATCAATGGCTGTGTCGTAGAGATAATTTCGTAGAGAGAAATTGTCGTAGAGAGAAATTTGCAGACAGCGACAGCCACGCGATCACTGCGCGAGCGGTGACTAATTGTAATAAAAAATTGGTATCATGTATGACGATTGCGTATCTATTATTCCATGACTGTATAATGCACGTTTCGCGGTAGATTAAATACCTATTTACAAATTACATTACACAAATTCTCGTATTGACAGCAGATATCGCGCGATATTGGCTGTCGCATGCTGACTGCAAGTTACGTAATAAGCGTGCCGAATGGATTCGTATTCGCAGACCTAATTAAAGGTACAGTACCATGGTTATTCTTCGGAATTTTAAGGATGGTATTCTCTGGATTTTGTATTATATTTTGTATTGAGGATGTGTATTTATGTATAATCTCACAAATAAAATCCTAAAGATATTGAAGTTAAGTGTGTAAGTAATATGGAAATGAAAAAGAAATGAAGGGATCAATCCCAAAATTCTATTTAACGACCCACTACCATTTTTATAAGTTACAACGATGTACCTGCGTCAATGTAATTTTTTTGGTATGCGCGAATATATTTAGCCAATCATAACAAACCACGTTTATGCTCGAAACATATTTATCCGCTATTGGTTGCTGCGTTCTCGTCATACCGTATATGAATGTTATGAGCAAGACATCATGAATCTGTTATTGTTGTTGTATTTAAAATCTAAACGTGAAGCAATAAGGGCAGTATTCCATTGGTTTATAATTCTTTTAAGTCGGTTAGATTTTTACACTAAAAAGTATTGTCAATGTGACTTATAATTGTGGTTTTACTGTTGATATATTCACCATGTCAGAGAGGTTGTCGTTCTGATCCTCGGTCTCCAGTTCGAGGCTGGACGTGACGCTGTGGTTGGACGCGGCCTCCGACACAGCCTCGAGATTGTCAGACGTGTTGCCCAGTGACACTTCATCGTGCGACACCGAGAACCTGCCCAAATCGATTAATCAATAAATAAAAATTAATTGCGACTCTTACTCTACTGACACGCAAAGAGTTAGGCATTTTCAGAGTAGTGTAATTTAAGTTACTAACACATTATTTTGCCTGGTTTACAGGTCGCTCTAGGCTTGCACTATCTACTGGCCCATTGATGTAGTGGTTAATGCATTTACTTATTAATGCTCAGGTTCGATTCCCAGTTGGATTAATATGGCAAAAATTTTATAAACTACACTGACTCAGGGTGTCATTGGATACTCCTCCCTTTCACTACATGTTACCATTGGACAAGCTTGGTGTTCAGTTTAGTGTCACGCAATTGGTATAATTATTTGAATTATTATTTCATTTTAATTAGAGTATTTTACAAAGAACTAGAGGAACCCAATAATACCTGCACCACAAGCCAACTTATAAAAATTGGGTTAGGAATTTGACCTGGCCCATAAATAAGTTGTAGTAATGGTCAGATGGATGTTAAAAAACTTCTCATAAGTGTGTACTGTGTATCTATACTAATATTATACATACATACATATCCTCACGCTGTATCCCCAACGGGGTAGTCAGAGAGGACGGAGCGCCAAGCGTCGCGGTTCTTACATACTTCTTTCGCTTCCTTGAATCTTATCATAAATATTATAAAGAGAAAAAAATGTATTGTTTGTTTGTAATGGATAAACTCGAAAACTACTCAACCTATTTCAAAAATAATAGAAAGCTACATTTATCAGCGAGTAACATGGGCTGTATTTTATTATGAAAAAACTTTCTACCCGTACGGAGCCGGGGCGGGTCGCTATTTATATCATACTAGCAAACCCGGCCCGTTTCACTGGGCGTTAGTTGAAGTTAAAATAAATTAAACAGTTTTTATAATTATTTTGGTACTGCAAAAAAAAAAACAAAAAAAAAATTCTACGATCCGATCGCTACCAAACTTTACAGGAACACCCGCTAGGCCAATCTGAAGATTCCCTGAAAATTTCATCGAAATCGGTCCAACCGTTTCGGAGTCCATAAGGAACATACGTACATACCTACATCGCCTTTTATATATATAGAAGATAGATACCGATGACTAAATCTACCAAGAAAATGAAGCACATAATATAATTGTAAGTCACCTGGTCCGCTTCTGCACGGGTGGGCCGGGGCCCGCGGCCGCCAGTGCGGAGGTGGGCTCGTCCGCGTCTCCCGCCTCCGAGCCCCCGTAGTAGCACTCCAGGACTTTCGACTCTGGTGCTAAGCCTGTAATGTATATTTTTGATTGTATTTCACAGCCAGTTACTCACACATTTGAGTGAGAAAGACAAAATAGGTACGTAAGATGTTATACATGGTTATCATGACAAATGATAGAGAGAGCACAACAATTAGAGAAATTAGTGCTGTGCGTAAAAATTAGTGCCGCATATAACACAGTACGAAAGACATAGGGCGACTAGAAAATTATATTGTCTTAACTTAGCGATAGTTGTGTATTAATCAATTTGTACCAAAGTAAAGGAAACGGAAATCAAGTTTTTACAAAAATATGAGCTGATTACACGAATCATAGTTAATTTACTCAAACTGCCTGAGATATTTAGTTCATAGTTTACGTTAGTAAACTAATTAATCTGTGGATAGTACATACCTACGTAATCATAATCTCCCTGACCTCGACGAAGTTGGACAAAAAAATTAGAACACTTACCAACATAATCACTGTCTTCCATGTTAGCCAACTTTATTACTAGTACTTCAGGACGTTCCAAACTGGTTTCTTCCTTCTCAGCGCTGCCATTCATGGACTTTTCATCAGATATGGACGAGTTGGATGTTGCGCTGGCGCTGCGCGGTAAACGAGGCTTGGACACTTTAGCTAGAATACTTTTCTTGCTGTGTGCCGGACTGTGACCATTTTCTAAAGCGGTGTCTTTGGTTTCGGATGGCGGGGATTGCCTGTAAAACGAACAAAGACAAGTTTTTTTTTGCTTTTTGGCGCGAAGAGTGAATTTTAGTTTTAATACATGATGCAACTAACAAAGAAGAAAAAAGTAAAAACCAATCACGGTTTCCGAAGTGAGAATTGTAATTGGAGGAATTCATTTCATAATTCGGGATAAAACTAGGTGTGTGAATGCATTGCTAGTTTTCTTTTTTACATACGTACGTATGAGGATACGTACGCTATATTAACAGGGCAGACAGAGAAAGCGGAGCGTCAAGCGTCATAATCTTCATATACGCATTTCACTAACACAAATTCATCATTTTCCTCAGACTTTTGCCGAAGTATGCAAGTGATTTTTAACTTTTCATCAGCCAACACTCCTACCTCTGCAGTTATCTTTTTAAATAATGTAAAAGGTTTTTTCCTTTTCATCGGCTTACACTTTTAACTTTGCAGTTTTCTTTTAAAATACCGTAAAGGATAAATGCGCTATATGGAAATGGCCAAGACTATACTATACTTGGTCAAGTCCGGCTCAGCTGGCATCTTCCTCAGCAGGTCGTGCAGCCTGCTGCGGTAGTTGGGCTCCACCGTCTGGAGCAGCGCCGCTAAGCTGGCGGCGCACACGTCGGAACTAGCTGAGGAGCTGTCTCCACTTGACTCGCTGTAACAACAATATTTACTCATAGGCTTGTAACTTGAAGACCAAATGTAAACTAAAATCTGGTCAAATGACGTATAATTCCATACTAAAAAAGAATCACGTAACAGAATCAATTACAGAATCTCTGCAGTGTCAGTTATTTCATTGCGATTAGTACAAATAATATTTATTTCATTATTTTGTCATAATATCGTAAGAAACTACCTACAATAATGGAATAGTTACATCTTATTTAAAACTTTTTTTGTAAAAATCGTAATCATTTATTGAATTTAGTAGTTATTTTTTGGGAATAAGTGAAGAGGTCTTAGCTAATGGTGGGAAATTTTGCTAGGATCGCGGTCAATGGTGGACCCTGAAGGAGGCATATGTCCACCAATCTATACCCTGATCTAGTTGTAAGGTTTAACAGTGAAATTAAATTGCTATTATTAATTGACCAGAGAATAAGTTTTTTTTAAATGATGTTTGAATGCAGCTCTATTACTATAACATATATACATGAACATTGTATGTATGGTTATTGGTTACCTGCAAGCAGCGCCATCTACGGCCCCTGCAACAGAGCCGGGAGCCATTTCTTCAGAGGTGACACTCGGAGTGTTATTGTTGAGTTTGGACGAGGTACGCTTCAGAAATGTTATCTGATAAAACAAATAAATGCAATTGAACTTTCAATCCTTACCTCAAAAATGATCGAAAATTTAACCATGTGGTATTTGTGATTACTGTCTATTTTTAGTTAAAGAATATGAGTAAACTAACATCTTTATATTGTCATTGGTCATTGAGTCATTGGTCACATGGGGTTTCTTTTAAAGAATCGACTCGGTGAATCGTTTCTTTAAAGTGATCTACTGATCGGAATCACTAACACCGCCTACAAATATATTGTTTGCTTCGATCACAAATAAAGAACTAGATTCACAATCTCCTATAAAATTTAAACAAATTATTGTCCGAATTGACGTATATATTTTTAATATCGTAAAGTATTATCGGCAATATTGTGTTAATCTAAAGTAGACCTTACTGTCAAACCATAAGGTTATATACGCTCGTAAACGACTCTTGCATGACATTGAAACGAAGTTTGTTAAATAAAATATTTAAAATGCAATCTTACGTCTCGTGCATAAAATATAATTCAAATAATCTATTTGCGTTGCTATGCATGTCATTTTGATTTGTTACGTGAAAGTGACAAGGAATACAATATTGTCAGGCAATATTTAAAAATATGATTGCGAATTTAATAAAAAAGAGCTATGTAACGTTATTACTATAATGAAATAATGAACACGTAAATAATATTATTTATTTATTAACCGAAAATAAGAACTCGCGTCCTTTTTTAGCGAATTTAGATGTGTTATTTTTGCAATTTTTGAAGGAGCATTTTGACGTGTTTGCTGTTAGCGTTTTCGGATACCATTAAAATAGAAGTGTGCTCAAATACTCATTAGAGCGCACATTTGGTTCGGACATTTTTGGAGCGTTGATTGTGTATCTAGGTTTTTATTTGTGATCGAAGATTGTTTGGCTCAATTTGTTTCTCGCTCGTTTAACCTGTTTAACCCCCCCAATTCTTGATAGAGATCTTAAGACATTAATGTTACGCTCGCATTTATCACTAATATAATTTAAGTGATGAATGTCAGGTAATTTGAAGTCAAGGTACACTCCCAGGAATTTAATTTTTTCTTGAACTGACAATTTCCCCACCAATAACAACCTCAATTTTAGGAATCCGCCTCTTTCTAGAAAAGAGAACCACATTGCTTTTAGAGGGAGAAAGTGATAGACCGTGATCAGAGAGCCATACGTTCAGATAGTGAAGAGCTGAATTTAGCGACATGAGGCATCCGAAAACGAAGGAGATGAAACATAAAGAGCTATATCATCTGCATACTTAAGGACCTCACAGAAGCAATTAAGAGATTTGTTCAAATCCTGGGTATATAAACTGTGCAAGAAAGGACTCGACACAGCTATGTGGTAATCCCTTCCAGACAGTTTTAGGGGGTATAATGGCGTTCTGAGTACGGACAGTGATAGTACGACACATGAGAATACTGCAAATGTCGTTTACCAACCTCACAGGAATACTCAGCTGAAGCATTTTGTGCCTGAGTAATGGAAGATGGACACTATTGTAAGCAGAAGTAACATCCAGAAAATCACCAATAACATGTTCCTCGTGGGAAAACGCGAGTCGAATATCAGACGTTAAAATGATTAAACTGTCCATAGTACCCATGCCTTTTGTAAAACCAAATTCAGACTTAAAAAGGATATTTCTATTTTCCAACATCCATTCCAGTCTATTCTTGAGAAGGTGCTCAAGGATCTTACACAAGCATGAGAAGAGAGCAATTGGACGATAAGAAGAGGGATCAGAAGGATTTTTGGTTGGTTTCAAAATAGGAATATGATGATATGGTTTTTCAAGATTCACGGATTAAGCTGGTTTCAAAAATAAGGTTAATGATATTTAGGAAATATGTTTTGGAAGCTTCCATATATTTCTTAACTAAAGAATATGGGATGCAATTCTTCATCAATCAATTCAATCAATTTCAGGGGAGGAGTCTTATAAATGATCTAATGCGCATTCTAGTTCTGCGAAAGAAAAGGGGTCATCCATACTTCATCCATCCTTAATAACTACTGTAGTGACGTACATAAAACACCTGTATATAATAGGTATAACACCAGAAGCGTCAGGGAGGGTTGGCTTAGGCAACCAACAGCCAACAATTATTATGGGGAAAGGTTAAATAAATATGTAGTACCAAGATTGTTCAATGAAATAGCTTGGTTAAAAGACAAACCGAAAATAGATGTTCATGTGCTAAAAGAAAAGTTAAAAATATTTTTATTAGAAAATCTCTAGCTGGTGTAAGTTTTCATTTCTTTGTATAGATAGATATCTACATAACTATTTGTTTTATAGATGATATAGGTATTAATGTTGGTATTTGTTTATGTATATTGATATTATAGTCCGTGAGATTTAATAGGTCGGATTTGACGTTTCTTAATTTTCATGCCGCTATAACTTTGTATCAACGTTCCTGATATCTAATACAAATTCAATTACGTAAATGCTGAATAAATAAACGTTATTTATTTTTCCCACTATTGATCATTACACAAAACTACTAACTTTGATTTCTTTTAGTTAAAAATACAAATATTTCCTTATATATCTTCAAAAGAATTTTCTAAATGGACGTTTTTACAATGTTATATCACGAGGCGTATTGCTCTAGTACTGCTACCATTTGCAATCGTTTCGTTACCAAACGAAATCGATAATCGATTGAAATGTCGTAATAATCGAATAAGTTAAAATTAAGATATCATTATATTTTTTAAATAATTTAGTTCTGTATTCTTTTTTTGATGAGTTTACTGACAGAAGCATATAATTAAATATCAAAGGATGACTGGACTAAGGTGGCGGAGAAAACAAAAAAAATAATAAAGGAAGACTTTGAAAGAGACGTCAGAATAAACAATTTAATTGAAAATGAATTAATCATAATAGTAAGAGACGAAGATAGCTCTACGGACATGGATCCAAGCTCAGAAATTGATTAAATATTTATTTTTCACCAATATTACAGTCTGCCTTTATTTACTACAAATACGTAGTGTGCTTATTATAGTTAAATAAGGAAGTTTTTTATACATTAATCCCAAAAAATATATCGAATTAAGTTTATTCATATACTTATGTTTTACTGTAACAAATACCATATCTCAACAAACGTACTATGTAGCTAACAAATTAATATTCATAAGTTAAATATTATTATGTTATTATGAACATCAAACAATGGTATCGATTTTCGTTAGAATCGAAAAATAATCGAGACATATTTGGTTGGTCCCATAACTAGTCGCAGCCATGTGACAGATGTCAAATCCGACCTATTAAATCTCACGGACTATAATGTTATTATATTGGGTCCTTACATATGAAATTAGCGTTTTGTCGTACTGACCACATTGATCTGAAATATCTCCTCTTTGGTTAAGAATTCCAAATTCAAATTTATACATTCATTTAGCTGGTACATTTGAGTTTTGAAAACAGTCATTTATTTGTTTTTTCCTCATTATTTTTTTCTTTGGCGTCGCTTATTACCGCACAATGGAAAACATGAAATATCGGTATATTTACGAGTACGAGTTCTACCGTGGCACCAGTGCGGCAGAAACAGTTCGAAGGATTAATGATGTGTACGGCGCTGGTGTCGCAAAAGAAAGCACGGTACGTTTTTGATTTCAACGTTTTCGTTCTGGAAATTTCGACCTTCATAACCAACCCCGTGGACGGCCGGAGACCAAAGTGGAAAATGAAGAATTAAAGGCTATTGTGGAAGCGGATCCATCACAAAGCACTTCAGAGATAACTGCAGGCTTCGGGGTAAGTGACAAAACTGTATTAATCCACTTGAAGCAAATCGGGAAAGTAAAAAAACTTGAACGATGGGTACCTCATGAATTGAGTGAATCGAACTTGCAAACACGCGTCGACTGCTGTGTTACTTTGCTCAACCGACACAATAATGAAGGGATTTTAAATCGAATCATTACTTGTGATGAAAAGTGGATACTGTACGATAATCGGAAGCGCTCGTCGCAATGGCTGAACCCTGGAGACCCAGCCAAATCCTGCCCTAAACGAAAATTGACTCAGAAAAAGTTACTTGTGAGTGTTTGGTGGACTAGCGCCGGTGTCGTTCACTACAGCTTTCTAAAATCTGGCCGAACGATTACGGCAGATATCTATTGTCAGCAACTGCAAACCATGAAGGAAGAACTAGCTGCTAAACAACCGAGATTGGTCAATCGCTCTAGGCCACTGCTGCTTCACGACAACGCAAGACCACACACTGCACAACAAACAACCACTAAGTTAGATGAGCTACAATTGGAATGTTTGCGACATCCACCGTACCCCCGGACCTTGCTCCAACAGATTACCATTTTTCCCGGAATTTGGACAACTTCTTACAAGGAAAAAAATTCAACTCCGATGCGGCAGTCCAAACCGCCTTCAAAGAGTTAATTGATTCTCGCCCCCATGGTTTTTTTAGTAAAGGGATCAATGAACTACCTATGAGATGGCAAAAGTGCACAGATAACAACGGTGCATACTTTGATTAATTAAATATATTTTACAAAAAAAAAATTGACTTTATATTCCTCCCGTACAAAACACTAATTTCATATGTAAGGACCCAATATTAGCAGGATATATTTAGTGTAAGTAGGTATAAAATGAAAAATGTAAAAGAGCGTACTTGGTCGCCAACAAACTGTTAAGTTTGACGATTGGAAATTAAAAAAAAAAATTGTTGCTTACTGTGTAAATAAAAAAATAAAAAATACCATCCGAAGATCGAGTCAGAAAAGGAACAGATGGAAAACAATCCTAAGAAGGTACATAAGGTGGGGCAAATCTATTAACAAATTCATTAAGGCAAGATGAGGGATCATTGGAGAACACATTAAGAGGATCTGAATAGATACCACGGATTTTTTTTATATTTATCCAGACTGTAGATGAAGAAGAACAACGAGAAAGGAAATCACAAAAAGATTGCTAGCCCTGTCGTTTCTTTTGAGATAGAAATTTTCTAGTACGGGCACAAGCTTGTCGGTATTATAAGTAGGTATCCATGTCTAGATTAAGGGAGTACTGAATCTCCGCCTCTTTACGCTTACAAATACTAGAAGAGCATTCTGCATCCCACCAAGGTGGAGAACAAATTCTATTACGAGATGAGTTTTTTAAAGGAAAACTAGAATTAGTAGCCTCTATTAGGATATTAGTATACTCAGAATATGCATTTAGAAAAATTTCAGTAGTGACAGGAGGTAATAGATGAATTTTATTATTGACGATTGTTGCAAATTCAAAGACGGCTTTATAATTATTAATAAAGTAAATTATTCCATGTTTTTTATTGCGAATGCTTCTAGCATTCCATTGGAGAATATGGCAAACTTGATCCACTATTATTGATAACTACCTGCACCCGCGACTTCGTCCGCGTGGAAAAATTTTCCTTGACCTCTTTAGGTTATCGAGGTTACCCGAGGTACTCATATTGTTGGTGTTAAACAAAAAAGTTATTCTCTGTAATGATACATCCGCCATATTGGATTTATGCTGACGTCACATATACAAAAACCTTTCCCTGCGTATTCCATTTCATTTGATACCCATATTGTTAGTGTTCGATAATAAAGTTATTACCTACTATAGAACATCCGCTATATTGGATTTATGATGACGTCACGTATACAGAAACCTTCCCATGCACATTCCATTTCATTAGATACCCATATTTTTGGTGCCGAACAAAAAAGTTATTTCCTATTATGGAACATCCGCCATATTGGTTTATGATGACGTCATATAATACAGAAACCTGCCCTGCGTATTCCATTTCATTTGATACCCATATTGTTGGTATTGAACAAAAAAGTTATTTCATATTATGGAACATCCGCCATATTGGATTTATGATGACGTCACATGTCCAGAAACCTTTTACTGCGTATTCCATTTCATTTGATACCCATATTGTTAGTGTTGGATAATAAAGTTATTTCCTATTATAGAATATCCGCCATGTTAGATTTATGATGAAGTCACATACATAGAAACCTTCCCCTGCGTATTCCATTTCATTTGATACCCATATTGTTGGTGTCGAACAAAAAACTTATTTCCTATTATGGAACATCCGCCATATTGGATTTATGATGACGTCACTCACATGTCCAGAAACCTTCCCCTGTGTATTCCATTTCATTTGATACCCATATTGTTAGGGTTTAGCATTATCAAGTTCCCCTATAAAGTGTCATCCCCTTTTTTTTAATAGAAAAGGTGTATCTCTGCAACAAATTACATCTTAATCGGTTCAGCGGTTAAAAATTTTCTGTACAAAGTTTCATCCCCCTTTTCACCCCTTTAGGGGTAAGTTTTTAAAAAATAAGCCTATGTTCACCCCTGGTGTCAAACTATCTCCATACCAAATTTTATGAAAATCAGTTGGGCGGTTTAGCCGTGAAAACCAAACAGACAGACAGAGAGACTTTCACATTTATAATATTAGTATGGTTAGAAGAGTGGCGAGAGAGTGTGGTTCTGTGACATTGTTCCGTTAAATTTAGATAATTAATTGTTAAATTTAGATAGAATATTTACCAATGTAGCAACAAGAAGTTCAATCAAATTGACATTAGGGGACGAATTAACAGAGTGTGACATTGCGCAGTCATTTGGCAAAACTGAAGTTTGGTGAAGAGACAATTAAGTTATGAGCTTGTACATCATAGGACTTGTAAAGCGGTGATTTAGGGTGATGATCGAGAAAGACAGTTTTCCTTAAGTCATTAACAAATTGTACATTTCACTTGATTGAAACCGTAGTAGTCACCATTAATTATAAATGTTCTACCGAAACAGGATTTTTAGCGAAATAGTAACCAGATGGTGTAGATCTGTGGGTGTGTAGAGCGCGACGGAGGTTCGCAGCGGCGCCTCAGTGCGTAACGCGTGCGCGTGCGCATCCGCGGGCGGCGCGGACGACGCGGGCGCGCTGTGCTCGGCGCACACTCCCTCTACCAGCGCCCATACACTCGACCGCTCGAACTTCGTGTACAGGTCGCGCACCTTCGGCTCCACCTGCCACACATACACCACACACACACCACACACACAGTTACACACGCACATGTGCACTCGCCGTAACGGGGAAAGGCAGAGAGAATTCCTTTCTAAGAAACTTTAATGTAAAAACTTTCTAACAAGATACAATCATTGCAATCCCCTGAATTATTTGCCAGAGTGGAAAGCTAGTAAGGAAATTTATTTATATATTTATTATTTGTGAGACACAGGTATGGTAAATTATATGATATAAGTAGATTTTTAGTGCCACTGTGCTCTGCCTTAAAAACGGCATACAAATTATAAGTTATATATAAAGTTTTTACATAATTCAAATATTAATAATGTCAACTTGAGAACATCGTCAATCAATACCAAACTATAATAATAAACCTCTGATTGCGGCAGTGAATTCAAGGAGTTACAAATTTCACCCTGTTAGTAAAGTAATCTTAAATATGTACAAATATATGTGATATAGGTACATAGTAAAAAAACCTTTGCTGCACTGAACTGTCTTTTTAGAGAAAGCTACTATCTACAGTTGCTATAATAAGTAAAAGATACAGAACAAAACTAAATTTCAGCAAGTTTTAGTTTTATAATTTTTACTTCATGATAAGTCACATGATCAATTTTCGATGGCTAACGTCATATTATTCCATACATTTCCACATTAACTACTAATGAGAGCAACCGCGGATAGTGTCTACAAAAACAGTTCGGCACAGTAAAGATTGTTTTTACCACGTATCCACATCGCATATATGTATAGGGCTATATGCTTGTACATTGTTACTACAGCTAGCTACTGAGATACAGGCCATATGCCTAGTTCAGTAGTTAGAGATTTCATTAATATTGTGAAATTTGTCAATAAAGAATTATTATTATTGTGATATATTATTTAGAAAAACTTATGCTGTGCTGAACTGTGTGGCCTGCGTCTTTGTATCTTATTAACTAAAAAGACATCTGCGTTTCTCATCAAAATAAGCAAAATAATTTAGAATTTATTTACAACAATAATTGCGGTCAATATCTCTTGTTGCGTGACGTCACACGCGACGAATTGTTTTCGCGATATTGGTAAAGTGAGCTTACAAGAGCATGCGATCGTCATAGTGTGACATCACAGTAGGATACTATAGGTAGGTAGGTAATAATTTCAATCCTGCAATGAAGTACTAAAATACTACTAAAATAGACGTACAAATTACGAAAGCTATGTTTAGTTCGATTTTAATATAACTCTTGTACATACCTAACTTTATTACTTATTAAATATAGATTATGATAAAATCGACAGAATCAAAATTTCTTGATAACACAACTAACATTCTCGAAATTAAAATTATTTTTTTACAGCCCACAATAAATTACAATTCAACGACTTCATAAAAATATTTTATTGCTTTATTATATGTAAAATATTTAAATTGTATTCGAATTGTAAATTGCATTGTAGTCGTAAATTAATTAAAAATTCAAATTTTAAAATACTAAATTCAAGGCGCCCATTTGCTAAGCATAAAACTAAAAATAATCTATCTCTTAAGCTTCCAAGGTCGAAATTGAACGTACCTCCTGATACCTCGCAAGGCAGAGCATCTGTATAATCTGTGCGATTTGTATGAGGTTGAAGCGAGCGATGTAGGAGACGGGTATTTCAACCACTCCATGAGCCTCGGGGTTCACTATCGCGGGGCATATGAAGTGGTTCAACACGAGGTCTGTGCAGATTGCGTGTAGGTCACGGTCTGTTGTTCTGTTGACAATTTCGGATATGCCCATTACTAAAATTAAATTGTAAGAAACATAAAAGTTTACAGATGTCTATACACATCCGGCGGCAGCGAATTCGATTCGGCGATTTAATAGATCAACACATACTTTCATTCTGTTCGCCTGATCGGCAAAACCGTCTGAGTTCATTCGAAATCCGTTGGGCTTTTAACGCATATTTAAGCGTTCTTCATCAGGTGGCAAAAAAATCTCTAACATCGCCGTGATTTCTGTATTCTGCGTTTAACACGGCATAATCATTTTGTAGCAAAGAAATCATCATCGTCGCGATTTTGACGAACGATTCGCACCCAGAACATTCGAGATTGTCGTGAACGACATATAATCCAGCAAAAACAACGAGGTAATTAATTTCAAGCAGTTTTATTCGTATTCAACATTTTTCATAATTTTAAGAGCAGTCGTCTAGAAAAACCACATTACGAGGTGTTCCTAAAGGTCTAAACGAAGCACGCACCCGTTTGATGCAATATTGTCTATTTCCTCTTCTTATCAAGTAAAAAAAAGGATAAGTGAGAATGTTAGAACATATTGCATCACACTTACCCATGGTGGGTTGATTGCGATGAGCTAGTCTACTTAAAATGTACTGAGGGTGGAGCTTTAGTGGGCAAAAGATCTACATAACCCAGTATTCTTCCATAAGGGCTTGATACCCGTTGAAGATCTCTTCAGCTTTAGCAAAAAGTCTATTGAGTTCGGTTAAGCCGTCTATATGTCAAAACACACACAACACAGTTTACAGCACGTATTATTATCACTGTGTGCCTGGATCGTATGTGCGTGTGTAGTTGTATACTCTCATACATAGTACCGAATGATGCCGATATTATTATGCCGATAATATTACCGATGCAGTAATTACTAATGGACCAGCACAATAGTGCAGAATGGCCCATCTCTTCTACTCATTTGTGAGAAGAGGCTAGTAGTCGAGGCTAGTACTATAACTGTTGAAATATTGTTCTTTATAAGCTAATTAAGTATTACATTCGACATATTACAGTGAATATAAAATGATATTGCAATATTTTTTATTTGTTAATTTAGAAACTAATTTGTTTTCGCAAGATCATTACGTCTGTTTACGGTCATTGACCCGAAGGAGTTTTGCAAGGATCTAATTTTTCATAGTTTTTATTATTGTTTGGCTACTTTGAGATTTGCATAAGCTGTGATTATTATAAGTAATAAAAATATATTCCAACTGTTCTGTAACAGGATACTTATTTTCCAGTCATAATTATACAGAACCAATGGTTGTGAACCTTTATAATTGCATTTTATGTAGTTTTATTCATAGATATTGAAATTGGATTTATGAACATTCAGTCAGTCTTTCATCACCCATTCCTTCCATGTGTCCGAACCACTTAAGCATTTCTTTCTTCATTTTACAATAACACTGTCATGTAATACTGTCATACTGCGTATCTATTGCTGTGGTGCAGAAACTATAAATTTGCTGTAGTAATTCATTTTGTCAACTCATATATACCGTAGCAGTTAAGTTGTAAAATATTGATATAAGAATTAAAGAGCAGGCCAATTGGCTTTTCGAACTCGACTCGATCATTCCTCTTAAAAAAAGTGAAGGAAAATAAAGCCTCGTTTGGACTACAGAATTATAACGAAAGTTCTAGGTCTTAGGTCCAAAAACTCTAAAAGAGAACTCTTTGAGTGTGAATGTATTGATACCTCGGCCTTTCTTAAGTCAAAACCTACCTTGAATGTTGTTTGAGCAACTGCACTATTTGTTGTACAATCCAAGCAATATGGGCAGGAAAGTTGGGCCAATGTTCCCTGAACGAGTGTATGAACTTGATGGTGAGGTTGTACAGCGACTGTACGGTCCATTTCCGGTAACGCGCGACTTTTACCGCGTACTCAGCGCTGTTGGGCTGGCCGAACTTCTTGACGCGATCTTGAGATGAGAACCTGAAGGAAAACGAACATTGTTTTACTGTAATCAGGTTAAAATAGAATGATTCATATTTTGTTTCATGAATTTTGTTGCAGTCCGTTTTCAGCAAAGTCAAATTGTTTTCAGGGTTCCATAGCCAAAATGGTACCCAGGTTATAGTTTTGTCATGTCTGCTGTTCGTCTGTCTATAAGTATGTATGTCACAGCCGATTTATTCAGTCATATCTACACAGTTTGCAACTCAAAACCAGAAATGAGAAACATTAAATTATGGGTATTTTGGACTCAATTACTATCGTCATTCTTTTTTATTAAGTTCTATTTGCCCGAAATTGCATTACACTTTACGAGATATTTTTAAACTTAAAATCAACCATCAAATCAGTCCCCCCATAACGGTCACAGAACGAACTGTAAAATGTAATAATTATAAGTGAGTTTGTTAACCTCTCCAAGGCCTTGTCGGGATCCACGTCGAGGAAGAATTCGTCCTCGTGCAGAACTGCCATCACGGGCGCCTGCAGCGCCGCCATGAGGAACTGGCGCGCCGGGGAGTGCGTGTCGCGGAATACTGCGTACAGCGCCGCCAGAGCGCACTTGCCCGTGCGGAACAATCTGCATACAATACAACACTAAGTGATGAATTCAGTGGCGTAACAATAAGGTGGCATAGCGGTGGACAGCAACGAATGCTGGCATTGTGGTAAGATGGACACCCCCAGACACAGAGACCCGTGAAGGATAGAACGTTTTTGGTTCCATGCAAAGAGAGATTGTTAGCAGGAGGGAAAAGGACGACACGGAAAGGCAGAGGCCTATGCGACAATAGTCAGACCGCCGTCTTCCCGAAGTGATGCCTTCGGGGGTTTCGGGAAAGACTGCGGGGTAAAAACAAGGGTGGGATAGCATGTGAAATGGTACGGGTCCCGGCCAGAGCGGGCCCCCAGCCCGTAAGGAGCCCGAGCACGGGAAGATCCTGACATTTATTTTTATAAAATTTAATGTAAAATAGTTTTGTTTTCAATTAATTTAGTTTAACTACTGAAGTACATACGCAGGTATCAAAGTTTGACTGCATTTTTAAAAAAACGAAATCGCCCAGAACGGCTAGACAAGTGGCAAATGCTTCGTAAAATTGAAACGCTTGCTGGCGTCATTGCTCGTCAAAAGTGCCATTTGGCTACATTTTATACGGCGGTTTTCACACGACTTTACTTTTCGTTTGATTTAATAGAAAGTTAATAACGTTTGACTATCAATTTAAAATTCGTTACACTAGATCAAGTGGTATTTGTCATTCTATTATACTAGCGTTTACGACAATTGAGCCACTTGTCTAGGCCCCCAGTTTTAGAACGCGTCGAAAATTCTGACTATTTCTAGACGCTGCGCTACAGAGCAAATAGGAATATTAACAATTATAATTTCGAGTAAAAATAAAACTGTCATTTCAATTCAATACCTATGCCCCTTAAATTAGGAATTACTAGAATCAAATCATCTAAAAATGCACACAATATTATAACATTTGTATGTACTTTACGTAGCGATTTATTGAAACGAAACTACAGCTTTGGATGAGCTTCTTTATCTTTCTTTCCATTGAGGGAGTCCCCCGTCCTATGAATTTGCCACGGACGACAGTGGTATAGTTACGCCACTGGATGAATTTTTATATCTTTATAATTTTCTATAATTTTTTTAAACAAATTCAAACTCCGTACTCAAACTTAAACGACGTTCGAGATGAATTCTAAATCTCAAATTCACTAAACAACACGTGTTTCGCCTCTTAACGAAGCATCTTCAGGATATTCCAGAGATCAGACTCAGTCAGCTAAGAATGTGGTGTTATATTCTTCTTCGATTTGGTTAAATTAGATGCTGGTTAGCTGATTGAGTACGATCTCTGGAATATCCTGAGAATATTAGGAGGCAAATTTTTCTTCGATTCAATGCTGGAAAGATGACCGAGTCTGATTGCTGGAAAATCATGAGGATGCTTCGTTAAAAGCGAAACACGTCGATGGGCGGAAGATAGCTATTAATAAGAATTCATCACGTGAGATTGATTCCGGCAGGACTTGACTCCTGAATCTACACAATAGAACACTGAGTGGTGTCTGACCATTGTACTATGTAACATATGGTACGTAAATTACAACGTTCCATCCAACATTTTTCAACAGGGTAGGCAGTCAAAATAACAAATATATAAAAAAAATAACAATTTTAATGCATAATTATACTTACTAATAAGGCAATACTGACGAGCGAGAATGTTATGTATGAGAATACCTTACTATAATTTTTCGTAGTGGTTGTTATGTAATTAATGCAAGTAAAGCAAAATAAACTATTAGTATGTGCACAACCCGTCAGTCAGTTAAATGTTTCATAATATTTACAATTAAAATTTCGAGTCACATTATTTGACTTTTGATATAAATGCAACTATGGAACACATCTGCCTTTAGTTAAAGTTTGTATTTCACTATATGAAAATTTCGTAAACGCGGCTTGTTTTAATTTTTGTAAACACACACTGCCAACACAATTATCACAGCTAAAACATTTCATTCTTTAAAATACAACTGAAATTATCTATTATAAATTTATAAACCGATATTTTACTTCAAATACGAATTGTAAGAATAGAATTTTTAAAACAACTCTTAGAACAACAAATCACTTGCACGAAGAAAACAAATGTGGAGTTTCATTTTGATTCAGAAATCAACCATAAACAAAGCAAAAATGAGTAATTTTAGTAGGAAAAGTGTTGAATTTATCAAATGCATTTAACTCAAGATTTAACTCTAAATGTCGTTGATATAGTCAATGTCTCCAAAACACGTACACAAACTTAATTTTCGTGTATAAAATAGCACACAGTTGAAAGATTATTTCGTGTACTGATAGGTGAAATGTAAACATGTGTACGTGAATAGTAGGCACTGGACCGACGTGCCTCGGCGGATGAGTAATATAGCGCGTACTTTTCTATTGATAGATGGCATGATTGCAAAAAATAAAATACAGTAATGTAAAAATACGAAATACGATTACGAACAGATGAAAAACGGAAAGAAAGAGATGTTAGATGGCGCTATTTTTAAACAATTGTTGTTTAATTTTAAATTGCGTATAAAGTGTATGTATGGTAGATATCAAAATAACTTCCATTTAAATTGTCAGGGTAGGCAATCTCTGTGTCTATATGGGATGCACGCCACTGGTGGCGACCATCTTACTCTCTAATCCTGCTGCCAATCAATAATGTCTGCACTGTTGTACTCCAGGTATGTGGTTCAGACAGACGGTGAAGCTTCTGACATAAGACGCACAACATCTTAGTGCTCAAGTTTGACAGAGCCTTTGTAAGATAAAGTGATTTCTTAGCCTTAATATTGCAAATGTCTCTGGGTTTCAGTTCAGTTAAGATCAATTGGACTGTGTGCTCATTTGTCTGTTTGTCTTCTTCATAGTATATAGAGAAAGGCAAAAAAAAGATTTAAATGGTTAGCGGTTTTCGATATCCATATCAGAGGACAATATAGTAGACATATTACAGTATTTTAAAATTAAAAAAATATTGTTTGTGCTTCCGACAGGCAATGTTTTTGTCATAATTACATATCGCGCAAAATTTTACCAATATCTCATATAAGTACATATAGGTATGCATAGTGTACTAGCGACTAGCTCGGTTTTGCATGTGACCTCAATTACAAAAATTCAATACTTTTGTACTTACATAAGGACGAAATGTGAATAAGTTACATATAAACTTCACTCATTAAATGTTCTGAATGATGGTGAAAAGTTGAAAACCACATTGAAATCATTCCGATGTTTAGAAGTTATAAGCGATTACACAGACAAACATGGATTATGATTTTGTTTTATACCATTTAGATATTTCATCTTATTGGTAAAGAGTGAGAAATCTTCAAAAGGTAACCAGCCCAATGAAAAGACTAAGTTGTGTGGGATTTTTACCCACAAAAACTCCCGTGATGGTTGCTGGTCGCCCTCGGTATAGCCCGAGAAATTCGGAGGTCACCTACGGAACGCACCGGAACCCCTCATGCTATCTTTAATTTGCAAATATCACCGATTTTCATACATTTCTGGTCAGGACATAACTTAAAAAAAATTCAATGTCCAAATCAATATACAAATATTAAAAGAATAAAATTTATTTTATATTCAAAGAATATAAATAAGTAATATTATACCAAATGATTTTTAACTTTTGTATGACTTACTTTCGGGGATCACTAGAAGGCGCCATCTGGTGTTTGATTAGCGAGCGTATCACTGCTAGTAGGCGGGACTTGTCGGTAGGCGTTCGGCAACTGCCATACAGGCCGGCTACTAGCGATGGCGGTAGGCTTGGCGGCATGTGGTCTTCGCCTAGGAGGAGACAAAGGGCCACAAGATGGGGGGAGTCGCGGAGCCATCCCAACAGTTCCCCTAGAGCCGCTGCTTCCTGTAGAGTTTGTTTCATTATTAAATTTTATGATTTAATTACAATGATTTTAAAGAGGGCAACAATGCTATAAATAATTAAGTTTGTGCGATAAAAAGAATTGATAATAAGTTTATCAAAAGATCAAACACACCGACAGACTGGTTTCTCTCTTCTGCTGAATCTTGTGGATGTACCGTTTGCAAAAGGTGTTCGTGTTCGGAGTAAAGCATCAGCAGCTGAAGATACAACTACAGGCAGTGATTGGGATTACTTAAACAGATTCTTTTTGCAGATTCAACGCCTCTTAATAATTCTTTGAATCTATTAACTCATCTGTTTATACTTTTATTATCTCGCCAAGTTGCAAGAACGTCCATTACAGTCACAGACAAACTACCCTAGAGACTTGAAATGTTTAGGAATTTCTAAGCGAACTATTCTGTCAAGGTTAGAGGAATGAGACGTAAGCGGGCGGCAAGGTAACGTCACGTACTAAACCAAATAGTGATGTACTCGTAGATATTGTATATATCGATAAATACAAGAATTATTTTCATAAGCTTGTTTTAAAAATAGAAATAATAAAATATGTATGTATAATCAAAACAAGATTCTTTATTTCGAAACAAAAAAATCAAAAATTTGGAATAGAAATGCAAATCAAATTGGTTTGGGTAGTACGTGTTTCTCCTAATGTAAAACTTTAATGTAAAACAAAAATTAAATTGACAAAAAACGAAACTGAAAAGCTTTGGTGGTAGAACCACCCAACCTTTTCGTCTGTATGTATTTTTTTAACCAACTTTAAAAAGAAGGAGATTCTATGTGCGTCTGTATGTTTTTTTATGTATGTTCACCGATAACCTTAATTGTGTACCGATTTAAAAATTTTTTTTTTGTTTGATATACTTCCGAGGTGGTCCCATTTAAATTGCACTGGTATTGAGCTTGGCCTTTGAAGATACACGAAATAATAATTACTAATTATAAGCTTTATTTATATTGATGATACATTTTTATATCATTTCGTTCTATAATTAGAAAAGTAGTTAGTTGTAGACCCGTCCTATATTTATTTAGACCAAGGTCACTCAAATGGGAGAAATAAAAAAAATTAAGAAAAAATTTAAACCTACTAGAAATAAACACTGAAAAGTATAAAATAACTATCCTTTACTAATTACAACTCAAATACAAAAAAAAAAACTTTATACATACGATATAAATACGTATATAATTAAATTTGCTAGAGTGTTAGCCGACGGAAATGTCAAAAGCACTCGCATAACTAAGCAAAAATTACGTGAGGAGAATGATGAGATTTGAAGAAGCAAAGAAGTATGTAAGGACCGCGACGCTTGGCGCTCCGTCCCTCTGACTGCCCCGTTAGGGATATGGTGTGAAGATTGTATGTATGTATGTACATAATTAAATATGACGGTTATTAAAGTGGGTTCCAAATTAATGTGCCACAACAGAAAGTCTATTAGTTTGGGAGGCTTGCATCGATTTCAGTAACTGTCGAATTTAATTATATAGGTATTTGTACCGTATGTATAAAGTATTTTTTTTTTAATTTGAGTTCTGATTAGTAAAGAATAGTTATTTTGTACTTTTCACTGTTTTTTTAAGTCGGTTAAATTGTATTCTTAAATTTTTTCCGAATTAAATTGAACCAAAAACTCGAGATATATTCTATCGAATATAAGAGAATCATCAAAATCAGACTACTCTGTAAAAAGCTACGCATGGTCGTATACAAAAAAAAATATGCACCGACTTGAGAACCTCCATCATTTTTTCGTCGGTTGAAAAAAGAACGGTGACATCTTAATGATAACTGTGTTTTTTTAATAGAAAAGGTGTATCTCTGTACCAAATTACATCTTAATTCGTTCAGCGGTTAAAAATTTCCCATACAAAGTTTAATCCCTATTTCACTCCTTTAGGGGTAGATTTTTGGAAAAAAGAAGTATATTTTTTATTAGAAAAGGTTTTATCTATGTACTATACTAAATTTCGTCTTAATCGGTTCAGGGGTTAAAAATTTCCCATACAAAGTTTCATCCCCTTATTCACCCCTTTAGGGGTAGATTTTGAAAAATAAAGTAGCATATGTTAACCCCCTGGTGTCAAACTATGTCCATGCTAAATTTTATTAAAATCGGTACGGCGGTTTAGCCGTGAAAACCAAGCAGACAGACAGACAGACGGAGAGACTCGCATTTATAATATTAGTATGGATATGGATAGTATGGATATGGATTATACAATTATATAATATTATATAATTATATATTACATTATATATTAATATATTATATTATATAATTATATGTTATATATATTATATTATTATATAGTATGGATAGTATGGATGGAACTAGGTATATAATTTCAAAGAGTGGTAGTCATTATAAATTCTCAAAATTAATGGAAAATATATTGATATATCGATACGTTTTTTCGCGTCCCTACTTACACGTGCCATCTTGCAAGAGTGAGGATGCAATATGTAATTATAGCTTGCTAGACAAGGACAAACGCTGACTCAAAGCTACAGGCGACCAGTATAGTGAGAGCTCTGCATTTTTTTGATATAAATTTTTATTATTAATTTTATACTTACCGATGAAACGTGATATTATCCTTTTTGAAACTATTTTTACGACTGTCACTACCACACCACTTTACAGCGCAATTTGGCATTGTTTACGTAATTTATACTATATTTTTTAAAACAATTAGACACAGGTGACGGATCTGCTTTCTGGTTAATACTAAAGGAGCGCGCGTTTGTGTTTGAAGTTATATGATCGTTTTAGCGCATCGATGGCAGAAAACGGTGCCCTTTCATTTCCTGTCTTTAGGCTAATTTGTCTGTGATTACAGTAAATCCTTATGTACTATTGCGGAAAGTGAATGTTTAGCAATTTAAAAAACCTTTGAATTTGCCGTATAATAGACTGCTTTATCAACAAATTGAAGTCAGCAAATTGAAGTTTCTATTGGTATTTTTGTCATTTCTAAATTTAAAATTGAAAGATAAACTTACCGAAACTAATCGGTAAGCTTGGTAAGCTTCGTATTCCGAACTAACACGAATGACAAGAATCGAAGAGTGACATGTGCCAAAGAACAGTAAATCAAAATTAACTGCAATTTAGAACTTTATATATTAATAATAACAAAAAAGTTGCCGCTTAGGAAGCTGTCATTGCTTAAGGTGCCCAGCCGAATAGCCAAACTGATTCGTTGGTGGAAGAAGCTGCGGCGGTACAGGCGGTACAAACCGGCGGTACAAAACAAACTTAATCTCTCTGTTGATGATTATGTCTGTGTGTGTCTGTGATGTCTAAATCACATTCGCCTGCGAGTTTAGAAAGAGTAGCTGAAGGAATGAAAGGTAATTTTAAGGGTCAACTATATCAATTTCCCAATTTCCTAGCACACATAACAGTCTAAAGTCCATTACATTCATTAGAATGCAATCCAAGTTCATTACATACAATAGAATGATTTATTATACAGAAAAAGAATGACAAGTTCACTGTTTAATCATTTCTACAATTTTTAAAATTGATAAAAATTTTCAAATAATAAAAAAAGTTTTACATTAACTTAAAAAATCAAACATTTAAATATTTATTTTTTTAATAAATAATTCAAACCCATAATAAGAAGCCCATCTACCAGTTTCTATTATTTGTAAGAGACTGGTCGTGGCTTCGGTAGACCGCCGGTCTGGCAGCTTCTTCCGCCAACAAATCAGTTTGGCTTTTCAAAAGATAATGCTACCAGTCTACTGGGCACCTTAAGCAATGACAGCTTTCTAAGTGGCAACTTTGAGGAAGTCTATTATTTAACATAATGCGTAGTTTTAAGTTTGTAAATATTAACAGTAGGATATCTATGTACTTTTTTGTTATTTATAAACATTCTGCACTTTCTCAAAAAAATAAATAATCTAAAATCTATTTTAAAATAATTACAAAAAATTATAATTGCTTCGAAAAATGAAAAGGTCTGAGTTTTTATCAAGTAATGCTAATTAAAATATGAAAATAAACAAAAGGAATAATTAATTTTATAATTTACAATGATTACAAATTGTATTTATGTAACAGTCAAAGGCTTAACAAAATACTGATAATACATGTATAATGGATAGAATGACAAATACATAAATAATCAAAGCATAGAATAGGGGAAATGGTTATCAGTTCACTCTACTGTTATAGATAGAAGGATTTCATTTACAAAAGGGGGTGGATATCAGAGTCTATTGCAATCAATACACATGCCCGATATTAAGATTAGTAAAATCATCATCTATTTTTTATTTATTATGTACATGCTATATCTGTGTGGACTGGCTCGTTGGTATGAATATTAATTATCTTATAAAACTGGGACTGGGTTTGATTCCCAGCCAAGTCAATTCATGAAATGAATTTTCCCAAATTGTGTTGAGAGTCCAGATATTGGTGAGTAATTACTTCATTATCCACTATTCATACTATAGGTTACTAGAGTATATTAAGTAACTAGTAATAAATAAGCTTAAAACTAACAATAACAAATATTGTAAATAAAAATATGATAAGGTAGACCAGACAGTAAACTATATGGGACATTCATGTATAAAAAATTGATAATAAGGAAATATGTAATTGAATAAAAAAAGATGTTATCAGATTAAGGAAAAGGAAGAAGATTTAAGAAGAATAAGACTGCTTAACTATGTCAGGGAAAGCAGAATTTTAATAAAATAAAAATAAAATTATTCATATTATAAACTTACAGTAACAGCACGCTATGCTGGCACATTACAATAGTGACGTGTAATTTCAATTTATTATCAGAAAAAAATATAATGAAATGAGTCGTATCTTTAAGTTTTTGGATTTATAACTAGTATTGCAAGTAGTAGCTGATTAAAAAGCTTTAATAAAATAAAAATATAATAGTTTACCTACTTAATATATTTGAATGAACTGAATATTGAAATGAAATTGAATACATGTACTTTATTTGCACACAAAAGGCAATATTTAATCAGATTCGTCCATACTGCTATTTTCAGTCGTCGCTGCTATCATCACCTACATTAATTATAAGTTCATTTTCTAAAATATTTTCTATTTTCACATATCTTTCATAATTTTCCCTTATTAATTTAACAGTTCTATTCACAACCTTTTCCCAGTCTCCTTTAGTCATATGTTCACAAGCTTCTTCTAATATTTTTAACATTTTTGTTGTGGTAAATGGGGGTTCTATATTGCATCTTGCAGCATATCCCTTAATTCAGCCCACCAACACACCAACAACTCAATTGCATTGTTTTCACAATAGTTAGGTGGTAACTGTATAACTCTGTGCACATGTTCAAAAAGCTAATAAAAAAATATCAATGATCAGCGATCCTATATGTGACAATCACAATCATTAAATTTTTTAAAATTTTGAATTTCGTAAAACATAAATGCTGAGTTGTGTGGTAAATAAGTACACTAATAATTATATTCTTATAACTTATATGTATAATATAATTGTAACAATGATAGTATAATTAATTTATATAATTGACTTAGTTCATTAAGGTATCTGTCAAATGGTGCTGTTTTTTGTGTTAGTAAAAACGTGAAAAAATTTGTTCGCGGAACTGTTAGACCATAATATATAGTTTAGAAACCAATGTAATAAATTAATTTTGTTTCTAAAATTATACATACGATACATTTTTGTATTACTAACTGCATGTCACTATTGACAACAAAGAACAGCAATTTGCTCCTTCAAACATACTTATTAATTTATACGAAACTTCATGAGCGGACAAACGTCAAAACGGCCATCATAGCATGCGGCCATCATATGTGCTACTATAATTTACAGATATGTATTTCTGGAGATGTTTCTGAGAAATCAACTATACCACAGTCTGAACTCAGTTATTATAATGAAACTAACAAGCAATAACATGTATTTAACTTCCATTTATTAATTTTTATTTTGTTATGTCATTGAAATTTTAGGTATTCAATATAACTTATCAAATTATATTCAAATTTTAAATAATAAATAAATATGTATTTACTTAGAATTTCACACATTCCATTCATTCCAGTGACAATTGATAATGTTCAAACTGACTTTAAATGTGTATATACTGAGTAATTAAATAAATGTGTTTTGTTTGTCTCTAATATACAGATATTATATTGATAACGACAGATCTGTAAAGTAAATTAAAAAAAAATTGTAGTTCAAAGTTTGTACTACTTAGCTGCTTTCGGAACAGATTTCGATTTTGTTCTCATTGTACTCTTTAGCACATAAACGATCGATCTATTATAGTCTCAATGTCAATCCCAACAACCCCAAGTGTCACTCCTATTGATAGTTACGTGAGAGTAAAAATATACACTAGCATGTTATACAGTCCTAAAAAATGTATAAAATAACATTTTGCTGCTATTTACCTTGTACTTCAACACCTTGTAAGCATCTACAAAAGTGGTCCGTTCAAGAAGGCTGGCTTTTTGGCAAGCAGCAATCGAATCTGCCTCACATCTTGATGTAATTAAGTTTGTAAGATTATATCGCTGTTGAGAGCATATCCATGCTGCTTGCAATAATTCTAACGCACTCTTTTCCACTTCCTCATTGAGATTTTGCAATAACTGTCTTTCAGAATTTATAAATATTTTCTCCCTCCTAAGCTGGTTCGCCAATTCAGCGATATTCAGACATCCTTCGGAAGTGGACTGCATTATGTTCATTCACACTTACACCATAAAAAATAACACATTTCGTTCGCAATTAAAAGTTATGAGAATTAATGTTTTCACGTCAATTCAACACGGAAACAAGTTTCTGGCACCATTTTACCACTATTTACGATTACAGCTGGAACGCCGTTACTACAGTAGTCACCATACACTATTAATATCCGACGAATATTAAATTTTGGCAATGAGTTATTATTATTATTTTCTGTACGATTAAAAATAGAAATGGAAGTATTTTTAATTGCAAAAGAAAATGAAAGCAATGTTAGCCATCAACTATCATGCGAAATCTTTCAATTTCAATGACTGAATGAATGAATGAAAAAGTGTTTTCGTTCATAAATAGCATGTTAAAAAAATTCAGTAAATAATGAAACGGAACGTAATTTATCATTAGACTAAAAATATATAAATGTTAAGCATTTATCAAAAAGCATAATTTTGAGGAACGGTACGTTGTTACATGAATTACATTTTCGTGGGAACAAAAAATTTTAAGAAAAAAATTTAAACCGCCTTCAAAAAAAACACTGAAAAGTACAAAATAACTATCCTTTACTAATCAAAACTCAAGTATAATAAATAATAATTTTATAAATAAGATATACATACTTACATAATTAAATTTGTTAGTCACTGTAGCCGGTGCCAAGCTTACCAAACTAATAAAGTTTCTGTTGTTGTACATTGATTTGGCACCGAGTTCTATTTTATTATTCAAGTATTTGTATTGTATTTATAAAGTTATTTTCTTTTTGTACTTTTCAGTTTTTTTTTGAAGACGGTTGAATTTTTTTCTTAACATTTTTTTATTTATATCTTTTGAGTGACCTTGGCTTAAATAAATATCTAGGGCAGGTCTACAATTAACTTATTTTTAATAATGAAGCGCAACGACATACAAGAGAATCATCAACGTAATGGTGAAAAAAAAACGTGCCGACGAACATAGAACCACCTCTACGCCACTCTAGTAGACAAAAGCATTTCGCGTTGGAATCTGTGACTGGAATGCTCTTGGCACTACAGCGCGATCTGTTTTTTTAAATTTTTATGAATTGCCAATACAAGATACATATTATTGTCCCGATTGAATTCCGGTTTCGTGTAATAGCGATTGAACAGGATCTTTGCAATCAGGAATTCTTGTGTCACAGTGCGACGCTTGGTTGTGTTTTCGTACTCAATAAAAATAAGAAATAATGTCGTAAGCATATATTTTGCTACAATTTGCATATAAAAAAAAGATCGTGTTGAATTATGCTTTCTATAATGATTATGTGTTCATAGATTAAAGTGATGTGTTGATGGTTGACTATGTGTGTGAGTACGCGAAACGCGAGATACGGACCGTAAACCACAGAACTGTAAACCATCCTTGAACTGAATGACGAATGAATAAGTGAATATAGATTAAAAATCTTTAATTGAATGAAAATGGTTCTTGGAAAGAAATGAAGGAAATCCTTGGACTGCTGCTCTTTTCGTTACAATTTTGTGTAAATAAATTTAGTTGTGTAGAATTTACAATTTATTTAAATGTGATAAAACGGTGAACAATTCTTGTTATTATAATGTCAAATAGTTCAATTGAAGGGAAATTAATAGGTTTACAAGAACGCTTAGAAAATGAAATGCGTATTCGCAGAGAAGGTGGTCTCAGCAACCAAAGTGGACCTGGAGCTCCCAAATCAACGAGCAACCGAAGACCCAGGCCTCGTAAGTATTACAGATATGAGTAATGGGCATGTGCATACTTTTCAACAAAGGATTGGCGTCACTGAACCAGAGGTTTCTCGTCATCAAGGTTTGCTTGTAGACATTGTCATTTGTTAATGGATAATTTAATCTTGTTTTGGTGGTTAAACTTTTCACAAATATGTTTGCGTAGCACAATGTTTGTCTTCATATCTGGGTATAAATATATATTATGTTTAGATCTAAGTAAAATGTTCTAAGGAAAATGTGTTCAGTTGTGGATACATTTTGTTTGTGATATATCAAAGAATGCATTATTGTAGACATACTAGGCTACTAGACATACTACGCTGACCACTGTTATAATTACACTGTTCATCATTTATGTAGTAATCATGCAGTGTAATGTTATAATCATTGTGTCATATTTTCCACGTTTGTAAATTACTTATTTGATTATACATGCATAACATCCCACCAATTCACCATTAGGGCTTACAAATGGCAAAGAGAAACCACACAGTGATAGGTTCTTAAACCTATATGATGCTCTTATATCCTATTAGTTTTTAATATCAGTTTTCAATAAACTTGTCTCTTGATGTAGGTCATAAGCATTTTAATTCGGTTGTATTCTATGCCACATGAAAATACATTAATTATAATTATACTGTAAGTAAATTGGTGATAATCATCATAACTAATAATTTATTTTAAACATTATCTATGATATCATTTTGAAAAATTCACCATGCTATAGAAAAATATATACATAGAAAAAGTATGTATGTAAGATATTTCTGTTATAGTAGTTTAAAAATTGTTTTTACTCAAATTGTACAATATGTTTCTGAAAGCCAAATCAACTTGTTTAGAAAAAATCTTTTAAAAATCTTTATTTATAACAGTGCATGGGTTGGAAACAGTTAAATTCCCTGGACCTCAAACTAACAGAGAGTTGTATTGTGAGACCCAGTTCCTTCCCAAAGATTGTACTGTATAACGAACACTATAAGATGAGAAATATATCTATAAAATAAACAAAATTACTAGACAATTTTTTTTCAAAATTAATTGGACATTTTTTTGAAAGTGAAATTCAGCCCATGAGTAGTTAGTATAAATAATCTAGCTGATGCCTGCTACTATGTCCGCGTTTTTTATTTTTAAATAGCCTATGTCCTTCCTCAGGATTTAAGCTATCTCCATACCAAATTTCATCACAATCGAATGAACGGTATGGCAGCCCATAAAATACGAACAAATAAACAATCAAACAAAATTTTTATATATTAGATATAACACCAAACAAAAATATATGTATATAATTTCAATTCCTTTAACTTTTTAAGTAGATTGGGCTTAAGTTAGGGTATAGGTGCATTTTATTATGTAACAGATTTATATTCGTCTAACATGTATGAATGAGTGTGTGAGAATGAAGAATCTGCATTGCTCCTTTAGAGAAATTAAATTTCTAAATCACTCCTCAGTAGGAAATGTGAGATTCTAAAGGACTTGATGTTACCTGCCAAAATGTTATCTATTATTATTATTAATGCATAGGCAATTTATAGCTGATATGTGCATATCTATTGTTCACTTGTGTTTATTTTATTATTTAGGTATTTGTCAAATTTATTTTTAAAAGAGGTTACTGAGGGTGCACTGATCACTGCCTCAGCAAACAGTTCATACTTTTACTTTACTTAGTAACTAATTAATATGTGCTTTTAATACTGGATTAGTAAGAAAATGGTGTCTGGGGTTGCTAGTGCTCATAGTACGAATCAACATTAGAGTGTTCTCTGTCTCTTAGTCTTGTTTGGGGTGTATATATCGCTCAGTGCGGGTATGTTATAATGTCTTGTTAGTATTTTGTAGGTTTCAATTAGATCTCCGCCTTGTTTCTGCTGTTCCAATGTTATCAATCCCAATTCCTCCAACTTTTTTCCTATCTTTTATTGCGAAGAGAAGGTACCATTTTGGTTGCTCTTCTGTTAACTTTTTCTAGTAAATTTATGTCTTTCAGAAAGTATGGGTTCCAAATCTGAAAGACATTCTAATAACGCCATATCATGCAAGCTATCATCAAATTATGTCAATTCCATACACTTCAACTTTTGTGATTAAAATTAATGGCAATAGAAGTTGGTTTCAGAGGCTTATTGCTTTAGGGTCTCTGGTAAGAACAGTTAATAAACGCATTAAACAAATTGTACATTCAAATTGTTTTTATTTATTATTATTGTACAGACTTTGTGTTATTTTGCGGAAATCAATTTCATGTGTTGAATTCTTATAATTTTAGATTTAGATTCTGATTTCTGGAATATCCTGACGATGCTTCGTTAAGAGGCGAAACACGTGTCGATTTTTGGAATTTTGGGCAGACGATAGTTAAAAATTATAAGAGTAGAATGTGTATTTATTATTTTTATTTGGTATATTTGATTAAGAATTCAAGATATTTGAGACATTGAAAAGTATGTTATTGGTTTTCATGCAATACAGTCACAGGCTAGTAATAATTCAAGTTTTAAATGTCATTTTGTCACAGACACTGAGATTTCTTTGATTCCTTTAAATAAAGAATTCAGATATGTGTATACAGTGTCCCGTAAATAATGGATCTACCTTAAGGGAAAGATAGAACACCTAATTACCTAAAACCTATTTGACTAGTTTTAAAAAAATCCTTAGGGTTACCGAATATTTTTTTTTTCATTATTTTGACCATTTGCTCCGTTTTTTAATGCTTTTTATCCAAATGATAACATTTTTTAAATCTCATTTTTGTAAAACATTGCTGAATAGTTAGCTTATGTAGCTTAATAACGATTTGGTTAGCTTATCTTCATTTCTAAAAAAAAGAAGACCACAAACGAAATTATTTTTTTCAGATTGTGATAACCCAAATTGAATAAATTCTCCTGTAAAAAAAATGTACCATACTGAAGTGGCCCATTATTTTAAAAACTTGAACATTTATTAAGGTTTCTAAAATGGTATAAAACTTTCATCTAGTCCTTCTCATTACAAAGTTATTGCTATTAATCTGATGAAGGGGCTACATCACCAAAATTTTTAATTTAAAGAAAATGGTCTGTGTGTTTATCAGGTTTATTATTGTATGTTTTATAATCCTTTATCTGCATGATAAAATTGCTATAGGACTTACAACAAAAAAAAACTTTGGAAAGAAAAACAAAAAAATACAAATAAAGTATTTATTACTAAAAAGTTACTTTGGAAAGAAACATAAAATTATAAAAAAATTATTTATTACTAAAAACTTACAATAGGTGTTCGAATTGTTTTCCTCTTGCTAAAATTCACACCCTGCATCTTTTTACGTTACATACTGTTGTTACTGTATTCTGTTTTATAGTTTGATTTTTATGCAGTTTTTGCCATTCCACCAAATAGAACAATAAGCCATTACATAAATATTTAAATATCTGTCGGAATATACAGAAATGTACACACAGGTCGAGTATTGGTTATGTACTGCTTAATGGGAGCGAGAGTTGATATTTGTTAGTGTAAATAAACTGAGCAGTGGTGAATAAAACGGTCTAATATTTTGTCTCAATAAGTTGAGTGCTCCATGGCTTATAACATTAGTTTTTCTTGAAATTGGAAGTGTGATAATGAAAATTTAATGAATTATTGGGCTACGGATGTTTGGGGCTGGTGACCTGTTGATTTATTCATGTTGGCAGCTTCCCCATGACTGCCCTGCGCGTTGCCTATAATGATTTGCATAAGTTGGCATTGAACTCTAAAGTGGGTGGCGTCTTTGGATGTAATGAGACATATCATGATGACTTACTTCTTTTTAAAATATAGTAATAGATTATTACTGTGTTACTAAGTGTTTTTTGTCGTCTCTTAATGACCAAAGGCATTGTAAGTTAATAAATGGGACAAATCTTATAATGAGTACTTTTTATTTTACACAATTGAGAGGATTTAAAGTTTGCTTTCTTATCTTTCCGTAATTTAAAGGTGACTCCACATCTGCTATGATTTGGTAGATTAAATTGAAAGTAACAAAAACTAATATTAAAGTAAGTAATAGTTCTGCTATAAATATCACATTTTTCTTCGTTTCCAGCACCAATGTTTTCCAACAAGGAGATACCAGCGTTTCCACCGCGATCGCCGCACGCTACCGAAACAGAGAAACAGATGAGAGAGGTGTATAAGGTAACGATTGTACTTTAGGGGACTTTTTGGCTAGAATGGGAGACATGAAGTTCGCATTTTATTCAAAATTCTTATTTTTAGCGTTTTTAGTAGTTTTAAGGGACGAAAGTGATACATAGAAAGTATATTGTGCATTAAAGTTCTGTACAAGTGTTAAGAATTGGAAACTTTGAAAAAATGTGTATCGAATTTTCCCCATTTTTCTATGAAGTCTTTTTTAATTCCAGCAAAGTGATAGTAGGCTTAACTGTAGATAAAAAGGACTTCAGAGAGTGTTAGGGACTTAGTAACAAGAAGACAGACATTTTACATCAGAGATACACCACTTTTTGAAATGAGAATGGCTGAAATGTTTGTAATAAATACGAAATGAGTTGCCCTTATATAAAAGAGTGTCAGTATATAAAAGAGAAGATTTCATAGTAGATTAAATATATACGTCGTTACATGTAGCAGAACAAGTAATAGGATTAATTTGAATGCTCATATATCTCGACTAGCTATTAATCAATCTTTATAAGTATAGAAGTACCAAATTACAATTTTTTATTAGCTCTAGTTTAATTATTTCATATTTATCTTTAAAGCCTTTTTGCAATACAATGATGTTGTTATCAAAAAAAAAAATATAAGAATTTGCAAACCAAGTGGAATAAGTAAAATTACTTGAATCTACTGCAAGAGAAGCTAGTATTTCAAACTTGCTTATCTTATATTTGTACAATACTTTAAATTCCGACATGTCAAGGAAACAGTTATTTTATATCATAGAAGATAATGATAAGGATTAAGGAGGCGAAAGATGTAAGGATCGCTCGGCATCTCGTCCACTTATCCACCCCGTTAGCGTAAGAATATATAATAGTATGGTCATGCGTTTGAAATAATAAAAATGAGATTGCACCCAGACAATTCCAATCAATATTGCTCAATTTTTAAACACAAGATTATATTACTACCTGCAAAGTGCGTAATAATTTATATTTTTTCAACTTGTTTCAATAATAAGTAAATTACGTTTAAAACAAATATTATTTTTTTACTATGTACAAAATCAGTAAGCCCAGAGATGACGGTTTGAGTATTTTTGTAATGAAATTAAATGTGTCAAAATGCTGTGCGGCATGAGATAATGTGCTGTGATCTATGGTGTATTTTATTATGTCATTGGTCACATCGAGATTGGACGTTCAATATTCAAGAGCAAACTCTGCTCTCTCTCTCTCAACTTCTCTGCTCAGCAGAGAAGTTGAGAGTTGTGGGCGTGGTCAGCGTTTAAGTAATAATCAAGAAGGAAGGGGAGACGCTGTAATGAGACTCAGATTGTAGAAAAAAAGGCATACGCTTTAAAGCGTAGGAGTGTATCGACTACACGTATGCCAGTTCAATCCTGACAGTATTACTTTACAAAAAAAAAAAAAGATTTTCAGTGATACAATAGAAAAATGAAGTACTGTGTGGTTGCTTGCAAGTCGCATTTAGATGGATGCTGTGATACTCTAAAAAATATCATATTTCATTTCAAAAATATCAAATATCACTCTTTTGTATATTTTATTTTAGAACATAATAACCACATTTTGCACTCAGATATCTGCTAAGCATAACTAAAAAACCTACGAGTTTACTCCTAACATGCTTAATTGTTAATTTAATTCATTAAATTGTTTGTAAAAAAGCTACATTGATTCATATAAACCGAATGAAGTGATATCTGTTGAGAAATAAAAAATACTTGGTAAATCTGACATTATCAGCAGGACTGCACGCAGGACGTAGACGTACATAATACTAATGTATTTTTTTGTTACGGATAATTTCTGTTGGAAAATGGAAGTGAGTTGGCAAAACTAACATTATCAGGACCGCACTCAGACGTATTAATACTCTTTTATAAAGGATAATCAAAGATAAGGAAGACTAAAGTTGACTTGCGAAGATCAAATAGCCAATGGTGTTCGCTGACGGAAATGTGAAAAGCACTAGCATACCTAGGCGAAAATGTGTGAGGAGAAAGATGAGATTTGAGGAAGCGAAAGAAGTATCTCCGTCCTCTGTCCTCCGTACAGTGTGAAGATATGTGGTTGTTGTTGTATAAAGGATAATGTTTATATGCATTTCATAAACTAATTCACTTAATAATAACAATATTATTTGCACTAATATTTTTATTCTATAAGGTAATGAATAACTGACTAATACTAAATTACACATAATTATACTGATGTTGCAGTTCTATAGAAATGGGTACTGCTTACAAAGACCATAGAATGAAACTCGCCTAATTCAAAATTTTAAGATTTTGTTTTGGCAAGTTCCGACGTGGAATTCACATAAAATAATAAAATAGATTTTTCACACATACATTTCTAAATATTCTCGCGATATGTTGGCAAATTCGTAGTGTACCTATTAAACTAAATAGTAGGTATTTTTATATTTATTAATTTAATCCGTAATTCTGAAATTTTAATTAAGTCGGTTTCATTCTGAAGGTGTGATCTACTACTATCCACTACTATCGCTTGTTAGTCTCATTTTTCGTGGCGAGATCTGTACCATCGTTTTATTTGAATAAAAAGACAACAATTTAATGATGCGCATACAAACAAATTGGCAAAAGTTAATTTAAAAATTGTTATTCTAGACCGTTATTCAGTCCCCAACACGCACAATACAATTTTTTGCAAATGTATTAATGTACATCTCATCTGCTTCACTGCTCCATCATAATATACGTTATGCAGTTATATCTCTACTCTCAAATACAAATATAAGTATTTCATAACTTAATATAAAAATGTTTGAATTGTGTAATTTCGAGTTATCGAATAATCACTAAGTACGTCCCTGTATCGAGAATGTATTTTACCCACCTGGTGGTCAATAATAAAACAACTTTAAAAATCATAACACGAAGAGACTGCTACAACTCGCTAGATGGCGGTAGAATCGCAACATCCTCCTCCATTTATTTCGCGTCCCCCTCACCACGCATATTGTTATACTGGTTTGTATGAGGAAAATTCGTTACGGCACCTCCTCTTTGTTTTTACTTCGTGGTAATAATTGCAACTACGGGCAGTCACGGATGCCATCATAAGCATCGTCTAGGGCTTACTGGTCTGTGGTACTACATGATTAGATCAGAACAAAACTGTCAGAACATTTTCATAACAATATTTTTGTTATATTTTAATTATGGAACACATCATAAAAAAGTATTAATTGTAATTAATTAAATCTCTAGAATATTAACAGAATCCATAGAATAATAACAGTAATATATGTTAAAGGAAAAACTATTCTTTAAATTATTTAAAAAATTAATCGGTAGCCTATCGGTGCCTTTTATTGTTAACCTTACGCAGTACTCTGACATTGTATACAGAAGGTGAAATAAAGTGGCGTTTTCATAGTCCTGGTCCTATACTTATTTCATACGTGCGGTACATGTGCACGCCGAAGTAATATTACCCCTCCTTATTGGCCGCCATAGTTGGGTGAAAATAGATAGTTATACGTGTCTTTTTTTCGATTGGTCTGTCGTATAGATCAGCGGCAAGCTGAACGTGGATGGTAAGGAGTACCCGTCACATATCGACGATCTACAGCATCTCGGTGAGCTTGGCAGCGGCACCTGTGGTCACGTCGTCAAAATGCTACACAAGCCATCTGGCGCAGTTATTGCTGTTAAGGTACATATGCCATAGGTTTTCAAAATGTTCAGTGTTAAGTGGTTAGTGAGCACCGTCAAAGTTAAATTAATATATTTGAGTAAACCCAATTGCAAGGTCTTTTTGAATGACAAACCAACTTTGGTTCGAAAAAGAAACCTATCAACTGAGAGGAACCGATAAGAAACCCAGTCAGATACTATTTCACGTCTCAATATAACCTTGATTATAACTCATCACATCTAACATACGATGAGTTCTTACAATTTTTAGTTTTTCTCTACCTAAAGACTCCAAACCCACTAATCGACAAGTGTTTTGCCTCTTAGCGAAGCATCTTCAGGATATTCCAGAGATCAGACTTGATCAGTTAACTAGCATTCTCAAGATATTCCAGAGATCAGACTGTCATTATGGTTAATGACGGAGTCTGATGTTGAATGCTGTTTAGCTGGTGCTAACCAGCATTGATGCTTCGTTAAGAGATGAAACACGTGTTGATTAGTGGATTTGTAGGTTTGGATGGAGAACATTTGAATCTATACAATCTATACATCTAATATTCCAATTTTGTGTGAAACGGCCATTATAAGCTTTAAAAACACTGAATGTGTTGAAAAATTTAAGTATATTTAATATATATAATTTATAATTGTATAACTTAAGATCTATCATATTCATATTTTCTTACAGCAAATGCATCGCTCAGGCAACTATGAAGAGAGTAAACGTATTCTTATGGATCTGGATGTCGTGGTCCGATCTCATGACTGCCCTTACATAGTGCGGTGCCTCGGCTGCTTTGTCACAGAGGCTGATGTTTGGATATGTATGGAACTAATGGCCACCTGTTTCGATAAGTTACTGAAGAGACTCGGGGCGCCTATACCGGAGGTTATATTGGGGAAGGTCACTGTTGCGGTAAGGAAACTAAATTTTATATGACATAAAAGTACATAACAATGATTTTGGTTTTATTAAGCATGTAATACGTAGTACCCTTTTTTCGTTTTCGACATTGTTTGTTGGGAGAGATCTCTTATACCCGGCACACACGATCAAGTATCCTTGATCGAGCCCGTCCAATTGGCGTGAAGCGTTGTTTGGCATGACGCCCCTACAATGTCACACACGACCAAGTTTACTTGATGCATTCTTCGTTTCATACAAATTGGACGGGCTTGATCATGCATACTTGATCGTGTGTGCGCCAGTAAGGGTTGTACCGTAGCCGCGTCATGTATTAATGGCTGTCGTGCTGCACGGCCACTGTCTAACGCTCGAGCACTTTCTTTAATTCCTTCCTTATGTGTCAAAAATACAAAAATATTTACATACAACAAATGAACATATTACAATGTTACCGTTCTTACAAAATTACAAGAAATTAAATTTAAACGTATATGAATACTAGTGATATGCCGGATCGTTAAAAATGTATATCCGCGGATACGAATCCGAATACGGATATTTGGTGTCAAGATCCGCGGATACGGATCTTAATTTTCTTACTCGATCGGTGTAAGTGCGCGTGACTTGGAAACGATAGTTGACGCCACTTGACGCTTTGCGTGACAGGACATGTGTTGACTTATATAAAATTTAATCTATGTATTGAAAATTAAAGAAAAAAAAAATTTTTTTTTATTTTTTTTATTTTATTCATTATTTTTATTTCAAGGATAATTGTTGTGTGTGGAATGAATAAAGTTATTCTATTATTATTATTGAAAATTAATAAGGTAAAAGATCTGTAAAAGATCCGCCAAAAAGTAACGGATACGGATCCGGATCTTTCTTCTCCCTCGGATATCCGCGGATACGGATACGGATATCCGGCACAGCACTAATGAATACGTTTCATAGTTTGCATATTTTTTTATTATTATATACTCCTACATAAATGGCCGAGAGCAGGCAATTCTGTTACGCTGTTACAGATAGAATTTGGATTTTCGTAATGAAACAAAAATGTATTGTTATAATTGTGTATTTAAATCTAGTTATGCAGTGAAACATGTTAATCCTTTCTAGTATTCTTACAGACGGTAAAAGCCCTGTCATATCTCAAAGACACACACGGCGTGATCCACCGGGACGTGAAGCCCAGCAATATATTGTTAGATGAACGTGGTAATGTGAAGCTGTGCGACTTCGGTATCAGTGGACGGCTGGTGGATTCTAAGGCGAAGACGAGAAGTGCCGGCTGCGCGGCTTATATGGCGGTGAGTATATATGATATGTAATGTAATAGTGATGTGATGAATATTGGACGACGTTCGCGACTACGAACGCGGATTAGAATACTAGTGGTGTCATGTTTAATGTACAATTTCTTTCGTTTCTAGCCCGAACGGATAGATCCGCCAGACCCAACGCGTCCGGATTACGATATCCGCGCGGACGTGTGGTCGCTGGGCATCTCACTGGTAGAACTTGCCACTGGGGTGTTCCCGTATGGAGACTGCCAAAATGATTTTGAGGTGCTTACCAAGGTACGATAGACATTACATTCACACTTGACATGTTACAGTTTAAATATAATTGCCAAGTTATATTATGCAAGTACTGTTTTTGTTGTCGTATTCAAAATTTTTTATCTACTTGAATAAATATGCGTAATTTGAAAACTTTTTTTGATTTTTATGTATTAAAATTTATAAGAAAATATGTATATTAAGGTGACGCATTGATTAACTATAATTTAATCTAAAATAAATCTTGTTTTATGCAAACGTGCGCGCGCTAGCTTACGAAAAACAGTAAAAAACAGTTATTATAGCTTATTTTAAAAAGTATAATTAATTTTAAAAAATCCAACTTTTATTTTGAGGAATATGTTTAAGGTAAACTATACAGAAAATTTAGAAATATAAATCGGTCCCGTTGATCCGAAAAATGTCTCTTTTAAAATCTCTCTCTCTTTCTCTTTTAAGATCTCTGTTTTAAAAGAGGTTTCTTTGATATTTTTTTTGTGTTACAAAAGTTAACCAACCGTGTATCGCAACTGTCAAAATGAAATCAAAGTAATGAAGGATCAGGATACCAAATATCACTGTCATAATATGTTTTGTAATCACTTAGAAAAATTGAGATCCCTGGCATCAAAATTGCCAATGCGTCGCCTTATTTATTAAACATTTGATAAATGAAGAAACTTTCAGATGTATATAAACTGGAAATGTAAATTAGTAATTTTGATTTCAGATTTAAAGGAAATATATATGAAGAAATACTTTAATTTCTTTTTTATATTTTAAATATGAGTTGTTTAAAAGCAACTTACAAGATTTAATGAAGTTGCAGTTAAGATGTAATAGAACTGTTTTATAGAATTAGATTGCCTTACCATAAGCAAACGAGTATCAGCAACGTTCTTATTTAAATTTTCAGGTTATAGCAGAAGATCCGCCTAAATTACCTGAAGGCAGCAACTTTTCGCCAGAATTTAAATCTTTCGTGTCACAATGGTGAGTGTATTATTTTCTTGATTTGATTATAAAAACGGTTTTATTTTCTTCTTAGACGCTAGCAATATTTATGTTTTGATTTTAATACTTCCAAGCAGAAGTTGGTAGTCGGAAAAAAATCATGATTTGTCCAAACTGAGAGTAGTTATTGTGGTGTTTATCCACGGTCTGTAAGTGCCTAACATTTTCTTCACATGTTACGCTCGGCTCTCTACACGGCCTTTCCTCGCCACGGTCTGCCGCCAAAGAGAGTAATAGTTTTCGAATTCGGAAAATTATTCCCATAATTGCTGTGAAAGCGAATATACAAAAAAAGCGAATACGAATGTGAATTACATCGCTAGTTTGTATATATGTATTTCCCTAATCCCTAATCTATACGAAGAAAAGCGCAGTAAGATGAAATTTGTTTCTATGTAGGGGACAATTTCTAGAACTACTCTACCGATTTTAAAAATTCTTTCACTATTAGAAAGCTATACTATCTCTTAATAATATGGGGTGTATTTTATTTGGAATAGTATTTCACGTCAGTGAAACCGTATTCCGTTATTAACCGTTTATTTTAATAATGTTTAATTAATGTAACTAGAGGTCGCCTGGTGGTAGAAATTCAACCGTAAATATAAAATAAATATAAACTTATGATATAAAGTCTTTGGAAGCAATCTCTACTCTGGGTGACTGTTTGATTCAAGGATGTTACTTATGTGATCTCCTTTTCTTCTTCTTTGGTTAATTATTCTTTTAGTAATATTGGCAGTGTTAAGTTATTCGAAGAGAGATTCAAGTAAAGCCATTATAAGGAACATCGCGAACATGCTAAACTATATACTGTCTTCCAGAAGTCAGAAGGGAGACAAAACACAAACATTTACCATCACCTTATAAAATAAATGTTAAAATTATGGACTGTTATATAGGAATTACTAATATATAATTATAGCTTAATGTTGTTAATAAAGATATAATATTATATGACCATAAAGTATTCTGATTTTGACATTGGCAGTGTGAACATAAAACTGTGCCAAATCTCACACTTCATGCGCACAATATTCTTAAAAAGGGATTCGAAATTTTCGCTACACATACTAATGTAACTGTTTTAGAATTTTTTTTATTGATAATGCGAAAATGTGTGAGGAGAATGATGACATTTGAGGAAGCGAAAGAAGTATGTAAGAACCGCGACGCTTGGCGCTCCGTCCTCTCTGACTACCGTGTTAAGGATACAGAGTGAGGATATGTATGTATGTATATCTAATGCTAAAGCTCGTCAATAGTTACTAAACAAAAAAAAAGAAAATCAGTTGACAAATATATGAGAAAAGGGCACTGAACTGATTTTTGCCTTTACCTATTTATATAAGTATATATGAAGTTGATAATTATAATTTTATGAAGCAAAACGCATTGCATTGTATCTCGTTTGTTTCAGCTTAACAAAAAACTACAGGCATCGGCCGAAATACGTCAAATTGTTGGAGCATCCATTCGTAGTGAAGTCGGCGCGGAACCCCGTGTTGGTTGGAGATTGGTATGGCTCCTTGTCTCACCGAGGGCGCGCGGGGGGTGCGGGGGGCCTGGGGACAAGCGGGTCGGGGTCGCCGGGGGGCGGCGGCGACGAGACGCCCCCCACTCCGCAGCCTGTCCGCAACTTCGTCACCAGCTCGCACCACTGGGTGTCGGAGCAGTTGACGCCGACGCCGGCAAGGTATTATCTCTAAATTTATCTTCAAGTCGTCTGTAAAATACGAAATATGAAATTCGGAATTTCGAATAGTTAATTAATAAGGATTTAAAAAATTTCCAAAAACTGGCATATATTTTTTTTATCAGACATTTAATATTGAAGTTCTGAAGAAGCTTTTTTTGTCAAAAAGCGTTTTTAAAAAAACGCACTTCTACTTGTTTGTTTCTACTTAGAAACATAAAGTCATTTACTATATGAACTTGTAGATAATTGAGTATTAATTAATAATCAATTAAAATGGTGAATTGCCATTTTTTCACCCAACTTTATTACAAAACTGCGTATATCTCGGATACCAAATGCCGTCCACTGGACCCGTTTTGCTTGGACACCCACCTATATATAGTTTCGACGTGCGTCTGTTCGGCTTGACCGATTTTGACTGAATTTTTTTTGTATTTATGGGATTATCTCATAGACCTACAAGACAAGCAATTGCAAACGAGAACTTTGTCACATATCAGACATCATAAGTTAATTATCATACTTGAAGTAAGGCACATACATATTTCACAATATAACTTAAATAAGGAATTTAATGATAAACGCGTTTTTAATGAAGTGTTCAAATATTTAGCTCACAGATCAGATAACCTGTTCCCATAGTTGCATGTGATTGACTAAATAAGTTGTAACCAATTGACCTCTTTAGGTAACAAATTTTCAGTTCTACATTGTCAGCGAATAACATGGGTTATCTACCTGTACGAATATTATAAAGAAGTAAAATTTGTATGTTCGTATGTAATGGGAAAACTTAAAAAAGTACTCAACCAATTTCAAAAATTCTTTCACCTATAAAAAACTACGCTATCAGCGAGTAACATGGGCTGTATTTTATTTTAAAAAAAATCTCTACCCGCGCAAAGCCGGGGCAGGTTGCTACTAATATTATAAAGAGGTAAAATTTCTTTGTATGTAATGGATAAACTCAATAAGTATTCAACCGATTTCAAAAATTCTTTCACCTATAGAAAGCTACATTGTTAGCGAGTAACGGAATGTATTTTAAATTGAAGAAAATGTGTACCCGTTCGAAGGCGGGGCGGGTCGGTAGTAATGAGTACAAACAAAACCGTGTATCTGTGTCAGGCCGTGGTGGGTGAGCGGGCGCGAAGGCGGCAGCAGCTCGCAGCCAGGCAGCCTGGAGACCGAGGTGTCGTGGGCCGGCGCTCCGCCCCCGCCCGCGCGCCGCGTCTCCGCCGACGGCCGCTGGAGGGCTTCCCCTGTCACTGTGGTCCGTACTTACTACTGTTATCTTCTTTCTTTTTCTTTTTTTTTTCTTTATGGCATGGCGCACAGATTAGCGCATTTGCTAATATCACGCATTAATTAGTAGAATCACAAATAAATTAGTTTTTTCTTATCGTAAAACTCCTCCAGTAAAGTGATAGTAGGCTTTACTAAAGTTTTAAAGGACTTCTTGGAAGAGCACGAGAGCTTCAGCTACACATGTTTATTTTGACCTACTCCATTCTTTTCACTTATACAGAACTTTAAAACACAATGTACTATCACTTTTGTACTTTAAAACTCCTAAAAATGTAAAAAATAGAAAATCTAAATAAAATGACAACCTCACTTCCGTTCCCGCCAAAAAGTCACTATTATCTTCTATCTTCTTCTTCTATAAATGTTCTACCAATGTTTGTTTGTTTGTTCGTATTTTATGGGCTGCCATACCGTTCATCAGATTGCGATAAAATTAGGTTTGGAGATAGCATGAATCCCGAGGGAGAACATAGGCTATTATAATAATAAAAAATGTGGACGAAGTCGCGGGAATTAGCTAATATATAAAAATCGATTGCCGAAATATAATCTGTAATAATCTGTAAAAATAATGTGAAATTATCGAAAAAAATAGATCTGTTTAAAAAGAAAGGCGATTTTAATGGTTTGGAAACCTGGGATCGTGATAAATTGGTTATTCCAAAGTTTAAATTACATAAGTCAAATGTTTCATTTTTGGGCAACTGCATTCGTTTTTATAATGAAGTTCCTCAGGAAGTTACTCAATTACATACGTACAAACATACATACCTTCACGCCGTAACCCTAACGGGGTAGTCAGAGAGGACGGAGCGCTAAGCGTCGCGGTCCTTACATACTTCTTTCGCTTCCTCAAATCTCATCATTCTCCTTGCACATTTACTCAACAGAGAATACATTTAGATTGGTAATAAAACGTACATTGATTAGACAATCATGCTATAAAATAAACGATTTCTGTATAGTCTGGAAAATTATCTTCTCTGCACATGCATTTACTGGCTTAATGAATGTTGTATTTTAACAAACCTTTTGTAAAATGAAGTTGAAAAAATGTTACCTCACTGAGTTGCTTGTCGGTTCTTCTCAGTGTCCAGGTTTTCCATTTGAACCAAATAAAGTAAAGTAGATTTGACGTTTAAAACTACCTTGTAATTGGGTTTACTTGAATATATTGATTTGACTTTGGCTTTAATTTTATAGAATTCCGGAAATACCAGCCCGATAGTTCTGCAGAGGTTTTATCATCAAAGTCAACAGAGAAGGTCGCGTGTAGATCTGCATTCAACGCCTAGGCATAGAAGGTGAGTCTAGGACGAATCTGAATCTGTGTGTGTAGTATAGATTCTGCGGTCGTGTTTGCCATTTTTGTGTCTTCTGTGGCCAGAGTTATTCACAATAGAAAAGTAAAATTTTTTAAATATTAGTATTTTCGAGATAACTAATATTGTAATTTTATTGAATCATGGTTCTATTACAAATATTTTTTTGGATATTGTTCATTCAGTTTTTGAATCACGGTTTACAAATATTTTACTGAACTTTCATTCTGATCGCTGTGCCTTCAGAGGATAAAAATGACAGGTTTAACTGCTGACTAAATTCTGGAGTCTAAAGTAGGCTGTATATGAAACTCATGTGTTTATGTACAAGCATAATAATGTTATAATATATGCAAATTATTTTTCAACCGACTTCCAAAAAAGGAAGAGGTTCTCAATTCGGTTGTATGTTTTTTAACCACAAGATTTTGATATGTGATTATTATTTTTCTAATTCTGTAATGTTACAAGTCAATTTTAAATTGAATATGTTTATCAAATTGAATCATTATTTATTGCGATATACTTCAATCCTTACATACAAGACTAATCTAAGAAAAAAACTGCCTAAGCGTCTGTAGAAACGCATTAGCTTTTGGTTCGTAGCTATTTCGTGCAATGTTTCAATTCTTCAAAGGTTTCATTTTTTATAAATTAAGGTTATGGGAAAAAATGGGTCCGAAATATTCTCTTTATTTGTTTAACGTTATTACAGTTTAAGCAGAGAACACAGTACGGGCAGGTCTCCCGAGCCACCGCCACGGACGAGTAGACCGCACCATATGTTAGGACATGAGGGTAATTTTGTGTTTATTGTACTTAAATTGGGCACTTTCAATTACTTAAACTGTTAATAGGGCCGGCTCGCCCGCTGAAATACCACCCTCTCACAGAATATCGGCGTGAAATATCAGCATCTATTGCTGTTGTGTTTCGGTCGGTGAGTTGGAATGTCGATCTTTGTTTTTGGTGTATGTGTGAAAAAAAAGAAGGATAATTTATTAAACATTTATTATAAAAACTAGTTAATTTAATGATAAATTATAGTCCATCTCTCCGTCGCTATTACCTATAATTTATAAGGTCATTATATTTTGTCAAGTTAGTTTATTTTCAATTGTTGAATAAATAACATTTTTATAGTTAGCATTGTTTATTTACAGCTAATGGCAGTAGTGAATTAGAACCACCGCCCCTCCACGAACGGTTACATCCACCGTCACCCTTACTTATTAGCAGCGACAGGTACAGTAATTGTTATAACTAAATGATTTTCACTCTTCGTTTTCACTTGTATTTTGTACTATAATAGTATAAGTATGGTGATTATTGTTAATACTAGGTATATTATTATTTATTTAATATAGCTGATGCTCGCGAATTCGTCCGCGTAGAATTAAAAAAAATTCTTCCCTGGAGTTTACTCTTATCTCCATACCAAATTTTATCGCAATCAGATGAATGATACGGCAGCCCATAAAAAACGAACAAACTGACATTGATATTTATATATTAGATTAAGATTCGTTAAAATTGAATCATCCAAGTTACTGACACACATGTAAAATTTAAACGCTAAAATGCGCATACGCACTTTCAAATGTATGTGTCAATACAATGCATACACAAATGCACATACATACACCAATACGCACAAACGTAACAGCTCTGGCATTATCAGGGTTTCAAAATCAGTTCAGTCATCTCGGAAATTAGCCGGTACAAACAGATAAGACAGACAGACAAAAATTAAAAAAACGCATTTGGGTTTTAGCATTATGCAAATAACTAAATACACTCATCAAAAGTGTCTAGGGATCAAATACGTTTTAGAGTATCGCCACAATTGAGCATTATTTTAACTTTTTTGGATCGTTATTGATTTTCTTTTTAGTGATTTTCACTATTTGAATAAACAATTTTCTTTAAATTTTGATTAAAAATAGAAAATGAACTGTCAATCAGGATTCCTATAAAAGTGTGTAATAGCGTTTTTACAAAACCATTACAATTTCTGCATCGGAACTGAAAAAAAATTGTATCGATATGGAGCGACGACATCATTTGACACGAGAAGAGATCATGAGAGCCGTCGAAATGTTGCAAGCTGATTCCAGGCAACATACTGTGGCTGTCGCTATTGGCACTACACAGAGCGTCATAAGCCGTATCTGGACACGCTATCATATCACGGGCAGCGTGGCCGAGCGACATAGAGAACGATCTCGCATCACCACTGGCAGACAGGACCGGTACATCCAAAATATCGTTCGACGGAATCGTACTATGACCGCCATGATGTTGACTACGAGTCTCCACAGCTCTTTAGGCTTGCTGATAAGCGACCAAACCATTCGTTTACGTGAAGTGAGTCTGCGTTCCCGAAGGCCGCTGAGAGTTCTGCCTATAACACCCTGCAATCGTAGGGCCCGTTTACAATGGGCTCGCGAACACAGAAATTGGGAGGAAGAAGACTGGCGTTGCGTTTGCTTTTCCGATGAATCTTATTTCGGTATGAGGCCGGATACAAGACGTACTCGAGTTTGGAGGACCTCTAGACGTCAAGAACGTGTGGAATTTTGTCAGGGATTTCATTCATATGGAGGGGGAATAATAATGGTTTGGACCGGTATTTGGATCGGTGGAAGAACCGATCTCATTTGGATCGGGGGCAACCTCAATGCTCAGATTTATGCGGAGAGGATTGTTTCAGACGTGATCATCCCTCTGCGAAGCCGGTTGGATGATTCGTTTCGACTAATGCACGACAATGCACGTCCACACACGGCTAGAGTCGGGTAACACGCGCTCTTCAACGTTCAACCAACGTTCTGCCGTGGCCTGCTCAATCGCCAGACCTCAACCCAATTGAGCACACTTGGGATATGCTTCAAAGAAGAGCTCTGTCGAGTATGGATGCCGTGCATACCCCACAACAACTTTTTGACTTGTTAGAAAGAATGTGGGCGGCCATTCCTCAAAGTGATTTTGATGAACTGATTTTAAGCATGCCAAATCCCTGTGATTGTGTAATTTGTGTCAATGGTAGAAACAGATTATTAATGTTTTTATCTTTACAATAAAAAATTAAAAAATCCTCATTTTTGCCTTTTTTTGCCATTTAATTTGATAAATATTAATTGGATAATTTTTTATAGTTAAAAATGTACTTGATCCCTAGACACTTTTGATGTATGTATTTGAGTCTAAGGATAGCCTCATATAGTTATTAACCTAAGCCTAAGGTAACTTAAGGATAGCCTAAGATAGGAAGCCTTTATTTCGAAATCACAGATAGACAATCCAATTTTATTTATGTATATAGAATATAGATTACTCAAAAGGTGATATCGTTGTTTAAGTTCTAAATGCAATCTGCGAAGCCAAAACAAAGAGAAAAAAAAAACTTGTGGTTATTCTGTGACAGGCTGTCAGAGGGCCGCAGCCAGAGCCTGACGCGTGCGGAGCTTCGGAATGGATTCCGGACTGAGCTGACGGCTACCGTGCAAGCGCCCGCCAAGCACCATCACGACGACCAAGGTATACCGCCGTCTCCTTTGTCACTCGATGTCTATATGAAGGAAGTTTACTTAGTATAGTGCCTGGCACGGAAGCAAGATGGCGTCCACTGTGCACGTACACTTGGACATACAAATTTAATTTATAATTGTAATGTTACATATTTATTCAAGAAATATAAATATCTAATCTCTAGTTCAGATATTCGAAATTCAAATTTTACATTTGATAAAAATAACATCATATAAATGTATTGTATATTAAAACAAAAATTAATTGTCACTCAATGGTGTAACGCCTTTATGACTTTACTGGGTTCAGTAGCATCGAAAAAGAAGAAATAATAATATTGATAATAAAAATCAAAAAATTACTTGAGTTGACTGTACTTACTACATATAGTTAATACAAAACGTAGACACGGTGCCAGTGGCAAGGAGCTATTGTTATTGTAGGGGGGAATGAATTGCATGAGGTCTTACGTGCCGGGCAATATAATTGCAATGTACATATAGGGACAATATATAGTGCCGAACTTAGCAATCATGGCACACTGGGCTGTATGGTTTTTTGTCGTTTTTAACACTACAATTAAATTTAACATTCAAAAATACCTTAATTGGGTTTATTTTAATCAATAAAATCACCACACTAATCTTATTATATTATCAAAAATAATACCATTCTATTTTTACTGCCCAGTTTTGCTCTTTTTTGCTATAGCCGGCAATAAACTTATCCAATACGTATGTATACGCAGGCTGCATAGATGACACAGTTCAACAGTACAGATTTTGTACACAATGTATTTGTACAATTCCCCACGAGTCGGGGAACTGTAGCTAATACTATAACGAATGTGCACGCGAAACGTGCAATCTACTGATGCCATTCGCAACCAAAGGACCGTAATGGTCGCTATTTGTCGTGGAAATTAGCCGGTGGTTACATGATTACGTTTTTTGACAAGTACTAAGTTTCCTATGTTTTTTCTCTCTGGCTGAACTGTGCATCTTGCGTTTACTTATACAGGTAGCGTTTCCAAAGTCTAGCGGTGACCGTTATTGGGTAGAAGTCGAAAATAGTATATCTTGGGGGAGTTAGCGGGATGCGGGGTGGGCGTGCGTATCGTTCGTAAACGCTGATTGCCTCTTCACTCGTACTGCGTTCCCCGCACTGATACGGTACGATACTGATACGGTACGATACTGATACGTGCGCAACGGTAGCCATGCGCAGCTATCTCCTCCACATTTCGTTCACCGCTAGATTTTCTTGCCGCTACTTGTAGTACACCTAGCTTTAGAGTTTATTCTTAACCAATAAGAAAGATTATGAATATATTGAAATTCTATTAGCAGAATTACTATAAATTAATACATATTTTAATTTCAGATATAGTTAATGTATCCCCAATTTATGAACCTTATATTATACATAACACATTTATTTTTATATGTAGTCAAGATAAAAGTTTATTTATTTAATATCAGTGTAATTGGTACCTTTTAGTTGCATTATTGTGTTATGTATTTTTGTATATAACTGAGGGCAGCCAGCCTGACGCGATTTAGTAAAATCGTATGAACACTGTAAAAATTGTTGAAAGTGCTGCGCTTGCCACTCTTCCGCCATTAAATGTTTATACATAATTTTTATATATGTATGTATTTATGTATGTTAAGTGAAATGATTGTATTTAAATATTACCATAGAGATATTGCGATGGAGTATTGGAGTCATAGGTGCAGTTGTAGGCGGCAGTGTTTGATTGAAAGAATGAGATGGAATACTATTTCTGGAAAACAGTTTCTCTCTGTCTTTAACTGACTCATACACACTAAAACTAGAATGTTCGATATATCGTACTATGGATTCAATGACGGTGCAAGCGTGATGAAATAGTGCTGACTGTTGGCCTCCGTCATGAATTGGTTCTTCTAGTCTAACGTAACATCTTTATGAGATTTACTGTAATATTAGATACTATGTTTCAAGGGTATAATTATTGTTATAAATACATACTTTAAAATTATCTTAATGCATTTGGCTTATATGGGACATTCATAAACAACCGCTCTTCAAGTCCTCACTAGGTCACGGATTGTCACATTCGTGATCACTCCATTTTCATGACGTCACATCTTTTACAATTTTAATTATTTTTAATGTCTTCATCTTCTTCTTTAGTTGAATGGCACCTTCGCGATGCGAATATTGCCAACGTCCATAAAAATGAAGATCACAGAAATATAATAATTACGATAACCATAAAAAAGATTCCAGCAATTGAAGTAGGAGAATACACAATGGGGATCAATAAAATTTTCCTTTCGATTATAATCTTTAATGTCAAAATTTAGAATTTCATTCATTTTCATATTGTTGATGAGACGTTATCAATATCATAACTCCCCGTGTCACACTATGTCATACTTTGTGGATATTTCCTTCTACATGTAAATCAATTTATGGATGACCTATAATTATCTGACAAAATTCTCTAAGATTGATTGTCAATAAAAATATTAATTTCTAAGTGATATAGAAATTTATGTATTTTATTTAAAATGGTACAATCATTTCACAATAGTCTCCATCATTCATTATGTTGTCCCTTTCCCTCCTGTATCTGTAAGTACCTCAAGTGGGCGATTGCTTAAAATGCAAATTACGCAGTCCTCGCTTCACGACGTAGCTTTCGCCGTACCTAAAATATGAACAAGAACATTTAGACCGATCTTTCGATGCAAGAATTATATACCTCTTTACTAACCTGAATTTGTCTTGCTTTCATTTCTTGTCAAAATTTTTTGTATTACAGATTTTGTTCGTGTAAATTTTAAGTATTGTATATTGTTTTGGTGTTGATGGCACTGTTTGATGACATACAAACAATAACTGCACCAAATGTTTGGCCAACTTTTGCAAATGTTTTATGCACCGCTATAGGAATGCTAAGTTGGCTATAGTTTGTTATTGGTTGTATTTGGTGATACATTACGTCAACACGTGAAACCTGTGCTTTGCCGCTCTCTCCTCACATTCCACATCGCCTGCCCGTCTCTCGCTGTCACATGCCTTGCTACACTAAAATCAACATTAACACCTAGCTAATAAGGGCTATTATTGTATTTTAGGGATTATATCGCTTTTGAGCAGTTGTGATATTTTCTGTACAAATTGTTCAAATAAAGTGCTAAATTATAGAAAAAAGCAAAATACAAGATTTATACAATTCTTCTAAACCGTTGTAGAAGACTTTTCCGTAACTGCGATTAATTTGATCACGAGAGAAATTAGTCAAATTGCCATTATGCGACTAAATGAAGTGGCCATTACGCGACTAAATCACGTGGGCAATATGCGACTAAATTACGTGGCCATTATGTAACTAAATTTTTATTTTGGCCCTTTTCGATCAATAGATGTTCATATGAGCGCTATATAACAACACTGACAACGTAATCTCAACTATGATTTTGCTAATTAAGTAGTTGGATATGTGGTATCCTATTTGATGCATTTTATCGAAATTATAAAACTAAATATGGCAACTTAAGTTACAATTGGTGTATTAACTTGTTTATGAGGAGTGCACATATGAACAACAAACAGATAACGATGAGAAAAATTGTAGTTGTTACTTCTCTTGCTTTCAAATAGTCCCCTAATATTTTCTTTGATCTGTAGTCTAGTCTTTGTATACATATGTATAGATTTGACCAGTTTTAATAATATACTTGGCTTATTATTATTTTTCATTTCCTAATCACTTCTAAATACAAACAATTTGTCGAAATAAACATCATTACAAGGTTTACCTGCACCAGACAATTAACAAGGACTCGGCCCCATATAAAATCACTTTTCTTTCTTTCTGAAAAAATTTTTTAGGAATTCTCTATGGAATTTCTATTTAAATAAATTATGTATTTGTTATTATACACTTGCACTTTTAAAAAGAACGTACTTATCTAAGTAATTAATTGTCATGGAATTCCAGAGCTTCCAGAACTTAATCAGCTGTGCAGCACTGAGACAAAAGTGCTGAGTAACTGACAGTCTGAACTCTGGTATTTACCAAGGATGCCTTGTTGGAAAGCGAAACTCGTGACGATCGATATCTTTGAACTTTGGCTGGAAGATATCTAAATATTTATAAAAATTGATTACATTTAAATCCATAATTCAAAATAGATTTTACTGTACTAACATTGAAAGACCAGAGAATATTATAACTGCTTAAAAGTTCAGTCAGTAGCTTTTAGTAGCAAGGTGTCCCGGGGCATATGTCTATGTGTTATCAGTTATCACCAAATCACCTTCATCTTGAAGCTGAAGCTTTGCTGTTGACCTTCGCTGTCCTTAATAACAATAGCCAGGCGTATGGCACACTGGGGAAGCTCTTTTGTTGACTATCTCAAGTTATATGAAATCAAACGTTTTGTTTATAAAATCGCTATGCAGTATATAATGACATTACTCCTCTTACAATTAAGTTAGTGTAATGATAACTTATACCTACCCTATTCTTTAAGTGAGACTACCTCTTTTCAGCAGCATATTATGCATTCAAATCCATCCTGTGATTTTACAGTGATTCCTGAACAATCAAATAATAATCTAAAAATATTTGCTTTGGTTTCATAAAACCACAATAAGCCTCTCTCAATAATTTTTTGTATTAATATCTATGACGTAGAGACAGCTATTGTTTTATTAATAAACTAGCGGGCCGTCCCGATTTTGAATTTGAGGTCGAAGTTGTATATATCCTATGTCTATCTAGAATGATGCATCTTTCCAATGGTGAAAGAATTTTTCAAATAGGTTGCAATGGTTCCGGAGATTACCCTGCACATATAAACCAACTTACAAAAAGTACATTTAGATAATAACATGATCTTAGTAACTGAATACAAATGAATGACCTATATTATGTTCTTCCAAAGAAGGATTCTTGTTTTCTTAGTTCAACAATAATTTTCATTATTGAAAATTCCCATTTTTGGTGAATAAATAATGAATTTATTAATATTAAATATTCTGACTAATTCAAAATAGAAATGAGAATAAACAAAATGCAAGAGGAAGTGTTTATCTAATGTCTAATAAAAGAGCAAAGACGAACAGCCAAAGAGCTTCCCGCCAAGAGTGGGCAGAGCGTACGTATCGGTACGTGGTACGTGGGAGTGGGAGTGGGAGTGGGGGCGGCGGCTCACGTCGCACTGGTGCAGGCTGGCTGCACTCGCTCGCGGGGCTGCTCAAGCGGCGCCTCAGTGGGTACGTCAAATGGCACCACGTTGCAGGGAACCATCACCACAGCCATCACAAGCAGACCAGGTGAGTCTTGCGCCTACCACACCTACAGGGAACGTTCTTAAAGCTTCCGAACTCCTAATTCCCACTTAATCACGTTCAAAACCTACCACACTCACAATTCAAACTACCTTCTAGAGCCATCCAAACTCACGTAGCTGAGTCTTAGGATCCACACTCATAATTCACAAATACATACTTCTGGAACCTTCTACACTACTCGCAGTTTAAAGTTAGCTGTGTTCTAGAATCTTTCACAATAATAATTATTTGTTAATTTTGCACACCCTATAATTTTAAATTGGTGACTTTCTAGGTCTAGAACATTCCATACAATTGATAATTATACTCTGAAACCTCAACATCCAATTCACAATGAATCATAACACACAAGTGTTTTACAGTAAATAATTATGCTTACGTTGTAATATGTTTTACAAGTCACGATGCTTCTTGTTCTAATGGCTTCAGCACTTACAACTTACAGTGAATTGTAATTTAATATTATGCATGTTGTTAATTCCCAAAAACACGTTTGGTGCTGTCCACAACCCTCGTTCACGAAGAGTGAATACCGATATCTTTCACAATGTTAATTCACATTAGACATATTAAAATTGTAGTACCTAAGGTTGACACATGTATTTCTATAATATGAATATGTAATTTAAATTTTTAAACTCATATTTTGTTATTTTTAACTCTTGAGTTGAATTATAGACAACTTTATGTCTATTTTTGTTTTACAGCTGTTATTTCTTATTATAGTTTATAAAAATGAAACAATTCAGAAATAGTACAAAAAATAACTGACCTCAAGAGGAGCATGTTCACTACTCTACTCTAAAATATTATAATTGATAATTATTGAAAACAATCAACTAATACAAACAACAAGATTAGAACCAATGTGGAGTTAGCAGTTCTAATATTTATTTTTCTGATCTTTTTTTGGGATTATGTATAAGATGCTTAGATGATGATTGATTGGGATGATGATCATGAGTGAGACAAATGTTTTATTTATTATTTTTTTATTAATCAATAAATAAAAAAAACATTTTTTTTTTATCAATTAACAAAAAGTAAAATCATTTGTCTCACTCATTCCAAAAATCCAATTACCAGTGTATGTCTTCAATGATTAAAAAACATATTATTACCCTAAAGAAAGATATAACAAAGATCAGTGACGTTCAGCTCACGTCAAATAATTTGAAACTGTGCAGTATCGATTTTTAGGGGCGACTCTTTAAAACGAAATTAATTAACTTCTATTGCTATTACCAATATAATTGAATATTATTTTGTGCGAAACGTTATGTACGCGACTGTACATGCGCAGTCACGCCGTCTTTGAAACAAATTATTTGGCGCGAGCTGCAGTTAAAGAGTCCGCCTATGCAGACTTTGATGTGTTTGGTGACCTGGATCTCGATATTTAAGAAGACTGAGAGTTAGATATTTGGATACAGACAACTTCAACTATTTATCTTGAAATCCTTAAACGTGGAAATATTGATTGTATAAAAAAATCTTGATGAAAAAAGCCTGTTTTACATAAAGATTCAGTTGCATCTCCGGAATTTTAAAATGATTTTTACTGAAATGGATAGGTAATTATAATATCTCAAATATCTAAAACCAGTTTTTTAATTGGTAACCAATATTGAGATTTCTCCGCGCTAGAATATGATCAAACCGCAACTACGGGAATCGACTTTATTGTTATCGCCGTAAGGCGTGGGGCTAATGGACGAATACGTTTGCGCTGGGCTACATAGGCGGACCCTCAAGGTTATTTATTCATATTATAATTTGTAATTCACAGTGCAAACTCTCATGTTCGCTTAAAAAAACTTCTTTCCAAGGGCCGTAAGATCAAGAGCAGTTAAAACTATGGATTTTGTAATCTACTATAAAATTTGATCGACAGTTTAATCCACTGTCCTAATATCAAATGGAAATAGTAGACTGATTAGTAAAACTTCGATTAATGTGTTACACATGGTAATATTATTCATTTCGTTGAGAGTTCGTTCTTTTTAAGATTCTTTGTCAATATTCGATAATTTAATCTGCTCGTAATCGATTAACTGCCATTGATCTTACGAAATAGTCGACCAGAAGATTAAACTCTCTTCCGTTGTTTAAATAACCATTGATCTTACGGCTTTTAGCAGGTTAAATGATATTATTCTATTTATGCGCATTTTGTGGTATAAAAACGTCGTGTCGGTAGATGGAACAACAGCGAGAGTTGGAGCATGCCCGCGTCCCCCCTCCCGCCGCGCGCGCGCGCGCCCCCGCCGCGGCCCGCCGACTAGCGACCGGCCCGCGCGCGCCACGCGCCCTCCGCCTGACCTTGACTTTGACCTCGACCTCGACTTCGACCTCGACCTCGACGTGGCCTCGGCTGTGCCACGCGACGGCAGGCGCGGCGAGGGACCACGCGGGCTCATATCGGTCAGGATCGTGCTGCCCCTCCCCATAGAAATTAATTACTATAACGTTAAGCCCGTTGCAGACAAGGCGCAGTAATTAGTCAAAATGTGGCTATACTGTATTGGGTTAGGTGTTCATTTGCGGTATCCATCTTATCTATAATGTGTAATTGTATAATTTTGACTATTTTCCGCCAAAATTTTAAGCCCATTGACACCTATGTCGCTTCTTAATGAAACATCGTCAACGAATGAAATATGCAATACTAATTAGTAAAGAAAATATAAAATTTCGTTGTTTTTAAAAATTTCAAACTGCTGTAATCGTGCAAGTTTTCTTTTAAGCGTATTCTCTGCTTGAGATGACCGAATGAAAGAAAAATAAAGGAAAAAGAAAATGTCACACGTCATAAGCAATTGTATCCTATTAATGCCTTTTTAGTAAAAGTGCATATGTGTGAATATAATTACAAGTAAAGTGCCATTGCGTAAATTAGTAGATATATAGCTTTCCATACTAATCTGAGCGATACAGAAAAATATAAATTTACCGGCTGTTTGTCTTCTCGCTTAGTACTGTTGGCAGATTCATGTCATGTATGCGTCACACCTTTGAATGATTTGAGTTTTTTTATGTAATAATCTCTTTTTTTCAAACAAAATATAATAATCTAATGTTCCTGAACTTAGGTTCGTGAATAAATCATATTTTGTATAATCGGTGGCTCGCACCGACTATTTAAACCGACATCAACTATTAAACCAACTATTTAATAGTTGGTGCAAGCGAGATGTCAAATTCTTAAATCAAGTTTAAATACTTGGTGCAAGCCACCCTAAGTATATTTGCACTGTCGGCGTCATGTACGTTACTACTCACTGAGATACTGTGTGTCTGCAACGGGGCTTAATGTAATTTTTTTTAAATATAAGTAAGCATTGGGACCTGAGACTTGGCCCATAAACAATAGCTATGCCCATTTTTAAAGTACATGTTACAAAAGCCATGCCTGTGACAACAGAGAATTGTATGATATATATGAGAATTGTAGTTGTTTGGTAATAGGGTATTGACCAAGTTTTTGTATCCATTTTAAACTGTACATGTTGGATTTGAAGTATGACATCCTTATAAACTGAGACTTTATATATTATTCACTACATTAGAACTAAAGTTACATACATAATTTTAAATAAAAATCGAATAAATTAACAAATCTGAAAGCTTGAATTTGTCATGCAGTTGTGAAAGATCAATTCAAGGTCATTTACGTCTCTGCTCGCGCTTTGTAATAGGTGTGTCGAGACGATAACCTCTCCTTCAATACCAAATCGATTATGCAGGTACGTTGACGTTTGTGGCTGCTCGGGAACTCGCTGCGTAGCTCCATTTCCACCCACTTCCAGTATGTTGTTTGTAGTGAATACTTACAACTGATGCCAATTACTTCAAATTCAACCTAATTATAATATTTCTACTTAATTGCGTTTGCAATAGTTGTTACAATGTATATTTTTGGTCACTAGACTTTGCTAACTTTTCAAAATTGTTTTTGGATATGTATGTTAGTGGTGGGTTGGTCCGATATTTTAAAGAGCAGATCCTTGTTTGGGACTACAGATAACTTCGTAATGGGCTGTGATTCATGGCACTCTTTCATTCCATACGTTCCATTTAATTCATCGTCACTTACTGCCACATATGTCATATCAAATGAATACGTGTTCATTTTGTTCTTGAATCCATTATTATCTCAACGAGTACGGGTTCGAGAGTATGGACCCATTCGAACCTACTCATCGCTAACATATTACTGGGTACTCCCAAGTTCGTTTTGTGTTATTCATAGTAAAAGTCTAATGTTTATTTTGAGATACCATCAATAGGCTGTTTGACTATTTACATGTATATACATACATACATATCTTCACGCTGTACCCCTAACGGATTTAGAGGACGGAGCGCCAAGCTTCGCGGTCCTTACATCTTTCGCATCTTCAAATTTCATCATTCTCCTCACACATTTTCGCCTAGGTTTGTGGGTGCTTTTAAACTTTCCGTCAGCTAACACTCTATTTGATCTTCGTAAGTCAGCTTAGGTCTTCCTTGGCTTCTACTACCACTCACTTTAGCTCTGTAGATTTTCTTCGTCAGACTCATCACTCATTCTTTCTATGTGCCTGAACCATCTAAGCATTCCTTTCTTCATTTTTACAATAACACTGTCGTGCAATCCTGTCAATCCTGTCAATATGAAAAAATATTCGAATTTCATTGCAAAATATAGGAGTTATGGTTCTTAAATTTCAATAGTGGGTATGGATGGAGTGGTGATTAGCTCTGTGTCTGTTACTTGTAGTTGTAGACAGTGATACTAAGAGTTTCTGATGTCATAATTTTGGTAGAGTCATATCTTTCTAGCTCATCTCTACTCCGTCCTCACTACAGGAGTCAAAAGGACAATAAATAACTTATATTTTTCAATGAATTTCTATGAAATAGTTTTCACTTATATTAAATACATTAATTTAATGTAAAAAACTTACCGATTACAAGAACAGTCAGATAGCCTATTGGTCTAAAGGTTATTATTGTTTTTTAATTTCTTTAATACTCTATTCAAGACATTTACTATTGATACGTGAGGAATATTTCATTTTGAACTGTCACAGGAATTTCACAAACGATTAGCTAATATAAAGTTATACAAATTGATGCTTGATGCAATCATGCATCAGCACTGGATGCAGCACTGTAATATTGTCTCTTGTTCGCATTTGTTCAGTCAAGAAGCAATGTATACCAAATAAGAGATTTGAACGCGTTTAAGCGACATCGTTATCATTGTTAGTTCTCAGACTGTTACTAGAGGGCGTTGAATGACGAAAATCATACATATGTACGTATTTTAAGAGTATTTCTTTGGTGACTGATTACTCAAAGAAGTCTCTAAGTTGCGATTTCATGATCGCAAAATTACAGGTTATAAAATGTTATAAAACACTACTATTTTCTACTGCAGCCAGGAACTGCAAGGTATACTTTGGAGTGACATTCTGAACCTTCTAAAGACAGAAAATATTGGCCGAAGCAGATTCGATGAGCGCGCAGTGGTTCATAATCACGGAATGTGCAAAGATATTTCTTCTGCCTCTTGGCAGTTTCGACAAGTTTTAGGAAAGCCCCATATTGAACATGTGTCATACCATTCGTTTATCCGTATAGAGATTATTACTAACATTCAAAATATTTATATTCAAATAAATTACATTATAAGATATTTTGAAAAACATTTACCGATTAGTTTATTATCTAACTTTGGTCAGTATGTGGTTGCCTAATACTAGGCGATAAGATCTAAAAGATATTACAAACTAGTACTGATTTTGTCGGACAATCAGCGACTGTATTAATATTGTTCAACAGTCAGCTGCTTATTATGATGCGTCACAAGCAGTTTTTTTACTCTGAATATTTTTTTTTCCTCTTAATCTTCAAATACATTGAAATTAACTTCTTATGCAAATAACAGTAATATTAATGAATACTAGATAGATAGGTACCTTTAATGTGATCCAATTCGTTGAACTGTTCTGAGCAAACTCAAATATTATATTCTGTTTATTGTATAAATTATATTAATTAATGTACCTATTATTAATTAAAAAAACACATACGAGGGACTAGTGTTGCCCTCTAGGTGACTATATATACAGGGTGTATATGAAAACGGGACAGTTACTTTAATGGATGAAAGGGCATAACTTTAGTATGTAGTTACAAAAAGAATTATCGAAAAAAACGTATCCGTTTAGAGTTATGACCGTTTTAATTTTCAAGTGTTATCCCCACCATTTCTCGTAAAATTGGGTTGATCGTGATCGTGTACAGTTACAGATTTTAAATCTTACGGATGAAATTATTACAAAATAAAAAAAAACGTAAGATTTAAAATCTGTAACTGTACACGATCACGATCAACCCAATTTTACGAGAAATGGTGGGGATAACACTTGAAAATTAAAACGGTCATAACTCTAAACGGATACGTTTTTTTCGATAATTCTTTTTGTAACTACATACTAAAGTTATGCCCTTTCATCCATTAAAGTAACTGTCCCGTTTTCATATACACCCTGTATAATGCACAGGCGTTATTGTATGGAACGAATATAGCGACAGGTCGCCTATGACTACCTGGTTCTTTATTGCCATTATTTGCGCCTAAATACTTGATTGTGAAGTGTTATGTGATGATATCAAAGATGAGAAGTGGTTATGACGTTGAGGTGTAATTTCGTGAAAAATTACCGCTTTGTTCAAGCCAATTGGCAGATGGAGCGCAATTATATTTATAGAAGATCTACCGCATTAAGAATACATCGTAAATGTGTACATATGTATTTTGTATCGAGAACTAACAACTATGACATCTCTCCTGTGGGAGTCTGCGCGTGTCGGTGTCCGCTCGTTACACGTCACGAGGTCTTTCACTACTTTATAGAACGGACAACAGACTGCTTATGTGTATATATATATATATATATAATATTTCACACCGTGCAGTATTAGAATGTGATGATTCATGCAACCTTTATTTTGGTTATCCCTGATACGTGTTTTCGATGTGCGCACGTTGACGTTAATAAGTTTGAACGCTTGTGACGTTTAATACGCATTGAATTTATTAAAGTAAAACAAATAAAACAAATTTAAAAACCGACTAAAAATGAAATGTAAGAAAATTTTCAAAAACCGCAGATTACATAAAAACATGCATACTGATTCAGGAGCTATTACGCCAGAGACAGACAAACGACATCAAACTCACAGCACGGAACTTTTCCGTCGGCGGTTAAAAACAAGTTAGTTCAGCGTAGGCGGAGTCACGGTCGGCACAGTTAATACAGTTTTTAATATTATGTAAGGGAGAGCGAGGCTGGTTAGTACTAACAAATTTTGCATCTTGGTTTGTATTTCCAAATTTAAAGTACTCTTTTCGTATTTTTATTTAAAGCATGACTTAGTTATTCAGCTATGATTTTAACCACAAAGAACATTAGTTAGATAAGTATTTTTAGAATTGGAGTCATCAAAAGGGAAAAAGTCATTTGTTAATACCATACCACGCTTCTGGGGCTAGTATTAACAGGGCTGTGGTAAATATTAACGTAAGAGGCAATTATAACTAACCAAATTTTCTTTTAAATAATTAAAGAAAATGCCACTAATATTTATGAAAATGTTTTAATGAAAGTAGATTTGAACAAATCAATACTTACTATCTACCTGCGTACTTATTTGTACTAATATTTCATTGTATACAAAAGCCTATGCTGTGCTTAATTATCGTATGTGCGGCCTTCGTTACCACATGCATAGATTTAATTCCTCGATATGATCTTACAGTAAAGTTGTCAAATTTTTATATAACTACTTAAATGTACAGAGACAACAGACGCTGTTTATCGACAAAATATGCATTTTTTTGGTTTTATTAAGATTACAAACATTTGAAGTGAGATAATTGTGCTTTTGAGCACACCTATGTTTCTGGAGTCCAATAGGACTGGAGACTGGCAGTTGTGTATTGTGGATGTGCGCAGGAGTCGGAAACACGTGACAGGGCATGAATCGTGTTTTTATAGGAAGTGGCACAAGTATTTCAATCGATTATATATCAAATGGTGTAGATTAAAGCTTCACTGTGTATACACATAAAGTAATATACGCCTATGCATATAGTTGAAGTTTGTGCCATAAGCGCGTGAAGACAAAGTCGAAATTAGTATAAAATAACATATTTTAATACAGACAGCCCTCGCAGTTACAGCATGTTAGAAATGCTTTAAATTATAAAGATATAAGTCAAATTATTTCAATACTAGCGATCCGCCCCAGCTTCGGCCGGGTAGAATTTTTTTTTGGAAATAAAATACTGTCCATGTTACTCGCTGATAATGTAGCTTTCTATAGGTGAAAGAATTTTTGAAATTGGTTGAGTAGTTTTTGTGTTCATCCATTACAAACAAACAAACAATCAAATTTTTTCTCTTTATAATGTTATATTGTAGTATAGACAAATGTATGGAATATGGGAGTAGATTCTACGAGTATTTTTAATTATATAAGCATTGATTGACAAAACTTTAAGCATTAATGAAACCAAAAGACTGAAACAGAGACATCACTGTTGGGAACGGACAAGTTCAATGTTATGTTTATTTTTAATATTTGTTATGCTCACGATACGAGCGTTTAGTGCATGGATCTCATAAATGGAGTCTAAAGGCACAGTTTTACAAGCCATAGAGTTGGGCCAACAAATGTGTTTGCGCAGAGCAACCGTGGGGAATCTCAAACCGCCAACATGCTTACTTTGTGGCCATGGATGCGCTAAATAACGTTCAGCGAATTCGAAAATCGCTAAATATAGTGGAAACGAAACTGTTCTCTTTATGGATGTCATTTGACATCGAAATACAACAAGGATTTAAAATCGGCAAATTTAGTACTCAACTTGCAGTCAGCATGTGACAGCCAAATATCGCGCGATATCTGCTGTCAAAACGAGAATTGGTATAATTTGACTTGTATAGTGGCGCTACATGTACCGCGAAAAGTGCATTTTACGGTCATGGCGCAATAGATACGCAATCGTCATACATAGTATCAATTTTTTTATGAGGTACGAATCACAACATATTGGTGTGCGAGTAGTGTATCTGACCCATCAAATATTACTCAATATTCTAACGTACTATTGTACGTTGATTTGAATGTCTTAACTATCCTTTGTTTTGAAACAAAACCTACACTGAGAAGAATCGGCAAGAAACTGGTATTATTTCTTTAACATCAGTTTACAACAACATTCAGAAAGCCAGTAAAGGCATGTACAGAGATTATTATTTCCAACATAGTTTTCTTTTCGAAATAATCGTCAATTTTATAGTATGACTAGCTGTGCAACGCGGTTTAGATTTTAATGCGGGTAGCGTTAATTAAAAAAATAGCTTAGGTTATTCTCCGAAAAATCCTCTACCTTTTAATGAAAGTCCTGTTAAAATCGGTTTAGCTGTTTTGGAGATTAGCTCAGACAAACAGAACTTTAAAAAACACGTGCTTGGATTTCGTTAAAATGTAAATTTAAACTGTACAGGTTTATGAAAAAATCTTTTGCCAATCACGACAGTCACGTCAGAGTTATAGAACTTTCGAGAAACTTTATTACAAAAATGAACGCAATCATCCAAAAATTACTGATTGAATGTTTTTTAAATCCGAAAATAATAAGATAATGGCAACGTCGGATATCTTTAGTCGACACCACATTGAAACTGTCGACTGTTAGTTTCATACAGTCGTAATATTGGCAATAAATATCGCGATCCATCGAAGTGCCGATAAGTTCAGGTCTAGAACTGAAGAGTTGATAACCAGAATCGACCTTTAAAAACAAAATCATTGTTTGTCGTAACTGAAGGACTGTCTGTATATTCAAAATACAGCTTCAATTATGTTTGAAAATAGAATGACTAACTCATTCGTTAATTATGAAATATGTTATTGGCTGTTATTATACGTAAGTTTAATTGTGAGTAATTTTGTAATAAGCCATTCTATTTGGAATTAAAATGCGCTACTTATATTGAATGATTCATATTCAAATTCAAACTTTTTTCATTAAAACATCATTTGATATTTAATATTTAAAAAATAAAGTACTTTCGTGAATTATTCCATATGTAACTATGTTGAAAGAATTTTTGTAAACTGGCAACTCATAAGTTTACAATATTGTAGTACAGACAGACTATACTCGAACATTGTTATTTTTTATTTTAAAAATGGAATGTATTTATTTGTAATGTTTTGATGACTTCACAATAAGTTCTCTTTTTTCAAACTTTAAAAACATATTGCATTAACAGCCTAAAATATCGATAAACAAGTCGTGAGTAAATCTTCGTCGTGTTTTTGACGAATTAGAATTCCTATATAATGATTTATTGTATTTATATAATGAATAAAAAATGTTTTGTGTGTAAATATTATGTATTATATTGAATAAGCGAATTTTGCGATACACGAGTGTAACCATTTACTTTATACATAAAATGGAGTAGATTTTTATTTTTAAACCATTAGATGAATGTAGAATACAGCTTGTATATTTTTGATTTAGTACGTAATTTGTATATTTTAACGTCGTTTGACCAAATGTATAGAATTAAAACAGATATATTTTTTAATGCTTCGAGTGGAGTAGCTTTGCTATGGGTAGTTTTCGTGTGTAAATCTAAATTAGCTTTATTTAATACAATGTAATTTGCATAATAAACCACAGTGATTTTTTTATTGTACATGTAACCTTGTGTTGCAGTCTATAAGAGAGATAGAGATAGAGAGAGAGAAAGAGATAATACCAAACATTTCGACAACACAAAACTTAGCAGACTAACAATTGTGTACATATGCTGTTGTTATATATATATAATGTACGCAACGTAAGACAAATATGTCTATGTGTCTTACTTAAACCAAATTCATTGCTACTAAACACTAAAACTATCCGTTCGTAAGCTAAAGATAAGTTTGTGATTTGAAGCACCGCGTGCCCCACGTTGGGCGCCAGGATTGAAAAGTTCAATGACACTTCGAATTATTGTCCCAACATTTTTTATTTTATAATTATAATATTTCTGTTTTGACTGTATGGTTAAATGGTTTTTGCATTTTCCATAGAGAATAAAGTGAAGTAATAACAAAATTATGTAACCGCAATAATTTTACATGAGCGCTGTTTTGTAAGTTTTGAAGTGTCCTTCAACATTTGATCCCATCACAGTGTCGCCCTCTAGTCCGCACGCCACCTCACGTGCAAACGCCTTAGAATAAGACGAGATATTTAAACAAAATCTATTTAATAAACAACGATTAACTTGTTTTCTAATTATTATTATGCAATAGTTATTTTAATGTGTATTGTAATAAATGCGATCAAATTTTATAACTCGTTTTATTGCTATAAAATAACCTTATTTTGATGAAACACGTTACTGTCGACGCGCCGTCATTATAAGTCAATATTCGTCTGCTGCTGAACATAGGCGTTCTTGTGCTCCAATAATTCGGTTCCTTTCGGTCACTATGTAGATTGTTGCGCCATCTAGCAAGTCTACTAGTGTCTGTCCGACACTAAAAGCGCATTTACACCTTCCAATTTGTTGGAATAACTTTCCTAGGGATGGCGATCTGAGATCGATTAATGGAAGAATCAATCATTCGATCTCGAGCAGTGAATCGACCCGGTAAATAGACAACAGACACTCAAAAATCGTTCTACGGGTTTTTTAAATTTTGCATGGATAGATAAAAATTAGACAACTCAAAAAAGCGCTAAATCTGGCTCCGAGAGCGCTAAGATGACGGCAGTGTTCGATATACTACTCTGTCAAGAAAATACCGGGAAAAGATCAATAATACACGAAATGTTAGTTATTCATCCAAATTTATTTTATCACCTTCAAAGTATGCTCCTTCAGAAACGATACACTTACGCCAACGAATAATACAATCATCAAAACATTTTTTAAATGCTTTTTCCGGAATTGAGTTCAGTGCTCGCCGCGAATTCTCCTTTATGTCTTTTACCGAATGAAAACGGGTGGCACGAAGTGGTAATTTGAGTTTAGGAAAAAGAAAGAAGTCGGCTGGAGCCCTATCTGGTGAATAAGGTGGTTGCTCGATGGCATTTGTTGACTTTTTGGTCAAAAATTCGTTCACAATGATGGCCTTGTGCGAAGGCATCGTGGTGCAAAATCCAAGATTTTTCTTTCCACAAATCACACTGACCTTTTTCGTCGAATTTGCTCTCTTTTAAACGCCGCATAACGCCCAAATATTATTCTTTATTTACTGTTTGAAGGTCAAAGGGTAAATAAAGAATATTCAAGAAAGAATATGCAAGAATTCCGACTGCACAACAGCGCGATAGTTAAAGAAAACAGTCAACATGACTTTGACTTTTGATCGACTTTGGCGTGGTTTTTTCGGTTTCGGTTCAGTTGGAAGGCGCCACTCCCAAGCTTGTTGACTAGTTTGCATGTCAAACTCGTAAACCCACGTCTCGTCACCAGTAGCAATGCGTTTCATGAATGTTGGGTCGGAATTGACTCGTTCTAGCATGTCTTCAGCGACTCTTATGCGATTGTGTTTTTGAACAAAATTCAAGTCTTTTGGGACTAGCCGAGCGGCAACATGTTTCATACCCAAATGATTATTTAAAATGGTACGGATCGACTCGTGAGACACAGAAAGTTCGGCGGCTATCTCTCTCAAACTTGAATGAGCATTTTCAGTCACTATTTCCTTCACTTTTGCGATGTTAACTACAGTTGCAGACGTTGATGGCCTGCCAGAGCGAGGCAAATCTTCTATCACATCTCGACCACTTTTGAACGCTTCGTACCACTCATAAGCACGTATTTTTGATAAAGTCGATTCACCGTAAGCTTTTTGTAACATTTTCAGTGACTCCGAACACGAAATTCCATTGGCCATGCAAAATTTAAGAAAAACTTTTTGTTCGATGTTTTTGTCCATTATGAAATTTGCAATATACACTAGAATGATATAACTAAAAACAGCAATGTATTTAATCTAAATAACAGATGCAACTCAAACTCCGCGCCAAAATGGAAACAGTTATGCCAATCTAACAACAACAAAAAATTGAATTTGGAACCATAACCAAATCATCCATTCCCGATACTTTCTTGACTGAATGTATGTATAATTTATTAAAAAATTCCACGCTATCTCATTATTTTATAGTTGCGTTCTTACCAATACAAATATAATAGAAACTCCATTTTTGGGTGTCCGCAATCAATTCACTAGATCGATTCTCTACTTGAGATCGATCGACCAATTTTTCCATTAACGATCTCAGATCGCCATCCCTAGGAAAAATGTTCCAACAAATTGGAAGGTGTAATAAGCGCTTAATTGGCACATCCCCCCTTTACAATTTGTTCTTACGATTGTCGGTTCAACCACAGATCTGAGACGTATACGCAGTGCATTACCACACCAGTCTGTCGGAAGTGTCAGCCGCTGTGGTCACGTGTATTTAGAAGGAATAAAGTAATTATTGATTCGACCTTATTTCGTGGAAAGCAGTCTTAAATACTTGAAATTAAACTACATTCGACTATATTTTTTCTTGGATTGTCGAAATAATTTTAGGAACCATTAATTGGTGCATATAACTTAGGCACGAAATCGATACTTAAAAATCGAATACTTATTTACAATTTTTGATGTGAAAATTTCAAGCACACCTTGCGCTTTTTCTGAACAGAGAACGTCACACTCTGGTCGGTGACGCTGAATCGGCTTCGGTCGAAATCAAGCGCGCTCGGTACATACCTATATTTCAAAATTATAAAATCATAAGTTTTCACTTCTATCGTGTGGTCTTCATAAGCCACTCCCTTTTATTTATACTAATATTATAAAAAGGTAAACTTTGTTTGTTTCTCTGTAATAACTCAAAAACTACTTAAGCAATTTCAAAAATTATTTTACCTATATAAAGCTACATTATCAGCGAGTAACGTGCTGTATTTTATTTTAAAAAACGTTTCCACCCGTGCGAAGCCGAGGCGGGATTATTATTTATATTTAACTAAACCGGTAACACAGGTAATAATTATGTTTTAAAGTCTATAGTCTTCTATGTGCCGTATTCATAAGTGCATGTAAAATTATAAGTAGGTACAATAGGTGACTAAAAACACTTTAAGATCTAATTATTTTCAAATTAAACAAGACATTTAAATAAAATATCTTTATTTCAAAAATAAAACCTTTGTACAGTTTGTGGTTAAATAAATATAAAGTATAATGAGTTCAATAAATTATATTAACAGCCATACAATTGAAATACCTAAGGAATATAACCGTTAAATTATTACAAGTCTAGGCATTAGTGCATTTGATAAAAACATCTTATAGATATCATTTTTTATTTACTACATTGAAAATACGTAAAAGCTAAATTGAAACACAATTTTTGCACATTATAATAAGATTAGTCCATTATATTTTAATCACAAAATAATTGGCTTCTTTGGCAGCTAAGAAATATAACCTTTAAATAACACATTTCACATTTGCCTCATCCTAAAAATAAATAATTCTAAAACAAGATTGCTAATATCTCTTTGGTTTTACATATAAAAACGTTATAAGTACCTAGTATCTACAATAGTCTTGCCCTAATGAAATTCCCACTGCCATATATTTTGTAGGGTGCGCGCATACTAATCTATAGGCTGAATGTTAGCCAAGTGATTCTGAGTTAGAGAGGTTTTAATGAGTATTTACTATTTGCTGTGCCCAAAAACTGCAGGCATTCTGGCAGGCAATTTCTTGGCGAATAATATTCATATTATTCGCGAATTTACAATTTTAAAGTAGTAATATTGTATTATAAACAGGGTTCGGACATTTATTCCTTAACTCTATTATTCATAAACGATTGATGAACTATAACAGGCAAAACATGTTTTGTCTTTTTTGCTTCAAAACAAAAATCTATACATTAAATATAATTATTAAATCTATTACGAGTCAGTACGGCCCGTCTATCCAACCGATAACCGATTTGCTTAATTTTTTGTAAATGAAAGGTATTGATACACAGATTTGTCATCAAACATTGGAAATCACCTAACTTTCACCCTTCTCAAGTTATACTCAAACGCGATTTCCTCCTGTACGTTTCTTGTTTTCATAGCTTTTTTTATATATCCGATTCCAATTGAGGTACGCGGTTCGTTTTGGTCTAAGAACACTCGCTGGAACGAGCCTTCATTTGAGCTTTTACCCACTTAAATTGGTTCAATTCGAGGGAAGCTAGGTCTGATTCTACTTGAGTTTAAATTTTCGTATTCAACTTAGGTTAGGTTACAATTACTCATCATATATGAGCGTTATCTTTGAATTATATTATCAACCCAATGCTGCGCAGCAGCACGGGTCCTTTCGTCAATATGAAAATAAAGACAAAACATATTTTAGTTTTATAAACGTCGTAATGTAATTTTAATGAATAAAGTACATGCAATGTTCAATAGAATTAATCAGAAAGAAGAAATTGATCAGTATTATTAACTTAAACCATTTCAACTGTTATATATTATTAGAATTTTTAATAATTTGTAATAAACGAAGTCGTGATTGTATAATGAAAATAAACCTTACGCCGTGGATGATAGATTGCATTTTTGTTTCAATACACTACTAACCAAACGTTCGTAACGTTCGTTGTTACCACGCTAAATTCGAATATCCACAAATATGTACTCTTAAATGGGATTAACTAATTACTAAATAACTAATATTTCATTTAAAAAAAACTTTTTATAATTCTGTACTATTAAAAATTAATTAGTCAGGGCGTATGACCTTTCCGGTTAATTCTTTTACACGTTGTATATTATATCGCAATCGATCAATAGCTACTCCGAGCTAACGTTATACTGTTGCGTAGCCTACCTTTGCGATGCATAATGGAGGTCAGTTTTGTACAAAACTTAATTATATAAATGTAATCTTACGCAACAGCATAAAGCTGGTTTAGAAACAAACTGACATGTGGGCCATTATGCGCACAGCCTTAGAGTAGATGCTGCTAGATGAGGAAACGCCTCCTCACCTATCAGCCCTTGTAATAGGAATAAAAACGAGAACGACCTTACCCTAAAAATAGTTTTTCTCGGGAATTAAGGGCGTTTCTGACAAGACAGTGAAACTAAGTGTAGATATAAAGATACACCGCTAGAACCTTCTAGAGAGAAAACTTAACAGGCTTTATACATATTATATAAAAAGTTATACGGTTCATGACATTAAATAGGAACCGTAAAAAGTAGAATACTTACATTAGGTATTTACAAAGAACTACTTGAATAACGTTGGGAATAAATAGTATTTTAATTCAATTATTCAATATACTAGAAAACAATTGTTAAAGAAATATTTGTTCTTAAACTCACGAGTTTTTAAAAAAACAGAAGGCGTAGGCACATATCAATGTCGACGACGCATTTGTAAACATACTAGACGCTTCAACTGGCAGTAATATAAAAAAATGCGCCTGAGTCGTGTTGCGTTACGTTTAACCATGGAGTACTTAACCTATAGGGACGAAATATCGGACCGTCTTATTCACCATTGCCCAGTTTATTTACACTAACAAATATCAACTCTCGCTCGCATTAAGCAGTATAAAACCAATACTGGACCTGTGTGTACATCTCTGTACATTCCGACAGATATTTAAATATTTATGTAATGGTTTATTGTTCTATGGTGTGTCAAGATAAACAAAAAAATCAAACTATAAAACAGAACACGGTAACTGCAACAGTGTTCAGATGTAAATTGTTTTCATACAAAATAAATGATATTGCCACTCTATAGGTTGAGTGCTCCATGCGTTTAACATACATAATCAGCGTGTGAAAAGTCGCCATACGCCCTAATTGTCATTGATATATTTTTATTATCTTAGATATAATAACCATCTTTAATATACCTATTTTTTCAGTTTAAAACGCAATTTCATGAATTACAACATGATCTTGTGTCTTATATGCTAATCTTGCTACAGAATGCTCTTAATTCTATTTCAATTTTGAGGTTATTTTAAGCAAAGGTTTTCTTATAACATAGAATCAAGATGATTCAGTCAAAAACTAGAAGCATCGTGACTAACATATCCTAACTATAATCCCACAATTACTAAAAATACATAGAAACATTTTTTTAACATATAGAGAACATTTTATTTATATATAACATTCTATTAATAGTTTATACACAAAATGTATATAACATAGTATATCGCAGCTTAATGTCAAAATATTAAAATATAAAATCACACTCAAAAAATAAAAACAGTTTGTCGTAACTTAATTAAATATTACAATTTTGCGAAATATTTGTAATATAAAGTATAATTCATAGTCAGAATAATATTTTGACTAGTTGAGTAGGACAATTCTTCGATAAAACACTTATTTTTGCGGCCTTAAAGCCTTATATATAATAAGTATAAACGTTGATGCGTGTTAGTTAACGTGTAATTTCTGAACGACTTGACTGACTGAGGTCCTATCGCCACAATATATTTGTTTTGACGATGGTTCATAGCTTTGCTAGGGTCTGACAGGGTACGCTGCAGTCATAACAAATTTAATTCATGTCACGTGGTCGTTCGAAATCGCGTTAATTTTCTTTGAAAGTAAGTATTCATGGTATAAGTACATTAGCCATTGAAACTACATCTCATAGAAAATAGAATTGACTAGTGCTGGCTAGAAAATATTTAGAGCGATTGTCCACTGTTCCAATCCAGGACAGAATTTATTGTACAAACAATTTACATATTTGCAACAAGTTTTCAAATAAGTTCCTTTCTCTGCTAGCCTTTAGTGGACGTCTACTCTAACAATGGCAGAGAATGGCATGGCAAATGAAATTAGTGATATTCACATTGACTTAACTATTATTTTACTAAGTATACATATATTCAGAATTTCAGATTTGATTACGGCACAGCAGATGGATCAAACTTGGCGAATGGTTCCGCCATTTTCTAATTTCCGTGGGAGCATCTATCCACAACAAAAACTACAGATATTTTAAATATTCGTTTTAAAAATGTATATGTATTTTAATATTACAGTTATGTTTTACAATATTATGTTAAAATCAAGAATCCTTAAATATTGCTGGATACCATATTCTGAAGAGACATACATTTGAAGATATATTCCGAAAAGTTAAATTAAAAAAAATACTCGGAAATACATCTATTAGTATACATAAGATTGCTATATATAGATATACCAATAGCAAAAGATGAAAAGAGATCGAGGGGAATAGAGATGATTCAAAGTTAAATTTCTCGACTTCAACCACCTCCTCAGAGTGCGGCCTCCTGTTTAAATACTGTTCTATGTTTAAAATAATCGTACCCATGTTGATATGTTTTCAAGTTTTTCTCGACTTCAACTGCCTCCTCAGAATGCAGTCTCCTATTTAAATACTGCTTCATGGTTAAAATAATCGTACTCATGGTGTCTTCATTCCGATGGCTGCACACACAAAAGCCAAAAATGGCGGGACCAATCGCAATTCGCATGAACGGTTTGCTTTTAAAAAGTATTCGTAATCGGAACTGTTAATAACAAAATTAACTATGGATTTAACAAAAACTTGTAAATATGAAAAAATAATTGGTGTTCTGCTCCCCCTACCTCTTACCCTACAGCTATTGCATTAAATATATTAACTTAATACGTTTATTTTATGATACATTGCATTATGTCATTTTTTATTACATTTAATTATTTCATGCTGCTATGATCTGATTGCCATTCTCCTTACGTTAAGTACGTTTTAACCTCTAAAATAATAACTTTATCGAGTTTCAGTTATTGCTACGCTCTATTAAAAAGTTACTTATATGTAAGACGTGGACACTATTTTGAGATTTGAGCGAAGGCAGTACAAAGGAATTTCAACGCTTGAAATTAATACGCAGTACGAGATGTATATTAAAGTGAATACATATATAAGTATTGTTATTTCACTAGTGATATTATTAATATTTTCTGGCGCCCGAACTGGGACTAGTTTTGGACAAGGAAAATGAATTCACAACAATTATGATCGGTTACAACAGCTGTCATAAAAAGATTTTCACGCGACTACTTATTTTGTAGAAACTATTTTATTATATTTTATTTGAACAAAAAAAGTATAAATGTTGGCGCCCAACTTGATACTAATAATACGAGGGTAAAGCTGAGACGGCGTCAAGGAATAGGCGCAATCACTCTTACGTTATCATTATTCACAATTACATTTAGTCAAAACCCCATGCTTATTAATCGATACGTTTAGCTTGAATGAAGCATCGTCAAGAATAGACTCGGTCAGTTATCTTGCGCCGATAATAATTTCTGTTCTGTGCATAAGTTTTAATACTATTGGCAAAAAGGTCAAAATTAAATATTGAATGGCCATACCACGGTTCTTCTTAGCGTTCGACCCAAGTTGATGTCTAAATAGTTATAGTAAAATTTAACATCGAAGCAATCTCAAGAAATTAATCCATTATATTTTGGAATATCAATTATTAATGCATTAATTAATATAATTCTTCTAGAATCGCAACAGGGAGCAAACTTGTCCACGTATCAACGGCTGTGTCAGAACTCGCAAACTAGCAATTATTTTCAATCGATTACTATCGTTATTCAAATGGCACATAGAACGACAACAATGCATTTCTTTTAATAAAAATAGCTTTCTTCCTGAACAGATTCTCTCAAATTTCATTTTTGAGCTCCATTTTTTTTATATTTTAAACGAACACATATTTAGCAGGCAATACTAGATTAATTTCATTGTATATTTAAGTTAGTTAAATTAATTTTTTTGGTAATGATAACTTTTTTATAATGATAATATACCTATTTTTTCTAGAATTAAATATCTAAATAAATACATTTTATACAGGAGGCGGACTACAGAAATATGTATTACGTACCTATGTTTTTACTGTATTGCCAGTTAACAAAAACATATTGATACTTGGATTTTCATTTTTTTATAAAAATATCCAAGTCTCGATGATTTCTTTATAAACAGACCTTGGTGAGCGCCGGAAGCAGTTCTCGACTGCAATATTCGATCAACTTCAATAATGAACCTAATCTTACTTCCTAACAGAAAGTTCATATTCGTCATTAATGCGGCCGACCACCTTTCGCGTTCCGTTGCGGGCTGCCAGGTACAGAGGAGAAACCGGCGTACTCAAGAGCGGTCAATGTCTCATCGCGTGTTCTTCGCTTGAGATACTCTGATATGTGCTGCACTATTAGGTCTATTGCCACTGTAATGAACACAAGATACATATTTCCATAAGTGGATGGTAATCATTTCATTTAAAATTCAAACATGGTGATATTATATTCTCTATTCTTTTGGTTATTCCAACAACGCTTCAACTAATTCAAATAATTTATGCCTTTATCAATGAAAAGTGAAATTAAATTAATAACATATAAAAGCATTTGGAAACACAATTTATTAGGTAGTTAAATAGGTGGGTACAATGAAGTAGGTAGGTACAGGTAGTGCATGAAAATCTAACGGTGAACTAAATGTGGAGGGGATAGCTGCGTATGGGTACTGTCGCGGACGTATCAGTGCTGGGGGACACAGTGCAACTGGATCAGCCAATCAGCGCTTCAAAAGCGCACCCCCGCCCCGCGTCCCGTTAACTCCGCTAAGATACCCTTTTTCGACTTCTGTGCAATAACGATCACCGCTAGACTTTCGTCACAGTATAAATATAACAGTAGGATGTCTTTGTAGAAAGCTAGCTAGCGGTTTGCATGTGTGCGCGCTAATACGCGCGCGCCGTGGTACGCACACAACGGCAATATTCTGGACGATTTTGGGTAATTAATTGTAGCGCCAGAAGGGTTGGACGCATCACAAACATGCGACCGCGTCCGTTTGTCTTTATGGTAATTCGTTCTTCATATCGTCGTAAATGCGAAAATAGCAAAATCGGATAAATGAACGTATTATAATGTCCTTAAATGCCTAAATAATTGTAGTCATTCGAATGCAGAGTTTATCATTATTCAACAACTACAAGAAGTTAAATTTTACAAACACGGAAACTTATCTGTGCACATTGTTTTTTATTGCTATATATTAAATGTATAACTGACTTTTTGACGGAAACGGGAGAAGGGATGTTTTGCTTAGATATTTTATTTTTTACATTTTTGTGTTATAAAGTACAAAAGTGATAGCATATTGTGTTTTAAAGTTCTGTTTAAGTGAAAAGAATGGAGTAGGTCTAAATAAATATGTCTAACTGAAATCCTTGCGCTGTTCCAAGAAGTCCTTTATAACTTCAGTAAAACCTACTATCACTTTACTGGACGAGTTTTACGATAAGAAAAAACTAATTTACTTGTGATTCTACTTATTAATACGTGACAGTGGCAAATGCGCTAAACTGTGCGCTATGCCTTAGTGCATGGCGCATATACATATATTATACATTTTTTTTTCTTTCTTTATAGAAAGAAAAAAAAATGTATAACTAAACGAGATGCTCTCCGCATTTCACACCTAACGAACCCTACGTATCCGGCCGAGAATAGGCAATTCCGTTATGAGGCGGCATGAGGCAGCCTTTTTTTTCTACATATTCTTTGCTTTCGCGCCGCTATCTGTACGAGTATGTGTGTGTGATATGACAAATCAAAAACACTGTGCAGAGGGTATAGCAAACAATTTATTTCAATATAAATAACACGTTCATAAAACATGTACATTAGCATGAGCCATTATTTATATTCGAAATTTCTAACTTAAATTATGTAATATCTAAACAAATCATATACTTATAATCGACTCAAAATGACCTTAACTCGAGCGTACTTGAGTCATTGGACAAAGTAATGGTCTGTCAGAAAAAGTAATAATACAACTAAATCGACGCATTTTGTGCTTTGTAATAAAATATACAGACACAATTTCATATTCGACACAATTCTGTAAATGCGAATTATGCGAAAAGCGCACTGGCAGTATCGTATTGCTTGATATAAGCAGTAATAAAATCATTATTTTACTTACAAATAATATATTCAATGAGATGTCAGAGGCGAGAAGTGAGCTTTAAATGTGAGTTACAATATGCATACGTACATATATGTATGTATTTAGAATGTATCGAACGGCTATCAAGTCAAAACTTGCAGTTAAACACGCTATAAGTTTTAGATATTTTACTGTTTTAGTAACGCGATGATATATTTGTAATAGAAGGCATTCGCTACAGGAATTCGAGATTTTAAATTTCATTCTATGAAGCCTTTTCTACCCAAAGACAACTTCTGTCCGGTTAGGTTTTTTTAATTATCTGAAGGACTTCGGTGATAGGTTTTTATTAACTATTTTAAAGTTTTTATCATTGTTGCGTTAATATATTACTGCATTACCGAATATCATTTTTAGAATGTAAAATGCATCTTTTAAAAAGGCGTAATTAATTGTAAGTCCTTCCCAGATAGCGATAGTCGCGACGCAGTCGCGCAACGCATTTCTACGTAAGGCGATTAAATGATTACAGAACCATGTCGATAACATTACTTGTTGCAGAAATAGCGCTACTAGGAATAGTTTTTAGTTTACAGATTATTCAACAGGGCAGAACTAGTGATTTTTGATGATACTACGTGGTGACATTGTTCGTTTTGACAATAAATATCGCGTGAGATTGGGTTATCGCCTACTAGCTGCAGTTAGATAATCAAACATTTGGTCACGCCTTGTGCGTTGTGCCGCAAGCGGCGGGGTTATAACCTAAAACTTTGCAGACAGCTACAGCCACGTCACCATTGCGCCATGAACGGCACGCTCCACACGCTTATTACGTAACTTGCAGACAGCATGCGACAGCCAATATCGTGCGATATCTGCTGTCAAAAGGAGAATTTATGTAATGTAATTTGTATAGTGGCGCTAAATCGACCGCGAAAAGTGTATTTTACGTTCATAGAATAATAGATACGCAATCGACATACATGATATCAATTTTTTATTACAATTAGTCACCGGTCGCGTAGTGATCGCGTGGCTGTTGCTGTCTGCAAATTTTTAGGTAATAACGCCGCGGAAAGTGCACTTTTCGCGGTAGATATAGCGCCACCATACCAATTACATTGTACGAATTCTCGTTTTGACAGCAGATATCGCGCGATATTTGGCTGTCGTGTGCTGACTGCAAGTTAGGTAATAAGAGTGCCGGTTAACAAAAACAGTAAGTTTTACATTTCACACTCGTGCGTACGCACACAGATGCAAAGCTCGTTTCTCACCTCGTGGACTGTGGCTTCCACTATATTATAAATACGTCATAATTTTTATACATCATTTTTAGTTTTATTTTTTTTTGTATTTTTCCATTATGATATAATTTTATCACATTAATTTCGTGGAATTTGGGATACAGACTGCTTCCTTTTGGTACATAGTCGTATATTATACATAATGCCGTATTCCTATATAAGGCTATATAGTCTTAAGTTAAGATAACGTATCCGTCTAAAATAACAAATATTTGATTTTCAGTATCACAATGTAAACAAATATCCATTATGTTAGCTAGTATTTTCAGATCAATTTAGCTTTGAGGGTTAAACAAAACGTTTAAATAAAATAGTTGTACTATAAAATTAATGGGAAATGTATTTATTGTATTTAGTATTACATATTTTTCAGTTTAGATACATATTTTCATTATTTGGCAAAGATGTTACCAATAGATAACATTCTATTATCAAATAAATAAAGAAGAAATGTTTGCTGTATGTCATTAAATCCCTCGGAATCCCTTGAAGAGCTTCCAAGATACAGACAAAATAATTTATTACAATTTAAAAACAAAATAAAATAAGTATGTACAGCAAGTGTAATTTGTTTTATTAACTAACAACTTTGCTCTTAGTTTCATGTATGGTTTCATGACAAATTGCAAATTAAGAATTTTGTAAGAAAGAAACGCGGTGCAATTGGCTAAAGAAACAAGACGCATTTTTTTAATTAACCAATTCGTTAACGTTTTAATATGACACGTGTCTCTATCACATCGAAACTACATTGTGTTAAACGAAATTCTGTTCAGTACAAATCAGTCTACTTTTCACGTCAGACATATTGCGTAGACGCATGGGATATATGTAGTTAAAGGGAGCATGAGGAAAACCGAATCAAATGTTTTATATTGTACATATTTATTTATTTATTATACAATTAACTAACATTGTGTAAGTAATTGTTCTAACATTGTGTAAGTAATAAAACTGATAAAATTTCCGGCATAAGTTGTACATCAGTCGTCAGGGTTGCCACCGCATTTACGATCTGGTGTTTTCTTAGCTTTGATATTGTTAACATCCGTGGGCCTAAGTCCACTTACTATCAAATGTATTGTTTTCTCATTAGTAATATCATATAAAAAAGGACTTTGTAATTAGAATCTAAGTTTTATTTACTTGACCATTTTGAAAATAGAAATGTACAATGTACATACTTTTAAAAATAAAAATATTTCATTATGTAGGGCATTCGATGTCGATCGTCCATTTTGTGATATTTTGTGCTCCCATTCCCACATGACTTTCTGATTCTTCTCATGAAAAGAAAGTATCTTAATGCATTGAATCCAGAAATATTACGTATTTTATAATTTTAAATTAAAATTAAAGGACGCAATTTTCGGACACAAAAACATAATTTAGTTAATTGATTTAAATTTTGAGATACACTCGGATTAAACATTATTTATTGATCTAGCAAATATTTTGCCGTAGGATTGAGGACCGTTATTGTATTGCGTTAATAAAAATATTTTTAGTTATTTAAAAAAAATAGATACATTACGCGCTTCATGTGACACCCTGATAAGTACAAATTACGGGTTACTTCGGTGTAAAGATATTTATGACAAAAAGTTTTACATAAACCACTATTTTATGCGTGTAAGTAGTATTTATGAGTAAAGAAGAGGGGGTTAATCTCTCCCCTCTTGGATACGGTCATGATGAAGTGGACGTTATCGTAAACAGACAAAATTCAGTATCAAACCTACCATTATACGTGTTTCAAAATTGAAGTGTAAGCGGGCACCAGAGAGTGCACAAGTTAATGATTATCCTGGTAAAAAGGAAAAATATAATGGGACTTATTTTTTTAGTTATAATAATTTTTTAAAAAACTTCAAAATTTGACATTCTATACATTATTATTGGGTACTATGACTACAAATTTGTCAATATTATTTATTTTTTTATTAGCAACCAAAGTAGTATTACTGTTTATCGTAATTCCAAATAAAACGAAGTTCACTTTTTAGTTGCAATTTTAAAAAATTTTAACTTAATTAAATTTGACACGTCGCGGTATAAAAAAAAATGTATCAACACTATTATGGCAAGTTATTATAAAAGTTAGCACAACTAATCAAGATTCTAAAATGGTATAATACTCTAGTGCCACCACTAATCACAGAAAGAAAATATAAATATTTTTTCTGAACCAGAATCAAATATAATTATTTAGTCATTATCCTTAAAAAGGTTAGTGTGCCCGAAAACAGGATTTGGGTTACAAATTCAGATAGATAAGCGTCGCCAATACATTTTTGAAGTGCGAGTGAGATGGATAGTTACAGCATTGGTAAGCAAGAATGGGACAGGCAGTGACGCTCTTCTACAATTCTTGAACCACCAGTCATTTAAATGAAACTGATGATTAAAAGATTTATTATATACATTAAATTAAATGTTCGAACTGTTAACCATCAGCTGTAATACATGCTGGACAACGCTTTAAAAATGATCTTTTAATCAATCGTGCAAATCGTCGTGTATTATGTTTTCTGCAACCTCCAAGATACTTTCTCGAAGTTCAGCTATTGTTGCTATTGGTTTTGATACACCTTGTCTTTCAGGCAACCCCAGTAAAAGAAATCCAATGTATTTAAATCTGGAGAACAGGGCGGCCATAAAATTGGAGCAAGACGCTCAATCCACCGTCCTGCATAGTATTGATCTGGATCAGTGATTTCAAAGTGTGAGGCGTGCCCCACTGGGGGGGCGCGACAACATGTAAAGGCGGGCGTGAATCGGCGAGGCGAGTGGATAGTATTCCTAGTACTTAGTTGCGCAATCTCGTATGTTCAACCCATAATTGGAAATCATACTATAAAATAATTAGGTTATTATCTTTGTCATTTTTGACAAGTTTATCCATCACACTGAATAACTGCACTAAATTTGTCTTTCTTTTTCAATATTATGTTTTTTAATAAACATTTTCTTGAAGGATTTTCGGACGTATTATTCCTTTGTTACTTGTCCAATTGAATACTTCTATAGTAGATTGTAGTTTAAGCATACATGGCTGTGTCCACTAACCAGAGGACGCCAACAGTAGGGTAACAGTAATCTTGCGCCAAAACAAATTTTTATTTACTTATTCTTCCTTCCTTAATCTTTTCGTTTTTCTTCTTTAACTTTAGAAGTACATGTATATGACTGTTTGTTACCTAAATACAAAAGAGAGGCGTGGGATCTTCATTTTAGGAAGTAGGGAGGCGTGACGAATAAACTTTGGGAGCCCCTAATCTAGATAGTTTCTCACCGGTCGGGTATAGTGACCAGGGCAACCGTCATTTTCGTATTTGTAATATGTTCAAAATGAGCAAGCTTGATCAGGACTGTGCTTCAGGCTTGAGAGGGGTACCAGTATGCTGTTGGAGTTTTTTGTGATCTTTTCAAAGCTTTTGAGTGTGTTAGTCATGAAACTTTAATTTGCAAGCTTAAATACTATGGAATACATGGTAACGTTCTCGATCTTGTGATCTCGTATTTGTCTGACCGGGAGCTAAAAGTGAGTGTTAATGGGGTTTTGTCTGTTGGTTCAAAGTTAAAAATGGGCGTTCCCCAAAGATCAATTTTAGGACCTTTCCTGTTTTTGGTTTATATTAATGATCTCCCATTTATGCTCAGGGACTTATGCGAAACAGTATTATTTGCTGATGACACCTCATTGTTATTTAAACTAGGCAGAAAAAATCTAGATATTAGTTGGGTAATCAGAATCTTAACAGATGTCTCGAAATGGTTCGCTGCCAATAATTTACTACTGAATGCACAAAAAACCAAATGTATTAAATTTTCCCTTTCTAATGTACCAGAATCCATGATAAAATAGAACTGGGTGGGAAACAATTAGAATTAGTAAAGTCAGCCAGTTTTCTTGGTTTAACAGTAGATAACAAGTTACAGTGGCGGATCGGGGCGTTGGCTAGTAAGCTCGGTTCTGCGGTATATGCAATTAGATGCATTAGGCAAATGACGGATCTGGATACGGCAAGGCTGGTGTATTTTGCATATTTTCACAGTATAATGTCCTACGCCCTTCTGATGTGGGAATCAGCGGCGCATATTAACTCAATTTTTATTTTACAAAAAAGAGCAATACGTGCCATCTACAGTATGAATGCACGAGAATCACTTAAATATGGTTTTAAAGACATTGATGTCTCACCTTGGCGTCTTTATACATCTTTGAAATTATTATGTATACGACGAAAAATATAGATGTTTAAAAAGAAAGGCGATATTAACGGTATGGAAACCCGAGGTCGTGATAAATTGGTTATTCCAAAATTTAAATACAGAAGTCAAATGTTTCATTTTTGGGTAACTGCATTCGCTTTTATAACAAAGTTCCTCCCTCAGGAAATTACTCAATTAACAGAGAATAAATTTAGATTGGTTATAAAACGTACATTGATTGGACAATCATACTATAAAATACACGATTTCATTGAAGATAAAACAATAGTCTAGAAATGATCTTCTCTGCACATGCATTTACTGGCTTAATGAATATATTGTAATTTAATAAACCTTTTGTAAAATGAATTTAAAAAAATGATACCTGACTGAGTTTCTTGTCGGTTCTTCGGTGTCCAGGTTTTCTATTTGAACCGAACTGAAGTAAATTTGACGTTCAAAAATACCTTGTAATTGGGTTTACTTGATTAAATTGATTTGACTTTGACTGAAGGTATATCATCTAGGAATCTGGCAAATGATTTTCCAGAAAATCCAAGTAAATTTCGTCATTCAAGTCTCCCGATAACTCAAAGGTCCGATAATATTTTCGTTTAATATTCCTGTCCACAAGTTCACTTTAAATTGGTACTGAGATTTGTCTTCTCTCATTAAGTGCGGGTTCTCAATATTCCAACTATGCAGATTATGAAGGTTTAAATACCCGTCTCTTTTACAGGTTGTTTAGTGGGACCATAATACTCTATCCGAGGATTTTATACCCTCAGCATGTTTTCGAAGCATTAAAGCATTAATAAAACATACACATATTTTCTTTTTATGATTAGTGGATCATTTCAGAATCTTAATTATTTGTGTTAATCTTTATAACATCTTACCAAGTAGTATTAATACATTTTTTTATACCGCGACGTGTCAAAGTTATTTTCTAAAATCGCAAGTAAAGTGAACTTAAATTTATTTTTGTATTAAAACTACTGATATTTTCGTTTTATTTGGAGTTGTGATGAACAGTAATACTACTTAAGTTGTTTAAAAAAAACAACAGTGGTATTGGTAAATTTGTAGTCATATTACCCAAAAATATTGTATGCAATGTCAAATTTCGAAGTTCTAAAAAAATTATTATAACTAAAAATAAAAGAGTCCAATTTTATTTGTCGCTTGATAGTCATTAACTGTTCCACTCTCTGGTGCCAGCTTACAGTTAAATTTTGGAACACGTTGTATACGTACATTTTATATACGTTATTATATAATATATAATATTTAATTATACGTTATTAATTATACGTTATACGTTATTAATTATACGTTATTATATATAATATAATATACGTTATATACAAGGTTATTGCAAAAGGGGATATAAACCGCCGGAGTTCCAACATGTCACTGTTGACTGTTGTATTGCAGATGTAATAATTACGGGATACATTTATTTTGTTCTCCATACAAAAAAAAAACATTAAATTAATGAAAAAAAAATGCACAACCCTATCATGATGCGCTATATTTCAAATGTTTGCTAGCGACGGTAAAACCTCACGTTTGTTTTCGTTTAAACTTTCAAGTTTTACACTAAAACTATTCACTTTTGGCGCAGTTGTAGAACGCAAGTTTTCCGTTGTCATGGGTACTTTTATACCCTTCCATATTTATCCATCCTTTTGAAATAACCTGGTATACGTACTGAAAACTTTCGCTAAGTGAAATAATAGGGAAATTGACAATCAATTCAGATGTTAAGAGCTTCAGTGAGAGCTGATTATATAACTTCTGTTACATGTTATATTATCGGCTCTCACTGAAGGCTCTAGTTATTAGTAATAGTTGCTACATGTATCGGATTTCAAGTTATATGGAATTGACAGCACCTTATGTTTTAAAAACTTTTAACTAACTCAAAAGTAAACTTATTGAAACATAACTATAGACTCACTTCATAATTATGTACGAAAATTAAGCAATTGTTCTTCATTCAAGTATAAATTACAAGCTAAAAAATTACAATTGACGCCACAAGGAAATATAGACTACATTAAAACATTTTTGCAAACATACATGCCTATTTTGTGATTCCATTACATTCATTTTTCAATAATATAAAGTTAAATTGTGGCAAAATAATCCATGAAATAAAATATTTTGGGCTAAAGAAAATGGCGGCTACTACATAACTTCTGAATTTTATAAAATAAGAAGTAAAAAAGAGTTAAAATTGTCGGAAATATATTTTTACATAAAGTAACGATCAACGATGTACACTACAAAAAATGTGACAACCCTGTTTAATTTGTTGGCAGTACAATCTTTACACAAAGAAAAACAATTGTCTCATCTTAGTTTTCTTTATGACAGATGATTTAATCAAACGACACATATTTCTTCACTATATTGTCTTTACTAAATGCACAGTTTTCTGAACATAATTTTATGAAATAGAAGTATTGTTTACGTAAGTTTTAACCTTTAAAGATGAAGTCGGGTCGCTTTTTTTCCATTTGTATTTTTGCAAATAGCTACATTTACATGTCAAACTGACGTATTACGTGTTACGTCATTGCTTTCAAAAGTTCGAATAAATGGATATATTATTTTAATACGTGCGAAAACATTTACTGTATTATAATTTTAGCAAGTTGGTTCAGATATTTAGAAAGAGAAACTTTGAGGTGCCTCATCACTGGACTGTTACATTATATTTTTCTTTCTTTTTAAAGACATTTTAACATAATGATTGTGCATAATAAAGTACGGTAGCCGTATGAAGCCAGGGCGAATCGTTAGTCAGTTTTACATAATGGACATGATATAGTATACATATGTATATATATTTTTTTCCCTCACATGCATGCATATGCATGTGTTTCCTTATTCTTATGGGTAAATATTACTATTCTTAAACTATGGATAATGTTTGACAAATAAATCAGCCTTATATAATAAATACATAAAGTAAAAGTTGTATTACACCTTAATAATGCATAATTAATACATTAATATAATAAATTGGGGCGAATTCAGAGGTATATAGGAAAATGTATAAGTTGTGCACGAAAGAGAATGAGATATTCTGTCGTATTGTTTATAGACGCAACTAACGGGATGTAGCTGACGAGACGAGGGACTGTCCGTGGCCTGTTAACTAGTAAAAAAAGCTTTAGTCTCAAATGTGCTACTTAAAAGCAATTGTCACAGACTAAACACAGCAAGTAATTTGACACAATTTTAGTTTTTCACAACAATAAAACAAAAATCAATTTCTTGCTTTATAAACACTATACTGTTAATAGAGCAAACACTGTTTTAAGTAAATATAAACGGTACACATAAAATTGACCACACGAAAGGATTTACTGCATAAAAATTACGAATTAGTTTTTTTTTTAATATTTTCTTCAGAGGAAAAACAGTCAGATCTATCTCAGATGTTGAATTATTAAAAAAAAAGTAATACTTTATTTTGTCACAAGGCAGCCAAAGAATGTTATAAGTACAACGATAAAAAACGACAAATTGTTTTTTAGATGTGAACCACCGCAGAAAAGGAAGTGTAATGTATTACTGAAGACGACAGAATATTCCTTTCTCTTTCATACACATAGGCTATAATCCCAACCCAATAACTTAAATCGAAATCTGTGACCTCTTACGTACTTATGGATGAACTGTTTAGTTATTTTTTTGTAAAATTCTCCTTTAAGAGGAAAAGCAAAGGGATCTATGCCCAAAACTGCCGACATTTTCAGTAATAAAATTATATATTCTTCATGTCATTTCATTACAATGTCGACGTAATACATTTTAATGTTTCTTGGAGTTTTTGGCGACGAATACACTGAGGCAGTCTTTCTAGCCACTACAGAAAACTCTCCATCACACTATAAATATAATATAAAATAAACATTTATTTCAACAATTCCACATAATGCACAACAGCGTAGAAATTTGGGACGCAAAACTACGCCAAATTTATATCACAATATCCACTAGAAACAATTTGCAAATCATTAAAATAAACACCCGACCCATAAAATCCCGCCAAAAACTCCTGAACTGTTAAGTTTATAATACATTGAATTGTCATTATTAGTTTTTTATTTCATTTATTTTTAAAGGCCAGTTACACCAAAATCATAAGACCATAAACTTCATAACTCATATATATGAAGATCTAATGAGATAGAGAGAATGGATGTCATACAATGCGGTCTTTGCATACTTTCGCTAACTTTCTGTATCTTCGCGCCTTTTCATCAAGGTATGAGAATCTCGCTCTGTTAACTGTTTGCCTGTACGTAATATAAATCTGCCCGATATACAACAGGAACTAGTGTAACTAAAGTCTGCTTTGTGAAATAATCTTAGTTATAACTAAGATTAGATAACTGCCTTTAATAAATTATATAAATAATAATCACGGTTTTATTAGCAACTAGGGTTACCACCCGCACTATAATATATAGTATTGTACTATATTTCGGGTCTACGTACTATATGCAGTTGAAGAAATATATAGTACGCAAAATTACTATATTTCAGTGACCAATACTTATTTTGCAACACCGAAACCAATAAACAATAAAATAAACAAATTTTTCACTTATTAAAATTTGAGAGCGCGTTTTAAGATTAATTTTCGAGTTTCGACTGATGCATGTGCGTGTAACCGAACGCGCCTCCGTCTTGAAATGAGCTTCTGATCTACATTAATTTAAATATTGAATGCGATAAAACATATGACACTTTTATTGCACACAAAAAATTGTTAAAATATGCAAGAAGTGCAAAAAAAAAATTGTTTTCGAGAAAGTAAATAAGTAACAAATATATCTTTGTCTATTTCTTACTATTAAATACTATAACTTTTTGACGTGTACTATATTTTTTACAGCTTATTCTGAAAAATACTATAATCAGCCGAAGAAATGTGGGCAACCCTATTAGCGCCCCTTTAATCAAGCACCAAATCCGGGTATTTGTTATGAGACATGAGACTTGGTAGGGCTTTATTATAGACCAGTAAGCCCGTAGATAAGACTTTTAATACTCTTATACATACAAATACAAAAATGAATATTTCTTTGTATGTTTTTTATGCGTTCCTAAACTATTCATCCGATTGTGACAAAACGTTGGTGAGGTTACTGTGTACGCCCGCGAAGGTTTAAGTAAATAAGACTACGCTAACGAAGTCGCAGCGACAGTTAGTTTTAAAATAAAAAGGAACGCGTCATCTTGCGTAGCGCGGAACGGTGTCTTATTGGTCACATTGAAATCGGACATTAAATATTCGAGAGCGGATAGACGGAGAGTTGTGGGCGTTGGTCGGCGTTTTAGTAATGTATGTATTTATAAACAATGGTTCGCAGGTGTAAACACCTGTCTAGGACTTATTGGTATGTGGGCTTCATAAATACCTTCACGAACATCTTTAAATTTTTGGATGGAGTAATGGACCATTTTATTATAGTCCATCACTACAAGATTTTTAATTGAATGCGATTTGCACATTTACTAATTATAGTTACTTTTAAAGAGGAACTACGCACGGATTACAAAATGGATATTGTATAAAATGGACGCTGTAAGTTGGGTTTAAGGATTGTCGCCGACTGGTTACACCAAAATTTGTAAAAATATTGTATTACTGCCACATTAATTCAACTTAAATTAACAAAGAAGATGATTACAACTGTCATACAAGCTTATTACAAGGTTTAATTAACTAAATAAGACTACTGCAATATTCTTACTGCCATACAAGAGAAATTACTATACATACATAAGATACGCTAAGTTTTGAACGAGAAATAGTTACTTAAATGTAAGCTTGAAAATAATATTTTTAATGAATTATATGATGGTAATTACTACTTTTTTATCATTGAAGAATAAAAAGTGACATACCTTGTCTATGACAAAAAAATTAACTTGACGTAACTTGTCTATTATAATGAATAATGATATGCTATTTAAGTCGGTTTTTACTTGCAATAATGTTTGGCTTTGATCAATAGCATATAGCATAATCAGTCGACGACCATCTTTACTAGCTTTAATTCAACGAGCGTTTTGTCATCACAGTCACAGATCTCGATTAGTACCCGCTATGGACTATCGACTGAGGGTATCCTCCGAGCTACCCGACAATCTTCTCCCATTTCCCTCTTCAGCTTCGTTGTGCGTGCCGTTGCATCCGTTTGCGACGATCTTCGGCACCGGCGTCTTCTTCTTGTACATGATATCCCATATGTGGTGTACGATTAGGTCAATAGCCACTGCAACAACGAAATCGGGACTTTTAGTCCTTGGAGCAAAGTCCAGATTAGTGTAGCAGCTACTAAGAGCATAGCCGCTGCAAAAAGTTTTAGTTAATGCAGCTCAGTTGTGGCTGTGCGACGTTTTTCTTATTGCAGTGGCTATGACCTTAGCACTTACCTTGCAATAATTAATTATCACTTAAAAAACGTGTTAAACAGTGCCGGATTTAGAATAAATGGGTACATAGATTTATAAATATGGAATAAATTCAATATGCAATTTGAATAAAAGAATATTGCGATTACTGTTCTAGGTTGATATGATGACCTAAAGCCTCTAATTAATCATCATATGTGATTAATTAGAGGCTTTAGGTACAGTCGCTATCTATCGTCCTTGTTAATTAAAAATTTTAAAATATGGAAGTCGCTTAATTTGACGCAAATGACTTGATTTTTGACAGCTAACCTCATAAATTCATACAATTTTTACTAACAATAACGACAACGGACTTTGTCTTAGGGCCCCGATTAGAAAAATGTACTGAAGGTGTCGATTTAAGAAAGTATTTTTTGCTTGAATATTATCTTAACACAATATGACTGCATCTACTTTATCATACATCTGATAAATCAGTCTTTCAGAAAGAATATAATGATTCGGAATTAGACGTCTGATTAAGATTACTTAGAACCGGAAGGTGTCGTGTTCCAATTAGCTTTAAAATCTTACCTGTGAGCTTCCTAAGAAAAAAAAAAAAAGTCTGGCGACTAAGTTCCCGTTTTTTTATTTTGAACATTATCCATGTCATTAAATGTTTTTGGCTTAATGTTTTAAATCATTCGAAAGAAGATGTTTTGTTAAACCGGATTCTATGTTTTGTTTTTTGTTAGAGTTAGTTTATGTTAATTTTCAGATCACTAAAATAAAATGTGAAGGTGAGAATGAGCATTTTTGATACCTTCTTTTTTGCTATTAATCAAGGTTCCATAATGGAATGCTCCTACACTGCTATAGAAAAGCAACTTGACTCAATGGGAAAGGTTCAGAAGGTTCAAAGATTAGTGTAGAGCATGGGTTCCGCATGTTTTTAAGTAACAACAGTCAAAATCAATGAGCTTGCAATCTCAGGTTTACTCATTAGTTACCGTTCAACTCATAAATACAAGCAACGATTTCTCTATCGAATTGTTGCTGGCGTCGGAAAATAGTGCCTGTACATTCATATGAAGCAGCCCAAGGAACAGCTTTTAAAAAAATAAATAATGGGAACTTAGTTGCCAACCAATAAAAGTATTGTTGCTCCCAAGACGAGATGTCATAAACAGTTGTATTTATCACTAAATTCGGCACTTATTTAAAGACAAGACTTCGACCTTCACGGTGAATTTTTAACTATACGTTAGAAGTAGAAAACAACAAAAATCTATATGTTGTAACCAACTATTATAGCATTAGATAGGGCATAATATAACAATTTGATATTATCTATTTGTATATTTACGTAATTGTATGTACTGATTAATATATTTTGGGTAGTGGCGGTACCTTCATACAAGCCCAAAAGCCTGGCATGCCTACTAAAATGTTCAATAAAGCATAACATAATAAAATAAAAACTAATTTCAAACCGTATCGATTATAAAATTTCAAAATTCGCGTCGAATTGAAAATGACTGCACGCAACCATGGCAACGAACACGTGAGGCCGTTCGAGTCCAACACTCGCGACTCTCAAGGCGCAATCAGTGTACTGCGTAACTATGTAATCAGCCGTCTCGCTCTCATACGTTGGCTTGCAATGTGGCTTGCAACCTTTCTTTCTCTCTAATGGGCAAAATTCGATAAAGCTATAGCTTGTTTACTAGGGTTTATATAGCAATTAGTATGAAGCGAAAAGCCTGTCTTTCATACTGAACTTTGTACAAATTGAGTTACGATACGAATACAATTCCACGTTATTCAACGTCACTGTTTTTACCTAATATCTATTTGTTTAAGCCGGTGGACGAGTTATAATTATTTTTTAATTTCCATCATAAGTGAGTTAATTTGTAATAAAACATCCAATAAGTTGTTCATTGTGTGGACTTAAAGCGTATACAAGTTTTAATCAGCATTGAAAATGTAAAATTTTTGAACTTTGCATAAAAAAAACAACTAATTGTTTCGTTATACTTATAACCTGCGCCTGATTTGTGTATTATTCGACTAGTAAATTGCATAAAAGACAATAAATCGGTGTACAAAACTATTTAACTCATGAATGTGTTTTTCTGACTAGTACATACATACATATCCTCACGCTGTATCCCTAACAGGGTAGTCAGGGAGGGACTAGTAATTCGCATATAGAGACAATTTTATCACTTTACGAAACCGATTGGATTTTTGTTTGTCCTCCCGGTTCTCCCAACAAGTTATAGGTAGGTGGTACTACTTATTATTATTAGTGCTGTATATTTTATTCAAATGACGAAAATATTTAGAATTGTTCTGGTTATGATGATTAAAAAGCTATACTGGCGCCATATAGGATATAGGACACCTGAATTTAGAAAAACACATGAATACAGAGATTTCTTTTAGTAATTTGGATAAACAACGAATTGAGACACATTAATATTGTTACGAGCTGAGTAACAATACGAGTACGAGAAAGAAGTATGTAAGAACCGCGACGCTTGGCGCTCTGTCCTCTCTGACTACCCCGTTAGAGATACCGCGTAAGGATATTGTTACGAGCTGAGGGTAATAAGATGCCGGTTAAGGGTGCTAAGTGTTTATTTTCCTTCGTACAAGCAGATGTCAAGAACACGCGAACTCAATCACGGCGGTTCCTAGTCTTCGTAGTCGCCCTCAAAGTAGGTACTCGCGTAGTAGTCACCGAAGGTACATGCTCCACTCAATAACAACGTTCCCGAATCGCAGAGTTATTCTGTCCAAGGTCGTCGAGTAGTCGTCGTAGTGGTCTATACCTATGTAATTCGCCTTGATGTCGCCTCGATATATCACTTCGATCGATAGTTGAGAAACACTGACTCGGCGGCGGACACGGAGCTCTATTTATAGTCCGATAAAAAGGAGGGTGGAAACTTCTAGAGTAAAACCGAATGGTAGTAATAATAACGCATAGAAATAAAGAGGGTGGAACTTTCTAGTTAATTACGCTCGCTAACAATAATTCGACATTGTTCTCGACGCCGCCTGTTTGCATGAGTCATCGCTCGGAAATATTCAAGGTGCAACTTTGTTCTTCTTTCTTAATTTGATTTATACCATTCGATAGTAGATCTTAAAGTTAGCAATGCGTTTTTAGGTCATAACTCTGCTAAGCCTAGGTCTCGAGATATAAGCACTAAAAGTTACGTCTCTAGTTCCATTAAAAATCGACCTTATTCCTTACGCATAAGATCCAACCGTAACAATATGTTAAGAATTGATAAAATATTTACGCCTGTACATTTTAATGGCAAAATATTATAAAAATTGTTTTGTTGAAAGATAATGCGGGGAGCGATCTCTTTCCTCTTTTCTTGTCCACCGATTGTGCCAAACTCGTGATTAATTAGTAATCTATAAAATTTTAGCCTTCCCTTTACTTTTACAAAAACAATGAATAACATGTATGTCGGGCTTTCCCTATCCTGAAGCCCTAAGCACGCCACCGATTTTGCGATACATATATGTACGTAAATTGGGATCGTACTTACACTATGTATTGTATAATTGTACAGTTTACATTGGTAAATTGCTATCGGCCGTTTTATCGACATTTTTTGTGGGTAAAAAGACGGCCTGACGGCCTGACGATCTATGCGCAATATTTAGCTGTTACATTGTGGAAATCTATTTCATACATTACTTTTAAATTGTGAATTGTGAAATTATGGCAGAATAGGACTAAGAATATACAATTATAACATAACATAACATAACTTCACGCTGTATCCCCAACGGGGTAGCCAGAGAGGACGGAGCGCCAGGAGTCGCGGTCCTTACACACCTCTTTCGCTTCCTCAAATCTCATCATTCTCCTCACACATTTTCGCCTAGGTATGCGAGTGCTTTTGACATTTCCGTCTGCTAACACTCTGGCTATTTGATCTTCATAAGTCAGCCTTGGTCTTCCTTGGCTTCTTTTACCACTCACTTTCGCTCTGTATATTTTCTTCGTCAGTCTTTCATCACTCATTCTTTCCATGTGCCCGAACCATCTAAGCATTCCTTTCTTCATTTTTACAATAACACTGTTGTGCAACCCTGTCATACTGCGTATCTCGTCATTGCTTATCCTGTCCGCAAGCGTGACACCGCACATATTTCTGAGAGACCGCATCTCCACAGCATTTATCATACTTTCACTCGATTTCGGGCATATCCAGGCCTCACTGCCGTACAACAAAGTTGGCACCAACACCGCATTGTGGATGGCCATTTTAGCAGTGTTAGATATATTCACACTACCCACTAATGCGGACAGAGCACCGTTCACTTTATTGCCAGCTGCTACCCGTCTCTCCACATCCAACTCACATCTTCCATCCCTCGAAAACGCACTCCCCAGGTACACAATTTCATTCACCTGTTCTAGACATTTTCCATTTACACTAATCACACATTTCGTTTGTACCGCTTCTCTTTCAAACACCAGAACCTTAGTTTTGTTCACATTCATTTTCAATCCCTTTACTTCACAATCTTCTTTCATACACGTGACTAGTGTCTGCAACTTTGCTTCTGATGGTGCTATTAGCACAGCATCGTCAGCGTACAATAGGCAGTTTACCATTGTGTCACCACATCCCATACCACTCATATTACCTTTCAATCTCTGGAGGCAACTGTCCAAATACAGCACGAATAGCCAGGCAGACATTACGCAGCCCTGTCTGACACCAGAACAGACTTCAAACCAGGGCGACATGTCACCGTCTATCCTTACACAGGCTCTGTGGTCTCGATATAATGACCTCACAGCCTGCAGTAAGGAGCTCTCCACGCCATATTCAGGCAGAAGACTCCACAATTTCTTCCGCACTACTCTATCGAATGCTTTCTCTAGATCCACGAAAACGCAGAAAACTTTCTGACCTAAAGCCAGAAACCTTCCCACGATAACGCGAAGCGAGAAAATCTGATCCATACAACCCCTACCGTTCCTGAATCCACCTTGCGCCTCCCACAAATATTTTTCTGAAACGCCTTTCATACGTTCAGTCAATACTTTAGTATAGACTTTACTCGCTAAGCTGATCAAGCTGATGGCCCTATAGCACGCACAGTCTAGGTAGGAACCTTTCCCTTTATATAGAGGTACTATGACTGCCGTGCGCCAGTCCTCTGGAACCTCCCGCTTCTGCCAACAAAGGTTGCAGAGTGCACAGAAGGCATCCCAGACCCTAGGACCACCATACTTGATCATCTCAGCAGTCACCTCATCAATTCCCGCAGCCTTTCCACATTTCAAACTTCTTATCACTTTCTCAATCTCTTTCATACTAATGGCATCCTCCAGTCCCTGGCCTGAGTGTGGCAATTCATTAGAATCGCTCTCAGTATCAGAGACGGAGTCGCCACTCTCCTACAGTTCTCCATAGTATTCACTCCATCGCTGCAGAACATCCTTTTTATTTGTAAGCAGGTTGTTTTCTTTCGAACGCACTTTATTCATTCTGCAAGGTGCCGGACCACTTCGGTACTTACGTACTTCTTTCCAAAATAATTTGGAATTTTCCTCGAAGTTGTCCGACATCTTGTTTTCATCTAACACCCTACACCTTTCACGCTTCTCTTTCACTAGTGCCTTCGTTTCTGCTTTCTGCAGCTTATACCTGTCTTTCATCAAATTTTTCATACCACAGTCATTAGTAGCAAGGTAGTCTCGCCATGCTTTCTTTTTCTTATACACAGCCACTTTCACCTCATCATCCCACCACACATCACGCTTTTTGCCGTTCCCAATCTTATTCATTCCACACACTTCTTTCGCAGCCTCAACCATACTATCTCTAAGGTTCTGCCAGCATTCTTCAACATCCTCGCTCATCACTTTCAATCTATCATCAAGCTTACTTATATACAATTATAATATGAGTAAATACTATTTGTACTTTCTAACATAACATGATCATACCATATTTTAAAACATATAAAGGCTATTGTTGGCAGAAGGCCCGAAGTTAAAAATTCCTCGAAATGACTGATATTTATATCGATAAACGAAAAATAATGACAGATATTTCATAATGCAAACTTAAATTAGGTCATCATTGAGTTAGTGGAAATTATGCTTCTAAATAATTTGTTATTATAGTGTTATATCAACTCACCTAAATTATCAGCACCCCTTGGTATGATAACGTCGGCAAATTTCTTCGTCTGTAAGAAAAAACACAATATTGAAATTACATACTCTCTTGGATTTTCATTGGTAGCTTTTCAAAAAGTAAAGTAAGAGATAGTATTTGTTATAAGGGATGAGTATAAGCTATGGTATCCACCTGTTCTTATATGATCTGCTTTGTTATAATACCTGTAAGCCTAAAAACTTACAAGTGGCGGGCGACTGTAATTTTATTACGACTTACGCTCATTAATTCCTATGATTTACATTAAACTTAAACAATAAATCATAGGCTAAATATTACAAAGCAATACAGCATGTTTGTTCTTTATAGGGATTACTTTCACGAGTTTAACAGAATATTCATTTCTTTTCCAGGATTTCTCAAGAGTAACAGCTAAAACTATGGCTTTTTACAGTATTCAGCATTATATATGCTAGCAACACAGTATTTTTGTTGAGGCAACGCAGCTGCCGCAAATGCTCTCTCCCACTTTGCAATTCATGCAGTAAACGTAGGTTCTATTTATAATAAAGAATTTTATTCAGTAAAATTGTGTGATATAGACGTTATAAGGTGTCAACCCTAACGCTGTATGTTAAAAGAAAAAGCGGAACTGTTCCGGACGCCCGGAATACAAGTTTATAGTTATATTTACAGTTTAATTTATAGTTTAGTTATAGTTTTTTATTTTAGCTTATAGTTTTCTTTATATTAAACATTTTACTTTCTTGTTTTTTATTTCTTAAATAGTAAATAGATAACAGTAAATAGTTCATAATAACTAATTGTAAGTAAATAATCTGTAAGCCGGCCCTCTATACGATGCTACTTCGGGAGGGAATCATCACGAGCGTATTGTACATGCGCACGCGGTCAGCTCGGATTGGCCGGCGCCGCAATAATGTGCGCACAACAACTACTGCTAGTTGAGACCCCCGAAGCGGTATATATAGAGGGCTGGTATCGCCCAAAGTTAGTCCATTTCGAATTCTGAATTCAGCAAGTGCAAGAACAAAGCCTGCAAGCTGGAAATAGTATAGAAGTACAAAAATAAGTGTCGAGTGCCATTTCTTCCAAACCAGCGATGGAAAATTACAGTCTACAACGGAACGTCCATAGTTATAGAGGCGTCGTCCCGTACAGGAACCTTATCAAATTACTAATGCATTTTTCATCTGTCACAGATGATGTACTCCAATACCATTCCATTCATTGTGATACATAGTAATTGTTGATTTTTCATGGCACATGAAAGAATGAACAAGAAAGACAGAAAATCAAAAGTTAGCAAACTCGCCTTGAATCTCCGCGACTACTGGGTCCAGAATTTTTAAAAATTTAGGGAATATATTCTTAGACGCAGTTTACAGGAAAAATATAATGAAAGGCCTAAATCACTAGAAATCAGTTTAGAAATTTAATACTCGTGAGTTGATCAAAAATTTTTTGTACTGGTTGGTTACGTTTTTTAATTAATTTATTAATAATTTACATATCTATAAACCTGTGCTGACAAAAATACTGTTATAAGCTGCAAATATTATGAAGTAAATAAAGAGCACATATAGCAAAATTGTGTCTTAGATAACAGAAAGTAATTTGTCTCCTGGAAAACCAAGTAGGGGAAAATATCGAAATATCGTTGTAAACATATTAGATATGGCAATAAAGTTTAAATTTTTTATGTATGACAACACTGCTTTTTCCCGCTCTCTCTGTGAAGCATGCACGGTACGGGTACAATGTGTTTTGTAAAACTAATTAAAAAGTGATTAATAAACATAATAAAATAATATTGTGTCTTCTTGGGTCTCCACGGTAAAACCTCTTTTCTAAACCCGTAAGAATCGTTAAATGTTAAACATATTGATATAATAGATATAATAAATACGATATTTATATATGGAATGATTAAGCAATTATATATTCCCAGTAATTTTTATCTCGAATTCAGAGAAAGTCGTAAGACAAAATATAGATTGATTGACCTTTGTATATTTTAATATGATCCGCGAAGTTATTACCTAAAAATTTGCAGACAGCGACAGCCACGCGATCGCTACGCGACCGGTGACTAATTGTAATAAAAAATTGGTATCATATATGACGATTGCGTATCTATTATTCTATGACCATAAAATGCACTTTTTGCGTTTGTTTTAGCGCCACTATATAAATTATCTTTTTGACAGCAGATATCGCGCGATATTGGTTGTCGAATGCTGTCTGCAAGTTTCGTAATAAGCGCGCCGATATGCCGATGTCGGAATATTGATTTTGTTTGACAGACCACTTATTATGACATAGTAATAATACTAATAAGCACTCGCATACCTAGGCGAAAATGTGTGAGGAGAATGATGAGATTTGAGGAAGCGAAAGAGGTGTGTAAGGACCGCGACTCCTGGCGCTCCGTCCTCTCTGACTACCCCGTTGGGGATACAGCGTGAAGTTATGTTATGTTATGTTTAATAATACTCACAGGGAGGCAGAACTCTTCGAAGGCCGGCTTCACGAAATTCATATATTGGTTAAGTACTTGTTCTAGATCCCTCCCTCTTTCCATGATGTCACGTGGTACTGCAAATGAGGGTGCGATTTGAAACTATAGCTTATTGTGTGGGGATCCAATAAAACTTTAAAGACTGAGGTCATGAGTGTTGTCATTTGGCCGCCATATTAGAAATAGGATTGTAACCGTGTCATGTATTATTCTGTGTAATTCTAGCTTTTTTGTAGTACAATATAGTATAAATATTATAGCACAGATTTTATAGTTACAGTTAGTATAGAATAATCTACATTTTTTATTAATAACCAAAAATGAATGAAAATTAGAATGTCATAAATTCCTAAAATCTTTAGCTATTTTCCACTCAAACGTAACCTAACCTACCCAGCACCGAATCTGATGTTGGTTACCTGTCCGAATCCTATCTCTGGTATATCCTGAGGATGCTTCGTTAAGAAGCGAAACACGTCGATTGGTGGTTTTTGGAGTCTGAGCGGAAAATAGCTAAAGATTTTAGGAATTTATCACATGAAATGGATTTTCATCAAGAAAATTTCATTATTGAACTAGACTGGTCAAGAATCGAAGCTTGGAAAGCTTGGTCCCATGGCTTGGAATTCAGAAGCAGTAACCACTGCACCGTCAGGTCAGTCATTAGTAATGTCAATATTGATATCTATACAAATTCAGGTAAAGGTCTTCCCAACAATTTCCACTTGTATTTATTTATAATAACTCACTTAGATCCTTCCCAAAATACTGATCAAGTCATCTACTTATCAACTCATCTACTTATCCATATTGACTACCTCTCTTACTTGCTTTAATAAATAGTAATATATTTTGGAGTCAATTAATACCTCGTCTAGCGAGCCTGGTGTCGGAGTCGGTGTCTACAAACAGCTTCATGTGGAACAGCTCCCTGACTTCAGGGAAGTAAAATACAAGGATGCCTTCAATGAGCACCACATCCGCTGGGTAAATTGTGTGCGATCGATTTGTGCTAAATGAAAAAAATATTTCTATTAAACTATAGCATAATAAATAGATAAGTATTCATAAATACAACTGCAGAGTAAAACATGTTAATATAACTAGATATTAACAATAAACTAGATATCAACATTGTAATATATTTTAGAGCAAAATAAAAAAAAAAAACAATATATGCTGCACACTATGAAAACTTGGATGTCTAATTTCTCAAAATTATATTTTTTGACTTGGGCCACTAAAATTTATTTGGTAATCTTAAAATCAAACTCTGCAAAGACGTTTACAAAAGTTATTAAAATAGATAAATTTTTCATTACCTAATAGAATTAGTGATATAGTCATATTCTGGAACTTCAACTATTTTTCCAGCCAGTATGTCCTTCAGGGTTGCCAGCAGTTTTTTGTCATCAAAAGCATCAGGGTGGTCAAAATTAAATTGTCCTCGTTCCGCACGGAGTCTCTCTGATGGATTCAATGTGCGGTAGAATGAATCCTGGCTGATGCAGACAACACGACGTTCTGTCTGTTCTTTGTGTTGTTGACCGAGTTTCTCCATAATTCTTTGACACACTGTCGACTGTTAATAAAACAATAATGTGCTTTTCCAGATTATTTCATAACTATAATAATTGTGGCAATGAAACTAAGTACATAATATATACTGTGAGTGTTATGCAATGAACCAATCTTACACAAAGAATTGTAGAAATATCCAGTAATATCTAGGCTGCAAGGAAAAAGTAAGTAAAGAGAAAAAGCCTAAATGATTAAGTTCCTAAATTGACTTGCCAAGAAAATGAACCTATATTAATTCGGTTATCAGATCCATTTGTCCTCCACACCAATGAGCCAGATTATCAGTGTTGTAAATCTTACTAAATATGATTTAGAAAATATGTACTATGTTACTTGCTTATTAACTGTTAACAAAAGAAATATACATCAATATTTTCATGCTGTATCCCTAACAAAAGAAATATAGTACATCAATAAGCAATATCACACACTTGAACTTATGTACATCAGAAGTTTAATAGTTAATTGTTAATGGTGTGAGTTCTTTTATACTCTCTCCCTTTTGTAATTCGAGCTTATCCAATGCATCTGTATCTTGCGATAACAGCTTTTAGTCAAAGCTTCACTCGATAACCTATATTATATTTAGGATTGCAATCCAGAAAACTGGATACCGTAATCTCCCGGATCCGTTTAGTTGAAAAAAATACATGAAACTAATTTTTTTTTAATTAAGAATTAAAAATTAAAAAACCCATTCATACCTGTTCGATATAAGTAGACAGAATGGGGAAACTAAATAGAAATCCAAAAAGTGAAACTATTGAATAGATGTCAGGATGTGATTTTTAGTAGTGCTTCTGTTTCAACGTAGGACAATTTTTTAAGGTATTTGAACAGTACTAATTTAGCCTGGTTGACTGAGTCATGTTCAATTATGCATTCTTTTAGGTCCTATTGTATTGTATATTCGTCCATGAGGTACTTTCACTTACACATTTGTGGATATGTGAACAAACAGAATTATCGTGGCTGGGATATTAGCAACCTAAGATAAATGCATCTAAAGCCTTTGCAATGCACATGCCTAAGACTACAGTGTGGTTGTGCAACAATGTCTGCATTTGCGATTATTGGACTCTTTTTTTTTTAAAACCAGTTTGTCCAAACTGTGATCGTAAATTCGGAAAGATATAGTGAGACGATACAGATTTTTTTTATCACACTGGGATTACAGAATAGTCACCACATCACCTGAAATAAGTGGGTCCAGCAAGACGGGACAACAGCTCATACAGCTAAAGTGTCTGTGAACACAGAGCAGCAGTTATTTTCAGAAAGAATGTATCCCGCTGTGGCACAATACCGTGGCCAAACAGGTAACCAGATTTGAAACTGTAAGCTTTTTTCATATTGAGATATCTAAAATCCGTCATTTACAAGACAAATCTGGGCACTATTACACAGCTAAAAAAAATATTCAAGCCGAAATCAGCATGATTCCTCACATGCTCTGTAAATGACTTTTTCAAAACATGTGTGCTAGACTTGAGGAGTGTGTGAAGCTCAATGGTCACTATTTAGAAAAAATGGTTCTCAAAAAATAAAATATTTTATTGTTCTTAAATTTTATTAAAATGTTAGTTTTTTCACAATTTTCTAAAGTTTGAAATATGCCACTGGACATCCTTTAGTTTCTTTTGGAATGAATAGGAAAAATAGGTTTGTTATGATCAATCTGCTCGGATCCGACCAGATCGAAGGTCGAAAGGAATTCGGCCGGTACTGACCGTATTGAAATTGGTGCTGGATTGCAATCCCTAATTATATTGGTTAATGATACAGTTGTTTTATATAAAACTTGAGGTTGCTTAGTGCAGTAGTTTTATGTGAAAAAAAAACATAGGAAGAAATAGTATCGGTAGGCAGATTACCCCGAAATGTGTTTTAATTGAAGAAAAGCGAATTTTAAATTAAATTAATAAAAAAGTGAAAACGTTAATTATAATGTAATAGCAATATTTTTTTAAATGGGCAGAAGTATTCTTTTTTAAGTAATAGGTACCATCAAAATTAACTGTTTATAGCCAATATATATGTACATATAAATAAAAATGTAATGTTTATTTGTTTAAAATCAAAAATCTTCAAAAGTTCCTCATCTATTGCTTAGAAATTTTACACAATGTTGCATTAAGAACCTACTCTACGCATGGCCAGGTGCAGATAGCTTCTAAAGCTAAACAGTTATGTTGGCTATGACAAATCAAGATTTATGAATTAAAAGAAAATAAACATATGACAATCAATAGGTAAGATTTTTTTAAATTGACGATTGAAAACATCACGAATACTTGTGTCATTGTTCTTAATAATGAAAATTATGGTCTCGAATAACAAACGGAAGTTTTCAGTTAATCTTCAGATTCAGACAATGGCCATTCAAAGGTTATATTAATATTTTATAAAATATGTTAGGGTGCGACTTACACGGATAATGAAATCTTATAAAAATAGTGAAATTTATATTACGTAACCGCACTTTCTCTGGAAAAATAAATCAATACATGTGAATGATCGTGCAATGTGAAATACAAAAGGGGTTATCTTACTTTTCCACTCGCCGTGCCGCCGGCCACGCCGATTAAAAAGGGCGTTTTGCTCTCAAATCCATTTGTTGCGGAATAATCTGTAGATTTGTCTGTCATTTTGTACGTAAAAATATACCTAGTACAAAATGTGGAATTCAACAATTTGCAATATGCAGAACAAGCCCTTCTTGAAACTAATGACATTGACATTTATTTTTTTTGGCGTATGAGAGCAACCCAGAGGTCTTATTTTTAGTTCATTATATTGCCAGTTACAACAATCCAGTAAATGATCAAATAAAAAAGAAAATCAAACATAGCATTTAAGTAGATAGTGTAAATGTGATGTAAATACATAAAGTGGACTGCTTGTTAATGCACACGTTTCCCACGCTCTCCGACGATAGACAAACTTACAATAAGAGAAATATACACAAGGGTTGTCCAAAATGTAAATAATTTCTAATGTTACAATTATTTTATAAATCTCCGTATAAAATACACACATATCTTTATTCGTTGTACATAGTACAACAATTGTTATGTAATTAAGAGAAAAAAAAAACAGTAATACATGCATACATACATACATACATACATATCGTCACGCTGTATCTCTAACTACAGCGGGGTAGTCAGACAGTAATGTGCGACCGTTAAGATTTTATTACACTTGAATGCTTACTTTAGGTCATCTGTAATGAACTTACGAAATACTTTATTATAAATACGTTACGCTTTACTGTTTAATGTGTAATCTCTGTTGTATATTTCTACACATTCATTTACAAATCGGCGAAATACATTACCCTCATAATCCGTACAGTTTTGCAGTAATCAGATAATAATAATGATTATCCAGACCATTACACAAATTGCGCGATCCCAAACTAAGCACTGGGCTCGTTACTACTATGAGTACCAAGCAACGAACTGGGGGGCTACCAACAATACCCAGATTCCAAGTCAATTAAGAAAAGTTCGTTTTCTAAATTGACCTGACCCACGATCGAGCTCGGGGCACTCGGCTTGTTAAGCAGAGATGCCGCCAGCCGCCACCACACCAATGGGCTAGTCACTGAAATGCAAATGATATAAAATACAAACATCTTATGACAAAGCTATTTTTAATTTTTTCGAATTTATTACAGGTAGGTTTATAAAGATATTCCAAGAATCTATTCCAGGAAGCATCTTTTAAAAAAATATAATCGAAATTGTCATAATATTATTCGTTTAGATATCTAAATGTACCCATAGGTATGTAACCACAGGTACGTAATTTTTAATAGCATTATGGCAATAATAGTTTAATATAGCTATAAGATAACTAAAACAATTATCCGACACAATTAAATAATTAGTATATCACTATCGATCTATTTATTTATTTATTTATTTATTTGTTCTCTTAGCAACGAATAATAATACAGAACGAATAATATTGATCTATTATTTTACCATATTAATCTCATTATACAACTCAAAGCTATAAAAAACGTAAATATTTGTATTTATGGGAAGAAGATTGGTGTCATAAACTGTACAAGTTGTATGTACCATTTTATTATTTCAAAAAAATGTAAATAGACGTCCAAGTGATTAATTTTGGATTTTGGCACTACTGAATTGAAGACCCCGAATGCGAATTAGAGACCGGCACGCTTATGACATAACTTGCAGACAGCATGCGACAGCCAATATCGCGCGATATCTGCTGTCAAAACGAGAACTTGTGTAATGTAATTTGTACAGTGACACGCAATCAACCGCGAAAAGTGCATTTTACGGTCATAGGATAATAGATACGCAATCATCATAACTACATTGTATAAATTTTTTATTACAATTAGTCACCGGTCGCGTAGTAATCGCGTGGCTGTCGCTGTCTCCGCGGGGTGCACATCTCAGATTGATCTCAGGCAGAGCAGGAACGCGCGTGCCCCTCACCACAGTACAAGTAAGCATACAGTATTCTATCTTCATGCAAACGCTCCCAAACGATGCGCTCGAAATCTCGGCATTTCTGGGCATACGACATAATGTTCAGTGTATGGATGTTTGAATACACCTATATCGAAACCGGAAATATTTCTCTGTTGCTAATTTGTAGGAAATATATTATCATAATGATCTAGTTAATTTATTGCTGATTTTTAATTATACTGCACACAAAATGCATTTTTTTTGTCCATTTTCACCATACTAACTCACAAACTTTTGAAACTAGATATAAAATACTAGTAAAATTATATAAACAAAAACGTATTTAATTTGCAATAATATAAAATGAAAAGATAATATGACCATTTAATATAGTACCTATTATCAAATACGTAACCCAAGAAAAACATTCAGTCCAAGTCAGTAGCCCTATTGCCTGTTTACGTACCAAACGACCGTAGGTAATTATCTCTAGGACACTGCCGAGATAGAATACTGTTTGCTTACTTGTATTGTGCCCTCACCCTGCGTGCATCGCACGATTGCTCTCACAGACTACGGAATACTATTGCTCTCATAATTGCTGTGCGATCTCCGAATTGACCAACTGTATATTTTTACTCTGTGACAATAGGGTAGAATTGGGGTAGGACTATTTTGTTTCAAATGAATTTGACATGAATCCGTAATCTAATTCTAAATAATATCTATAATAATTTGAAGAATATTTGTCTAAATAGTAAAATTTAAAATAAATAAAAACGAAGTGTGATTTCCATTTAAAGGCTTTTCATTTGTAGTTTACCAAAACCGAAACAAACGTTTTCTTTTGACTAGGCTTGTTTGTTTATTTAGACTAATCTTCGAAACGGCTATACCGATTTTGAAAGGATTTTTATTAGCAGGCAGGGAAATTTTCAAAGAGTAACGTGCGTACGTACAATATGTTCACGCTGTAACCGTAACGGGATAAATAAAAAGGACGGCCAAATGTCGCGGTCCTATACAATTTAATTATATAAGATTCTTTCGTCTGCTCAAATAAATATTACACTATTTACAAAAAATGTACTTCTTTATTGTTTTCTTAAACATATAGTATGTATATTTATTGCATAGTTCAAAAACTTTAATTATATTAATTAGTGCCGATGTCTTTACAAACAATACTGCGCATGGTTAGTTCTTCGGAATGTAGCGATCGTTGCCTTCATTATCTATCTTTTGTGAGCACATCTATGTACAAAAAAAATATAAATTGTTCTCACAATGGTCATGTTAACATAGCTGTACCCATTAAATTTACAAAAAATAGTGGAAATAATCGCAGTTCTGAAAAATTACACACATAATAATAACAAACACCGCTTTTTAAATGAAAAACGACATAGTATTTTAAGGACTAAACAGTCAAGTTTCTCAGTTTCTTGTCAGCCTGTCTTAATGCAGCTGCCATCTCCAGTTGCTTCACTCTGAGACGAGCCCAAATGATATAGTCTTGCAAGCCTATAATTTGAGCCGCCAAGAGAGCAGCACTATCGGGATAGATAACTGTAGCACATCCAAGCCCAGACGGAACCGAAAGGGATGACCAGATATCCTGAAAATAAATATTTTTCATTAAACGTCACGACAACGGCACATATTGTTAATAAATTATATGGGTATAAATACTTATATTTCTACGAAAAATAATATATAATATGGACAATATTTTTGATTTTGTGGGGATTATTAGTATTCTCATTTCCTTACAAAGTAAAAGTTATTACATAATCGTGTCTTAATATTGGCTCAGTAGGTCATAATCTTAAGAAATAAAAATCAGACGGGAATTGGCTTCGTTTTAGATATATACTAGAATTATACATTGTTTCACCTGGATAAGTCTATCTGATGGCGGCGGGCAATTTATGACTGGATAAGAGGTATTGCCAGATAGCACAGGACCAAGACCATTGGAACGTCCAGCCACGGCGATGAACACCAACGCCCCGTGAGTGTCTTCGTACTGTTGCATGATGCGGAGGGTCTCTTCCGTGGCTTTGTGGGCGGAGGTCACGCGAAGGTCGACGTCTAGGCCAAGGTCTCGGGCGGCTGTGGAAGTTGTATATACATATGTATATGAATGAATGAATGTTACAGTGCTTAAATTTGCAAGAGCTAAGCAAAAGCTTGTAAATTCGTGAAAATAAATCTTGATAGCGAGAATGTTAAAAAATATGATTAATCACTACCAAGGAACATACTACTATTAATATATAATATTTATGTACAAATTTTCTAAACGGATGACCAAAGAGAATGTAAAATTTGTGAATGACTTTAAACCATAGAGAAAATTATTCTAAACTTTGACAAATAATAGAGCACCTACATTTTTATAAAATTGCCATAAAAAAATTCGTATTTACCTTTAGCAATTTTTTGACAATGCTCTTGATCGGCCGGCGATCCCATAAATACAACCACCTTGTGATGAATATTTGGTTTCAAGAAGTCTAATTGGTCCTTCACCCATGCAAAATTCCGCTTCACAGTGTCCAAGTCGGCAGCTGTCACTGTCGTCAGGTTTCTGTACACTTGTTTGTCGACCATCAGCCTTTTGTCACCAGATGGCCAAAGTCTCCAGGAATCCGAATCGATCACATCAGCTAGTAGAATGTTGCCTGAATATAAAAATATAAGATAACTTTTATCAATTTCAAGCAGGTATGTATCAGAATATACTTTGATTATTTACAGTTACCATTATTTATTATTTAATTTTATAGTTTCAATAATAGTATGTAATATGTTATAACTAGAGTATAAAAAATAATAACATCTCGTAGGAAAAATGGGTACAATGTAGATCCCAAGAATCTTAGAATTATACTGGGACAAAGTTAAACTGGATATTGCATTACTATCAAATTTTCGAAGCCAGAAATAAAACTCGTATATGAAGGGCCTTGAGATCACATTTTCTGGCTTCAAAGATTTGTTAGTACGTAATGTACATATGATTCTAACAATCTTGGTAGCATCGAATGCCAAAGAATATAATATCATAGTGTAATAATATCCTAATAATATCTTGTGGTAGCGTCAAGCTATATAGCACCTAAACATATTTTTTAAGTGATACATACATACACATCTTCACGCTTTATCCCTAACAGGGTAGTGACAGAGGGCAGAGCGCCAAGTGTCACGGTCTTCAATTCAAGTATTCAAGTTACTTCTTTCCCCTCCTCAGATAACAACATTCTTATCATAAGATTAGTTTAGATCAGCCATTCCCAAAGTGGGCGATAGCGCCCCCTTGTGGGTGCTGCAGGCCTAAAGGGGGGCGGTAAGAGACCCAGAAAAAAAAATGAGGGTGTTGTGTAGAGGCCTGGGCGGTGATTTGTAATTTCATTTAGCTAGGAGGCATCTTAGACAACGACTGCATGAGCTCTCGACTCAGTAGACAAAATAAGTTTGGGAACCAGTGGTTTAGATAGTTAGTAGATTAGAAAAGAAGTACCTACATGCTTCAGAGAACGATAATAAAATAAAATATAAATAGTAGTAATCAAAATATGGTTATTTCTATAATTTTTATTACCTACCCTCATTGTCAACTCCAAATTCAATTTTCATATCAATGAGCGCACAATCGCGGAGAGCCCAAGCCTTCTCTAGAATTTCAAAAACGAGAATCGTAGCTTTTCTCATGTAGTCAACTTCATCCTGACCTAATAAAGATAAGCAAAATCATAAATATTAATAACTGTTCTGCATCTGAAATTATTCATCTGTTTTTTAAAAATAGAAATGTAATAATAAAAAAATTTTGATTTGTTAATGTTTACTTTAAACAAATGTTATAAGAAAAATATATATGTACACAGTTGTTTATTTTGTGGAACAGGCATAGACCTAGGGAATTTTTCATTTAAGGGCGGTAGTTGTCTCTCCCTGTAAATATTTAAGATTTTGACAAAAATGACTAACCGATTTCAAGACCATTGATCTTGAATTTGGCAGAAACGATCTGTTCTTCGGACCACTGAGGATCATGATTGGCGTCATCTTTGTAGAAAGTCTCCTGTTTGGGTGGCGTGAAGCGGAAGCCTTCTGGTACGCCTGGGTTTCTCTTCAAGAAGGAGCCAGTGGCTAAACGGCGTGTCACCCACTCTATTGGTATCATATCGCATTTTTTCGATACAAAAGCTGTTGGGGACGCTAGCTTAACAAACGCCGTTTTGACATCTGAAAAAAAAAAACTGACTTATTAGACTGACCCTTTTACTTATCCTCTACATAATATGATTAACTCTACTTTTTAAGGCCGGAATTGGTTTCACAATTTTTTTTAGATAAGGATTAGATTAATACACATTCCCTAAAATAAGACCATGGGTCGCGGTGCTGATTTGAATTTCTATTTTATCTATGGTTTTAATTGCTTTTATTGTTATCTTATAAAATATACTTATAATGTACACACCTTATTAAACTTACTAAATCTAAAAATACTAAATAGTAGACACCCTACTAAATCTTTGCAAAATATCTAATATATAATATTTGTATCTACCTATTCACTCTGGTACCGGCAGCGAAATAAATAAAATTGAAATAGAAATACAGTTTTTATACGTGGTTTTTTATATTGATTTTATTAATTTTGACAAAAAACTTCTTTTTCTACTTTGGTACCTATATACCTACATAGATGAAAAAAAACATGTATTTTAAATGTAAGTATATTTTTTCATCTAAGCCTATATTTAATAAAAGAATCATAAGTGAAAATATTGTCTTATGCAATATTACGTGACCTTACGTCGATACGAGGTGTTTACTGTTGACCATTACAATTGTTATCAATTAGTTATGTTGTTCTAGTTTGTAAGTACGTCACTAAGAGGTCATGACGAAGGGTCAGGCTTCAATATTTTTCATAATGGTAATAATTTGCTCATTTGCTTTAGGCAAAATAGTTCTCCAGATATTTGTTTTATCTACAGTTTATTGTTTGTTGAAAAGTTTCTTTTTAAATTCCGATTGATATTTTAAAATCTATAACATTTTCATTTCCTACATAAACAATCCCCATATAAAATTGATATTAAAAAAAATTGAAATTGCTGGTTGCCGGTTAAGAAAATTACGCGACAAGCTTTGAAAAAAATGAATATACTGATGAAAAACAATACCTACGTATACTATTTATCATACATTTGCTGATGACTTTTAGGTAGACCAGCCATATTCATGGAGCAATCAACGTATAGAATAGCAATTTATTTTGTATGAAAACAATTTACATCTAAACAGTGTTGCAGTTACCGCGTTCTGTTTTATAGTTTGATTTTTTGCTGTTTTTGCCACAGCACCGAATAGAACAATAAGCCATCACATAAATATTTAAATATCTGTCGGAATATACAGAGATGTACAGTGTACACACAGGTCCAGTATTGGTATTATATTTGTAGGTGTAAACTGAGCAGTGGTGAATAAGATGGCCCGATATTTTGTCTCTATAGGTCGGGTGCTCCAATGGCCATATTTAACCATTTTGTGGGTTTGTGGTTTAGGTGCCCGACATAATGAGTTCTATGAACTCATTTATTTATTTTGATTTGGTTTTATTTTTTTTGGTTTTGGTGTATTTTAATGAAAGCTTTTACTTTTAATTTATTTACACCTTTTTAGTTTGAAATATTGCTCAACTATCCATTAGTAAGTAATATATCAAGGTCAAGGTCTCTTGGCGGTTTCCACGTTTCATTATGAAGTTTTCCTTCATCTAGGAAGAAAGGAAGTGCTCCCATCTGGTATTCTCATAGACGAGCAATTGGCTTTCGAGCTAAACACTCGTGCATCCAACAAGTGCCCTCCCTCAGGGATCATATCCATAGAGGGCTTGAATTGCTCTCGTAACCATTTATTAGGAACGGGGGCTCTCTTCTTCGATGTAGCGAAGGCACTCGACAAAGTCTGGCACGCCGGGCACACAAATCTCCATGAAATTGAAATTGGAATAAGCAACCATAGTGTGTGTGTAGGTAGGTAAGTACACTTACACCGTGAAATTTTAAAAATGCGAGCCTGTAGAGAAAATATTTTCAAAAGAAAAGCTTTCCTCCATGAGAACGCATTTTTCAAAATTGGATTGGTTTAAAATTCGACAGACTTGATTAATTTCATATTCTTTGTTTTGCACTTAGCTATAGCAACTATAGTTACAGTATACCTATTCGTTATCTTTTTATTATTTTATTTTGTCGTAAACAGGAGACCATTGTTAACCTTTTTCTGATATTAGAGTTAACGAGATTATTAATAAAATACAAAATGACACACCTAGAGCAGAAATAAAAAAAATGTATTAGTTTTTTTCAGTAGCAAGTATAGTAAATACATACTTATTTCCTTAATATAATAGTATCCATCTACACTCATCTATACTTATATTATAAAGAGGTGAACTTTGTTTGTTTGTATGTAATGGATAAACTAAAAAACTACTCAACCGATTTCGAAAATTCTTTCACCTATAGAAAGCTACATTATCAGCGAGTAACATGGACTGTATTCTATTTTCAAAAAATTTCTACCCGTGCGAAGCCGAGACGGATCACTAGTGTATAATATAACGTTAAATGTAGGTATAATAGTTTCCGTGTTTAATGCTACTTACTGAATTTTATTATAACACACAACTATCAAAACAGAATTTTATTTAAATTTACGAACCCATTTTTTTAAAATCATTTCATTACAGAGACGCAATCTAGGTAGTCTGTAGACGCACGCATCCATTTTTGGAGTTCTTTAGATCAGCGATTCCTAAAGTACATGGAATCCAAAGGTTCCGCTTAAAAGACACTAAGGGTTCCGCGAGTATTACATTTGTAGTTGAATCGTTGGAATATTTTGGCTACCGTCATCTGTGGTAACATTATTTTTTGCGCGGAACTTAGCCTAAACATACACATTAATGAACACTGAATCATTTTTATTTTATAGTAAGTCCTACACAACATAGTTGCTCGATTTCATAGACCTATTATAGCTTTAATAGGAAGCACTAAAATTATTTCATTCATCGCAATAATCTTTATTCCAAATATTTGTATTAAGGGATTTTTACTCCTATTTTAAATAGCTGTACATTTTTGTATTTGTTATAATTTACTAAGGGGTCTATAAAATGAAAGAGCTTTGAGTGTTGCGTGGCCTTAAATGTTTAGGACCCGCTGCTTTAGAGCAGCGTTTGTAGTCCTCTAAAAAGTCTTCGATCCATTTTGAGATCGAGCAAAATTGTTGCTGATTACAGAATATTTACCAGCAGATTTTAAAATCTCGAAGACCTTGGCGTTAGTTTGATTTGAGATTGCAGCTTTTCCCTCCAAATCGTGAGCTTTAACACCGTCTCCGGCCGTGATCCTGTCTTTGTTAAGTAGCAGGCAATGATCAGGTTGTTCCAACAGATCGAACACCTGTTTTGTTTTGCCTTCTATGATGAGTTTTCCAAGTTTTAAACCACCAACTGGAAGTAAACAAATGAAAATAATAATAATATGTTTTCAAAACGACTCATCTAATAATGTTGCAGTGGTGCGAAAAAATTATCTATAAAAATTTTTTTTTCTTTTACATTTTTCAGTTCATTGCTGTTATTTCATTTCTTAATTTATATTTATAATGCAAGTACATGCATACGTAACTTCGCACTATTACTCATTCAGGGCAGACAAAGCAACAATCAAATAAACAATGTTAGATCACTGCATCTTTACATTTTTTTTGGCAATAAATATCTAATAATATACTACTGACTACTGACTACCTCCGTGGAGGAACGGCTTAGCGCGTCGGAAAGTAAACGGGGTTGCGGGTTCGATTCCTGCCCCGAGTCTGGATGTTTATGTATAATATGTATTTATTTACAAAAGAAAAGTATATAAGTAGTATATCAGTTGTCTAGTACCCATAACACAAGCGCTGTGCTGCTTACTTTGGGATTAGATGGCGCTGTGTGAAATGTCTGAGTTTATATTATATTATTATAATATTATTATATAATAATAAGTACCTACAGATTAGCGTCCACCATTCACTACCTGCGCGGGAAGGCTAAAATACATTTCGTATTTCACTAAACCAGAATGAAATATACAATTAAAAATCATTAAAATCAAATTTTTACACCTTTCGTATTTTTTTATCTCCACTCAATCAGCATGAAATATGCGATTAAAAATCATTGAAATCTGATTTTAATGGTTTTTAATCATTACCTGACATTTTAAAAATTAGAAAAAGAAAACAAATAGAAGATTACTTGATGATGCAAGAGGGTAGTTTATTTGTTTGGCGACAATTTATTGTTTATCTCGATGAGATCAAGGACTGCTGGATTCCATTCGTGATAATAATTATATCGATTGTATGGAAAGGTCACTATTTTACGATACCCTCAATAAAAATAGAAGGTACTTGACGCATTAAATTAATTTGTGATACATACATAATACTTGCATAACACCATGTAACTTATTGTCATAACTCATAACGAGTGATCAAATTTATATTACAAATTACGGCGTACTCGTAATGTGGCATTGGTTTGCATTGGCATTAAAACGCCGGTGATAATCCAACTGAAATGAAGACATGTTCAAACAGAAGCATGACGGTCGACAAAACACATTTGAAATTAGTCGGGTTATTGTAAACAACATTACGAAATATCATATACGTAGATATGAATATAACAAACGAATGATATAAAAGTGTACCTTCTTTTGGATGAGACATTTCCCTGGTATATTATATAGCGCTGAGTAACAATCGAGGCGGTTTTTCAATACGGTGGTAATCGCACGACAGCGAGGGCCTTTTATAAAGTTTTGTGATCCAGCATCTAGAGCTACCACGTGTTCACGCTGTCGCCCGGCCACCATCGAGTTTGATAACAAGTTGATATAGTCGGACTGATTTGTCTTGATCTTTGAAACTTTCTAATTTTTTAAATTAAATATTTTTAATGAAATCATGGGGCTTTGGTTTTTTATACGATTACCAATGTTGTGGTAACAATGGTACATGAATCACGTGGTAAAATGCGATGTGCACTTGATAACTGGCTGGCCCCCGGCTTAACAAAACCTTTAGGAACCGATTTTATGAAAAGCGAACAGTCGTTTCCGTTCTTTCTGTTTCATTTTAATCGACTTAGTAACTTGGCACGCTTTTCTTACTTTCGGTTACTTTCGGTCTGAATTCAAATTCGTAAACTTAAGAGCCTGTCTACGCACCCCGACGAAAGCAATCCCGCTTGTTGCCCCTCTCCCCCTTTTAGCAGCAGCTTTAAGGTTGATTTTCACAGTTGCAGTTTGATCATATTATAGCGCAGAGAACTTTTAAAATTCGTTTTTGTAAATAATCGTAACTTGCAAGAAAAATGCATTACCTATTGAAATACGGTTTGAGAAGTTATATTATGATTACCTATCCATTTTAGTAAAAATCATTTCAAAATTGTAAAATTTCAGAGATTTAACTGAATTTTTGTGCAAAAAGGGCACTGAATTTTTTTGTCCACATTTTTTCTTTAAGCGTGTTTCCGCGTTTGAAGATTTTAAGACAAAGAGTTAAAGTTGTACATATTCAAATATCTAACTCAGTTTTTATAAATGTCGACATCAATGGACACCAAAATGTACATAAGCGTGCACTTAATATATTACTTAATGTAGGTGCAGTTCTAAGAGTCAATTTTTATTTCAGACATTACTTTACTTTTCGTAACTTCAATATAAGACTATCTGACTGCTGGTGTTGCCCAACGGAACTTTTTATTTTATAATTTAACATTCGTTGTTGTCAATGCTTAAACTATAAAAACGTTTTTTTATGCAGATATTTATATCCTTAACATGCTATGGAGTTAAAAATCCTTTGAAATAGAATTTCGCAGAGTAATGTGACACCCAGCTGCAGAAACTTTGATTAAAGTTAGTTAATATAACATTAAATATCACGCTGTCTTCATTGATTATTTATTTTACAAACATACATACTTTCATACTTATATCCTTCTTTCGCTTCTTCAAATCTCATCATTCTCCTCACAAATTTTCGCCCATGTATGCGAGTGCTTTTGACATTTCCGTCGGCTAACACTCTGCCTATTTGATCTTCATACTATAGCCTTGGTCTTCCTCGGCTTCTTTTACCACTCACTTTCGCTCTGTAGATTTTCTTAGTCGGTCTTTCATGATTCGTTCTTTCTATGTGCCCGAACCATCTCAGCATTCCTTTCTTCATTTTACAATAACACTGTCGTGAAATCCTGTCACACTGTCACACTGCGTATCTCTTAATTGCTTATTTTGTCCACAAGGATGACACCATACATATTTCTAAGAGATCGCATTTTTACTACATTTATGTTACTTTCACTCGATTCCGGCATATCCAGGCCTCAGTACCGTACAATAAAGTTGGAAACAGCACCGCATTGTATATGGCACTGATTATGAAATTGTCAAAAAGCGACAGATGACTATTTCAATGAGGCGTTAAATTTATTACACATTTCTACAACTGGATGTTACATTTCAAAGGAATTAAATAAAAAACATCATTATCATGCTTCCCTAGGAAATAAGGTAAAATATAGAATGTGCCAGTGCTTATTTTTCTGCGTTGATCGTAAAAAACATGTGTCGGTGTCAGCCTTGTCCCTATTGGTCCCACTTTACTATCTGTAATTCCTAATACTTTTTTGCTGAAGCAACGTCAATACGTTGCATGTTCTTGCTTTTTCCATTTCTAAAGAGAAGTGGCGGACAGATATATATGTATGTACAGTGTGCACATTACACGGGACTAAGAGATTTTCAAGTCAATATTGTTTTTATTTGATTTCGGTTATAGTCTTAAAATTCTGTTTCGCAAAATTTCCAATAGTATTTAATGTATGGTCCATTTCAATTCAATTTAACAAAAAAGTAAACTATTTTTATGAGTTTTTGAGATAAAAGGAATATTAAAAATTAAGGGATAACTAATGCGAAATAAAATTAATTTCGAAATTTTTTGATATGTAATTGTATCAGAAACTATTTTATGTATTTTAGTATAGTTTTATTTAACTAAACGAAAAACTAAATCTGATTAATTTTTTGGCAAATTGTATTAAGAAAAACTATTTAAAAACTGTACAACTATTAAAAATTACATAAATATCAAAACGTGTTAATCGTACTACAGTACTGCTATTTCTTTCTAACTTATTAAAGCAGTCTCCGTCGCACAGTTAACTCAAATACAGTCATTCAATTACTTAACTAACACACTTGTTGGTTTGCAGCACAAGACGAAGTAAATCCCGTTTTTAAATTTTGGTGAGTTATTTCCTGTTTATTATTTATGTATCTTATTACATAAGGTTTTGGGCTTTAAACTTTAATCGTCTTTTGACCTTACGACAGATGTCAGTTCCTAGTCATAAAGCTCTAAACATGAAGATATTATTTGTTAGCTAATAAGGTTATGTTGTTGTCAACACAAAAATTTCGCGTAATTTTTAATGTTTTTGAATTATTTATTACTGAAGAATTTTAGTTTAAACAATATTTTTATGTGTTTATGTTTTATTTTGATAAAATACTTCCACAAGTGCGTCAGTATCAAGTTTTTTTGTACGTAGTTCTAATGCATGCGCCTGCGCAATGTTTTTTTTTACCTTATAAGTGTATAATAGATTCCTATCAAGAAAAATGTCCACGAAAACGTAGAAATCTACATTTTGGCAGGCTTTTTTATCTATTGAAGTGAAGTGTACCTATTTATGGGTTACTAGTATTGGGAAAGTGCGGTCCATTTAGAAATAATTGACGTGACCTCGATTTATTAGTTACTTACCTGTCTTTAAACAGTATTTAAATAGTGAATGCTATATAATACTTACTATTTTTCTCACAGGATAATATTAAAGCCGTCAATTTGCGGCCAAATATTTATATAAAAAAAATTATTTGAAAACCCGTATATCTGTGATACTTCGTTCGTTCGTACTTCGTGGATTGATGAAGAGTGCATTGTGTAGAGGATTTGAATTTCCCAAAAGTTCTACCAAGTTCTAGAATTTTAATTTAAAAAATTACAAAATTGAAAGCTCAAGTGTAAGGTGTGACGTTGGCAAACAATTAATGAAAAGGACTTGTTCAATAAAGAAAAAGATTAAATAATAATATGTTATTTTGTTAGTTACTTTTATAAGGTGAACTGCAACGAGAACTCGTTATTACGCCTATACAATATAAGGTACTTATTGAGTATAGGTCGAATTACGTAACAAAACTCTATGGGCTCTCGACATGGCGAGATTATTTTGTGATCTAATGACGCTATAGTTATGGATTGAACAGATACGAATGCATGGTGTAATTTCTGACGTAACTAGTTTAATTTTGATAATAAGAAGGATAATAATGGAAGCAGAATTTTGGCTTTTTTTCCAATTGTTGACTTCGATATTATAAAGGTTGGGTATTACAAGGGGAAATATTTTTATTTTTTTACGAGTATTTTGCCATTTTAACACTGCAAGTTAGCAAAGCTAGTTTAGGAAAAAAAGAATAAACCGGCCACGCGTATATCGGACCACGCACAATTAAGGGTTCTGTAGTCGGGGTGCATAATACTTATTCATTTAATTGGCAGGAAAAATAACTTTGTATTAAAGTGTTTTTCAATGACGCTGACAAGCAAATTAATTGCTACAATTGTTGAGCGCGTAATCGAAAAACCCCATATCTCAAAAACTACACAATTACATTCAAATTAATTTTTGTAACAAGCACTTTATTAAGTTCCTCAGATTCTTTTTGAATTTTGCACCCCATAGTTGAATAATTTGAGGGATACATAAACACGTCTTTAGAAGCGCTATCGCAACATGCGCATTTAACGAATATTGAATTGAAAAAAATTACTGAAACTTCTTTAATTAACCGATTTCAAAAAAAGGAGGCGATTCTTAATTTGATTGTATTTTTTTTTCTTTTTTTTATGGTTGTGTATCTTAGAACTCCGTTATTTATAAACCGATTTGGAAAATTCTTTTTTAGTTTGAAATGATATATTTCCAGATTAGGCCCATTTAAATTTTACTGGTATTGAAGCTTCGGCTTCGAAGATACACCAAATAACACCGAATAACGCTTACTGCTTGTAAGCTTTATTTATAAATTGATGATTCTTCTACCTATGTCATTGCGCTCAAAAATTATAAAAGTGTAGACCTACCCTAGATATTTATTTAGGTCAAGGTAACTCTAAAGGAGAAATAAAAAGATTAAAGAAAAAAATTAAACCGGATTAGAAAAAACCACTGAATAGTACGAAAAGACTATGCTTTTGCAATCAAAATTCAAGCACAAAAATAACTATAAATACGATAGAAATTGGTCCCAAATCAATGTGCAACAACAGAGAGTCTATGAGTTTGGTAGGCTTGGCATCAACTTCAGTAACTGTCGAATTTAAATATATTTTTGTACTTGAATTTTGATTAGTAAAAGATAGCTATTTCGTACTTTTCAGTGCTTTTTTTTTTTTGTCGGTTTATTGAAACCCTATCTTAAGACCTATGCATATTTTTATGAGCACTGAGATTTTTTCTCATCCTTCAGTTGGAGGGAGTGCTACCCTTAATTTTAATTTTTTCAAAGTTTAGCGGTTTATAGAATACACCGACCTTTAAAATTCCGTCTATATAACTATACAATAGTTTACTAGTAAAATGTCTATGACGAAAGACAGACAGATAAATCGTAAGTTTCATTTCTGTCATTTGTTTACGGAACCCCTTAAAATATAGAAAATGGGGCTGATTTTCTTTTGAAGCACGCAGTAAAACTTGGCCAATTGGTTATGTTATAGTTTATAGCTTTATTACAAAGGACTTGTCTAGGCAATGTGTTAGTAACCTGTTACTATTTAGTTACGTAGGTATTATGATTTGTACTCAAATTATACTTCTTGCCAGAAGGCGAGTCAATGTAATTTTATTACACCAGTATCATGAATGATAATAGCGATGAAACTTTGTATTGGAAATGCTATGGCGCTCAGCTGATTATGATGTGGGATGGAGATAGTTTGACGGAAACGGACATAGGTTAGTTTCTTTATCAAAAACCTAGCCGTTCCAAAACGCCCTTATTTAATTTCGAACTAATAGACAAAATCCCATTCACACTCGCTTTTTGTTCCCGGGCAGACAAATACGAGACCACGAGATCGAGAGGGTTACCACGAATTCCATAATATTTCAGCTTGCAAATTAAAGTTTCGTGACTAACACAATCAAAACTTGGAAATATCACAAAAACACCAATGGCATCCTGGGATCCCTCCCAAGCCTGAAGTACAGTCTTGATCAGGCTTGCTCCCGCATGAGTTGATGACCGCCCTCTCGTGAACCCGTAATGTTGACCGTGAAACGGCCCGTGAATGTTAAAATGTGCCAGCATTTGGTTAAGTATTATTTTTTCGAATATTTTACTCAACACTGGCAATATTGACACCGGGCGATAATTAGTTGGATTTAACTTAAACATACAATCTGATTTGATAAATGGAATAGTTTTACTTTATTTCATTAGATTGGAACCCCTTGATCGACACATTTATTAATTATAGGTATCTACCAAAATTGGCGATAATATAGGTATTACATTAGTTATTGCATGAAGTGATAGTCCCCACAAATCTTCACTTTTCTCTTTATTTAATTGCTTGAAAGTTTTTTCTCACATGTTTTTTCTGAAGTGAAGATGTGTAAGTAAAATGAAAATTGGGGAACCATTTTCGAACAGTTTTGCTCTGAAACGTCTCTGCTGTATGCGAAGACGCTCCTAAACCATTATGTAGTAATTTCTATAGGTTTTGAAAAATAGTTTTCAAAAGCATTAGCAACCTCTATTTTTTTAGTAACAATTTCAATTCCGATTTTGTATTGAAAAATCTTCGTTATTTCTATTTTTGTTAGTGCCATATAACTTTTATCGTGTTGTTTGACTTTCTAATTACTTTGAAATTATTAAATTATTCGCGATATAGATCGCTTTTACGTGTTTTGATACTTTTTTAAATATTTTCGAATAAGTGCTTTAAATGCTTAAAATTTTTATCTGCAGTGTAAGATTTGTCATCACGTATCTCATAAATCCTATCCCTACGTTTTCTTATGCCCTTTGTCGCCCAATCCGCAAAACATAACTTGTTATTAACAACTACTTTCTTTGGACAGTTCTTATTAAATATTTCGGATAGATTTTTATCTACATACATGATCTTTGGATCATCAACCAGAAGACCAGTGTTTGCGGCTACATCATAAATAGTTTTTTAGCCTACTCTCTCCTACTCCTACGTATATACGCCTCAGGAGGTTAAAAAGAGAGGATGAAAATTTGAATGGGAAATTATATACAACTGAACCAGTTATGATGAAATTTGGCACAGAGGTAATAAATGCCGGAGGCAGATACGTAGGCTAAACATGTACATGTAATCTAAACGGAAAAGCCACAAAAAAATTTTAAACGCAGATGAAGTCGCGGGTACGTCTAGTAAACATGTAAATAGGTATTATGTATATCATTATCTCTCCGTAGTACGTCCTTAATAATAAAATAATTCGTGTTATATAAGTTTAACTGGTAGAGTGGACATCCTCACGTACACAATAATTCGTTGATATACAATTAGCGATTCATGGTTATCTCAATGCACTGTACAATATACAACTAATAACGATATCGGCTCACATAGAACTTGTAGTTGTTATTAATACAAAAGCTCTTATGCTTCTATGTTTGAGAGCATAGACTAGTTAACCCTTATAAGCTTCTATGCTTTGAGTAATTTTGTAACAAAAATAAACATGTCAATATCTTGCGGGGCGAGGGATGATGTCCTGTGGTCTGATTGGTCACATTAAGATCGGACGCTGAATATTCGGGAACGGATAGGGGAGAGTTGTGGGCGTGATCACCATTTAAGTAATATGTTACTTAGTAGCATGCCGTCGCAAGTGCCACCATAAGCGTTGTTTAGGATTTACTAGTCTGTGGCTAGAAGAGAAAGAAAAATATATACTTAGAATGTATCAGCTACTCATCTCGTTCCTGACTCCTGACACTGTCTGGTTCTATTGTACTGTTTGTAACTTCCCAAACATTAATACTTGTTGCCATTGTTTTTATGGTTTTGATGACAATGTGGCTACATGACCGAGTATTTAAATCTTTGCCCAAAAGCCCAAAACCCATAATTAGAGCAACATTAGGATAAGTTACATTTGAACTTCAACTTCGCTTCCATAGATTTTATAACTTCAGAAAGCCTTTCCCGTAGTACGAAGTGAGGCAAATAAAATCAAATATAATGATCAGCTTATCTGATAGTAAATGCGTATCGTATTTATGAGTCTGAGAGTATGAGTCAGCCGTATCTAATTTGCCGCACCGTTGCTGTTCGGACACGGCGTCTAGTTTATTCATAAAGTCTATGTATGCTATTTTAATCCATGACCACGTTTTTCGTATTTTCACAAGCACGCTAGTATTTTCACAATCGGTCATAAAGAAATGGAGAAGGCGAAAAATGTGATCTGAAAAATACGATTTTAAAGACTAAAGTCTCTAAAATATTGCATTATGAAAGCCTACGCCCACTAGGTAGGTAATATCGCTCCCGCAATCCGATTGCTGCAGTTAAAGCGATGTAATTATAATATGATCACTCACTGGAACCCACTCACTAGGCAGATAAATATTTTCATGTTAGCCTGAGCGCCGGAGCTGCAGCAGCACAGTAGGTAGTACGACCAATCGTTGAATACTACTATTAACGTCCGCGTACTCTTCTTTGTCCTACTGCGAACGGCCTAAAAACTTTACCAATACTACAATAATATTAATACCTGTATTAATTATAATCAAGCAGTAGCAATACGAATGGCGACATGTTTCGTTGTAATTTCCAAGTAACTTGGCCACCTTAAGTTGTGACTACAATCGCGACTGGTCGTTTACAGTCGAAGTGTGCGAGACGGCTAACAAGGCGGGCAAAGTGAAATTATAAAATGCAGAAAAATTTGTCCCGTTCGTGACTTTAGTTTAGACCTTATGATATGTCATGTACCTACTTAATACCTAAATTGCGTGCTATTATTTATTAATAATTATGGACACCGCACCGTAGAGAATGCAGTTATGAGTTAATTTTGATAAAATAAATTAGTTTTATGCAACTCTGTAAATGTTGCGAGATTCGATATAAATTCCTAGCTCTGGCATTAATATTTCAAATACAGTTGCAGGAGTGAATTTGACACCGAGTGTTGTAATCGGTTCATTTAGTAGTTGCATTACGCGATAAACAACAAAGAATATACTATTTATGTACAAATTACCTACATTAATTATTATTACATAATTTTTGAAGGAATAGTCCAACGATTACACATCTTATGTGGCGGGTCAGACCGGTTGTTGGCGTGGCGACGTGCCAACCCGTCGCCACGCACTTGTAATGAGTTCGTATACCTGTAGCACAGTACATGTAAGCATACAGTATTCTTCTTATCTTCATACAAACGCTCCCAAACGATGCGTTCGAAATCTCGGCATTTCTCGGCATACAACAGTCGCGAGTGCGCCGCGGTTGTCGTCGGACGGTATGAGACGCTCCCGCGCATTTACTGACTAAATATTATGTCAATCAAGTCTACGAGCATAATGTTCAGTGTATGGATATTTGTATGCATCTATATCGAAACCGGAAATATTTCTCTGTTGCTAATTTGTAGGAAATATATTATCATAATGATCTAGTTAATTTATTGCTGATTTTTAATTATACTGCACACAAAATGCATTTTTTTTGTCCATTTCTACCATACTAACTTATAAACTTTTGAAACTAGATATAATATACTAGTAAAATTATATAAATAAAAACGTATTAAATTTGCAATAATATAAAATGAAAAGATAATATGACAATTTAATATAGTACCTATTATCAAATACGTAACCCAAGAAAAACATTCAGTCCAAGTCAGTAGCCCTATTGCGTGTTTACGTACCAAACGACCGTAGGTAATTATCTCTAGGACACTGCCGAGATAGAATACTGTATGCTTACTTGTACTGTGCCTGTAGGTAGTGTATGCGGTGTTGTTATTCACTTCGGAACGTGTTGCCAGTGTTTTTTAAGCAAAGAATAGTTTTTATCTTTAAAAAAATCCGAATATTTTGTTTTTGATTATGCCATATTTTCTTATTAATCCATATTTTTTGATTATGTCATATTTATTTCCTTTCATAAACCATCCTTTCATACATATTTTCTATACAAAATACATATAGTTTCGATGTTTCACATCTGCCAGGTGATCCGCGAAGGCTCTTTTTTTTAATTTTTTTATATTACCGTACATTCGTTGACATAACACACGTAGTCAACTGACTACTAAAAAATGGTTGTTATTTTCAGTTTTGTGAAAATACATATTTTTTATGATATTACATGTTTCGTCAGCACAAAGATCATAGATCTATTAATCTAAGCAACATGGAAATACTCGATTGCATGCGACTACGTTATCCATAAAGTAGAAGAGCTAGGGAACGCTGAAACGATCAGTGCGGCTTTCTTGCAGCCGCCGCGCGGTGGCCGCGCGGTTGACATTATCGTGTACTTATTAAAAGCGAATGTGAACTCTATTCACTAGGCAACAACGTTCGAATTTGTAGGAACTATCCAACCGCACCATGATCTCGCGGTATCCGCGTGGTTGGTTTACATTCGCTTTTAGTAAATACACGAGAACATCAACCTACCCCGCCAGTGTATTCTAATTAGGGTTGTCAAAATTTCTTCGGCTGATTATAGTATGTATTTAAAAAATTATAGAACATTTCAAAAATATATAGTTTTTTGTGGAAAGAGTAAAAAATAGACAAAGGTATATTTGTTGCTTATTTATTTTTATAAAAATTATATTTTTTTGCACTTCCCGTATTTTTTAACAACATTTTGTGTACAATGAAAATGTCACATTAAATATTATGCTTTATCGCATTCAATTTTTAAATTAATGTAGATCGAGAGCTCATTTCAAGACAGAGGCAATCGGTTACACGGACATAATAAAGGGTCACTGAAATTTTTCATATTTTTCAATTATTTTTTTATTTTTGATATTTTTCTGAACTTTATCCCAAATTTGACTAACTGAATGAATCGAAAACGGCTAGCAGTGGTGGAATTAAATTGTTGTTACATTGCTCATTTAGTTTAAAATGTAATTTATAAATAAATAGAGCATATTTTCTTTTGATGGTATTTTGTGCATAAAATTAATGAAATGGCCTGCAGTTTTCGTATACAATAGAAATGGACTTTGTGTGGAATAAACCTCACAAGAGCATCACAAGCTAATACAACTTAAGCTTTAATATTTAAGGCCTCTTAAACATTTTGCCTCAACAATGTATTATAAGTAGTATTGTTAAAAATAGCCGCGCAAATAAAACTCTGATTACACTAACAATTAAAATAATCATTAACGTCGCGTTAATTTCCAATAACCGTTATCGTGTGGTTGTTTATAGCGACCTCTGTTGTGGAAATATACTTCGATATATCGTGTCATTAGATAGGTGACCCCCTGTGGCTGCCGTATAGTTTATGACGACATAATTAGTGTTACTTGCATACCCTTTGTTTACATTTCACTATCACTGGTTGGAAATAATATTTTGTCGATTATTTTTTGTTACATACATCGAGTGTGAACTTTGACTTGAACCCTTGCTTAGACCCCATACTGACTTATCCGATGATGTACTTACATTGTTAAATTGTAGCATACACGATATCTATCTAGATAAAAGCATGTAAATAGCCTTTATTATAAAGTTTGTATAAAGTTATCGAAACAATTTGATGTTAAATGAATAGATGTTTTTTTTTGCAATGTAAAGTACAGTCACCTATCGGGGGTGTTTGACCGAGCTCAGACTATTCTGTTCTATCATGTATAATTCTGTCCTGGCTGGACAGAATTTTTGAATAATGAAGGAATAGGTAACGATCTAGGGTAACGATCGATTTCTTAGGTATTCTGCGCGTTTTTCTTATGAATGCACAACTAGGCTGAATTCGGGCGAATGAGCTTATCAATGTATTTTAACCTACTTATTAGGACTGTTACTATCTAGGATCAAGTATCGCATTGGATGTAGCATTTGCTCTGAGAGTGTATCCTATATTGTCTTTTTTTGTTGACCGAGATTCTAGATTTTTATTAATGTTCCGAACGACCAGGGAAGGTCGTAGTACAACAATACACAGCTGAACGTGACATATTATTATTTTTGTGAATACTGGTAGCTAGAACACTTAAGTAAGTATTTCACAAGACTGACTCATAAGTTGATACGAATTACACTGACTGTGACGTTGTCATACTTACTACTCGTAAGCTAACTGTTTTATTCGTTGTTACGCTCAATGAGAAAGAGATACAGAAATTCGTTTGACACAAGGTGGTAAGAGCAGTACCTTATTTGGCTCCGTTCATTATATTTCTTGGTCCAAGGTTACTGTAGTATTAATACAGATCCATAATTATTAATTATCATAATTAAGTTCATTTTTAACTTTTTGGCGGGAACGGGAGAAGTGAGGTTGTCATTTTATTTAGATTTTCTGTTTTTTTACATCTTTGGTAGTTTTGAAGTACAAAAGTGATAGTATATTTTGTTGTGTCGTTGAAGTTCTCGTGCTCGTCCAAGAAGTCCATTATAACTTCAGTAAAGCCTACTATCACTTTACTAGAGATGTTTTACGATAAGAAAAAACTAATTTACTTGTGATTCTACTTATTAATACGTGACATTGGCAAATGCGCTAATCTGTGGGCCATGCTATAAAGAAAGAAAAAAAAAATTTTTGGGTTTGGATTGCTGTCTGTACCTCTGTCAAATTTCTTTTTCTCAGGAACGGACAGAGGTATCAAGTTGAAATTAATATCAAATAATAAGGTTCTTTGGGAGTGAAAAGAATTCAAGCTTCTAAGTTAACGCAGTTAAAACATATGATACATCCCCTTTCGATACGATAATTTACGTCACAATTTTAAAATTCGTAAAATTGACTAATTAAAATCAAATGAAAACTTATAGGGTACTTCCACAGGGTACTTCTCTTTGATGTAGAATAAAAATTGACAAAAAGCAAGGTCACACAGCGCAAGTAAAGAAAAAAATTGGAAAATCGTTAAACAGTACAATATTTTTTTTTTTGGATTACAAAATTACGTGTGATGTAGGCCGATCTGTATGAGGGAACTTTTTTGTTTTTGTCTATTGTGAAAACGATAATCAAGTATCAAACTTGGCGTGATTACAGTGTAAATACTACTGTACAACGGTAAACACTAAAGTAAACAACATAATAAGAAACACAGACCAAGTGTGAGTCGCCCGCATTAAGGATCCTGAACTGCACGAAAGAAAATACAATATTTTTGGTAAATAAGTAGATACATATATAAGATGTAACACAAATATATTGTGTGCTGATACGGAATCTTTGTTGCGTGAGTCCGGTTTTCGCTTGACCGGTTTTTTAATTTCCCAATTCTTGAGAGGCAAAAGAAATTGAGTTGGATTTCATGCAGTCGTTGTCTTTTTTATTTATCGTAATTTTTCATTTTCTTTTCTAAGTTCGTATTTTATTGCGTAAATCGTTTTCTTTATTAAACTTTAACCTAATTCGGGTCAACTTGCACCGAATTTCAACGTTCATAATGTTACTATTACTTACCATATGATGCTACTACATAATATAGGTACTTATTACATAAAAATTCATATCGTTCTCGTCAAAAACCAGGTAAATTTCTCTTAAAAATTGACACCAAACCAAAATCTGTCAAGAATAATAAAATAAAACTTTAGTATGCATGAAATTGCAATTTTATTTTTAAATCAGGTACTTAAGTGTATAATTAATTATCGCAAATTTGAATTGAGCTGTTATCAAGGGCCGTTATCCATTATTTATGTAACCTTCTTGGTGGCAAAGTCTAAGCCTTCTAAGGCATCCGAAAGTTGTACTTACAAAAATAATATAATTCTAACCTCAATTTATCGAACAATTGAATTTCTTAGGAACGGCCAAAAATGACTAGATTTTTTTCAGATTTTTTCAATTTATATCCTTAGTCATATAACATACACTTATTATTTTTCATATACTATGCGGTATGGTCATGCTTGTTATATTCGAATATTTTGATGGGCTAATATTTTGACAGGGTTTTTAGGGAGCCCTGGCTCCGTAAGCCCCAATCTAGCCCCGCTCAATCGACTGTAAGTCCTTAAACTATAAGTATTAATCTATGGGTGCCAATATGAGTGTAATGAACAGATAGGGAGTATCCAGTAACTCTCAAATTTCAAGAAAATTTCCTTTCTCTTGCTTGATGGGACATCAAATCTGTGATTCATGATGATTTAGAAAATGGACATACTAATTACGATTACCTACACAATCCTGTCAGTCATTACTCCGATATCATTAACACTTAACATGGCGTCAATATATATTTAAGTGTGACGGAAGATGCATGTAATGAAGAAGCACCTATACATTGCCAATTACTTGTGACAAATATACTTTATTTCGGGACTTAAAACATCGATTTAACGCATTGACCTACAAGACAAGCAATTGCAAACGAAATTTTGTTACATATTAGACATCACAAGTTAATTATTTATCATACTACTCTAAATAAAGTACGTAAATATTGCACGATATAACTTAAATAAGGAATTTAATAATAAACGCGTTTTTAATGAAGTTTTCAAACATTTAGCTCACAAATCAGACAACCTGTTCCCTGCATAGTTGCATGTGATCGACTAAATGAATTGTAAACAATTAACTACTCTTTAGGTGGACTTATAGCCCAGTTGGCAGGGAAAATAGAGTGGATTAATGGCCTCCATCAAATTTTTTGACGGAAATCGCTTTATTTTGGTGTCAACTATATGTAAAAAGTTTGCGCCAAAGAAAGACCCTGTACGTTTTTTTTTATTCAACAATTAAGACAAAATTTTGTGTTTTTTTTGGTTTTTGCTCTATATCTCCGTTGGAGTGCACTTTTCGAATATAATAGTGTGCATAAATTTTGTAGAGGATTAAATTATCTACAAAATAAGCCCAATTGCACATCGCTAAGTGCTATTGTTAACTTGCAAATGACATTGAAAGTTAAAAAAGTGCTTTTTTTCCAACGTATAATAACAAAAAAAATAAATTAGCTAGAAAAGCAACAATCTTGGAAAATGTTACCATTACCAACTTAAGTAAGTATGAAAAATTTCAGCCCGGTCGGTTTATAACTTTTTGAGTTATTAGCGGTGAAAATTTTTTTTTAGCCTTAGTTGCATAATGCGCCATTTTTTTTGTAATCGGCCGATTTTGACAAGATATGGCCAGAAAATTCAGAAAATCCTTCTAGTTTAATGTCCCGCTGAGCTAGATCAAAAATTTTCTTTTTTAGCGATGTTATAGCGTTTTCTTCACGACCACCATTGTTTACGTGACGTATAAAATCAATTATTATACACTTTTTTTACTTTGCGGTAATTATCCATAAGATAGTCACAAATTATTCATCGAAACAAAGAATTTAAAAAAAAGCTTCCTACGACCCATAGAAGCAGAGATAATTTTTTTTTTTTAAATCACTAACGCCTCAGTTTTCTTCGTGGAGGTTTAAAATTTACAGAAATTATAATTAAACAGTTGTACTTTTAATGAGTACATATTGGAGCTCGATCAGACATTTTTTACTAAGTTATAATTAACTTTAAAGTGCGGCACGGTGGCGCGGTGCGGTTCGGATAGCGCGCGGCAGTGGGAGTGGGGGGAGAGCGACAGCTCCCAGCGCTTCTTTCGCAAAACTGATCTCGCGCGTTCGAAATCGCTTTCGGGTGATAAAAGTGCCGTAACTTCGCTTCTATTCAACCGATTTTGTTCTTTTTTTTTAAACTGGAGTATCTCGGCGAGAAAACAACAATGAGCATATTTTTTTTGCTAAAAATGTTAATATAAAACTTTATTATCAACTTAACTTTTTGTATCCACTTTTTAAGCTATTTGCGTATATTAATTATATAATATGTTCATTGGATGTATTAATATTGATTGTAGGCTATAAATATGGAACCTTACCAACGTGTTTATAATATTTTTTGGGGTCCTTACAAAATTTAGTAGTATCGCAAAACCATCAAAAAATAAATCGCTATAGAAACTGTAAAACCCCTAAGGATTGAATTTTGAAAATCATAAAATGCATGTTAAATTATTTCTCTTAAGGGTATTAATTATTATTCAGTCAAAATATTATGTTTCTAGTGTAGTATATCAGACCAAAAAGTTTATTTCTTATTATGTTGTAGCTCAATTGATTGAATGAGTACCAGTGTTCAGGTTTCCTCTACGTTACAAAAAAAGATAGAGCAATTTAGAAAAATCGCAACGAATACTTTCCACAATACTAGTTCTCAGAATCGGATTAACTTCGAATACATCCGTTTTATAAGCCGACGAATTGGAAATTTTGACGGCAGGGATGTCAATTTTTCTAAATAATTACAAAACGTATGAAAGTGATATTTGTTAACCTGATTCTTCTTTTCATTGACTTCATTTTGCCAGTTGAATTACACAATGAATTAACTTTTAAACAGAAAAAGAAATATCAAAGGAATCTCTTTTAAAACAGAGATTTACATTTTAACCGATTTTAACCGGACTAACGGGACCGATATATGCCTCTAAACTTTCTGTGTAGATTAATCTAAACACACTTCAAAATGCCAGTTGGATTTTTGAGATTAATTATAGTTTTTATTATAAATGAAAATAACTGTTATTTCCTATTTTTCGTTAGCTAACGCGCGCACGTTTCTGTGGTGCACAAGGTCTATTTTAGATTAAATTATTGTTTAGCGAGCGTTCTCAAGCGTAGAAATAACAGAAGGGTGTGAAGAACGTCGCGTACGCTCCACGAGCGTCGATGGTAGACATTTATGAATTGAAGATATGCATTTTCAGTTAACAAAATGAGTGCCGAAATGTCTCACCCATTCAGTGACAATTATTTTGGTATATTTTTTACTACCTACAACCACGTTTAACACGAATGGTTTGATATTTAGATTTAGAGCCATTCAACTAAAGAAGAAGAAGAAGATGATATTTCGATTACGAGTTAGACGACCGTTTGATATTTTTTTTGATGTAGTGAATTAAAACAGATCGTGTTTCTAATGGCCGGCGCAATTACAGGAAAGATGGTTAAATAACAGTGGTGGATCCAGGATTTTGCTTTGGGAGAGCCTGAACTCAATGAGGGTAGGGCGTTCCGGGACCCTAAAATTTTTCGTGAAGGGACTCAGATACTTTGGGGGGGCTCAAGCCCGTTACCCCTAATAAATCCGCCAGTGTTAAATAACATGTATTTTTATAGATTTAAAATTACAACGATTTGTGAATGCAATATTCTTAAAAATACTATACAATAAAAGAGCTACTCTCGGGAATCCTTGCTTTAACAGACTTATAAAAAAGGTTTTTAATTCGTCCGAATTGGGATCGTAGGTTCATAGATACTCATAGATAAAAAATATGATTAATTATTAAAATGTTTATGTTGTTTTGGATAATGTTAGGTGCGAATATTATATCTATGACAAATAGTCAGTATTATTATGAATTTCTGCCATTGACACGACAATTTTCTTTTCAACATCGTATTTTTGTTCTCGTTTAATGTTATGGACGGACTTAATGTATTTTCACTATATATTATGCCTGATTTACATTAATCAAGGACAGTGACCAGTAGCGAGTGCATCTACAATGGCGAGTGGTGAATGCTTGGACAGCGACTGTTTATACTACAGCAAGTCAAGTGGAATTACTCCGTCGAAATGGACGAGCAACGTTGAAAAATACGTACAATTTGGCGCAGAATTATAATGTAGTTCAGAAATATAGTTCATTATAATGGAACAAATAGAAGAGAAAGTGTTATTTTCTCAAATATATATAAAAATAAATATTTACCATTTACACGTCCTGTTGCCGATCACTTATACACTGTACCAAATTTGGCTGTTTATACTACGACAAGCAGCGAGTCAAGAACCGTGCGGGACAGATCACTATATTGGTGCGGGATGAGCGCGCGCATGAGGGACGTCATTTGCCCAAAAAATAGAAAGAGATTCTATTTGGATCTATTTGCAAGGCAGTTTGCACATCAAGTTGACTCGCTACTGTCCGATCGGTTTACACCACTATACTTACATACTGTACTTATCTACTTCGCTAAACACTTGGCCAATGTAAATCGGGTATTAGGGACATTTAATGACGTCATGGATGATAGTCTCGTTCTAATAATTTAATGTTTATAAACGTAACTTCTTGACGTCAGTTTTATATGAAAAATTCTTAGAATTACACTTTTGGAAGTCACTTATGGCCACATGATATAGTCGAAAATTGAATGTTACCCATCAGCAAAATTACATGATCGACAGACGTAATCTTGCGCATGTTTTGTTTCTTTTATCAGCCAATATGTTGTTGCCATTAAAAACCCCTTATTTGTTCGAGTGATAGTCAATACATATAACCAAAAGAGCGTGGAGCATCGAGTTAGTTTGCGTTTTACCTCATTAGTGATAAGGTCGCGATTTTGCTAAGTATTGCGGTCAAACGTACTTACCTTGTGCATAAACAGTATTTTTAATTTGCGCTTTAAAAATAAATAAAAAATAGGGCTATCGACGAGTACTTAATTAACACAGGTATACCTACTTATCTCTTATGTTATATATGTATATGTGAAATAAATAAATCCGGGAATATTTAATTCAAAGCTATCGATAAAATCGAGACTGAGAATTGATATAACATGTATTTCTGATACGAATATAGTACCAAATAAAATACAAAAACAGAATTTTTATTAGTTAATTATTAATTTGTTGGCCATTATTAAGACTTTTCATACTGACGATTTAAATGTCTTATTTTCCAGCATTAAACATGGACGGTCCTAAGGGGCCAACGCCATGTCATCTACGAGGCAGAGACGAAGACGTAACCACACCTATGGAAAGACTGAATACAAAATGCACGCTTGATTCGCAGACTGACAGCTCTGAGTCGAGCTGTTACTGTGACAGAACTCAAGGCGAGGTGAAGTTGAACAAGAGATTTGGTAGAGGAGCGGTAGAGTCAGGTGAATATTATATATGCAGCAGTTCACGTCTTTTTCCACAAACGGCATGAGAATGGAACAAATCCTGCAACACTAAATGTGCCTTTCGTGATATACCTTTCGCGACAGAATGTTATATTATAACGCGACAGAATGAATGTATAGTAGGAATTTTGGTTTTTTAATTGGGACAAACCGAAAAACATGATATCTATTAATTAACGTCTTTTTTATACCTGTAACCCTCTGTAATGCTTATAGCGTGTGTAAAGCCACTACGTCCTGCATATAGGCGTGAATAAAAAATCTGTTCACGAAGCATAACATTTTTAGTGATTTTCTTTTATTATTTGATCAAAAATCGGACATTTACAGTCCCGATCACTTTACATTGGGGCATGTCTACAGATTTTTAAAATTGGGACGTTTAGCGTAAATCACGACATCTGGCAAGACTAACTAGTAGCCAATCGATTGTTGTTTTAACATAAGCGTAGGAATATTTCCAGTCGTTTACAGTTTAATTACTCCCGGTACGTTAACATAGTAGCTTGAAACCTTACCCCCGCTTATAATCATTATCTAATTAGTAACGTCATAATTAATATGACAATAGCCGGGATCGACTGCTTAGTAGTGTGCTCTCCAAATAACAGAAATACTTGATATAGATGGATTGACTGGATGAGTGATCGATGCCACCAGATCACCCATCCAGTAGGAGACGTTACCTAACTTCAGTATCAAAGTGAAGCATAAGGCAGTGATAGTAGTAGCTGCAAGTAGGGATAGTTGTATTGTTTTGAATAGAGTTATTGATCCACTTCGACAGACCAAAGTTGCGACTAATTCTTCAAGCCGGATAACAGGATACAGTAAGTCAGTTATTATACGAAGAGACAAGTACGAATGTTGGACATTCAAATAATTATTTATTACTCGTGCATTTACTGTAATTCGATTGCTTGATAAGTTTGAACAGTCTAGATATTAATTATAAAATGTATTTATTTGAAGTGTTTCCTCATATCGTATGCGAATATTTCTTGCATAAGTTTTCTCAGTAACGCGCAATTAAAACATTTTCTTACTATCAGTAAGGATTGAAATAGACTAAGTTTACGTTATGCCACATAATATAATTCTATATGTAAATATATTAATGGCTACAGTAATTGTGTGATAATCGCATCATTGTATGTTGTCAAAGTCAGTAAAATCCAGATTATATGCGAATTGGAAAAGTTCATTTCCTTAAATGATCTCGGATTTAACTTCGTAATTTCGTAACTTTGTTTAGGCGGAAAATAAACATTAATTTGTTGTTTACTATACTTATCAATCTATGGAGTCACATCTTAGACTAAATAAAAACATGGACACATATGTTCGAATGAAACGTTATAAACACACATACTCAACTAATAGATCTCACACATACAAGTAGTATGTATACTGCGCGTCCAAGATAACATGAGACTTGACAAAGAATGTGACTTCGAGCCCGCTACTCGTCGCACCACCTCAAAATCGCCAGCGTAGTACCGCTGCTTGTAATGTTATTTCATTTGTCCGTTATGTTTCGGTCATCATGATGATTCGTTTTCATAATATTTTGCAACGTGCTATAGCAATTTAATTAGAGTAAAAGGAACATAATATGCTTATTTGCACGCTACCAAAATCCAAACACACGTTTCAAAAATATTAATCTGCATATCTGTGTGTTTGTATGTCCGGACTATTCTCCAAAACGGCTGAATTGATTTTAACGAGACTTTCTTTAACAGGTACACTTTATAGACATTACAGAAAGTAACCCAGGCTCATAGACTATTTTTCATTCCAGTAAAATATTAAAAACACGTGTGAAACCACGAGACACTGCTAGCGGATAATAAAAATAGTCAAAAGAGAATTTTATTTAGTTAATTGTTGTGAAAAAATGAATATTCGGTCATTTTTTGTGCACTGTGTAAGTGCGAGGCAACGTTACCGGATTCAGGTCTTATTAGTATATCGTGTACTATATGGTAACAGAAAAAGAGATAGAATATATAGATAGATAATATGGTATATTAGCGAGAGCAAGACAAGATATTAATTATTTATTACACATCGCGACTTATCCAGGAAGTACCACGTATGTTTGATTCCAACAAGACGCTCGTATTGTATCTATTCTTTTGTTTTTGGGGTTGAATCCATGCCCTCACGGCGTAGAAACAAACGTACTCGAAGAAACGGATAGTTATTTTTGACGCAAGACAACAAAACAAAAGTTAGGCAATGAAGCGAGCTATGGAGAAGCAAGTACTGCACTGTATTATGTACACTTTTTACCGCAAAGTTGTACTAGAGGCGAGATCGAGTTTAGGCAGAGTCGAGGCTGTAGAGTAGAGGTAATTTATTATTTCTAAAAAGAAGTTGTTTACTTTGTAGTTACTCTTTGATGTTACTCTGTGTGATCTGTGCTGTACTCTGTGCTGATAATAATAATATGCTGTATTTATATTTGTCTTTCAATTAAAATAAAACTAAAACTAAAATAATAATACGAACAGAGGCTACATTCAGGCGGCGGCGGGGGTATAGTGGTGCCATTGAGGGCCTTAAGTCAGCATACAGAATAAGTCTAAATGTATACAGCAACATAGGTGGGACATAGGGTACAGTTCAGCGTAGCACAGGTTGTAATCACTACATGTCGGCGTCGTACATGTCTGTATAGCTATACAGAAGCTATATACGCTTATATGTATCTAGTAATTAATTGTACAAAAAAACCTGTGCTGACCCACTCTGTTCTGTCCTGTGCAGTCTGCGTCTTAAGAGTTAACTAAAAGCCATAAATTTTAAAACTGTTTAAAAAATGGATAAAGTTAAATGGTAAATGCCGCTGCAACCGCAACTCATTTCCTTGAAGAGTGCATTTGATTGCATGAAAAAATATTTGAGCCGTGTGTTGAGAGACTTCAATTCATTACTCTGTATACTATAGTATAAGCGTCAGATATTATGTAGATGTACAATGGCGTAAATATACCACTGAGGTCCGTAACAAATCCCAGTACGGGACCCTTATTTAATGTAAAGAAACTCATCCAAAGTTACTACTACAGCAGCGGCGGGGCGTCTATAAGTGGAGAGGATTTCATGACTACGTTCGGGATGCGTACGTCTAAACTAGGCGATTTCGTTTTCTTACAAACGCATTTGTTGTATACACACAGTTTCGAATTTTATAGAAATAACTGTCAGGATCCTCTGGTGCTCGTGGCTCTCGGTTCGGAGGCCCCTTTAGCCATGGGCCCATGGCATTACGCCCGATTTGCCACCCGCTTGTTACACCGCTGGAGATGTAGCAACTGCGTTAGTAACACGTGTTACACTAAATGATACGCAGATACAATGAAGTCACCTCAGTGTATTTCTGTCTTAAAAATCTGTTATATCCAGTAACGAATGGCAAATGTTTCGTATGAAAACCTCGGTCACGCCTATATTATTGAATATTATCAAAGCAATGATGAAACTGACCGGGGGTCAGTCGACTACTAAATATTCGTCACAAGATCGATAACGGGTCTCGAGAGCTGTATTATTTACGCGTTTTGATAATGATTTATTATAAATAATCAGAGTTGATTTGGGTAGTTTAATTATTACTTAATGCTATTAATATTAATCGCAATCTAGAATTAAAATGTACTATTTAGATATTTATCGAGAATATATGCGCCTATGCCAGGTAAAATATAAATTCTATAAAAAAATTGTCTTGACAAAAAGAAACGAATGTTGCTAGGTAAAAGCTCGGGTTCAGATACCTAACCAACAAAAAGCTAATAAGTATTATGATATGTTTGTTCCAAAAAGATAATATAGGCGAATTTAATTAATCCCAGTGTAGGGAGGGTTTCTTTGCTATATACAAAACTTATCTTGTGTTTTGGAAAATATTGAATATATTTTAAATCAAACGGCTAAAGTAGCTCTATGTAGAAATCTATTTATCCGTATAAAATTATCTACCATGTACTAACATTACAAAGAGATAAACTTTGTTTGTTTGTATGTAATGGATGTAACTCAAAAACTACTCAACCGATTTAAAAAATTCTCTTTCACCTAAAGAAACCTACATTATTAGCGAGTCACATGGGTTGTATTTTATTAAAAAAAAAATTCTACCCGTGCGAAGCCGGGACGGGTCCCTAGTAATTATATAATATTTTATTTAAGATATAAAAGCAGAGACTATATTTTCGAAACACAAATCTGAAGGAAGCCAATCGAGAATTATTCTTTTGATCTTAGTTTTTTTCATTTAATACCAATTTTTTGTACATAGATACAAAAAATAAATTTAAGTTTTAAAAGTACCTATAGCCGCAAAGTATTTTAAAGCAAAAAAAAACATACGATTCAAAATTTCCGTCGATTTTGAATTGATAATGTTATATTTAGGTAAGTAGGTACCATTTATGTAAAAAATAATGATTTAGTTTCTAAAGCAAACTTTTTCTTATTGCATACTTATAGAATAACATTCAAAAACAGATTATTGGAAAATAACATAATAGTATTTAAATGACTTAAAAGATAATTAAAGTTAAATTGACAAACCACAAAATGTGCGAAGTTATGAAGCGCGGAAAATCCATCCATCCAATAACCATTGCTTGTACATAACTATTTATGTAGTAACTACATATATATATTTAAATGTAAATTATTATCTGATCATTAATGGATAATTTGCGCAACAATATATGAAAATCTTTTAAAACACCATATTTAATCCAAAATCCAAAATACTAAAAAAATACAATAACAAAGTGATTTTTGTGTTGAATATTTTCAGGCGAATGAATTTTTCTCCCAAATAATTTCAACGATTGGTGTGATTGGAGTGGACGAACGACAACGATTGGCTCCCAAATAATTTCATTTTAGGGTGTTAGCTAAGTTATGGAGAGTTAACAAAATAGGTTTGACAATGAATGGTATTTGTGACTAGCATCGATTTGTGTAGAAAGTTCCGAGTTTCAAGGCATTGCGTACATGTCCCAATTAGTGATGGGGACGCCAAATGTACCGATTTCGCGAGTAACGATCAACACGAACACTTTTATGAATAGTAAAATCAGCTGTGAACTATCTGTATAATAAAATAATAATATTATTTTAAAACCAATTAGAACTCTGCTCGTTTTCACTATCCGACTCTTAAGTATTCCGTTAGTAATTAGTTCTTAGTCCAACGCATTCTTTTTTTAATTACACTTTAACCAGACGTACTATACAGATTTCTTTTCTGATTGGTTTCTTATGCAATAAGAGTCTTTTAAAAAGATGAAAACGAAACTAGAGCCAATTGTCACTTATGTTATTTTAGGGTTTACCTAAAATTTAGAAATTTTTGGCGAAAATGGAATACCACCACCACCATCGAATAACGAAAATAAACATTATTTAAAAATACCTGTTTTTTGGATGTCCCAATTGCAAATCCCAAAGCACGTTTTTTTTACCTTTTGTTAACTTCTGTTCCGAAGCTTGGCATATTGGACCTGATCATACTACCCGAAACTTGTTTTTTCTCGATGCATATACAAGGTCAGTAATACAATCACAAGATTTGAATCGTTCTTTGCAGGTCTAACACACGAATGTGGCGTGTTTGGTGCAATTGGGACAGGGGAGTGGCCAACGGAGGTTGATGTAGCACAGGTCATATGTTTGGGTCTAGTAGCATTACAACACAGGTAACTTTTTAATATAATACTAAGCGAAGATTATGTACGAAAGAGTTAGAGTTAAACGACTTATTATAATAAAAATGTGAAATAAAGTTGAGTCATTCGATTCGACCGATCTTTTTTAATGTCACGGGGAAAACGAACGAGCAATCAGTCTACCTGATGGCTGGTTTCAGCCACTGTCCGAAGTCCATGAACGTTTACGTTTATCGAGGCCAAAAAGCACTTCCAAATTATTTTACATAGCTTCGCCCACACACGTTGCTGTGACTCAGTAGGCATTATATTATTATTTTCCTAATTAAACGGGTCTATGTCGTATTTATACTTTACGGCTAAATACCTTTTTTATCTCAACGTTTCGACCGGATTGCATCGATTGTGGTCACGGGCAGACTGATGAGGATGTAGACTCGTTTAATCAGGATTGTAAGACGTGTACAAGTCGTGAAAATTTAAAAACATTAAGATCTTGACTTTTAAGTTCATACCAAAATTCCAGAGGCTTAGATTCCACTTTCGGTTTCTCCCACATTCTCTAATTTTCCGAAAGTTCATACCAAAATTCCATAGACTTAGATTCGACTTTCGGTTTCTCCCAAATTTCCCAATTTTCCGTGTGACCTTTCCAACTTTTCTTATCGAAAAAATCTTACTCGGATTAATATGAACATGTAAAAAACTATGCCAAATCGGTCCAGCTGTTATCAAGTTTTGCGTTAAGTAACGAACGACATTTCATTTTTGAGTAGAAAATACATACTTCCAAATTATAAATTATTATTCATTATACTTCCAAATAAGAAAGTAAATTCGTGTCATCCCTAAATAATAAGATGTTGTGCCTCTTAAGTTAGAAATTTGTCCGGTCTAACTGAACCAGTTCCTTGACTTAATTGAAATACGCAGTTGAAACCCGCTTCTTAAAATGAGTTTGGGGTTCAACTGGCTGGAAGAAAGAAATCGGAACTGAATGTATGAAACATAAGATAAGGCTCGGTGTTACGCCTTTGGGGAGGCTTACTCGTATGTTCAGCAGTGGATGAGTATTGTCTAATTATGTTGATGAGGACTACTCAGCTTTTTCCAGTACTATCGCAGTTCTAAGGCTGCACTGTTTTCCTCTCGGGAAAGTCTGTTTTGGAGCCTAAATTTACAACTGACACTGACTGAAAATTTTTCATGCTGTACCTATCTTTAACGAAATGAGCAGAGAGGACAGAGCGCCAAATGTCCCTGCCCTTACATACTTCTTTCGCCTTGTTCAATACGGATTTCCATAACTATAAAATGGATTTCTATAAAAAATACTTTTATTTTTTCAGAGGACAGGAGTCAGCGGGTATAGTCACATCGGAGGGCAAAACGGCGCGATCCTTCAAAGCACATAAGGGCATGGGGTTGATCAATAATATTTTCAATGATGAAGCCATGAGGATGTTAAAAGGGAACCTTGGCATTGGTCATACAAGGCAAGTATATTTAAATCCAGAAACAGCACAGAGACTTGAAATAGTTTGCGCATAACACACCAACAAACAGATGGGTAAAAAAACAGATATTTATATGCACATTTCTAACATTACACTATACAGATAAACAACACGATTAAGATTACGTTTCCAGTGTTGTATATAGTAATAATAATCCTAGACCATAACTCTAGGCGTATCCCGTACTACAAAGTAAGGCTAATAAAATCAAATAAAATGCGGCGCGGGTGCCGTTTCCTAAAGAAATAGCGGCCGATCAGCTTATCTGATAATAAATGTGTGGCGTACATGTGGCGCCACTTGTACATACAAGCACAGTACAAGTAAGCAAACAGTATTCTATCTCGGCAGTGTCCTAGAGATAATTACCTACGGTCGCTCGATATGTAAACACGCAATAGGGCTACCGACTTGGACTGAATGTTTTTCTTGGGTTATGTATTTGATAATAGGTACTATATTAAATTGTCATATTATCTTTTCATTTTATATTGTTGCAAATTTAATAAGTATTTATTTATATAATTCTAATAGTACTTTATTTCTAGTTTCAAAAGTTTGTGAGTTAGTATGGTGGAAATGGACAAAAAAGATGCATTTTGTGTGCAGTATAATTAAAAATCAGCAATAAATTAACTACATCATTATGATAATATATTCAGCCAAATCGTATAATTCTTGGGCAATTCGTGAAACACCACCGTTACGCAAAATGACTGATTGTCTAGCCGTTACGAAAAGATGCGTCGAGTGGTTCAATGAGAGCAATACATTTGAAAATTTTCTAATTGTGCTTCGCTACATTACGACCTGGCTGGTCACAATGTAAAACAGTTGCGAATCATTTCTAACAGCTCTTCGTGCTCTCCGATTGATTTACATACATACGTGCACGAGAGATGGCTTTGTCATAACAAATTGAATATTGCACTACCAAAGCGCTAGTAATAGAGTAATTCAACGAGAAAAGTGCATAGTCATTGAAGCTATGAGCAAAAGTTACAAATTTACTGACGCCTTGAAAACTACAGAATAAATGAGGTACCCTGTTACATAGCTGGGCGAATCGTTATACTTACGACTTGCATTACGGCACTACTCAGAGTGGCCGATGGAAAGCGGGGCCTCGAAAAGGGCCCCAATGTCAATAGCATACTGGTTCTGTTACATAGACTTCAGTTGCATACTATTGTTACCTACATGTAACAGTCGTGGTTACGCGAGGACTCTTACATAATGGCTTTATGGTATACTAAAGATGGTGGAATTTTTTTTTCTAGTACATAATATCTTAGCTTATTGAGAAATAACTCTTTTTGTCTGTATGTCACGACCGTATTTCTTGGAGACTATTTGACGTAAACAACTATATTTTCCAACAGTTACTACTATACATAGTCCAAAGGTATTCGTGGTTGAGTTGAAAGATTTAGTTTTTAATTCGAAAGGTTAAATAAAATGTTTAAATTTTTTTCTTTAAGTCATCATCTTGGGTTACTAGTGAAAGCTCTGTAAACCACTTTTCACATTTAATTGTAAATGGATGCTAATTTTGTAGGTATTCAACGTCAGCAGCATCAGAAGAGGTCAATTGTCAACCGTTTGTGGTTCACACAGCACACGGGGCATTAGCTGTAGCCCACAACGGCGAGTTGGTGAACTGTAGCAGTCTCAGGAAAATGGTAGGAATTATCTTTGTGTCACAGTTGAATTATTATACCATCTTTATTAAATTAAAGGTCGACATTGTTCAAATTGCTAGACGTTTAGGGCGCGGTTTATAGTACTTATTTAGTACAAGAATCTTAAAACATTATAAGATTCTTGATTTCGTATCAAAATTAAAAAAAGCAACATTTAGTGTGCAAGTTATCAAAGATTAAAAAAATATTATTATTATTAAGATTTAAGCGTTAATTTAAGCAAAAAAACTGTTTCTTTAATAGGTATTGGGCCGTGGTGTGGGTTTATCCACACATTCAGACTCTGAACTGATCACGCAGGCTCTATGTCTCAATCCACCTGAGGGCGAAACGAATGGACCCGACTGGCCTGCGAGGATCAATCATCTCATGAGGTGAGGAAGATCACGGGCGTATTTAAGTTTATTTTATCTTAATTTATGTACGTTAGAAATCTAAATTGAAATCTCGTCATTAGCTTGATTCCTTCAGATTGAAACATGCCAATTTAATTGACTACAGCGTTACCTAGTTTTGATTATACGTACTATATTGGGCAATTGTGTAATTCCTGGGCAATTCGTGAAAAACTACTATTTCACAAAATTACTGATTGTCTATCCGTCATATAACGATGTGTTTAGTAAAAAGTCGAGGGGATCGATGACAGTAATCTGTTTATCGATATTCCAAGTTAAATGCTTCACTGCATTACGATTTGGCTGGGCATATTGTAAAACAGTTGCAAATCATATTTTAGTGGTTGTTCTCGCTCTCCGATTGTTTTACATACATACGTGCGCGAAAGATGGCTCCGTTAAACCGAATTGTTACACCAATAATTATTTCACCTATAAATCGGTAGTAATAGAGTAATTAAACGAGAAAAATGCACATCAAATAAGCTTTGAGAAAAACTTACAAGATTTTTACGTAAGTCCCACAATTGCACAAAATTTTTATTTACTTATACTTCGAGAACTCTACAATAACGGATACATCCAGATGTATCCGTTATAAGACTTGCGTTGAACGATGGACGCGTATTATTTGCCCATGTCATGAAATTCACCTTTCACAATATGTCCACAACATCATCGATACGACCAACATTACAAGTGATTGAAAATCGACTATCTACTTAGCTGTGTTTACAAACGTAATACATATCTATTATCTACAAATCAATTTAAGAAAATTAATAAATGTTTTCTTTGGCTTTTTGGCGGGAACAAGAGAAGTGAGGTTGTCATTGTATTTAGATTTTATATTTTTAGATTTTTGGGAGTTTTAAAGTACAAAAGTGATAGTACATTGTGTTTTAAAGTTCTGTCTAAGTGAAAAAAATGGAGTAGGTCTAAATAAACATGTGTAGCAGAAATTCTCGCGCTCTTCCAAGAAGTCCTTTATAACTATCACTTTACTGCAGGAGTTTTACGATGAGAAAAAACTAATTTACTTGTGATTCTACTTATTAATACGTGACATTGGCAAATGCGAATGCCATGCCATAAAAAAAAAAGTTTTCTGATTGAATATAACTACAACGTACCTGCTTTGTAATAATGTATAGAGTGCATAGAGTGATAAATATTTTCACACTCGTGTATATACATTTCTTAAGTAATAAATGTAATTATTTTGACAAGAATATAAGTACAATTTATTTTGAGATTCATTACAATTTATAATTAAAGATTAGTAAGTAGAGCCAATGAACTTTGGACTTCGTATATTCGTATAACAGATAAAAGAGGGACTTTGTGGTTCCTGGTCATTAGCATCAGAAGCAATTAAATTACATTATGACTCTTTATGGCGCCGATTCATATTTAATTAGGTTTTACAAGTCATTTCGTCCGTTTTCATCACATAAAAAGTGTCTAATACCTAAATAAGATTATCCATAAGTTAAGATTATCTATAACTTATAAAAAAAATGTTCAGTAGTGCTGTACCCTCCTTTATAATGAAAATAAGCGCATAGTATATATGTATACCGTGTATAGCATTCTCAGTCCCTCAGCTTTTAGCGCACATAGTATGCCTAATACACATTCAGATCCATTCTATTCTTTCTGAGAAAAGAGATTAAAAGTTATACCTACACATGTAAATACATATATAAAGTATGTATTTTCTTATAGCCTCAATTTCTTTATCGTTTTGCAATATTATATATGAACTTATTGTACTTAGTAGACAAATTATTTATTACGTGCGCGGCGCGTATTCATAATAACATGCGATTTCGACTAAGTGACGTCATTGCCTCGCCTCGTATTTGTACAGTGCGCAAAAAGAGCGATAACATTTTTTTACTTGACAATAAGCAAAGGAAATAAAAATTAATTATTTTGAATGTATTCATTACTAATTAACAATCGATATCTCATCAAAGTAGCTTTGGAGATCATTCCACCCAATTTCTCTTAAATTTGACAATAACGGACAAAGGAAACGACGTTGTTAGCGGTACAATAAAAGTAACATGGGAGATTCCATGCGTAGCAAGAGAGAGCTCGATTCCTCAAGAGTTCCATGTTATATGTCATTCTCATCGTGTACGTGACGATTCGAATAGCTATAATCGAATGATAGGCAACTTGTTACAATCGAAACTGGGATACTTTTTTTATAATCGTTAATATTTCGCAGGCTGGCTCCTCTGAGTTATTCGTTGGTGATAATGTTGAAAGACAAAATCTACGCTGTCCGCGATCCGTACGGGAACCGACCGCTATGCCTTGGGAAGATATTGCCGTTGGGTTCTTCATGTGAGTAATAAGATTTGATAATATCAAGAGCGATATTAATTTTGAATGAATGCAATGTCACATCAATCACTTGGATCAGTTGAATCAAATTTACTAGAGATCTTTTTAAACGTATTTTATTTAAAGAAATATCGATAAATCTATCTTATCGGTCCTTCTTAATGCTCAAATAATAAAATTCATGTTGTCCTACTCTTTCCTACATTAGCAACATTAATAGTCTCGTCTTGATGCAATTGTATATTGTGTTAATTGTCTTGATATAATTGCAATTATATATGTTATCTATTTTTATTTTCGTAAAACTTTAAATTTTTTTTAATATTGTAATGCTATAATTTTTGTTTTGGAATCTTATTTCTTGACACGTTCACTCTAAGATAATGGACATTTAACTAAATACCTACTTCAATTACAATTTATATATAAATATTACAAAAGGAAATAAACAAAATCAATATTCTATATTAGTCAGTAACATTATTCTGTATTTGTTTTTTTGAAAGATTTTGATGAACGAATGCTATGGGAATAATACAAAAATGTTTGCGTACAACTAATCTTTTTTTAACCTTCGACTGGTCACAGAATCACATGATCTTTATCAGACCCCGTATGAGCTTTATCAGACCCGTAGATAAAAAGCCAGTAAGCGCAACAAATATTATTTTATAAATATTATACATATTACTAAGTGATAATAGCAATAAACAAAATTATAAATAATCGTACAGTTTGGAAGTAAACCTGCCTACTATCGAAATAAATCGTCACTATTGGTCACCACTTTCGTGCCAAAAAATTAGTATATTATGTGTAAAAACGACTACTCATTTTTACACATAATGCACTAATTTTAGTTTTCATAAAGAAACGGGTCTTTGCGCTTACTTTACTGGAAAGGACGGGGGTATATAGAGGGGGACTATCTTTTGAGATATCTGGCCTGTAAATGTTATTATTAGTCAACAAATGTAAGATTCATTTTGCAAAATTTGATTGGTCGTTTTGTCGTTATTTATTACAGTTCCCATAATGTGGGACTCTTGCGTATACAGTTAAACGCAGATAACATATTGAAGATTTAAATTCCACTGGAGTCTATGGAACCTATTGAGTAGTCGAAGGTTAAATACAAAAGGAACACATTGTTCCGTTGTCGGGATGCTCTAATATATCAATAATTGAATGTTTCCAGATATCTACAAACAGTCATCACCACAGCATGCTGAGGGTAATGCATGTACCATTTACCATTTTATACAGAATACACTTGCAACCAGAATGCCTAGAACATTAGTGTCAATATTTAGGTATACTATTTATATACTTAAATCTAATTTACAGTAAATCTTCAATTTAAAAAAAAATACCCACTGTTTTTACACTGAACACTGTTTTTTCGATTTCGATGGAAATGCTCGTGGTCTGAATTTTTGGTTACAAGTGTAATAAGATTTACCATTACATTTTATATATGATATGAATGAATGATGAATATTTTGCATGATTTATTCGACTTTTTATAAACTGTGTGAATGTTTAAAATACGTTGTTCTGTCATGACCGTTTGATCGAAAGCTATCAGGTGGCCGAATGACGGTTACGTTTCAATAATATTTGCAAATATTGGGTCCTTACATATGAAATTAGCGTTTTGTCGTACTGACCACTTTGATCTGAAATATCTCCTCTTTGGTTAAGAATTCCAAATTCAAATTTATAAATTCATTTAGCTGGTACATTTGAGTTTTGAAAACAGTCATTCATTTGTTTTTTTCCTCATTATTTTTTTCTTTGGCGTAGCTTATTACCGCACAATGGAAAACATGAAATATCGGTATATTTACGAGTACGAGTTCTACCGTGGCACCAGTGCTGCAGAAACAGCTCGAAAGATTAATGATGTGTACGGCGCTGGTGTCACAAAAGATAGCACGGTACGTTTTTAGTTTCAACGTTTTCGTTCTGGAAATTTCGACCATCAGAACTAACCCCGTAGACGGCCGGAGACCAAAGTGGAAAATGAGGAATTAAAGGTTATTGTGGAAGCGGATCCATCACAAAGCACTTCAGAGATAGCTGCAGGCTTCGGGGTAAGTGACAAAACTGTATTAATCCATTTGAAGCAAATCGGGAAAGTAAAAAAACTTAAACGATGGGTACCTCATGAATCGAGTGAATCGAACTTGCAAACACGCGTCGACTGCTGTGTTACTTTGCTCAACCGACACAATAATGAAGAGATTTTAAATCGAATCATTACTTGTGATGAAAAGTGGATACTGTACGATAATAGGAAGCGCTCGTCGCAATGGCTGAACCCTGGAGACCCAGCTAAATCCTGCCCTAAACGAAAATTGACTCAGAAAAAGTTACTTGTGAGTGTTTGGTGGACTAGCGCCGGTGTCGTTCACTACAGCTTTCTAAAATCTGGCCAAACGATTACGGCAGATATCTATTGTCAGCAACTGCAAACCATGAAGGAAGAACTAGCTGCTAAACAACCGAGATTGGTCAATCGCTCTAGGCCACTGCTGCTTCACGACAACGCAAGACCACACACTGCACAACAAACAACCACTAAGTTAGATGAGCTACAAATTAGAATTTCTGCGACATCCACCGTACTACCCGGACCTTGCTCCAACTGATTACCATTTTTTCCGGAATTTGGACAACTTCTTACAAGGAAAAAAATTCAACTCCGATGCGGCAGTCCAAACCGCCTTCAAAGAGTTTATTGATTCTCGCCCCCATGGTTTTTTTAGTAAAGGGATCAAAGAACTACCTATGAGATGGCAAAGTGCATAGATAACAGCGGTGCATACTTTGATTAATTAAATATATTTTACAAAAAAAAATTGACTTTATATTCCTCCCGTACAAAACGCCAATTTCATATGTAAGGACCCAATATATATGGTCATCCGAAGATCTCGCACCTCAACAGTATGCACTAAAAATGAAGCGAGTCGTTTCGTGGGTATAATAAGAATGTCAACAATGTGAGGATGGTATCCTTCGCTGCGTTTAATTGTTCATAGGTCATAGGTGGTGATGAAGGAACTAAAGCGTGGGTCAAGAAAGTGAAGTGGAAGTTTTGATGTTTTCGTTCAAAACTCAGAAGATATTGAATATTCTTTGGATTTTGGATGGAAATACCATAATTTAATAGTAATTTTAACAATTTACTAACTGCATGATTTTATGTAACAGACTGGTCCAACTCCTGGGCGTATTCAACCATTTGAGTGTGTGGAAATTATTCATAAAAAAAGTTATCAAAACCGGCGCACAAATGGCATAGAAATCGGTGAACAAAAGACGGTGCTAACGGCGCTTTATTTTACAGTCCTGTTGAACGGCTGCCCAAAAAACGGAATAGAGGAGAAGTGCGAGGGTTGGGTCGTGTCGTCGGAGTCGTGTGGATTTTTATCAATTGGTGAGTAGATGTGAAATTATTTCTGGGTTCAGGAGGGACTTAGAAGCTAAAATGTTCTGAAAATTGCATTAAGCCGCAAGAATTAATTTTCAACATTTTTTTAATCTATCATAATATTTTCGGTGAAATATTACGTTGTATACTTAACTGAAAAGAGTGCATTATTTGAAATATAGACACTCACCTATGTAGATTTAAAAATATAATTTACAGCAGGGATGTTGTTAAACTATAAAATAAATTATACATATATTAATAATAATTATAGTATTTAAATACATATAATAATATGTCAAATTTCTAAAACCAGTTTTCTAATTGCTAATTGTTTTCTTGCAAATTACAATTATGTAAATACAACAGCGAATTTTAAGACTTTTCGGCGCTATTAATATACAACGAACAATATGGGCGCTGCTAAAACCAGTTTTTTAATCGGTAATGTCTTTTAAATTATAATTATGCACAACAACTAAGACATCTCCGCGCGAAAATATGACGAAACCGCAACTGTGAAAATTAACCTTATTGCCGCTGCAGTAAAACATACAGGGGGTAAAAAACGAATTCGCTTGCGCTGGGGTGCATAGGCAGTCTCTTAATAACCACATTATTACGCGTGACGATATCGGCATCAAAGTGAGATGTCAGATGTCGATGTGGATGTTGACGTCTGCAGCGTCGTCTTCTTTCGTAACGTCTTCAAACAATTACACCAATTGTGTCCCCCATAATATTAATATATTATACTGGCGTACGAGTATAGCCGTACAAAGAGTGTGAGTAAGAATGTAATCGTTTATGATAATAATGGCACGACTAGGAAAGGGACAGCACACATGACGCTATTTTAACCCTTTTTGAATGACAGGTCGTCACATGTCGTCACGCTGTGAAAAACGCTGTTGACTTATTTTATTACTTTGTGTTATGCCTGTTTCATTTCAAAGAAGTTCTGTAATTTTCAATAATGATTACGTGTTCTGTATGTGATTGTGATACATATCGTAATAATCAAGGGAAATCATTTATTTCGTAGGTGACATTGACAAATTAAAAACCCTCATGCGTCAACGAGCTCTATGTGCGTCTGTACGCCAGTACATACTATGTTTGTTGTGTCCTCAAATTTAAGAATTAGACTTGTATTAACGGACTGGAGGAGCATTCAGATCATTAATTTAATTCTATACGTATAAATAACAACCTGTGGAAAAGATTGCTTTCTAGATCATTCGTAATCGGTTAATGTATACGCAGGTGCGCGGTACGTGCGTGAGGTGCTGCCCGGTGAAATAGTGGAAATGTCGCGGCACGGTGTGCGTACTGTGGATGTAGTGGAGAGGCCTGCAGGAAAGCAACAAGCCTTCTGCATCTTTGAATACGTGTACTTCGCGCGCGCTGACAGTATGTTCGAGGGTGAGTATGACACGAGCACACGAACAACCTTACAGTTCTATATACGGATACACTCGCAGGAAATATAATAATTAACCTATTTTAATTTTCGGTGTGATTTAATCTTTTCCTGTTTGAGGTATGTTTGACGATCAGTGTCACATACTAGATAGATGGTGTAATAGTAATTAAATATATATCAAGGATCTTCATGTTTATCAGAGCACGATAAGCCTTTGTCCTGGTCATTCTTAATTGGTAATAGTCCTAAGTTACGTTAACGGTTTTAATATTCGACAGCAGACTGGCTGCCTATCCACCACACGAGACCATCACGTAATCTGATTTATCACATATCTTACCTTATTTGGTTCTATGATTGTAATTAATATTCAACCTAAAAATTTCTCGAAACGAGGCAAGTGTACTTAGGTCATTTTTCTAAAAATAAAAATATCTAAAAGTTTAATAACTTTATTAACAAAACTTTTGGCATTACGAACTTACCAATCTGTTGACATTTTTAGCGCGAAAAACTAATTCGTAATATTATTGTCTAAGCTGAAATTTTTTTGCATCGAAACATACTTTTTTTTTCACTAAAACACGTAATTTTTTAAAATTGGATTCTGTTAGATCCCAGATAGCACATAAGGTTGCTGCATGCTTCATTTTTATTTGATTGTAAATTACAAAGTCGAATGACGAGACAAGATTTTCACATTTATTGATAAAAAACTGCTATGTCAAATATGACAACCAAATTTTTGACAATATTGTTGCACTTTTATAATTTTCAATACGTATCAAATTTTTGTTTACATTTTGGTACCTACTTTTGCGTGTTACTATATAATCGCCTTTTGGTACGAAGATGGAGTGTCATACCTGATTAACTCCAGCATGAAACACTCATGTCAACATTGTATCTGGCATATGGTGACTAGAATGTCTTATTCAAACTTGCCTCAAGTGTATACTGCAGGCCTATGACAATTTTAGTTCCGAACGAGTTGTATTGGCGCTGCAATCGCTACTGCTGTCTTCACTATTCGCCTTAAAAGTCAATTGCTGTCAGTGTGCTGTCAGTCTGACTCACAAAGTACATTACGTCTGACTCATACTCTGACTGGATATTTTGCTATTTCGAGTTGAGTTTTGATTTATCTTGTGTTTTCTTCGCTTTCATGCTTGAGAACCTTGAAACGCCTATTCTCCTCTGTTGTTTGATGTAAATAATCCTCTAAAGCGATGCGTTGGTGGTTTTTCGGAATCACTATTATATGCCTACATAAAGATATATAAAATGTATTGGTACCTATATATAGTACGGTTGTCAAAGGCGATAGTAGCGCCAAAACAAAATGCGTAGCAATTACAGCAGTGACTTTCGCATCTGTAGCTTACTACAAATACTTAATCTGTGGTATACAGTTGCATGGCAAACTTGGCGAACGCCTGTTTCAAGTTTAAATTGCTATGTGGGATTTGGTTTGCATTGTGAGAAAATGCCTGTGCTCGACGATTCAACGCGATAATTTGTGTTCCGCAGGCCAGATGGTGTACTCGGCACGCATGCAGTGCGGGCGCATGCTGGCGAGGGAGTCGCCTGTTGACGCGGACATAGTGTCATCGGTGCCCGAGTCGGGCACGGCGGCCGCGCACGGGTACGCCAGGCAGGTGAGCGATGCGTCCGCGTCGTGTGTACGCGCACACTGTCTAATACACATCCGTAGTGTTTATGGACAAAACTTAGATTTCGAAATATAAACAGATTGAGGAAGTTTCGAAGACCTGCCGTTCTTTTGTCAGTTTTCAGGTCTGACTTGTACTCTTACTAAGCGAAAAATCTATCACAACGAGTTTTATTCTTTGCCATCAAAAATGCCACAAGGAGATATTTATGTTAGTGTCATGGTTTTTCTATCGTGGTGTTTTGAATTGATGATTAATGCAACCAGGATGCGATTACGGTCTGTGAGCCTAAAATATATACCAACCGCCTTGTTCATAAACAATATATTTTATTAAAAAAAAAATGTTTGCCAATTCGTCCCTTAACAGAGTAAAAAGCTGTTTCGGTGTTAACTCGTAGAGACAAAAACATCATGAAGTCATCGTTTAACACACGCATTTGTAATAACACGGGGACACGGCATTCATCCACACCACACCACTGCATTTAAGATTACACAATTACAGACACTGGTTTTAATGCCACATCAAAACACCTATATCACTTAGTAACCAGTAGAACTCTGGTAGCAATAAGAATCTATAATTAGTTAAGTTAGATCTCGTTGATATATGAAATAAAATAAACATTAAGGCAATGAATGTAACGTTCTAGTCGGGCATCCCATTCATGGAGGTGCTGTGTAAGAACCGGTACGTGGGACGCACGTTCATCCAACCGTCCACGCGGCTGCGCCAGCTGGGCGTGGCCAAGAAGTTCGGCGCGCTCTCGGAGAACGTGCGCGGCCGCCGCATCGTGCTTATCGACGACTCCATCGTGCGCGGAAACACCATCGGGCCCATCATTAAGCTGCTTAGGGACGCCGGCGCGGCGGAGGTACGTATGGCAACGTCGCCGTCGGGAATCTCCCTTCTCATTATTATATACTTCCTCGTCGTGCTTGTTGGCAACTCCATCCTGTGCACTGTAGACCAGCTTGATGACGGGTACTAACCCGTCATCAAGCTGGTCTAAACTGCGACGTCACTGTCAAGAACCCCTCTACATTATTACATACTTACTTTGTCGTGCTTGTCGACGACTCTATCCTGCGCAGTTATACCATAGGATCCATAAACTAGCTGCTCTAAAAACGCTCACGCCAGGGCGGCGGAGGTACATATTACAACGTCGCTGTCGGGAAGCCCACTGATTAATCATTATTATATTAGGAACGCTTGCGACTTCGTTCGCGTGAACTTCAAAAACACACAACATCATTATAAATTATAGCCTACATACAAGCTACATTACTATAAAGTTTCATCAAAATTAGTACAATAGTTTTTGAGCGAAAGAGAATAACAAACATCCATCCTTTCTAGCGAACTTTTGCATTATATTTGTCGTGCTTATTGATGCCTCCATTGTGCGGTAATAGGACCCATCATCAAGCTTCTCAGGGACGCCGGTGCGGCGGAGATACGTATTGCATCATTGGAAACTCCTTTTATTGAAGTGAAACTTTTATAGCCGCGCATAAAACCAGTAAAAGATTCGGCAGCTGGCGCTTTTAGGAGGAACATATGTATACCTATGTTCTTCCATTCCAAACCTATATGTAGGTACACATACAGGACATTTCCTGTAATTTTGCTTATACCGAGGATGCTGTGACCTAAACCTACTGTTTATTATACACTTTCTCTATCGTGTGCTGAAACGCCATCAAGTCATAGATGCCAAGAATATCTTAGTTACGCTCCACAATGACATCACCGTCGCGATACCAACACACGCGTCTTGTTCGCCTGAACTCATGGTTTCAACTCGACCCGCGTCGCATAGCCGAGATAGTCGAGACCTCTCTCCCGATAAACACTAACCTTGAATGACTGGGACAGGGTATTTATGTTCTTCCGAATACATAATATTTTTAAAATGTTTGCCAGTTTGTTCAGACACAAGTACAAAGTATGGAATGTCAGTTTACGTCTAAATTCAAATACTTAGGCATACATCACGCTATTTTTATGATAAGAAGGTATAAAACTGATTCAATTGGTGTTTCTTCGTAATCCACATGGGTAAAAGCCAGTTACGTATAAAATTATTTATTTTTCTCCCATCAGGTACATATCAGAATAGCATCTCCACCGCTCAAATACCCTTGTTACATGGGCATCAACATACCCACCAGGGAAGAGCTCATTGCAAACAAGATGAGCGCTGTGAAACTAGCCCAACATGTTGGTAAGTGTATAAACAGAAAGAAATAACCGGCTAAGAGTGAGTAAGACACGCATTAATTTAGGGTTCGTGGAGATATCGGATAAAGTAATGTTAAATTGAAAAAAAATTGGTAAACAATGCCCATTACTTAATTTTTAGCGTTCTGTACCAAAATGGAAAAAGGAATATTTATGAATTTCGATGCCTATCTGTATGTCATGTGCCTTTTTACATTACTACGAGTAAACAGCAAGCAATATAATAATAAGTAAAAATAATATAGCAAGTTAGTGCTGGTTCAAACATAGTTGTAAACTTCGGAAGTTGAGTTTTCATTTCTAGGGTCACTTAGGAGTTTAAATAAAAAACAAGAAAAACAACATTTTTTTGGGTCATTGCGTGTCATGGAACAACTAAGTTTATAAAAAAATTAGGTACATTTATTATTTCTATATTTAAAAATATTTATTATTTAGGCCAGTTTGAAATATCTATGGTTTGAAATGTGTATAGGAATGTCAAAACATTATTTTGTCTCGCATTTTGTTTCTGTGTGCAAGTCAAGGTATGGTCACTGGTTAACAGGTTAACAGAAATAAACATTAACGATAACGATTAAAGATTTTAGATTATTTATTACTTAATATTGATAGTCATTAGGGATAAATCATTATAATTTTTTCTTTTGTTTTGGTTTGCGTTGCGTAATTGAGAAATACTAAAATGTTGTTCTTCTCATATCAATGACATAATGTACATTATTTAAGTACATTATTTAAAATTTTTGTTTAACTAAAAAAAGTCTAAAAAAGTGTGAAAAAAGATCTTTGCGTCTTTTTATTAAATACTTTTACGCGGGTAGTATAATATTGTTACGAGCTGAGGGTAAAATGATGCCGGTTAAGGGTGCAAAGAGTTTATTTTCCTTCGTACAAACAGATGTCAAGAACACGTGAACTTAATTACGGCGGTTCCTAATCTTCGTAGTCGCCCTCGAAGTAGGTACTCGCGTAGTAGTCACCGAAGGTACACACTTCACTCAATAACACCGTTCCCGAATCGCAGTTCTTCTATCCAAGGTCGTCGCAGTAGTCGTAGTAGTCTATGTAATTCGCCTTGATGTCGCCTCGATATGTCGCTTCGAACGATAGCTGAGAAACACTGACTCGGCGGCGGACACGGTCTAGCTCTATTTATAGTCGGATAAAACGAGGGTGGAACTTTCTAGTTAATTACGCTCGCTAACAGTAATTCGACATTGTTCTCGACGCCGCCTGTTTGCATGAGTCATAGGTAAATGACCCGTCATCGCTCGGGAATATTCGAGGTGCAACTTTGTTCTTCTTTCTTAATTTGACTTATACCATTCGATAGTAGACGTTAAACCTAGCAATGCGTTTTTAGGTCATAACTCTGCAAAGTCTAGGTCTCGAGATATAAGCACTAAAAGTTACGTTTTTAGTTCCATTAAAAATCGACCTTATTTCTTACGCATAAGGTCCAACCGTAACAATATCAAATACAATATTAAAATTCAGTAGTCAGTAAAGTTATCGGAGGGTGCGATCGTATCGTTTTTTCAAACGCAGAGTATGGAGCTTCCTGGTGAATTCAGTTACATGTTCTATATTAATATTTTTAATTCTAGGCGCCGACAGTTTGGAGTACCTGAGCGTGGAAGGGTTAGTGAGTGCGGTCCATTATAACATGAAAGCGACTCCCAGCGACGGTGTGGGGGGGCATTGCACTGCTTGCCTCACGGGCGACTACCCCGGAGGGCTGCCACATAACGTCGACTGGTGATACTTATGACGGTTATAGAATTTATTTCTCTTTCTGAACGAACCCCTAGAAAAGCACTATTCAAGAAGATTAGAAGAAATATGGGGCTTGCTTGTTAGTTTTCTTATATACCACAAAAGATGTCATATACGCCCGATATACGATGTAAACGCCGAGATTGCATATAACATTGGTGAATCTTTGATTTTTCTTTGATTGTAAATTGCCAATTCAAATATGACGACGCAAGTATTTGTCAATGTTGCTGCAATCTTATTATTTTGAGTAGGTATCAAGTTTTTGTTTATATTTGGTACCTACATTTGTATATTACTACACACTACTAGATGACTGCTCTTAAATGTGGTGTATTTTATATATGTATCGCGATAATGAAACATTTTGAATACGATTGAGATAAAACTAATCGACATTCACTGACAAAAACTGAGTTATTGGGTTTTAAACTTTACTAGTTGGAACAAAGGGGATGAGTCTGAGGGAGATAGCGCTACATAGCTGTGACGTCGCAAAGTCAAAATGACATTGCCCAGCGGTAGGAGTGACAGAGATGGAAGTTATTCCCACTCTGTTCGCACTACTAATGATTAAAAGCAAATAACTCTTTATGTTGCCAATTGTATTTCAAATATTTCTTCACAGTTTTTTTTATGATTATTGAACCAATCTTTTAAGGTGACACACTGATAAACAATAATTTAATTTAAGATAGACCTTCTGTTCCAAGCAAATGTGCGCGCGCTAGCTTACGAAAAATAGGAAAAAACAGTTATTTTCGTTTATTTTAAAAACCATAAATAATTTTAAAAAATACAACTGTCATTCTGAGGAGTATGTTTAAAGTAAACTATACAGAAAATTTTGAAATATAAATCGTTCCCGTTGCTCCGAAAAATGTAAATCTCTATTTTAAAAAGAGGATTTTTGATATTTTTTTTTTGTGTTACAAAAGTTAACCAACCGTGTATCGCAACTGTCAAAATGAGGTCAATGTAATGAAGAATGAAAATACCAAATATCACTGTCATACATTTTGTAGTCACTTAGAAAAATTGAGATCCCTGGCGTCAACATATCCAACGCCTTAACTAAGTTGTTGAGAAATATTCATCTAGCCTATTGTCTTCAGGTACGACGATGTAGTGTCGTACCTGACTAACTCCAATACAATTTACACAAAGATACAGCATTGTATCTTTGTCATGTGGTAACTAGAAAGTCTAATTAAAACTTGCATCAAGTGTATACAGCTTTAGGGTTTGGTGCACGCCTGGTTCAAGTTTAAATCGCTATCTGGGCGGTTAGGTATGGACATTTGCAACACCAGGGATATTAAGGGTCGTCCATTAATCACGTGATGTTTTTTAGCAACTTTTTAAACCCCACTCTAGTGATAAGTGATTAGGTTTTAGACTAACCAAAAAATCACGTGTATTTTTTTATACAAAATATCTTAAAAAAAATCAGAATATTATCTTTAAATACAGGTATAATCTAACTTAATTTTAGATATTCTTGTATTCAACGAAAAATTAAATACACTTGATATCTCACTACACAGTCCCCCTCCCGCTCTGTGATATTTCGTGATTTTTGCGAAAAATTTCGAACCTGACGTCATTAATGGACGATCCCTTACTTGCTGACCCTATAAAAACCTTTTCTCAGCCTTTTGGAATAAACCCAGGACGTAGTCTTTCAGGGAAAACATCGAAGAGCAGTTCATTCTATAATTTGAGAGTTCGAGAAAGTTATTCTTTTCAAATAGTGACGTGCGGAGATTTCGGTTTTTAACTGTCAGAATGATAACTTCCTTCCAGCAGAGAGTGGTGTAATGGTAGAACAAATATTGTAGAAGAATGAAAAATGACTTTAAATGACGTCACTTGTTTTAGTATCTTTCAGAGATCTTTCATTAGGGTGACAACGGTTTCTAGTCGTTAAAGATAATGACTGATATTTCAATTTGACGGCTGAGTAAGACAGAAATTATCAAAGGTCTAATGAGTCCTTACCGCAAACTCCATATTGGTTTGATCTTCTTATCTCCTTCTAACGTTGCGTTGTTAACATTAATTAGATGATGCTTATAACAGTTATACAGTTAATTAATTTATGCCCATAATTTTAATTACGTTTTGTAATTGAGAAGAATGGAGACAGAATAGATTGTCGATTGACTACATTCATATGCAAAAATTATAAGAATTTCAGGAATAATTTCCAATCATTCATACAAAAAATTCCACACAATCCATACCTTTATGGAAAAGTGAGTCGACAATTGCTATTCCTGTTTTTTTACTGTTATGTTTTCATTTAGATTAATTGTAGTGGTTGTCTAAAGGATTTATAACACCTATTACTTAGAAAACATTGTAAACAAAAGACATAATTTGTGGTAACTATACACAGAAAATCTCGTATTTTATATTGTTTTTTTTTTTTTAATAAGTACATATCTTTGGAATATTGTGTTCGCGCTAAATCATTTTTTTTATACTGAAGTGAACTGAATCTCCTAAATTATAAAGTAGGCTACACACGATGAGGAATATTTTAGGCAAAGGTACTGTGGAACAAAGTGGTATATAACTAATGATTATTAACGAATCCATGCTATGAAGAGAAATTTTATGTAAAAGTGAAAGCTTGAAACTTTTACAAAATTGTGTGGTTGAGAATGTATAAATGATCAAGTTTCACGGAATATGGTTTATGGTTAAGCATATTAAATGTGGATATTTTTTGACCCCATGTAGTAAAATGTACATAATATGTACATTAATACACGCATAAAAATACATATATATCCTAATAGATGGAAATGTCAAAAGCACTCGCATACCTAGGCGAAAATGTGTGAGGAGAATGATGAGATTTGAGAAAGCGATAGAGGTATGTAAGGACCGCGACGCTTGGCGCTCCGTCCTCTCTGACTACCCCACGGGGGATACAGCGTGAAGATATGTATGTTTATATCCTATACATGTCGTTGCCTCAGAATGGAAACAACCTAATTCAAAACTTCAGAAATTTGTATTACAATTACATAAAAATATCCCGCTAAGGGATATGAAGTACTTATGTAGGTACGTTTTCTCAGTTTATTTGCTTTCTTACCACATTCAAAATTTCAAAACATTGGATTAGGTAAAGGAGAGTACCGAAATTGGTCTGTAAAATAAAAATGAAGGAGAAAGTTCACTAAAGTGGCAAGCTCACTTGACAATCTATCCCGAACTACCAATGGATTCAAAATTGTAACTTATTTTCGACTTGTTTTGATTAAAAAATATGTCTGTACAATTAATTATCATTACACTTTCGACTCGATTTTATACACGATCTCGTCATCCTAAGAAATTCAAATGAATGAAATGAAGTGTATATTACTTAGTTCGAAGTGTAGCTTAAGCCACCACGAGGTTTAAATAGCCTCCTTCAAGCCATCTCTTATAGCGATTTTGATAATCTCCTTTGACTCTGAGGTGCCATACATTCCTTAACACCATTTCTTGAATACGATGTTGTAACAATAAATAAATTGAAGCGTGTGTAACCGCCTTTACATTCAGAGTAAATAGTGTTACTAGTAAATAAGATTTTTAGTGTTATTAAAGTCGTGCTGGCTTCGACTGTTGAATCGAAATATTATACTTACCTAGAATTTTAAGATGAAGATTTCTTTTTAAATCTTATTTATTATTTTTAATCTCACATTGAAGTAAAAAAAAATGTTTGAAAATAGAAATATTACTCTAACCTTTCATCCAACGAAAGGTCGTTGAAAGTTCACATTTTTTAAAATTTTTTGTCGTTGAATATTTGAAGAGAATATTCTTAAAAATATTTTTTTGTAAACAACTTACATTCCAAAAAAAAGATTGAACATTAAGTATAATTTTATATTTTAACTTAAGGCTAAATTGATTCACCGAGATTCATACTTATGTATTGAAGATCAATGAAATCATGTGTTGAAAATAATGAAAACAGATGGAATTAAATATATGATAGAAAAAAATAAAAAGAAAAATATTATATCTTTTCGTAGTTTTCTTTTAATAGTTAATATTTTCTAAAAACCTTTACGTTTTTTAGTAGCGACTACTGGTGCTAGCTAATGTTTAACTATATCTTATTTTTTTTTTAGTTTTTAGTAATGTAAGCAAACAAGAAAGGTTGCCTATGTTCCTAGATCAAATTAGTATCATAAATCAGTTCACTCGGTGAGCGACACAATTCATTCGAATTGTAAGACAGAATAATAATAGCAGAATATTATTGTTTTTTTTCTTTCTTTATGGCATGGCACACAAATTAACGCATTTGCCAATGTCACGTATTAAAAAGTAGAATCACGAGTAAATTCGTTTTTTCTTATCGTAAAGCTCCTCCAGTAAAGTGATAGTAGGCTTTACTGAAGTTATAAAGGACTTGGAAAAGCGCGAGAACTTCAGCTACACATGTTTATTTAGACCTACCCCATTCTTTTCACTTATACAGAATTTTAAAATACAATATACTATCACTTTTGTACTTTAAAACTCCCAAAGATGTAAAAAATAGAAAATCTAAATAAAATGACAACCTTACTTCTCCTGTTCCCGCCAAAAAGTCCTCGAATATTATTATTTGCGATGTGCAAACAATAATAATCTCCTATTGTTTATTTTTAAGTGTTTTTTAAAAATACAAATTTTTACACTTATAACTACATTTATTATTCTTTTTAATTCTCAGTGGTTTTTATTGAAGCACAAACACAAAACAGACAAAAATTCTAAAAAATTTTGTTTGACTAATAACTACACTGAGTCAATCATTTGCGAACTAGCCCATCTCTGTTATGTTATAAATGTCATACTCGTCACATTTGTTTATATTATGGACAAAAATGAAAAAAATAAGGCATACTCATTTTTATACTGCATGTCTGCAGTGTATGACCTAGTTATCGATAAACATACATACAGAATAAAATAGAATCTCCTTTTTTTGAATTGGGTTTAAAAAGTTTTAAGTATACATTAAGACATGGAATTCGTGTTAGTGGTACAGGGTGTAAGAAAATAAATATAAGAAAGAATAGTCAGTTAAGTATTTTTATATTTACATAAATTATTATTTACAAAATAGGTAAACAGTAAATTCGTATTGTCTGTACAACTTGTAAAAAGTGCGATAAATACCGTTTTATGAACATAACATTTAAAAAAATGACTTATGAGTTTAATACTTTGACATTAAGCTAAAAAATTTGCTAAGTCAGCTATTTAATGGTAAAGACCAAAACTAAGATATTTTTAATTTCAGTACACAATTTGTCTTTTTCCATTTAAAACAAATGGTAATTTAAGCTTATTTAACGCCTTCAAAGGTACTTATTCATTCTTTCGTTAAAGAAAGAGCATTTGTAAATCCTAACAATTTCCACCTTGGCATACTGACTACAACTTCTACGAGAAATTGCAATCAAAACTGTATTCCTCAAGTTTTAAGATCCAATTTCAATTGTGCTACTGTTTCACCGTAATCAAACCACTCATCAAGCACTCATAGGCTATGTTTTCCAACAATAGCTTCTATATCGTGCACTTCTTTGACACAGGAGTCAGTCAGTACTATAGGGTCTCCATCTGTGATCAATACGTCATCTTCTATCCTTATGCCGACACCACGGAACTCTGGTGGTACTGTGTGATCATCTGGCCTTATGTATAAACCTAAAATACAAATACACATATAATTGTTGTAATTTTCAGTATTGGGTTGCGTATAGGAAGGTTGGTATGGTATGGAAATTGCTTGAATCCTGAGGAAGGACATAAGGCTATTTAAAAATAAAAGACGCGGATGAAGTCCCGGGTATCAGCTTGTTTTCTAATAATTATTATCGATTTAATCAAGTGTCTTCAACTTAGGTCTTTGATATTGAATCTAACTTAAAAATTAAGGACTTACAGTAAGCATAATTAAATGGTTTTGATTGAAAACTACGATTAATTGACGCGCTATGGCGCTATAGTGTATAGTATAGCGTACATACTAGCGGTCATCCAGTGCTCGAAATTCGACTGTGAATATAAAATAAACGCTTTATTCTCTTGAAACAGCCTACAGCTCACATATCACACAAAATTCATAGGTGACAATCTCTACCCTGCACGACCGTTTGACCCTCGAACCAATATCATTTTGGACGGAGACATAACGAGTTCCCGCTCTGTGTCAAACGAATTTTCCTGTCTTTCTGTCTGTCTCATTGAGCGTAAACCACGAGTAAAACAGCTACAGTAAGAATGAAATCCTCGCACTGTCGGTGTAATTCGTGTCAGTTCAGCTCATGACTGACTTGACATATGAAACATTGCATTACTGAAACAATTATTTGCAAAATATTCGTAAATCGCTAAGTGTCTTGGCTATTAGTATTCTTAAAAATAAAAATATGTCAAGTTCAGCTGTGTATTGTGGTTCTGTGGTTCTTCTCTAGTCACGCACATTAGTGAAGTCTAAAAAACGGAAACGCCCTTAGAGCAAGATTTTCGTCCATTTTGATCATTGGTTCGAGCACTACACCGTCAATACCTCGGACCAAATATCACAATGGACGGAGTATTTGCTCTAAGAGCGTGTCCTTAAATTGACCTTTTTTGTAGACAGTTTTTAGATTTTATTTTCGTAAACACCAGTACCCAAAACAATTAAAATTTACGTGTATTTTGAAAATAATTATTTCACGACCGACAGTCTGAGTTTGCCAAATTTGTTATAGCTAACAATTTTTTTGTTTCACTTGTGGTTACGTTAAACGAGATAGAAAGAGAGGAAAATTCATTTTCCACACGATGGTACGGGAGGCAACTTATCACTTCCTCCGTTATGTATGTAGGTCCGAGGTCAATACCCGAATGTCCCCGAGTGACACAGAAAGAGGAGAGAGAGTGACCCGAGTGACCCCGGTGTCACCCTTGCGGATAGGATAAGCAATGAAGAGTTGTTTTAAAAATTAAGAATGGAATACTTAGATGGTTCGGGCACATAAAAAGAATGAGTGATGAAAGACTGACGAAGAAAAATACAGAGCGAAAGCGAGTGGTAAAAGAAGCCAAGGAAGACCAAGGCCGACTTATGAAGATCAAATAGACAGTGTCAGCGGATGGAAATGTCAAAAGCTCTTGCATACCTAGGCGAAAATGTGTGAGGAGAATGATGAGATTTGAGAAAGCGAAAGAAGTTTTTTTTTCTATAAAAGAGGGGGCAAACGAGCAAGCGGGTCACCTGATGGAAAGTAACCAACCGCCGCCCAT